>CM070611.1:28652007-29852007 GCA_036346395.1 Hsuehochloa calcarea
AATGATCGAGTCCATCTTTGTGGATGTTGAGGAGGGCGGAGATGAGGTTGTCTACCCGATCGAGTTCTTTCTCCTCCTCTTGAGGTGCCTTCTTCCCCGCGCCTCGAGAAGATCGTACCTTACTTCTTACGAAGCTAGTGGCTCTGTTCCTATCTCATCTGCTCATGAAATAGGAGTCATTTCTTCATCTCATCACAGACCTCCTAGACACATTCAAAGGACCATCCTTGAGCAAATCATTGGAGATCTTTTTTAGCGAGTCACTCGTTCAAATTCAGCATGTCTCTTTTATGTCTCCATTCTGCTTTTGTTGCCTCATTTGAGCCCAAAGGCGTTTATCATGCTCTCTGATGAGTCATGGATTAATGCCATGCATGAGAATTGAAAAACTTTGAAAGGAAACAAGATGCAGTAAACTTGGAGCCCTCGAGTCAAAATATCATTGGGACCAAGTGGGTGTTCAAGAACAAGCAAAGTGAAGATAGGGTAGTCATTGAAACAAGGCTAGATTTCGGTAACTTCGAGGCTTCTCCCAAGTTGAGGTCTCGATTTTGAGGAGACTTTGCCCTGTGTGGGACTTAAGCTATTAGAATCTTGCTTGCATTTGCAGCTTCTAATGGTTTCAAGCTTTACAGATGGGCGTCAGAGTGCCTTTCTCAATGGATTTATTGAGGAAGAAGTCTATGTCGGAGACCTCAGGTTGAGAACCCAAGTACCATAATCATGTCTACAAGCTTTCCAAAGCTTTGTATGAACAAGTAGGCTCCTAGAGCTTGGTATGAAAGACTTAAGTCCTATCTGTTTAGTCATGATTTTGAGATGGGTAAAATAGACAAGACCTTGTTCATCCGTAGGCATGTTGATCTTCTGCTCGTCGATTTATGGATGACATCATCGCGGCTCCTTGCATGCTCTTGTTCGATTTCGATGTCATGAGCTGGAGTTTGAGATGAGCATGATGGGCGAGTTGAGTTTCTTCCTTGGCTTCCAAATCAAACAGACGGGAAGGTACTTTGCACCAAGGCAAGTACACGTGATCTCTGAGGCAGCTTTGACATGGTGATGGTAAGCGATGTCAACTCCAATGGCCTCTGACCTCACTTGGCCCAGATGAGGGCGAGGCGGTTGATCAAAGGAGTTGAAGCATGATTGGCTCTCTCTTGTACCACACGGCCTCGAGACCATACATACATTTCTCCGTGTGTCTTTGTGCTGGTTTGAGGCTTCTCTCGTATCTCACACTTGAGCGGTGAAGCGTATCTTCGTACCTTGAGCTACCATTGACTGGTATACGGTACTCTTCCTCTTCTTGTCTATCCCTTAGAGCCTACTCCGATGCAGATTTCTTTGGTGTAGGATAGATAGGAAAACGCCACAGCTTGCCAATTCATTGGCACTTCTCTGGTCTCTGGTCTTGAGAAGTAGTCGGTGTTGCATAGTCCACGCGAGAGGCGAAATGCGTTCTTTGCGGCCCGATTCTTGTAGCCAAGTGCTGGATGGTCTCGACCTGCGGGACTTTGGGTTAATGTCGACCGTGTTCCACTCTTTTGTGATAACCGTCTGCGATTAGCATTGCCAAGAACCCGTCACGGCATTCTCGACCAATCATATATATCGGATATCACTTTCTTGAGACCATGTAGAGAAGGTGACATCGTGCTCCGTTTGTGGAGAGTGACCACCGTTGGCGATATCTTCACCAAGCCTTTGGATAGCTCTCGGTTTTGGCTCTGCGAGAGAGCTTGGGGTGGTTTATCCTTATGGTGTTGTGAGAGCTTGTGCTTTGCTTTGTATTATATTTTATTATGCTCTTACTCCTTCAGTTGCATAGCATTTGGGTGCCTGGTCTAGTCCTTCGGCATAGGTTAGAGTGGTTCTCTTCAGAGTTGCTTAGGCCTTGTTCTTATCTTGTGCTTCTAGGATGCTACTTATTAGGCGCTTATCTTCTCACTAGGTTGAGCCTCACTTCTTATAGGTTCTAGCAAGGTCGGGCCACCTTGGGTGAGCAGGATAGTGTTTGCTCCTTAATATGTTAGTTGACCGGTGATAGTCACAGAGTCATATGGGGTAGATGAGAATAATTACGAGCCATAGTATCCTCTATATCTTATCTATGCTCTAAGTGACTTTTCTTTCTCTTGCCGGTTTCTCGTTTTTGTTCCTTTGGTTCGGGGAGTTCATCTTGGATCTTCTAGTTCTTAAAAGCTGACATAACTCAACTTTGAATTAATAGTATCATTACGAAGGGATCGGATTTTCTTGTATTTCATTACATTGTAATATAATTACATGAGCCTTGATTATTATCACTTATGATCTGTTTTCAATGTCTTACATCTTACCATGATCTGCTAAATTGCTAGATTTATCATGACTTTTTATGTGTAGTCTAGTCTTTGCCATGATAAGGTGACTAAAATACTCAACAGAATTAAAATCTTGTCATGATAGCTCTTGAGACTAGTCATTGTAGTTATCCCTTTATGATTCTCATATCAAGTGGTAAAGTTGAGTCTTGAATCTATATTGAGCTTTAGATTGGGCTATATCGGTTCGTTAAGAAGCATAACTTTTCATTAAATCTTTGGTCTAAAACATCAAAAGCAAAAATGATCTCTTTTGTGCGAAAAAGCTGATCTCACCAATTCTTTCTCATGAGGCGCTTGCATTGCACTAAGCATGAACTCGAAGTCTTGGATGACCTAAGATCACTTCCTTATCTGTTGCTTGGAGTGATCGCATAAGGCTTGGGATCTAGCACATGGTTAAGAATTGAAAAATGGTTGAAGCTTACGAGCGTTGTGGATGGCTCTAGTCAGACTTGCTTTACTAAGATAAAGCCATAAATGATTTTCGAGAAAAGAAAAATGTGGTAAATTTGCTTATCTTCAAGCGGACCAAGTACTTGATCAAATGAGTCATTCTTAAAGCTGGTAACTTTCTAAGTGTTCAATATTAAACTTCTTGGTTCCACTTAGGCTAATTGACATGGCTTGTATCATCCTTAGATACCTTTAGCTAGACTCTAATCTTGATTGATTTGACATGCTAAATTGGACCAATTCTCAGTTATGACTTATTTGGTTTAGCTTCTCTATACATCAATCGTCATGATCTTAATAGCATTATGTGTGTGGCAGTGTAATACTCTAACGGTCATTTTGGATAATCTCGTGGCTCCAAATGCTTAAAATGCATAACATATAGTCATTTCTTTCTCTTTAGTGCATCTTGATGATTTTATTGCCAAAGGGGAGAATTTTGGAGAGAAATAGTCTTACGGAGTTTTGCGTAAAATTTACTCTTTCATTGTCTGCTCTTGTCTTTCTCTACATCGGCATGGTCTTGAGCTTCCTTGTTTCTAGTTTAGACCGTGTTTGATCATCATCACAAACTCAACTTTATGCTTTTTGGTGTTTGTCAATATACTCATCAAGGGGAGATTGAGAGACAATGTGAGAGGTGTCCCCATGCAGTGATGAGTATTTGACACTTTTATTGAAAAGTTTGTGATTTGGTTCCTTCTGCATTGTCTTTGCTTCTTGTTTTGATTTTCTTGTCTTGGAACTACCGCCATGTATTCTGGAAATCCGATCATGGAACTTCCACCACAAAGCGGAACTTCCAATTGTCTGCTGATTTGAGCGGTGAGTCTGGGAACTTCATACAGGAAGCGGAACTTCCGATTGTCGCATGAACTGGCGTGAGTGCATAATTTTTGGTTTTGAGTTGTGTGGTTCGTGTATGAGTTTGAGACAAGTACAAATGTTAATTCCATTATCTCGAACAATGCTATGTGATGTGTTTTTTGTCTATGTTGGCTGCGGGGCGTCAAGGCGGGTCGTGGCTAGACACAGAGTGACGGACTAGGCGGAGTGGCGTTGAGGTCGAGCGATCGAGATGTGTCGAAGGCGGCGTGAACTCGAAGTGGTTGCAGTCGTGGACAACAAGGAATGCGGGGCTTCGAGAAAGGTGCGAGGCGAAATGGTAATTCGCAAGGTCGCCTAGCGAGGCGGGATCCGTTCGGGTTTAGTCGGTAACAGGTTAGGGCCCGTTAGAACTATAAATAGAGAGGGAGGCTGTTGAAAATGAATGTAGGTTTGCTAGAGTCAAAGTGGCTTTGAGAGGTTGTTTTGCTCTGTGGCTTTAGTTGTTGGGAGAAAGAAGCGGGAGATGTCTCTCGTTGGTTTTCTCTTCTTGACTCTGGTGGTCTCTCTCTCATGTGTTATTGTGTGTTCTTGAGATGGAGGGGAGAGGATGGATTGAGTCCCTTGTAATCATTTCTTGTGTGCTAACGTCTTTACGTGCTCAGAACCCTCTGTAATCCTTGGTTTCAAGAAATGAAATCTCTGAACTTTATTTCTCTGTGTGTGCCTCATTCGTCCTTCTCTTTTCTAGGTTTTGGCGAAATTCTTGGTTCCTCTCTTGAGATGGCATGAAACTTGACATGTTGAGTCTGAGGCTATTAAGTAACTATCATCAAAGTTTCATAAGCCAAGAATCCAAGAATCTTGCGAATTTAGGTTTTTGGTCTCTCTGCCAAGTTTTCTCAAGAAATCGATTTTCCTTTGATTAGTGGATCTTTGTAAAATTTCTTCTCAATAAGGTCAATATAATGTTTAGGATGATGTCTGAGAATTGACCAGAAAAGCGACAAATCGTGAGTATTCGGATTTTTGGCAAATTTCGATGCGTCTTGTTCTTGATGCAGTAACCTTGGGAACTACGCGATGCGGAACTTCCTTTGGAGAACGGAACTTCGATTGCTAAGCAGGCGTAGAAATTCGGAACTTCCGCTGGATGGGAACTTCCGATTTGTGAGCAGCCAGATTTTATTTAACTTTTGTATAGATTCATTTCGTCTTATGATTATCGGAGTGTATTGGGTTCTTGCGTGGACACTTGAGAGGAGGATCTTAATTTTAGAAGGCACCATTCACCCCCTTTGCCATTTGGTCCTTCAAAATTCTAAAATATTGAGTCTACCTCTCGCAAAACCTAACAAAGTGTCAAACCAAAAGCGTGGCTACTCAAATAGATTAAACCGCGGTGTACACAACTACCCACCCAGCGGACCGCTCATTTGCCGAGCTATATAGCATAATTCCTTAGGTATGCGGTAGAGCTAAGTCCTACAAAGTTTTCAATGAAATATATTAACTAAAGCCACCCATATGGGTCAAACCCTCTGTGACCACCCTTGTGTGTGCGAGATGAGGCTCACACAGAGGACTCATCGTTGTGTCAGTCATGGCCCAACCTCAAGGCTACCGATGCTCCTTGATGAGGAGACTAAAGGACCCTACCCACATTTCCATTAACAACAAAACATTTTTTCTCTAACAAGTATCACTCGTGTCAGGTTCTTACACAACAAAGTAATAAGTTCTAATTCACGCCGATTGTGGAGAAGACCATATTCTTGGTCGAACCACGAATCTTCAAGAAAATGTAAGATAAACTCAAATGATTTGCACAAAATAATCATCAGCATGATGTGAATTTTGATAATTGTATCCTATATCCGATACTCAAATATGCGCAAAAAAACAAAAAAAAAAACACGTCGTTTTTTTGACCAGTTTTCGCCAAGAATTAAACTAGCTGGGCCTCCTCCGGTTTCCAAAACGTACCCTGCGGTACGTTCTACGTACGCGCAGGTGATGGACTGTATAGTATAAGACGTCAATTGAGTGATGAGACGATCAATTGGACCTGACGCGGCATCCTGTCGATTAATTTCGTGGAAGAAAAACGATCGGATCGGATGACTCCACCACTCAGCTAGCTAGCTATAGCGACTACTGTAACCGGTTTGTAACAGGGTTTTTGAAAATCGGTATCAAAACTTTACCGGATCTGGCAGAACCGGTTTGACCGAAAATCAAAAAAAAAAAAAAAACTCGGTGAATTTTGGCTGAAAATATCAAACAAATTTTGAATTCAAAAATTAGCCGAAAATCGGTTGAAAATATCAGCCAAAATTTTAAAAAATAATTTTCGGCACAAATTTCTTCAATATTAGTTTGACTCCTTGCGTGTAACTGGTTGGACCCTTACCGTACGTCGCGCGCACGAGACAGAGCTTAATTTGGATCTCTATATATAGATCGATCGATCGAGAGCAATTAACAAACTGTAGTATCCAATCAAACAAATCAAGTAGAGTATATATGCTGATGAGATGTACTGTGGTAGCAGCACTGCAGGTTATTATAGTCGTCGTGCCGCGCTGCTCCTTGCAATGGAGGACGTCGAAGAAGGCGGAGGATCCTCGGAAGCCGCGGTGGTGCGACGCCGGCCGCGCCGACGGCAAACCCCAGCTATCACAATCACCCCTAGCTAGCCTCATCGATCCATCCGTACATATACATGGATCGACGCATACATATGTCTGCACTCCACGTACGTAATTAATTTGTAGAATTCACTACATACTCTCCTAATATCGTGCCTAGGCACCCACATGCCCTTATGTAATTTATATATATATATATATATATTCTTTGATATATGTATATGATCACCAATTGATGTCCGGATGGATGGGTACTGTTTTGAGCTTCTACTTTTACATTTCATTACGTATCATGTCTACGTACAGTCTCCAATTTCTCACTCCCATAGAGGATTTAACCAAGCTTAACAATATCGTTCTAGTAACGGCCTCTATGTATCATTTCGCCACCTTAATTGGTAAATATCGGTCATATCGGCTTCGATACTAGCCCATACTGGTAATATCGGTCGTACCGGTGGAATTGATAATATCGTCTATTGTACTCATTCAACTATAAGTTATATTTGATCCTACTGCTATGTATTTGAAATAATATTACAAGTAAAATTTGGTATGCATATAAGTAAATATATATGTACTTATAAATAAATAAATATTATTATATTAAACCACATAACGGTACGCTGGTACTGGAATGTCCCCTTCAAAGAGTCAAACCGGTATAACATCTAGAATGATATTAACAAGTATGGATGTAACCATTGCATGCATCCTACCCTTTCCCTTCCCACCTCTCTGCATACTATTCGAATGGCTGTGAAATTTTTTAGAGAAAATTTTGTTAGACAGATCATGGGATGATCAAGCATATATCAGAAACCTATTCCAATCAAAGATTATGATAATTCTTGGAAGAATAGCGATCCTTTTCGATTTGATTGAAGAAGGGTTCAAAACCGGGTCAAAACGAAAACTTGATCCAAGATCTTGCTCGTGGGTGATTGATGATCAAGATGATCCTAGATAGGTTCCCACACGTCACAGAAAGCTAGATCACATGAAGAATTCAATCAAAAACTCTCGGATCAAAGAAAGACTCAAAATCATCAAATATAGAGAAAGAGCGCAAAGAGACAAGACATGATCAAACTTTCTCTAGATTGATTTGATATGATATGGGCTTATAGCCTCTCCATCAATGGAGTACAATGCTCAATCCAAGAGCACGAAAATCACATCAAACTATCAAGAACCCTAACCTCCACAAAAGCTCTCCCTAAGAAAATTATGGTTTACAAAAATAGCAAAAGAGACGAAGAGAAAGTGCAGCCACCTCCCTCTCCTATTTATAGTGGAGGCTTAGACCTTCTAGAAGTTTGACCCAATTGGGCCCCCGTTAAGGCCCAAAATAAACGAGACATATATGCACGCATTTTAATGCACCGTCTTTAACACCCATTGACCTAATTAGCTACACGTTGCGCCATCTTGTGTCGCGGATTAGCCAATTGGTCACCCTTGTCCATCTTGCACCACGCTTGAGTTCATTGACCTCACCCAAAGATCGCCGATCGCTCGGACCTCGACTCTCCAAACTGGTCCCGATCATCCGTGCGTTGACCGTCGTTGACCACCAAGCAACTTTGCACAACAATAGACAAGTAAACGAATTTGGGAACAAGTTCTTCACAACTTGACCGTGTTAGTCAAAACATGCATCATGCAACATATATACCCTGAAACTCATGACTTTGACCTAACAACCGAATAACTCCGCCACAACGGGCGACGATCAAAGTGAAAACCGGTCGGAGATCGCCCTAGGGCTAATCGATCGCCCTGGTGGTCGACCGCCACCTATGGGCTTGGCCGATCACGCCAATGACTTAGCCAGAATTTCCTCTACGAAAACCGAAACCTATTGGAATTTTCAAACCAATAGAACTTTTGTCTGGAGACTCCAAAAATTATATCCCATCCATGAGGTTATCCTTGAATTTTTTCAGTACCTATATGCTTAAGTTAGGTTGTGTGAAATATATTGTTTGGGTTTTCTTAGCCACGCAAGTCAATGAGTTATTAGCACCATCAGGTTATCATGTGAATAATTTCAAGATTTTATAAATTACCATCAGTTACAGGTGCACCATTCTTGGATTAACATGAGTTATTAGCATTTTTGGAATCAATGAGTTTAATTGGATGAAATTTGATAGCTAACATGTCACGAGGTTCTCAAGATGAAATAGTAAGAGAATACGTGAGTATGATGCAAGAATCCTGATGCTCAAAGTATAGTTTGAGGCCTCTACTACCCCACTTAATATTTTGGTGCATAAAAGATGTGAGGAAAGAATGAGCATAAGGTGAGTAATAGACAGCAGTCGAAAAGCAATCGACTAAGGCGAAATGCAATATTTTCCTAACATTTGTGCACACTTCTAACATTAAAAATCCAAATCCAAATGAGTGTGCTAAAGCACGAAGGCCAACATAAGGTACAAATGAACCACATATAGTTTTCTGATATAATTGCTATACATGCCAACCGTAGGTGATGCGCAACTACATGGAACAAAAGAGGGCAAATGGTCACACTACAAAATCCAGCGTCTACATGCTAAGGAACATGATTAGGGTGTAAATAATCTGAGAATAATCCCTAACTTTATCCTAATACAGCAGCAAGACATCATCTTCTCGTGCTTTCGCCATTGCTCTCACTGGAGATTACTAATCTTGTCTATTGTTGCAAAAGAGAGACAAGTAATGGAGAAAAATATTTTGCACAAATCAAATGAATGGTGAGGTAAGAATTAGATGCTAGGATGAGTAAGAAAGAAATGAATTATATTACTTGTATTTTTGCTAGTTTGAAAATACTCTTTGCAAACAAAAATCCTAACAACGTCCATTGCTACAGCTTAACCTACAGTTAGTATGGCTCTGATACCAAGCCTATGAGAGCCCCGGTAGATTTAACTTGTAATGCTTAGCCCTCCAATTGGTCCTAGCATCACAAGAAAAATATCCCACTCTCGGTGTATTATGTACCTCCTAGGAGCGATACAAATACACCTTCACAAACATTAATATCAAGACAAACACAAGTTATTACAATACCAAAATCTTCATAGTTTACAACATAGTGAACATACAAGGTTCAGTTTCATACAAAGGGCCGACCAACCAAATAACAAGATAAAATATCAAGTACGCAAACCGAAATAAAAACATGTATTAACCATCAATAAAGCCGTAGGGCAACCGACTGGGTTCAAACCATAGCAAAACGACGTTTCCAGCGCATCTTTCCTTACCTTATTTGATCTCAACACCTGTTGTCTAGATTAGTAAATAAAAGCAAACAGTGAGTACACGAATGTACTCCGCAAGACTTTACTATGCCTATACACAGCTACATGCAAACCCTACTCAAGGGAGAAGGCTATATGGTTCATTTTCAGCACAAAGTAATATTTCAATTGAAATACAAGTAGTAGATTTAAATTATAAGTTAGCAAATATTTTTAATTCTTCAAATAACAACGAGTAATTAATATTAGAAATCAACAAATCATCTACAGTGGCTGCCCCTGCAACATACAAACATATCATGAGAACCACTCTCAATACCATCCGATCAAGTTTTATGTTTAAAATTCTAAAATATTGAGTCTACCTCTCGCAAAACCTAACCAAGCGTGTCAAACCAAGAACGTGGCTACTCAAATAGATTAAACCCAATAGGGGTGTACACCTTTACCCACGCTGCACTCGCTCATTTGCCAAGCTATATAGCATAATTCCTTAGGTATGCCGGCAGAGCTAAGTCCTACAAGACGTTTTTCAATGAAATATATTAACTAAGAGCCACCCATATAGGCCAAACCCTATGTGAACCACCCTTGTGTGTGCAGATGAGGCTCACACAGAGGACCCCCACATTGTGTGCGAGTCACCGGCCAACCTCATCAAATGCCGATGCTCCATGACGAGGGAACTAAAGGGACCCTACCCACACATTTCCATTAACAGCAAAACATTTTTCTCTAACAAGTATCACCCGTGGCTCGGAGTTAACACACAACAAAGTAGTAAGTCCTAATTCGCCGCCGTCGTTGTCGGAGAAGACCATGTTGCTAGTCGGAGCACGAATCTTCAAGAAAATGGCAAGATCAGTAACTCAAATGATTTGCACCAAAATAATCATCGCATGATGTATAGCAATTTTGATAATTGTATCCTATATCCCGATACTCAAATATGCCACCAAAAAAAACGCGTCGTTTTCTTGACCAGTTTCGCCAAGAATTAAACTAGCTGGGCCTCCTCTGGTTTCCAAAACGTACCCTGCGGAGTACGTTCTACGTACGCGCAGGTGATGGACTGTATATATATATATATATATATATATATATATATATATATATATATATATACACACACACATGTACGTACTCCGTACTCCTACGTATATATGTACTATATGCATGTTCTTTGATATATGCATATGATCACCGATTGATGTCCAGATCGACTGGGTACTGTAATTTTGAGCTTCTACATTTACATTAGATTACATTACATTTCATTATGTATCATGTCTACATATAGTCTCCAATTTCTCTCTCCCATAGGATGTAACCAAACTTATTAATACCGTTTGGTAACGGTCTGTATGTATCATTTCGATCGCCACCTAAACCGGTAAATACCGGTCGTATTAGATTCGATACCAGTCAATACCATCAATATCGGTCGTACCGGTGAAATTGATAATACTGTCTATTGTACTTATTCAACTATAAGTTATATTTGATCCTCTTCTTTGTGTATTTGGAATAATATTACAAGTAAAATTTGGTGTGTATATAATTAAATATATGTGTACTTATAAATAAATAAATATTATTATATTAAACCAGATAACGGTACGCTGGTACTGAAATGTCTCATTCAAAGAGTCAAACCGGTATGACATGTAGAATGATATTAACAAGTATGGATGTAACCATTGCATGCATCCTACCCTTTCCCTTCCCACCTCTCCGCATACTATTCGAATGGCTGTGAAAATTTTAGAAAAATTTTATTAGACAGATCGTGGGATGATCAAGCATATATGCTGCAAAAATGCTCTGAATGCTTTGTGTATTATATTGGAGAAAAAAGGGGACGTCAAAATTCAATGTAACTTTGTCTTTATCGTTTCCCCTTTAATTTTTTTGGATTTTCCCTTTCAGCAAAATCTGTCATTTTTTCTCTCCATGATCAGATTGAATTTCAATTTGAAATTTTAGTATGGTAGTTTGATTCTAGCTTCATCTACGTTCTCAATTTTCTATAACCATTTGCATAGTATTTTGAGAAAGATGAACAAAAAGAACCGAAAGGTTAAATGCACCGGTATTCATACGGCTGGCCCTCTCATTGATGTACTTCCCCTGAATGTGTGCGTTCAAACTTTGGAAACTTTGATATCTTTTAAAATATTTAGATTAGTTATATGAAAATTATAGGTGTATATTCATCTCAAAAAATACTTTTATAATATTATAATATTATTAGGTTTTATAAATATATTAATATAATAATTAGTAATCAAAGTTGTATTTTGATGACCAAATCGATATCTCAAACGACTTATTTTGTGGACAGGAGTATATACATGCATGATCTGGACAGCTTGAAGATTAATTTTGAGTGTGCATCCTGTGCATCCATCCCCTTGGTGCTCCTGTGCATCCCTGTCCAAACTACGATGCCACAAAATTTCACCTCTAAATTTGATCTACAGACGGAGAAAAAAAGAGGACAAATTGTGCTGATAAAAATCCATAAAACAAAAAGACAAGGCAAATTGTGCTGATAAGGATAAATGTTACTGTTGAATTAAATTTGCCCTGTTCTTTCTCCCAATCTATATATCGTGTTTTGGGTTAAAGTTTTGCTTGATGCTTGGTACTATGATCATGGTCCATCTAACCAAAATTGTTTGGAGTTTTTTTCACGAGGATTTGAATGTTTTTCGAGAGGGGTCATGATAGTAGCGAAGGGCATGCAGGATGCACTGGACACGAATTCTACGTGAAGTTTTGTGGAATTGTAGTTTGATTTTCTATAGGTCAAAGCATACTAGGTACGATTGGAGCATGTTCAATAGTTTGCCTCTTACATGGTTATATCTAAGGACTCCACCTCACCTAGAGACAATACTAGAGACATTATCTCCAACAATTTGTATCCATAATCGTTCCCTAACTATTTTTTATCGTTTTCATCACAACATCCTTCCTCATACTCCCTCACCATTGCGATGGTTTGTGTGTCTAAGTTGTCTCTTATCCAAAGTCTCTTCAATAAGAGATATCACATTCTCTCTTTTCACCTCCCCTCTCCTTCAACTAGAATTTTGGATGACAAGGCAAGAAAGAGACGACTGATGTGGTCATTGTTGGAGATGCACTTACGAGGGACTTGATCTTTCGGAGGCGTGGATGACGAATGGACATGTCGTACGCGCGGATTGGAGACGGCGGCCGGACTTGGCTCTATCTCTAATAGGAACCAACTGGCTAGGCGTACGTGTGTTACACTACTACACAAAAGTTTACCACAGAAGGTCCGGAACCGTCATCACAGACTTTTTTTAACCGTTTGAATTTGTATGTCTGTGATAACAGGCGGTTATCACAGACGGTTTTTGAGCCGTCTATGATAGGGCACAACACATATTATTTTTAGTGGAAACCATCCGTGAAGGGCTACTATCACAGACGGTTTCCACCAAGAACTGTCTGTGAACCGTCTGTGATATCTTACATATCACAGACGATTCTTGGTGAAAACCGTGTGTGATAGTAGGCCTTCACAGACGGTTTATACAAAAATCTGTCTGTGATAGTTTGTCATACCAAACTATTTTTTTCTTATTTTTGGCTAGCCTCAGGAATTGCTAGCAATGCCCTCCGAAAACAAGCAAACAGAAAACAGATAGATCACAGATGAATAAATTGTTGACAACTTTGCAACTCAAGATCAATTACAAAAGAATATGTTCAAGTATTGTCGCTAGAGTTACAATTGAATTACAACTACTCAAAGTGAATTACAATTGAATCAATTGTTTGAAGGTCATTCAGTGGTGTCGATGGAGTAAAACTCTCCATCGATGTTAACGATCTCCACCTTGATCAAGCAGCATAGCGCTCCTCGAACCTCCGAGATCTCAGTCATAGCGAATGAATCCAAATCGAGTATCATGCCCTGTCGCTAGTAGCAGTAAAGTAGTAAGCATATGTAGTTAAATTTATAATTAGAAAATAATTATTGCGAGATTGGCAAACCTCTGGATCATTCGTCTTAGCACCCATGATTTGTTGCATATGATGGCAAACATAAAATGCACATAGGTGATCTTGTTTTTGTGTGACATCCCATTTTCGGACGGCAAATAGTACCTCCATTTGGTTTTCAATTTTCGTTCAATTTTTGTTTGGCCGCTTGAATTCCAAAAACTCCAAGCTTCCTCTAAGCTCGGGTTTGTGTTTCAAACCTACTTTCAAATTCCAAATTCAAAAATCAAGTTGAATTCAATTTTTTCCCTGATTTTGGACCCCTTCCAAAATCTTGCTTCTCCTTTGCTTCGTTTGGGCCAACCCATTTTTATTTAGCCCACCCAATTTCTTCCTTCCCCGGCCTCTTTCTCTTTTTTCTCTCTCTCTCTACGGCCCAGCCGACTTCACCTCTCGGGCCGATTTCCCTGGCCGACCCGCATTTCCTCCCCCAGCCCAGCACGCGTCTCTCCCTTTTTCCCTGGCTCGGCTTCTCTTTCCCGATCTCCCCTCCGCCCGGTGTTTTTCACTGCCCGACCCATCTTCCTCCCTCTCTCCAGCGCCGTCCGTCCGCCTCCCCCACTCCTTCACCTCGGCTGCATCGCCTGCTTCGCTCCTTCCCCTTCTTCTCCCCAGCTGCGCCGCCTACGCCCGGCCTTTCCTTCCTTCTACCGCCGGCCTTCCTCTCCACTCGGCCCAGCATCGTCCGGCTTCTCCTCCCTACCCCCACACTGATCGCCGCCCCCACCCTCCTGACGCAGCGCGTCACCTCCACCTGCCCCCGCCACGTCATGCCCGGCGCTAGCCCCCACCTACATGTCGCCTCCACCTGCCCCGGTTAGCGCCACCGCCCGGTCCATCGCCTGCCCCGTCAACACCTGCGTCACATCGTCCTCGCGGCCATGGGCGGCTCCGTCGCCCATGACGCCGTCCCCTCCATCGCCATCTTCGTCCCCACCTCCCCTGGCTCCTCCCCTTCTCCTCGGCTATAAATAGTCGGCCTTCCCCGTGTTCTCCTCTTCCCTGCTCCTCCACTCCTTCCCCTGGTAAGTCACTCCCGAGCCACCCGATTTTGCCTCCCCTCCCCCTCCAGCCAAAGCTCTCCTTTCGCCGTCGGCCACCCTCGTTGTCGCCCCCGGCCCCCACCCCGCTCTTCCCTTGATTCCCCAGCGATCAGCGGCCTCCCTCCTCGACCCCCACTCGACCCGCCTCTTCCCTTGATTCCCAAGCGCTGCAGCCTCCTCCTCGACCCGCACGTGCGCCGCCCCTCCCACGCGCCTCCCCTCCCTCCCGACTCCATCGCTCCCTCCCCAGCGCGCCTCCCTCCCACCTGCCGCCCCCGCCGCTCCTCCTCACCCCCATTTGATGCTGCTCCCGATTTCCCGCTAGGGTTTTCGCCTCACTTGCTTGGCATGTCCGTGCTCCAACTCCCCTCCTCCGACCGGCTCCCTCCTCCTTCGACAACTCCTCTCTAGCCCGTCGTCGTCGTTCTCCGCTCCAGCTCGTTGGGTGATGCCGATGAACACTTCCATCTAGACATTCATTATGTGTGCCTGTCAGAACTTATTGCTAGTTCTGAATCACACATAATCATGTCATTGTTTATCTGGTTGAGTGCTAGTGTGGTAATGCGATTACACGGATCTTTACTTGAATGAATGAATGAATGTTAGTGCTCGTGCTTGTGTGCAAGATATTTGATCTACCTCTTGATTGAATGAATGAATGAATGGGAGTGCTAGTGTTGTAAGGGTAGCAATTTGTGTTGTAGGTTAGAACTTATCTCACGACATAAGGTATATATGGTCACTGAAAGGATAGTACATCAAAGGAAGTGATTCCATGATATCACATAGAAAATCTGCTCAAATTTTTAATTCTTGATTGTTAAGTAGGTTGATTATCAATATTTATACCTTTTATTCCTTAGCATCTTTCATATGTTTAAAGACTGTAAATTTTCGTTTTCCATGAGTGGGGAGATTAAAGAAGCATAAGGTGTGTACAACTCTCTGGGGTCATTGGGGCTAGGCCATTCAGGAAACTCCTACAACGACAATAATGGGGGCTTGCATCCTCCCGTGGCCGAGATGGCAAAGCGGATGGTGATCTGGCTTGTGCTTGCTCATGTCTCTGCACTTTAGGGTGTGATCAAGGAGACGAGACACACTCTCCTATTGCTTGGGGGTCTTGTTTCTTGGCACTATTCTTCTAGTGGTAGTGGCAGGCAGAAAGAACCTTTTGATGGTATTCCATTCAGGTCAAGAATTAGGGAGTGTGAGTGAGAGTTGTTGCTACTGCCATTTACTTTTGCTTTCTATAAATTTAGATTCTACTAGGAGGGAACTTATGTTGACCTGTGGACTAGGTGTTTAATGGAGTGTTAAGGGTTGATGTAGTGCTGTTATGAACTAAAGCTACTGTCTTTGGTTGCCTTGATGGTTGGAGAGTGGTAAATCTGTTGATTATTGAGAGGACATGTAAGATTTGTGTTTTGATGGGATCATCATCTCATCAGATACGGCAATTGGCAAATCAGAGATTCAACTTTCCTTTTCTGATATTTTTGCATAGCTTTGAACTGTCAATCCCAGTTGATTAATGAATATTGATGCTGATTTCTGTAGCGAGGAATATAGTTGATGTGCTTGGAAGTGGATCTCTTTCTGTAGTTGGTTGATTTGCCAACTAATTTTTGTCTCACTGTTTGACCACTATACTAATTCGCATGTTGTCGTTATATTTACAAATCCTATGCAAAAATAAGTTTAAATATATCTTTAAAAACATCCTTTAAACCCTCAAGGGCAATTCAGACTTTTTATCCTTCACACACAACACAATAAGCAAACATCCTATAAAAAGTCAGATTACCAAACACCAAAACTTGGCTTAAAAATAGAGGGGCTTATAAACTAATTAAGCCAAAAAAACGGCTTTAAGCTATAAGCCAAAAAGCCTAAGCCTAAACAAACATGGCCATAAACTCAGACAGTTCAAAAACCGTATGTGATGACCTCATATCATCACAGACATATAAACTCAGACGGTTCCGAACCGTCTGTGATGACACTTTGTGTAGTAGTGTTGCCAAATTTCATCGTGTTTCATGAAGTTTGATCACAAGTTTTATGAAGTTTCATTAAGTTTTATCCCAAGTTTCATCGTGTTTCATCCCAAGTCTTGTGAAGTTTCATAAAGCTTGATGAAGTTTCATCCCAAGTTTCATCGGGATTCATCATGTTTTCATATAATTTCATTAAGTTTGTTGAAGTTTTATCTCATGTCTCATGAATTTTCATGAAGTTTTGATCCCAAGTTTCATCGTGTTTCATCAAGTTTCATAAAGTTTTATGAAGTTTTAATCCAAATAATTGGATGAAAATCACTGGAACTTTCTGGAAACTGTTTGAAACTCTATGAAACTCGTTGAAATCATTGGAAATATGCCCTAGAGGCAATCATAGAGATGATGCTATTTCATTATGTTCATGATTTTGATAATATGTTACCGTGATCCTTGAATGAATCATTTGTTATAGATCAATAAGTATGTGACTTGTTGATGGAACTCTTTAACTTATATGATGTCATTCTAAATGTATCCTCGGTCGGAACACGGTGACTCTATGACTAGATGTATTGATTGATGACCTTGTTTCACTGGTCATGGATATAGGGATATCGAATCAATAATGTGAGCTCATGTTAGAGAACATAGGGCTGGATAGACCCATCATTGAGACACTATTAAGATTGTTATGAATCTTTGTGTCATTAGTTGGTCTCAAGTAATGATGATGTATAATCCTTAGACCTGAGATCAACATGGTTCCCTACATATGTAATAGCACTCTTAGGGGTTGCCAAACGCTACTCGTAACTGGGTAGTTATAAAGGTAGCTTTCGGGTATGCTGTGAAACATGCGGAAGGATGTGACTGGTCGAGATGGGATTTGCCCCTCCTTACATAACAGGAGAGATGTCTC
This sequence comes from Hsuehochloa calcarea, assembly GCA_036346395.1. NCBI lineage: Eukaryota > Viridiplantae > Streptophyta > Magnoliopsida > Poales > Poaceae > Hsuehochloa > Hsuehochloa calcarea. Next base: position 28,669,575 of record CM070611.1, read on the forward strand.
TAGGCCCCTCGTGGTGATCGGATAAAGAAAGTGCATGGCCATACCACTAGTGGTCGAAGTGTCGACCATATGAAGTTATCCGACACTCGATTGAGAAAGTATTGAACAGTCCATGGATGACACAACATCTCACCTGGAGTTCAACCAGACATCGTGAGTCAAAGGGAGAATGCATGAGTAGGTCGCTTAGTTTGATCAGTTACGAACTAGTCGTATGGAGATACGTGCTGGTCGTAGACCGGTCGAACGTAATCACAGAATGGTAAGAATTTGGTCGTAAGGAGTTACAAACTGGTCGGGGACCAAATACAATATGGTCGATGGAGATACGAACTAATCGTAAGTGATGAGGACCTGATCATAGATCATATTACATCAAGATTCGTCCGATATATTCTATGTGTCTTTGAGAATCGTTATGTGCTGTTAGGTACCGCTAACGACTAATGGTCGGAAAAAAGTTTCCGAGTCATAACCGATTACACATGAACCTGTAGGGTCGCACACTTAAAGGGCTAGGATCTGTTTTGGATGGTGATCCGAATTCGTATAGGCCACGAGTTCCTAATGGGCCTCAAGTTCAAGACCCATCATGGATGCCTATATAAAGAGGGGCGGTGGCATAGGGTGAGAAAAGAGGATGATCTTTGGAAGAACTCCCGAAACCCTAATAGCCACGCCTTCTCAACCACGCTGCCGGTGGTAGCAGTCCAGCGCGTGGTGATCCTGCCCCCGTACGTGTAGATATCTCGGAGGTGTTGTTGTGAAGCATCAACACTAGGACAATCCACAACTCGTGATGTTCACCGGAGTCGCAGGAGTAGACGCGCGACGAGTACGACCACTCGAAGGAGGAGACGCGTCGTGAGTACGACTACGACTGCATCAACTCGCTACAACGACTCTACTTCCGCTACGAGTCGGCGCGTCTAGCGGTAATCTCGTGATCTATTACTAGCGGTGTTCCTTGGTTGCGCGGTAAATTTTATTTGTACTATCGTAGCCTTGCCGCGTTCCCCAACAGAAACTTCAAGAAACAAGGATGGAAATTTTGCTTTAATTTTTTAAACTCCCTCGAAATATTTTAGAACTTCTTCAATTTTGCAAAACTTGATGAAATCTAATTGAAATTTTTGTTGAAATCTTCTTGAAACTTCGACTGTTCAAAACTAAAATTTCCATAAAACTTTTGCATTGTTGAAACTTACACTGTATTAAAACTCCACGAAATTTTGCTATACTTAGCGTTGGCTGGCTGCTCCCTAATTAGTATCGTGCAAAACAATTAAAATCTGTTAGGTTTTGTAATATCGTATCCTGGATTCAATTACTCACTCCGGTCGCAAAGGAGTGGCGTTTTGGGATGCATACTTCCGCTTAGCACTTCACCAAGTAATACTCACCAAAATTAGTGAACAAATTGAGCTCGCGTTAGAGAACAAATACTTGTTATAATCGTCTTAGGATCGGACCTAAGAACCTGGTGGCATTGTGCCCCCCTGCATCCTCGGCTACCTCGACACACGACATGGAAGGAAATGAGCGGCGCCCTCTCCTGGTCCACCCGGCGAAGCCCGCCACTGCGTCCTTCTCCGAGAAGCACCTCGCGCCATTCATGTCACACAGCGCCGCCGACCTCCTTGACCAGTACAAGCCCGTGACGTCGCGCGGTGCCCTCATCGTCCTCCACCGTTGTCACATCAACAGGCGCAAGAGGTCGCGACGCCTCTCCGACCTGTGCGTGTAGGACCCCATGACTGGCGAGCGTACCTTCCTCCCCGATCCGCCGGGCATCGAAGCGTATGCCTATTTCGGTGACATTCACACGTACGTCCTGCTCACCGGCGCACACGACATCGGCTGCTCCTTCCGGCTGCTCATCGCGTATATGACCAGTTAGGCAGATACCTAAATTGCTCAAATAGTGTCGTTGTCCAGACCATATTGTCGGACGCCGGCGGCACCTGGGGACCTGTCACCTTTGCTTCCCATCATGGCCCGTGGTTGATGGCCCAGGGCTTTTATAGCCTCAGGAGGCACGTGGGCACGGACGCGACAGCGGCGGCGGTGCAGAGTACTTGGTGCGCCAGCAGCGGTGGCTCCAGTTTAACAGAAAGGAGTACAAGGTTGTCATAATTTTCTAATGTGTAATAGTTTACTTAGGAGTTGTCAAACACTATTCCGTAAATTGATACTTATAATGGTAGCCTTCGGGCATACTATGATACATGTGGAGAAATGTGAGCTCTCAAGATGGAATTTCACCCTCCTATTTAACGGGAGAGATATCTCTGGGTCCCTAGATGTTGTTAGATCAGGGAAGTGCATGACCACATCGAATATGGTCGAGTAGTCAACTACAACTAAGTAATCCACTACAAGATCGAGTGAATGATCGAGCTATCATAGGATGGCACACATTTTGCCTTGAGTTCAATCTAGTATCGTGAACAAAAGGATCAACACATGAGCTTTATAAAGGTTCGTCCGATATGATCTTTATGTATATTCGAAAGTCACTATGTCCTGCTAGGAACCGTTGCCGACTTATGGATAAGAAAGGAGTTTCTAGGTCACTGCCGATTACGTAGGAATCTACAGCGTCACATACTTAATGGGTTGGAACAAACTGGATCGGATTGGATCCCTTTGAGGTTTAGAACGGATTATAATCCGTACGTAGTTAAGAGTCCTAATGGGTTTTTAATGTTGGGATGCGCTAGGGGCTTTTGGGACAATGTTGCACCACCCATCGAAACCCTAGACGACACCTCCCCGAAGGCCTTGCTGTGAGCATTGATCGTTCTTTACCGAGCAGGGACGATCTACAAGACCACGACGTATGTAGGGAACGAGGAGGCTGGAGGAGACGATAGGCGCCAAGGTCATTGGACGATCGACTACTTCTACTACATCGACGTGCGCGATGTTGGACTGGATTGCTCTGATTCTTCTTCCGCTACACTGCACATCTAGTGGTTACGATCTATGATCTCTTATTTGCATGACTTTCTGATTTATATAGTAGAAATTTTTAATTACACGCTATTAAAGCCTACTCGTATCCCAACAACGTGTTGGTGTGTTCCATCCTTGCCTACAGTCGACATTCATGTAGAATTTAGCATGCATGAATTGAGATTTATACACACACCAATCCTTGCAACACCAACAGAAAGATATATTTGCACATTAATACAACTGCGAATCAAAATAGTAATTACCCAGCATCAGAGAATGGCACACAGTACATATTATATTGGTCACTGAATTACTCATGAGTATGCATCACACACTACGTACAATAATGTGTCGCGAATATATATATATACCCACAACTTACAGCCTAGGTACAATACAAGAAACGAAATAGCAATCGGAGTAGTGCAGATGATACTTATGTTGTTGACGACTGATGCATTTGGTGGTCGACCTATGGATTAGCAGAGAAATCTTTGCTGGTCGGAGTGGAGGGCACAGAAAATGTGGAAGTACTAGTAGTTCCGCTAATAGTGATATCATCGACGGCGGCGATATCCTCAATAAAGTTTTGACGAGGACTTTGTTGGGTGCCTTGCCACGCTTGCGGTCTCTCCTAATCATCACAAGCTGTTCCGCTACCTCCGTCATATCTGGTCGGTCTGCGACATCCTCTTTCAAACACTCCATTGCCAGCTTGCCAATCTGTTCCAGGATGAAGATATCTTCTTCAGTTGCAGTAATCTCCTTGTCGAACATGGCCCTTCCACTCTTTTCTTTCTCATAAACTTTGCGGAACTCGATGATGAGGCTACAGTTTTCATCATACACATTCCGCTTCCTTGTGATGAGTTCCAAGAGAACTGCTCCGAAGCTGTAGACATCACTCTTTTGTGTTAAAAGCCCAGTTTTAATGAACACTGGGTCTATGTAGCCCATGCACCCAACCACAAACTTGGTGAAATATTCGTCCACGTTGAGCATCTTGGATAACCCGAAATCCGATATTTTTGGTATCAACTTGTCATCCAGAAGTATGTTGTCTGGCTTGACATCACCATGTCGGATGGCTTGAGTTGTGTACGAGTGCATGTATCTCAGTCCTTCTGCAGACCCGATTGCAATGTCCAAACGCAAGTCTAGCGGGAGCTCATGAGTTTTCTTCCCATGGAGAATGTCTTGGAGGCTCCCTTTGGCAGCAAACTCATACACCAACATTGGAACATCCACCTGGAGGCAGCAACCAAACAGCTTGAGAATGTTCTTGTGGATCATGTGTGCCTGGATCTCCACTTCCTTGGTAAATTCCTCTTTTCTAGCTTCATTTACCTCGATAGAGGCCTTAACAGCCACCATGGTTTCGTCAGGAAGAGTCCCTTTGTGGACATTACCAAAGCTTCCCTTACCAAGAAACTCTGAATTGTTCTTGGTGATTTTCTTGAGCTCCTCCCTTGTGAAAATGGTCAGGCCTTTCACGTTTTGAAGCACCTTGCCTCCGTTCTTTTCGAAAAGTTCATCCAGTCTTCTCTTTTGGAGCATTATTAGAGACAAAAGTAGAGCAACAATCAAGAAGGATACACCCAGGGTGATGCCTGCAACAGATCATGTAAATTTGTTTGACACTAGCATGTGATGCAGGTTGCTAAGAGAGACTACAAAATTTGAAATTGATAATATGAACATGTAATATACCTAGGGCAAGCTTTGCCGCAAGTGGGAATTTTGGATTGCATGGGTTTTGTTTTGGATCACCATTACTACCGTAACCTGGACGACATTTGCAATCGTATGAACCCTCGGTGTCGTGGCAAACGCCGTTGCAAGGGAACTCCTGCGGACGTGCACACTCATTGATATCTGCATCATAAATGGATCAATTAACTCTTAAGTCTGTAATCGTCATAGCGCATCAAAATAGCATTTTGCACAAAAAGAGTGCCGACTTTGTTCTATCCAAAATAAAATTAAAAGGCTTCGAAAATGGATGACAAGGGGAGTCCTCTCCTCCCTCCGCTTCATCCAAGGGCAGAGGGAGGAGACAGAAGCGCACCCCAAGTGAGCGTCTCCCTTCGCCGCCGCTGTGCGATAATTTGTCAAAATTCAAAAAAAAAAAAAATCAAATTTTAGAAAATCCAAATTCTGGTAGTAAATCAGCAAAAGAGGTACAATATTATTTTTTTGCATATTTTTTTTTGTTATGTTAAGATGAAAATAATAATAGTCGTAGTTTCGATTTTGCAGTTTTCGTTATGAAAAATTACGATAGCTTTGCTATTGTTGATTACAGACTTTCACAGGAGGAAATTGCATCTATGGAGGCTACAACTGTCTCAAACCAACTGCAATTGTTAACGAAAGGGCAAGGCGGAGTTCCACCATTAGGCTCCACGGCAGCATCTTCGTCGGCAACCACCGGAGCAAAGAGGCCGAGGCTGTGTACATAGGGAGTTCGGGATAATTTCGATAGGACAACCAAGTCAGACGTACAAGGAAACCAGGTACCATATGCTGTTTGCAAAATTTGTTATCATGAATTGTCTACCAAGCCTTCAAGTGCATGAATTGTCTACCAAGCCTTCAAGTGGAACATGGCACTTGCTTTGACATGCTACAAGATGTAAGATCAAGCAAGGATTGGTGAAGAGGCAGACACAATTGCAATACAACCCTGACGGTATAGTACGTAGCTGGGAGTACGATCTTGAGGTAACTCGTCAATCTCTCTATTATTTAATTTATAAGGATTTATCGTTAGGCTTTAGGGAGTCTCCTACTTTCCAAACTTAATTACATCAGGACTGCGCATAATCCTAGGTTTTCTACCGTTTCTATATAAAAAAACAATTAGGGATCTATTAAAATACTACAATGAATGCTGTGATAAATTAAAGGAACTATTTAGTACATGCATATTTTCTGTGACCCTGACCTTCGACATATGGAGTCGTCGGGTTAGGGAGGATTATCTTAGTGTAGTTGCTCTTTATATTAATAATGACTGGGTAAAGGAAAAAAAGAATTATAGGTTTCAAATTAATTGATGTAGCACACATGGGTGAGAATATTGCGGACTATATTATCAAAGTCATAGAAGACTTTGGTCTTACAAATAAAATATTATCAATTACTTTGAAGATAATTGGTTGTGTACTATTAACTAAGCAATATTAGTTCGTTGCTGAGAAGATACTTCAGCTTTTAGAAATTTTTTATGAGGCCACTATTAGTTTGTCCACTGCCTATTATCCAACATGTACTATTATTGTTCATAGTATTTTACAGATTACTGGTCAATTGAAAAACTATGAAAATAACACAGTTTTACGAAAAATTATTGTTGCTATGAAAATGTAAATACCTTAGATATTGGAGAGAAATCCCTTACCTACATGCATTTGCATTTATTTTAGATCCTAGAGCTAAAATTGAAGGATTTGCTAATGTTCTTGATCTTCTTAGTCATACTACAGGGCTAGACTATTCTAACTATATATTTTGCAGATATTCGTTCCCGATTACATGAGATTTTTCAAAGTATGAAAATAAGTTCCAGGGAGTCCGCTTGCAACGACCTCCAATAGCACTCATCTCAAGTAACAAGACAAATCTGTGGAGCAAGATCTATGGTGCAGGATCTTCCTCTAGGTCCAGGTCTTTCTTCTTCTACTGCGATATGGAATGTGGTTAGTAAAGGGAATCTATCTATCTATCTTCTATTTGGAGACACTCCTATAATACCACCCACGTCAATCCTAATTAGATGTGAAAAAGCTAAAAATTCTCACAATAATCGTAAAATCTAGAAATTTCCACGGCTTGGATTAAATATAGAAACGTGACTCCTTGAACTGTCGCCACCCCGCCTGCCGTTGCCGCCCATAGTCCTCACTCCTCAGTCCTCACGTCTAGGTTCCTCCATGCACATGGTATGGGCTTAAATTGGACTGCAATTATTTTTTCTTAAAAAAATGCTGCTCGTTTGTTATGCTATACTGCGATATGGAATGTGGTTAGTAAGGGGAATCTATCTATATCTACTCCTATAACCCTCATGTCAATCCTAGAAGGTGAAAAAGCTAAAAATGCTCACAATAATCGTAAAATCTAGAAATTTCCACGGCTTGGATTAAATATAGATATGTTCGTGTTTTTTAGAGTTGTACAGTTCAAAACAAAAGAGAGAGTTTGAATAGAATACTAAACACAATCTTTGATGTATTGTACATGTACTCCGGGAAAAAAAACAACAACTTGGCCAGACAGATGAGACTATGTCAGACTTGACCAAAAAACTAGATTTACAGATGGACCTATAGGAGAAGACTGTGAGTCTGATACACACACATGCAATGGTAACATGCATGCATCCAACTCAATTTAGTTGGTCCATTCATCTTGCTACACAAAATATATACGTTCATGGAGCTACTTCAATACTAACCCCTCTAAAAGTATTAGGTGTGTGTCGTAGCATCGCTAGACAGTAGGTATATAATACCCTTTATTCATTAGATGACCGAATGGAGAGGTGTCACGAATAAATAGTGGCATGAGTCTTGTATTACGAGTCTATCCATGAACCCCCCTTTACATGCCCGAGCCCTTATTTATAGGAGGGCAGGAAGGGACATTTACCTTCCTGCCCTTTCAATGTGTCAAGAGATGGTGTATTTAGGTACATTTGTCCACACTAAATTATATGGATTTGGTTTACATAGGTGCAGTATCCCTGACGGTACAATGGTATTCCTGATAACCCGAGGGTGCATGATACCCCCTGGTTCCCGGCTACGACAAGGTGCTAATTAAATACCATGTACAATAGTTAACTCAATTTATGTGAGAAGTAGACAAAAGGAAAGTTAAAGATTTGCACGTTAAGACCCCGGTTAGAATACAAGAATTTCACAAAAAAAAAAGTAAATTCACGCAGAAACCAAGGAAATTTTGTGTCTCAAATGGGCCTAACTAAAAGTGTAATACTAAATTCTATGTATTAATTATGGAAACATAAAAGCGTATATCTATCAATAAAAGAGAAGTACAAACCAGTTTTATGCCCATTTACTAATCTTAAAGATTAATTATACGGCAAACAATAGACTGCGGATTCAATAATCAATTGGAGAATCTTATGGAGCCCTGGAATGTAAGGGCGCGTAGATCTGACACTTCTGAGGTAACACGAAAGTAAAAAAAAAAAAATTGTATCACAATTGCTACCCCGTGTGTAGCTAGGTGCAGAGGTTAACATAGCCAGAAATTAAATCATTAACGGGGGAAAATAAATTAAATAATCAACCAACCTTATGGATCTTTAAATTATAAGGGCCTTAGATAGATCTAACGTACGAATTAATTACACACATTACAAATCGGAATTATAATTAATTTTTGAATAAAATTGAGGTAGAAAATTTATTCATGCCTGTTATTAGGAAATATGATAAATTGTGAAAAAAAATCTGATCCGTAACTATAATTTACCAATTGAAATTAAATTAGTAACAGATATTAAGTTTGGGATAAAAATTAATAATAAGTATTCGATTGCGGAATATATACACGTATATGCAAATTACAAGATAAATGTATAATTCAAAATCCAGAATTGTAATTTTGGAATTTAGATGAACCCAAGAATGAAATAATTGTTATTAGTTTGGGAATAAGAATTAATTTAATTCTGAACATCGATAAGTGCAAGTTTGGGAAGGAATATGAGTCAAAATGAAGTTTGGAATAATGTATGAGTTCGCGGGCGCACAGCTAATTTTTGAACTCTAGGTAATTTGAAATAAAAATAATCTCACTAGAATTTGAGTTGTTCTTTTGTATAAAAATATCAACTAAACTATGTAGTCTGGCAGATGCCCGGTTTGATGACTAATATTTACTAATTCTAGTAAGATTTTGTTGTTATAGCCGTAAAAAAAGATAGATACCTATGACTAATTGTTACGTCCAAAAGTAGGAACAGACAAGTGCTTTGAAAAGCTAGCATGCATGTACATCCGATGGGAAACAGGGCTAGGCTTACTTGTGCATCCATTGACAAGGTAGGGGTTGCCCTCGTAGCCTTCGGTGCAGTTGCAGAAGTATCCAGGGCCATTGCTGGAGTTGACGCACTCGCTGTGGGCGCTCACGCAGGTGTACCCCGCACTCTTGGGCGCGCTGGCGCAGGACATGGACATGGCGCTGCCGGTGCTGTCGCGGATGGCCCAGTCGAGCAGCAGCGGCATGGCCTTGTTCAGCGGCATGCTCGTCAGGTCAGACGCACGGAACGTGTAGTAGCCCTTCTCCACGATGAAGGCGTAGTCGCAGGGGCAGAACTCCTGGTCGACGTGCGACCAGTCACCGAAATGCATCCAGTTGTCGGTGAGGCCCGGCGGGATGTTGACGTGGCAGCAGCCGACGCCGGAGCACACGCCGTCCTGCGCGCTCCGGGAGTCGTTGGCGTAGGCGACGCAGCCGGTGTAGTAGGTGTATCTGTAACGGCTGTTACTGCCATTACCCTTCAGGCTGTTGGTGTAGACGAGGGTGTTGCAGCCGAGGACGAAGAGCTCGTTCGAGGAGTTGGAGATGCGGTACACGCCGGCCGGGTTGACTGCTACCGTGCCGTAGGACATGTTGCCGTTGGAGTAGCCGCTCGAGTTGTAGCACTGATACGCCACAGGCATCATCACCCGGGCCACCGGTCGCGGCGTTGCGGACAGGTTCAGCACCCGAATCTGCGTGTTCCCCAGCACCGGCAACACTGGCATGAGGCCGCCGCTGCCGTTCTTCACGCAGGCGATCTCGAAGCCCGGGCGGGAGCAGTTAGCGCCGCTCGTGCTGAAGCTGTTGCCGAAGCCGAACGGGTAGGGGATGTCCACCTCGCCGCATCTCGTCTGGCAGCCTGGCAGGCCGTTGAGGCTCGCTGTCGCTGTGGTGGCTGCCAGTGCCGCGAGAACCAGCGCAGCCAACAAGAAGGACGCCCTCGACATTGATACTTCAGCTTGCTACCAAGCTTTGCATTGCAGAGCCAGTGGCCGTATGTTCCCGCCTTTAAATAACCCCGCTCACTACCTGAAACCCCGGCACCTCAGCTAGCTGTCCGTCAGGGGAAAAAAAAAAAAAGCCTTTCGTCATGGCCTACTGTCACCAAAACACTGTACAGCAAATAACGTCGCCTCAGAAACAGCTTCTTCGCGAGCGCTCATCGTCATCTCGTTACTTTTCCCTCCGCCCGCCCCCTTGTTTGTTAGATAATTTTTATTTAAAGTATTAGTTTCCTTCTATTGACCATCGAGTCTTAGTTGAATTCTCATTCCTAGTCTTATTCTAGTTGTATGGTTGAGTCTTGGTGCCATATATTAAGTAAAGGTATTATACTGTAATATGACATAACTTGAGAAAAAAAGAATAAAAATGTGCTAGTTGTGCCGCACCAGAAAATTTTTCTTTGTTCGTATTCGTGAGTTCTTTTCAGTTATTAGTCCGTTTTTAATTTGGCCAAACAATTGGTATCAGAGTCTAAGTTCTTGACCCGCATATGCTCAAAATTATGCCGCGCTCTCCGGGAAATTGTGTCACCGCCGGTGACGAGGCGACGTCGGGCTTGATGGCGAAGGAGAGTTCCGCCATCTCGCTGCATTATCCGATGCTCACAAAGAGCAATTATCCAATTCTTTTCCCTAACTTCTCTCCTCGCAATCACAACCAAAAACTAAAAATTATGCGACACATGTTATACCGTTGCGATCGTTGTCTCGAGGGCATTCCGTTTATATAATCAATTTACGCATGCAAGGTCGTTTGGACAAGTTAAAAGAAAGGGAGAAGAAAAACTATACTGCTATTCATCTTCCAAGTAAACAGGAAATTTAAAGATTTTTATAGAGCATCACACTCTGGATAAATTCCTGAAATTTTTACCTAAGTATCTACATTATGTCAGTAAACTTCCCTAAAAATTTTATGATTTTTGCAGCTAAGAAACTATGTCTAAAAATTAACTTAACACCCTCAGCCATTTTTCAAATTCTGAATTACTGTTCATTCGAATTTTTCTTGGTTACAGCCGAACTCATGCATCCTCATTTATTTAATCACCACCCCAACAGCCACCACAACCACACACTACCACTCATTTTTCCATTAAGCCAGCCGAAGCATCCTACGCTCTCCACTGCCATTTCTTCTTCCTCCAACAGACCTCCTTGTAGCTTCCATTCTTTCTCAAGCAAGAACTCAAGCCCATGCTTCTCCCCTCCCAATCACCGCCAAAAACACTAAATCAATCCATACATGCTATGCCATTGTATTCATCATCTCATACGCTTTCCATTTCTACCATTAGTTTTCGCATGCAAGCATTTTTGGGGGTTTTGCTAGGAGGGGGAAGGGAGAAATATATTGTGCTATATTTGGCCCTGTTGTCCAGCACACAAGGGACGACAGCAGCAGCTCCACGGCAGTGCAGCAAGCAAACTGCACTGCCTTGTCTAATTTAAGTATTGCATTCTAATTCAAGTATTTATTTAAATACTTTTAGGATAATTATTAAACCAATTTGTTATATCCACCTTGTCTATTGTATGCCATGATCTTTTGTCACCCTAGATTGGTTCATTATTAGTTGGTATTATCGTAGCACCAACGTGGGTTGGTTAGATATGATTAGACTGCTTAGCCATGCCATGAGTCATCATTTCATGTGAGGTGCAATTATAAGCTTGACTAAGTGATTATAGAACTGTGTGATGAAACTGTGTGTGTTGTGTGCTATTACTCATTGACGGCATGTGTTGCACTTAATCAACAGGGTGGGAAAAGATTTAGACTGAGGTAAGTGGTGGATCTGTGTGAATGGTGGAGCTGTGTGCTTTATAAACTTTGTGATTTGGGTTAAAACTAGAAGTCTTGCCTTGGTCAATTAAGGACTTAACTTTGTGCGCCATTGAACTAGGCCTTACTGTACGACCACATGCCTAGTATGGGCTGGGCCTAACTTAGTAAGTTATGGAGTCTTGACATTGACAACTCAGGTTGTATTTAAGCTATGTGATGGGCTGGAGGTGTGATATGTTACATCGCGGGACGGTTCGCTGCATCCCTGTCCAACGATGTGTGTCGTAACCAAACGCTGTGTGTATCGGTTGGCCGGCAGGAAAACACATCGGGAGTGTCATTGTTTGAGATAAAGTCTCTGAAAGGTTTTGTTATGACCAGTGCTAGCTACACTGATTGTATCGTGTGGGTAAAGTGTACAACCTCTGCAGAGTGTTTAATCAATCTATTCGAATAGCCGCGTCCTCGGATATGGACATGCTCGGGAATTTCACACGAGGGGTAGATTTTCATAAAACCATTGGTAAGGGTCAGCTGTGTGAGATAACTTGTACAACTGTGTGAATAACTTGATTAGACTGTGTGTCCTTTGTGAAATCAATTGTTAAATTAATATTCTTTAGTTGTTTTCAATTATGTTCTCAATCTATTATTTGTATTCAATTGCAAATGTTGCATTCTGCAAAATAACCATAGAAGTCATTCCTTTGGAATAAGCCATCATGTATTATTGCATTCTGTGGTATGACTTGCGAGTACAGTGTGTACTCACTCTTGCTAAACAAATCAACATAAGTGGAGGAGTCGTCACCCGCTTTTGAAGAGGAATTCTACGAAGGTTGATCGTTAGGGTCTTGATCCCAGTCAGTTGCATGTGGTAAATTGTTGGGAGCCCATTGGAGTTTACTTCGTTTCCGCTGCAGTTTATTTCATTATTGTCAGCCTTGCATGGCTTAATAATTGTAAAACTCGACCTTAAGGTCATAACAGTTATTTGTTATTCAAATTACTCGTTTATTTAATATTTCATTGTATGGAGTTGATATTTCATCAATGTTGACACTGTGTGCACTAGCGTGATCCTGGACTAGTGCAGAATACACAGAGGGTCCAGATTTGCATATTTGGGTCCCGACAGTCATGCCATGTTATTCTTATTTCGGGATCATACTTGTGTAGGCGGCGAGGCATCGCGTGTGGAAACACCTTCGTTGCTTGCTAACGCGTCGCAACGCGAAAGGCAAGTACATTGAAATCCTTTACATTGATGAATGACGTGTGTTTGTGTTCATGCTAATATTTCCATGATCCATGTTTTCAATCAAAGATGTTAATCAATATTTATATTCCATTACATGCAAGTACAATGTGTTAAGACATGTTGATTTCTGTTGAATGTTGTTAATGCAATGTTTCTTCTATGATCCATATTCATACTTCATATTATACAGTTGAAAGTTGTTGATGCGATGCTATTTCAATGATCCCTGATTCATGCTTCATGACATATATTCGTTCTTAGTTGATAATCCACGTGGTTGAAAGAGGCGACACCCATTGCATATATATTCATTCCATTCTTACATTATTCGTGTTCCGTCCACGGGAGTAGAATTGTTAAGACCCATCAATTCCAGTATGGGCATATAAGACCCACCATTCCAATGTGGATAATTTCGGACACCCGTATGAAACGTTCTTCATACGGTGATTGGATCCCCGGACTTTGTTCAGTACGGGCTTAAGTGAGCACCGACGGGTGTGTTACTCGCTATACCGGTATGAGCATATGTGAGTCATTTCCTTTCAATGCACCCATTCATTCCATTCATACTCATAAGTGTTCAGAGATAAGTTCGTCCTTTGTATTGAGATTGAATAGTTCATAACCTTGAATGTTCAATTGTTTTCTGTACTTGCTGAGTTTTGACTCATTCTTGTTTTCTGTCTTTATTTAGGTGAACGTTGATGATGGCTTTGTTGAGAGGGATAGACAAGCACATTTCACTCAGATCACTATTATTCATCTTTATTGATTAAGTTCGATTATGTCTTTCATTTGTTAACTGAGAAACTGTAATGAATAAGTCTAAGACTGAACGTTACTTCGTTTGTTAAATGCTGCAAGTAGTTCTTTAAATTACTCCTTGATCATATTCTGATGTATTCAGTCTTAATTCCTGCCATGTTTCTAATAGAGCTGGTCTCCTCATGTATTTAGAGGACTTACAGTTTAAGTTCTTCCGCAATTTGGTTGCATGTTAGTTCTTTTAGGTAACATCTTGACTTCCGAATAGCCAGGGTGTTACATGATCGTAAGTGATGAGGACCTGATCATAGATCATATTACATCAAGGTTCGTCTGATATATTCTATGTGCATTTGGGAATCGTTATGTGCTGCTATGCACCGCTGACGACTGGTGGTCTGAAAAGAGTTTTCGAGTCATAACCGATTACTCGATCGAGAAAGAATTGAATAGTCCATGGATAACACAAAATCTCACCTGGAGTTCAACCAAGTATCGTGAGGTAAAGGGAGTATACACGAGAAGGTCTTTTAGCTCGATCAGATACGGACTAGTCGTATGGAGATACAAATTGGTCGAAGGCTGGTCGAACATTGTCACTAAATGGTCGAGACCAAATATGAACTAGTCGTATATGGATATGTTGGACCCGAAACGACGACTAGAGGGGGGGGGGGGTTGAATAGGAGCATGATCTCTTTTTCGTAAAGATCGGATTCAACACGATTTTCTCTCCAATAGCTTTGAGAGCTATGAAGATTAATATCTAAACACAGCAGAAATCTTGTATTGAAACGCAAGAAAGCATCCCATTTTTCATTTCTACATGTGCTGCATGGTCAAGTCAAAACCCGCATCAATGCTCCATGTGCACCATACTTCTGTTGAATCGATCGATATATATATATATATATTGCAATACTCTGCATACTTTTATAATTAGCACTAGCTTACATCGCCACGTTGACCAGTTAATTAATTAATCAACGACAGATGCATTGGGTTTACAGTTCATGGAGTGCTGCTGCACTGGCACAAGTAAATTAATTGGTAGCTTCTGAGTGATCTGACTTCTCTTCGCAAAGCGATCTGGCCTTGATGATGCAGTAGTTGACAAGTAATTTTTATTAGTGTTCTAACCAGGATGTCAACGAACTTGAAGTCTAAAAAGTGGTTAAATAGATTAACATGCAAATCCACTCATCGATCACCAACCAGTGGTTAAATAGATTCATATGAATAATACTGTATGGGTAGAAGTCATCGTTCCAGTGATTTACAAATTTCCGGTGGTCGTTAACGATGTTGCTTTAGTTTTTTTTTTCGCTGAGATGGAGATGGAACCACTGGAAATTAATATGAATAATACTACATGGGTAGAAGTTCACTGGAAGTTTTGGGCATCCGATGAAACCACGACTTCGACCCATATATAGTATTATTATTCATAGAAAGACTTAACTGGCATCCAAGCATTCGCGGCACTAATTGACCCCTTGTAAACATAATATAATTGTTCAATTGCGTAGAATGATTAAAAAGTTGCAACAGTAATGTACGGTCTCCCTTCGTCTCTAAATATATACAGGTCAACCGTGCGGTCATCATAAACCATCCGATACACGTGTATGGTTGATGTAAATTTTACAATTTCGGTATGAAAATGTTTTATGCCGTTGATACATTTATGGCAAGTGAGTTTTGCTTTTGAATTTAGTGCAAGTATAGTGATTATATACACCTAAGTTGTGAGATACACGGAATAGGAAGTAACCAATGCTAAGGTGCTAATACTAATCTTGACCGTTGGATCTAGATCTTGACCGTTGGAGGTGGGAGCATGCATGGTGTTTAATGAAGACGTATTAATGAAGGTGCATTAAAGGTGGGAGTATGCAAAGTGATTAATGGTTTAGAGGTGGGAGCCGCCGCATTAATCTTAGTTGTTCAATTCAGATCCAACGGGTCAAGATTGGTATTAGCACCTTAGCACTGAATTACTTCTTAACACTAAATACGTTCCCTATGTATATATATTATCTAAGCGTGGGCAGCGCTGCGCACGGCCCGCCAGCCCACGCTCCCTCGCACTAATAGTAGTTTTTATTAGTATTCTAACCAGGATGTCAACGAACTTGAAGTCTAAAAAGTGGTTAAATAGATTAACATGCAAATCCACTCTTCGATCACCAACCAGTGGTTAAATAGATTCATATTAAACAGATTGACATGCAAATCCACTCATCGATCACCAACCAGTGGATAAATAGATTCATATGAATAATACTGTACACGTAGAAGTTGCACCAGTAATGTACGGTCTCCCTTCGTCTCTAAATATATGCAGGTCAACCATGCGGTCATCGTGAACCATCCGATACATGTGTACGGTTGATGTAAACTTTGCAATTTTAGTATGAAAATGTTTTATGCCCTTGATACATTTATGGCAAGTGAGTTTTGCTTTTGAATTTGGTGCAAGTATAGTGATTATATACAATGAAACTAGCTCAAATTAGTTAAGTTGAAAATGCTATTAAATTTCTTTAGGAGTTTGACATCTCAAATACACTTTTATATGGATATGTAAAAAATACTCACGTCAAACTGCGCGATTCTCAAATCACTACAACAACGGATATTGATTTTGGTGCCTAGGCAAGAAACACTTTGTCCTCTTTTATATATATATTCTCAAGAGCAAATAGGGCCTCTAAAACGAAACGTACGTGACTTGGGGTCACGCACTAAAACGAAACGTGCGTTATATACGTTCAACCATGATGTTTGTCTTCTACCCTTATTTATTTCATTCATTTTTGAAGCATTTAACTGTTATGAATAGAGTTTGTCTTCAATATAACGTCAATTGGCTAATATATATAGAAGTACATATGTGATATATATGCAAAGAATCCCTTATACAATACACATCTAACACCCCACTCAAACTTATAGTGGACGAACAACATTAAGTTTGGAGAGATAGAAGTTGTGCTGAGCTCTGGTTTGCGCCTTCGTGAAGAAGTCGACCAACTGAAGTTCTAAAGGCACATACTCAAGAGCAACAATCTAGTTCTGCACCTGGATCCGTATGTAGGAAGCATCAACACCAATATGTTTGTAAGCTCATGCTTCATCGGATTTTTAGCAATGCTAATAGCCCTGTCTTCGTCGGACAAAGAGGAGTAGGTGCGGAAACATAAACATCAAAATCCTCAAGTAACCTCCGCAGTCAACAAAGCCATAGCTCGTAACTTTGCCTCAGCACTCGAACGAGAAACTGTTGTCTGTTTCTTAGTTTTTCATGTAATGAGAGAACCACTAAGAAAAACACAATAGACAGAAAGAATATTTTGTTGCTCGCTGTCGCTGTGGTGGCTGCCAGAGCCAGCGCAGCCAGCAGGAAGGATGCCCTCGACATTGGATGGAATATTTTGTTGGTTCTTCACTAGCTACTTCAGCTTGCTACCCAGCCGGCCTTTAAATAACCTCCGGCCCCTCGGCTAGCTGTCCGTCACCAAAATACTGTACGTCACACACTTAAAAAGAGAACTGCAATATGTACTGAGAGTCGGTACAACAAGCATTATAATTTAAAAAATTAGTAGGATGATCCACGTATTTGTAAAGCTAGAATAGTTTGAAAATTTGTAGTATCAAATGATAAGATTTACACGTTTGAGAATAAATTTACGTATCTTATAGCTTATTTAAAATTTTAAAACATCATAAACATAACAATTGGTAATAGTAGCTTGAAGGAAAATACAACCTGAGGATGGCCTTGGATGGAAGAAAATCATAGAGCATAACTTGTTGGGGTTTTTGGAAACGTAACCACTTTGCATCGTGCTTGGATGGTCTAGCTGCATGCCCTTATTCTTACTCTATGTTACTCTTGTCGGACGTCGGACGATGAATACCTGAAATCCTCTTGTATGTACCGTATTACTCATATGATCAGTTGCTAGTACACATATCCACAACATTGATATACTATAACATCCAAAAAATCTCATTTTGGGAAAATATAATATAAATAATTAGAAGAATAATTTTGAGCATGATATGTGTGGGAAACCTATTTTTAGCATGATTTTTAACTTTTGCATAAATCAAATAGTGAATTTACATGCAAACACTTCTACAAAAAAAGGCTAATACTGGACGCCTCATCACAGACGGTTTTTCAAAACTGTCAGTGTTAATGGTAATCACATACGATTTTACTAACGCGGCCGTCTCTATTACTGGATGAGCTAAGAACCATCTATGATGAGCTAATATCACAGACGGTTCATATTACGAACCGTCTGTGAAGTATCACAATGATACGAACCGTCTGTGAAGTATCATAGTGATACGAACTGTCTGTGATATATCGTCATATCACAGACACACTACTATAAAACATACTATACTAGATACCCCATCATAGACGGTTACAATGGTTCGTGAATAGAACCGTCTGTGATAATCGAGACATCATAGACGATTCTTCTTAAGAACCATCTGTGAATTATAACAGACGGTTCTATTCACGAACCGTCTGTGATTATAATCATATCAGAGACAGTTTTGTAGATGAAACCGTCTATTATATTTTTGTTTTGTTGGGTAGGAAAATGAAATTTTTGACTTAATAGGTGGGCTGCCGAAACTGGCTTCATATTAACAGAGTCTGCACACACCTCCATCTCCTCTACCATCTCTCCTCTAACAGAGTGTCGCCGTCTCGCCCTGACCTTGCGCTCCAGCCTCCCCAAAGCTCGTCGCCCACGGTCTCCTCCAACTCGCCCTAGCCTCGTCGTCGCCGGCCACCCACGACCTAGTCGCCTCCTCCTCCACTTCGTCGCCCCATCCTCCCCCGAGCTCGTCGCCCGCGACCTCCTCTACCTCGCCCCAGCCTCATTGTCACCGGCCTCCCACGACCTCGTCACCCCGGCCTCCCACGACCTCACCCTCTCTACTCCTTATCAATTGTCATATATTGTTGGTGCACTTAGGAGAGCCTAGTTGATTTAGATTTTAATTGTGCAAAACCAATCTGTTATTAGCTTCCGCAATAGATATTGGTTTTAGCCGAAAGTATTTTTAAAACCGCCTATTCACCCCCCTCCTCTAGTCGGCCTCCCCGATCTTACAACCATGCCTCCGGAGCTCCACTGCTTTGGTGAGCTTCCTCAGCCACGACACTCACGTCATTTGTAGCTCCAGGAGTACTCTTGTAGCTCAATCGCGCTCACCTTTGTCCTCGACTTCGGTGCACACTAGATCTTGCCAACGCGTTCCCATCACTCCAGTGAGTTCGGGCACAAATCAACTGCATCACCATCTGTTCCATACCCTATTGATGCTCTCCCATCACTCTACGTAGGCAAACTCGCCAAAAATCTAGGCTTCACCCTCCTCTTCCCCATTCCTGGCCGTCGTCGCCATTTCCATTTGACGAGGATCTAATAATCCTCATTTTTATCTTTTATCTATAATTCTTATTATGGGTAAATATGATGTCACATAGTCCCCAGAGGTACCCCTTATCTAAAAGGGAGAAGTCCAATAAGTGGTTGTAAGTCTTGCTACGACTATATCATGGTCGTAAGTCCTTCTACGACCACTACATAGTCGTAAGTCCTTCTCGATCGCTACCGGTCGTAAGTCCTTCTACGATCGCTACACGGTCGTAAGTTCTTCTACGACCGGGTAAACTACGACCACATTATAATCAAACCTACAAAGTAGTGGGTCCAATTGATTAAGGAATCGAACGGTGCGCACGCACTATTATTCCGCTTATTAATAGTGCGTAATTACCGCTATCTCCGGAAGATAATTGCGGACGGCGTGAAGAAGCCGGGCGCGGTAATTCTCGCCATCATGCGCCAATTCTTCGGATTAATCAGCGCATCTCCGCAGGCAAAACGGCTACTTCTTCACGACTATATAAGGGCATCGATCAGAGAGATAGGGGCAGCGAACAAGAGTCAGTCAAGTAGGAACATAAGTGCTATTCTCTGTAATAGTCTTAGTATTTGACTTGATCATCAAGAATACCATACACACAGATTAGGGTTATTATTCTCTCGGAGAAGGCTCGAACTGCCTAAACATCCCGTGTCAATCCACTCTGCATGATCTTATCTCTAGGAGACCCCGAATCAAACAATCTTTACGTAAGATCGGTTCTAATACACCGGCGCTTGGCGCCGACCGTGGGGATCTTCCGTAATCTCTTGTCAACATACTCTCTTTTCCAATCTCATGCAATCATGGCGGGAGAATGGAACGAGGAGAACTGGTTTGACTTGGCGATTATGCGACGTCGACATGGATGCGGTTTCGACTATGAACCGAGTGATGCATCCGCCGATGGTGATGTTGCCTTGGAGATTATTCTCCAGAAACCATCCCATTAATAGAGTTGAGGAGGATCCTTATCCCCACAACAATACGCCCAACAGAGGAGCCATTTCCCTCGAAGGACAAGGGTCAATCCGACCGGACCGCCCCAGAGGACTCACAACGCGACGAGTTTTTCTCCAAGTGTTCAAGTCCCCTTAAGACGGTCCGACTTGGTAAGTCAAGTTCGGGAGCCACCATTCCAGACTCCACCAAAGATCTAGTGATTCTCTCTCGGGGTAACTCGGAGAGGTGGGATCAAGCATGCTTTTCTCGCAAATTCGGCCGCCTCCCGCAGATCTCATTTGCGACGAGACATTATAACCCGAGTTCCCCTACGGAGGATTACTCCAAGTAGCCGATGGTGTCCTCGAGCACTCCTCGAGCGGGAGGCCTCGGCGCAAGTGAGAATCATCAACGGAGGTCTTCGTCCTTCCCCAAATCGTGGTCACCTCATGGAGGCCGAGATAAGAACACTCCCGAAGATCACACACCGCCCCTCGTGGTAATGGCAAGGGCACCACCGTTGGCGAGAGGACCAACACTGATGAACGCGAGGAAATCCTCGACATTCTCGCACTCCACTAAGAAGGCCTCAAAGACACGAGGAGGAGGATTTTGATGTCGTCGAAGGAAGAAAATTGCGATCGTAAGAACTTGCTCACGCATTCAACATCGGAGGAGGTACAAGAACTCCGAACATCAACGACTTGCTCGAGAATCCCACCAAGAGCTTGCTCGAACGCCAGTGGTATCTCTTTGTCAAGAGATTACGCAAAGACTTCGAACTGTGATGACAAGACTGGAGGTACCTCATCGACAACACTCAGGTAGTCGTAGCAATACGACTTCCTCAGCTACCAGTCAATCGAATATTTCTCACGAGGAATCGACACGACCATAAGTCGAATCGATCCCTATTCGAGAAATACCTTTCGATCAGCTGAAGATCAAGAAGCCCCTCGAAGAGGTGATCATTCACCACTTCGACAAAGAAATTCACAACGAGTGGAATACGAGGAATATTCTCCTCGTAGAACTGAGGCCTACTACGAACAGGTCAGCCTGTTACCGGGTATCGTCGTATACGATCACCTGGTGACATTAACCCTTCTTTTCTACAAAGAAGGCGTCAAGAAGTGATTATCGGATGCCGCATTTTCGCCGACCTTCGAAAGGTTACTAGCCACCTCATTTTCGACCAGTGAACATGGAGAAATTTGATGGATCTCAAAATCCCATCGAATTTCTTCAGATCTATACAACAGCTGTCCGAGCAGCAGGAGGAGGAGAGCATGTAATGGTGAATTACCTTCCGATCGTGTTCGAAGGATCCGCTCGATCGTGGTTATTAAACCAACCACTCGAGTCGATCTACTCTTAGCAACACCTTTGTGATCTTCTACAGCGAATTTCCAAGGCACATACAACCGCCTCGAAAAGAAGACGACTTGCACCGGATAAAATAAGAATAACAACGAGACTTTGCGTCAATTCATCAAACGCTTTAGTCGGTTCAGAACTCAATTCGGAAATTTCGATTCCTCTGTGATCGTGGCTTTTAAGCAAGGAGTCCGCAGAGAAGAATAACGGAGGACATTGCTCAATCCTCCCAACATCAAGGTTTAACTCTTCGAGATGGCCGATCGATATGCAAATCGCTTCGAGGCGGTCGAGTGGAACAACACTATCGATCGAGAAACATATACTCCTCGAGAGCCGTGAAGTTGGTAAGGATAAAAAGCAAAAAGTCCAAGAAGAAAATAAAAATCAAAACCACAAGCCGTGGTTCCAAGGAGGTTCGCCGTAAAAGATGGAGAGCCCCAAACCACCAAGTCGCACTCGATCAAGGCAAAGGTAAGCATACGATCGTAGGAATGACAAACCAAGGTGGTGTCCTTTTCATAAAAGGAAGGACATGACCTCAGAATCGCCGAAGTTTTCCAAAGAAAACTCGAGGACTACTACGACAAAGCACCACTCCCTACTCTCGGCGGGTAGGGACATACGAGTGGCCAAAAGTCGTCGGATGATGAGGAGATGTCGTTCCAAGATCCGCAACATACCGTTGAGCACATCTACGGAGGATCATCGATATCGACTCAAACGACAACTTAAAGCTGCCGGACGAGAGGTAAATTCAATACATACTCCTCTTGTCAATAAATTACCGAAGTGGTCGGAAGTTACCATCTCTTTTGAGAAGGATGACTGCCCAATCACTACGAGTCGATCAGGTCGATATCCGATTGTGGTCGAACCCACCATCAACAACTGTCGGGTCAATCGAGTCTTGGTTGATGGTGGCAGTTCTTTAAACATATTATTTACTAAAGCCCTGGACGAGATGCAAGTACCCAGGACAAAGGTAAGGCCGGTACGATATTCCTTTCATGGAATCGTACCGGGGTCTTCAGCCAAACCTATTGGCCAAGTTTCTCTTCCTTTAACATTTGGCTCACCAAGTAATTTCAGGACAGAGAAAGTCTCCTTTGATGTGGTCGATTTCGATACGGCATATAACGCCATACTCGGACGACCAACTTTGGCAAAATTCTTAATGGCTACTCATTACGGGTATCAATGTCTTAAGATGACAGGTCCCAAAGGAGTGATCACCATTCGATGTGACAAAAGATGGCGATAGTCATGATCACGATCCTCGAGATGGTTGGTCAAATACCAACTCGAGATGAAAGTCGACCTTCGACTAGCAAGTCGAAGCCTAAAGCTGCACCAAAGCCGAACGACCAAGTCAAAGAGGTTCCTCCGACGCAAGAACCCTCAAGACTGCTCGCATCGGGAGACTTCCGACCCCAAATAGGAAGACGCCCTCATTACCTTCCTCCGAGCTAACGCAGATGTCTTTGCGTGGCAAGCATCCGACATGCCCGAGTCCCGTGGAGGTGATCGAGCACGTGCTAGCTTTACTACCGATAAATTACCCAAAACAAAAATTACGGAGATTTGCCCCGATCGACGAGATGCTATTAAATCGAGTTGATAAGCTACTTAAAGCGGGCTTTATAAGAGAAGTCAACCACCCGAGTGGTTGGCTAACCTGTAATGGTCAAAAGTCAAACGGAAAATGGCGATGTGCGTGGACTTTCTTGATCTTAATAAAGCTTGTCCAAAAGATGATTTCCTTTACCTCGATCGATCACCGTTGATTCAAGCTGCAGTTGTGAGATATTAAGTTTTTAGATGCATATTCGGATACCACGGATCAATATGTGTTTAAACGATGAAGAAAAGACCGCATTCATTACTCCATTTGGTACCTTTTGCTATGTCAAAATGCCATTTGGTCTAAAGAATGCGGTGCTTCTTTTCAACGCCTAATGCAATCGACTTTTTCATCTCAATTAGGCCGGAATTTGGAAGCCTATGTTGATGATCTAGTCGTAAAAGCATTAAGAGACTTAATCATATCACCGACCTACAAGAAACATTCGACAACCTCGTAAAGCACCGCTTAAAACTCAATCCAGAGAAGTGTGTGTTTGGAATTTCTTGGAAAATTGCTTGGATTCCTAGTATCCGAACGAGGAATCAAGCAAATCTGAAAAAATAAAAGCCATCCTCCGGATCGTCCTCCAAACACAAAAAGGAAGTCCAAAACTCACTTTGGGTGCATGGCGGCTTTAAGTCGTTTCATCGCACGACTAGGAGAAAAGGACTACCTTTCTTTAAACTTCTCGAGAGACATGAAGGTTTTGAATGGTCGAACGAGGCAAGCGCCGCCTTTGAGGATGTCAAGAGGTATCTTTCGAGTGCTCTGCTCGGTTTCTCCAAAGCGGAAGAGACGCTCTTAATTTACCTAGCCGCCACGCCACGAGCAAGAAGCGCGATACTTAGTCGTAGAACGTGAAAACGCATAACGACCGGTTTACTACGTTAGCGAGTTTTACACGGCCTAAGGAGCGTTACCTCGTGTCCAAAAACTTCTATATGCCCTCCTCATGTCTTCGAGGAAATCATGGCATTATTTTCAGCGCACAAAATAGCCGTGCTGCCCGAGTTTCCTTTGGGAGCAATCCTCCATAATAAGAAAACAATGACGCATGGCAAAATGGTCACGAACTTGGGAGTTCGACCTCCATTCGTGTCCCAATGACCATAAAATCCCAGATCTTGGCAGACTTTGTCGCCGAATGGACAAATCCTGAACCTGTTCAGGATCCCCAGTACGATTCCCACGACCAGTGGATGATGTACTTTGACGGGTCACTTACTTTAAGTGGCTCGGGGGCTGGGGTGGTCCTGGTATCTCCTACCGGAGAAACCTTAAAGTATGCCATACAACTAAACTTTCAGGCTACTAACAATGTAGCAGAGTACGAAGGTTTGCTAGCTGGCATACGAGCTGCGAAAGCGCTCTCAATTCGTCGACTACTCGTGAGAGGAGACTCTCAACTAGTCGTGAATCAAATCGGGAAAGAGTACCAGTGCTCTAACTCAACAATGGCTCGGTACTTATCAGAAGTACGTAAGCTAGAAAAACATTTTTTAGGTTTCGAGGTACAATTTATCCCTCGAAAGGATAATTTCCTCGCAGACCAACTTGCTCGGATGGCTTCTTCCCGATCCATAATACCAAAAGGAGTTTTCTTGGAGCAACTCCAAAAACCGTCTCTGGTCGAAGAACCAGAAACACCTCCTCTTGAGATGGCCTCATTAGATTACGAGGATACCTGGATGACTCCCATCTACGAGTATCTTTACAAGGGTTCCGTACCCGAAGATGATCTTGAGGCAGATCGATTATCCCGAAAAGCCAAAATGTATACTTTGGTTAAAGGAGTCCTCTATAAACGAGGAACCCAAGGGATACTCATGCGATGCATTCATAAAACGAAGGAATAACACTCCTTCATGATATACACAGTGGCATCTGTGGGACGCATGCTTCCTACAGAACATTGGTTGGTAAAGCCTTTCGACAAGGTTTCTACTGGCCTACAGCCCTGTACGATGCTAAGGAGGTGGTTAAAAAGTGTGTCCAGTGCCAATTCCATGGTAGACAGATACACCAACCAGCTCAAGCATTACAAACAATACCTCTTTCTTGGCCTTTTGCGACTGGGCTTGATATCCTAGGACCGCTTCCCAAAGCTCCAGAGGTTTCAATTCCTTTTGTGGCTATTGACACGTTCACAAAATGGATCAAGCTGAACTCAGAATCGATAACAACTAAGCGAAAAAGGTTCATGATGAGAAGCGTAATTAGTCGATTTGGAGTTACGAGTCGGATAATTACAGACAATGGTAAACAATTCGCAAGTGCAAAATTTCAGGAATTTTGCGACGAGTTGGGTACCTAGCTATGCTATGCTTCTGTTGCACATCCCCAAAGCAATGGGGCGGTCGAACGTGCAAACGGCCAAATAATACGAGGAATTAAAACTCGAGTCTTCGACCAGCTTGTTAAGCGCTCGGGGGCTTGGGTACAAGAATTACCCTCCATATTATGGGCAGTTCGTACGACCACCAGTCGAGCAACAGGAGAAACACCATTTTTTCTAGTTTTCGGAGCCGAAGCAATGCTTCCTCCGGAGCTAAAATTGCGGTCGACACGAGTTGAAACCTTCAACAACTCAGACCAGGAACAACTTCGAGCAGATGACATTAACCTACTCGAAGAGAGGAGAAACCTAGCCTTAATCCGTTCGGCAGTCTACCAACAAGCCCTGCGCAGATACTATAATCGTAAGGTCCAACCGCGCAGCCTTGCTGTAGGTGACTTGGTATTGAGGCTCTGCCAATCCAAGTCTAATCGGAATAAACTTTCCCCTAAATGGGAAGGTCCTTACACAGTGGTCGAAGTAACTCGGCCAGGGTCGGTACGACTAGCAATGGAAGATGGACAGGTTCTCTCAAACTCTTGGAACATCGACCAGTTACGCAAATTCTATGTGTGACCGGTTTCTCAGGCAATAAAAGTCCAGGTTCTTTCTACCTCTTTTTGCCTTAATTTTTGAGTAGTGCTTTTTAATCTTTCGACTATGATATGAAAACACCAGCTTTTTTTACACCGGCGGCGAGAAACGTCATCTGGTCGAAACTTCTCCTCTCTACATGTGGTTCTGCCCACTAGAAGGAATTTCTTAGCATCGACTCGTTACTCACTTTTTCTGCCAATACAAAGAGCTCGGGTTTTATCTAGTCGTAATGTTCTCAAAGCCAACTCTCTCAATCTTAGTCTATTTTTAAATTTAAAAAAAAATATTCTAAGCAGAGTGCACTTTCTTACATTTGTTCGACCACCTTTCGTGTACTCGATTTGTTTTAACTGGGCGAAGGAAGAGACACACCTAGTCGAAGTCTTTCCTCTCTGCATGTGGTCCTGCCCACTAGAAGGAAACTTCCTAGTGTCACTCAGTCTCCTACTTTTGCTACTGGAAAAGGCTTATCGAAGTCCACCAAAAAAGGACGAACGAATGACTAAAGTACTCTAAGACGTTTGTTTAACTCAAGTTGCTGTTCTTGGTTTGATTAAACTAGTCGGAGATGGGAACATCATCTAGTCGAAGCCTTTCCTCTCTGCACGTGGTCCTGCCCACTAGAAGGAACTTCCTAGTGTCGAGTCGTTTCTACTCTTTTCGACCAGTGCTTGACAACCGTAACAAAAGCTATAAGTTAAATAAACCTCTCTTTGTTTTCAGAAACCCCATTTTAAACACTATTTATTTAGATTGTCTAAACAATCTAAGCAAATAGTCGGGGGCTAGGATAAAGTTATTAATTTAACTTCAATTCTTAGTCTTTCATTCGTTTATTATCTTTTGAGTTACTAACTACTCGACAAGATGATTTTCAGGAAATGAGGCGGATCATATATTACTCATTAACAAAATTGTGCGCCTTACAAGGTAGTTACAAGATTACTCAAGGGGAGAGCCTAGCCGCATTTCCTCCGCCACCTTTTTACCAATCGATCAGATTTCCTCAATCGACGACTTGCCTCGATTCGTGACGATCAGTCGGCTTCAATTGGTTTAACATTAAGGCGTGGGTCTTGAGCTTTAAGTTTCGCCAAAGCGTAACTTACTGCAGCTTTGACTGCTTCCCTTATTGATTCAGCTTGATTAGTCTTCAGAGTGGTCACCATTTCTTGCAATTTTCCGACTTGTTCCCAATGGTACTTGTGTGAGCGACTATGGTATCTTCTCGAGGAGTTTTTCCTCGAATGTAGCTCATTAAGCACGTTGTTCAGGAGAGTGATGTTGCCTTGAAGACTAGTCTTCATCGACTCTATCTCATGTTGGGTACAAGTCGAAGCCTCGCGAAGCTTCTTGTTTTCGACCACTTGTTCAAAAGAATAATATCGGTCAAACAAAGATATACTTCTAGAGGAAGATAACACAAAGATAATTATAGGTAAAAGCTTTTCTTACCTACTAATTGAGAATCCAATTTCTTGACCTCTTCTCGATGGGAAGCAATAGTTTCAGCATGCTTTTGCTCCCATGCTCGATGTCCTCTCAGATTCATCTTAGCAATGCGACGGACTCATTGCGATTAAGGTCTTTGCTTGGATTTCACCTCGAGGCTTCTCAATTGGGCGACAATTTACGAACAAGAAATTGGCATTAGAAAAGGAAAATACTCAAAAGAATAACAGTAAAGATTTACTTACACGTTAATCGAGTTCTAAAACCCTCGAGTTCTTGATCCTTATTCGCGGTAATGCGGGAAAACTCCTGAATAACCAAAGATTTTTCTTGAACTTCGGTCTGGAGCTTCCGCATCTCTTTTTCTTTATCTGGAGAAGAAAGGAGGATCGAGTAAAGGTTAAAGATCAAAAGCAGTCTTAAGTTCAGAACTTACTGTTTATTTTTTCCTGCAATCTTTTAGATGCAGAGACAGTCTCTCGAAGTCTATCCGAGAGAACTAATACTTCATTCCTTAGCCTCCTCGACTCCTCTTTTTCACAGTCGAGTGAGTCAGCTAAGGTCTTCGTATCACTGTTTAACCTACAAAAAACAGGAACGAAGATAAACATCAGTTGAATAGTTATGAGTACTTCTACAACCACTGACCTAGTCGTAAGTTTTTCTGCGACTAAGATATGGTTGTAAGTCTTTCTACGACCACTACCTGGTCGTAAATAGCCGTAAGTTCTTTTCGACTGATACTTCGTCATGAGTTTCTTCCATGACTATTCTCGTGAAACATTTTACGAGTATTTAAGTCAAAAACAACTATGAATGACAAGTGACTTACCACCTCTCTGCCTCTGCGCAGAGTAGTTCTTTCTCTTGTCTTAGCTCTAAAAGTTGTCGATGATACTCACCGACAACAGCAATTTGCTCCAGAGCTTTCTGCAAAAAGAAAACAGTGAGAAGGGAAGGAAAGCCACATATATAGGTATTCTGAAGATACTTACATTCATAGTCGTTCTAGCAAAAATCGAATATACAAGGTCCGGGTGCTGCAGCTTATCTATCCTCGCGACTTTGTCCCACCACACCTTCTCGAGGCGCTCGTTGTCAAAAGTATTCTCCGTATTGGGAATATCTTTGGGATGGGGGACTCGGTCACGAGATTTGTAAGCAGAAGACCCTACGACGGAGGCAGGCCCAAAGAAGTCACCACAGAAGTTGAAATTTTCTCATTCGGTTCTCGTGATTTCTCTTTGGGTAGGGAAGGAACGCCTCCTCGATTTCCTTCCCAGAGCGGTCAGCGGTGGTCACCACCTTGACCAGAGGCTTCCACAGCTGCCTCTGTTGTTTCTACGACTTCAGTAGTCGTAGCGGCCACCTCAACAATAACAGCCGCTACCTCAAGAGTCGTAGTTACGACTTCAGCAGATGTAGGAGACACTCTGGGAGTCTCGACTTCATCGGCCACCTGGGCCAAGGGTGATGCTTCGACCACCTCCATTGCTACCTCTCCGAGAGTGAAGGGATAGCAATGGACTTCTCAGCAGAAGCATTCCCGGGGGCTGAAGGAGTCGGACTGAAATAAAGAAAAGCAAATCAGGTTGTGAAAAAGAAAAAGGTAAATGTCCTTCTTACATTTTAGTACATTTCACATACCTCTGCACCCTGGTCTTAACCAGGAATTTTGGAGCAATCCTCCCAACGGAGGACCTCTTCTTCTCCACGACCACGTCCGTCGAGGTTCAACAATTATTCACCACGACCACGTCCTCGTCAGAGTTTGAACAGAAACGAGCTCGGTTTCTCGATCTTTTGGATGGACGAGATCGGTCTCGACCATTCGATAGCGACAACGCCTCGATTGCGTGTTGTCTTGATGCAACATCGTCCTTCATAAAGACACAAAATCCTTCCAGTTCTCCTTTCAAGTTTCTTAATAAAACTAGGAGTGGCACCAATCGCGAAAGATTCCGTGTCATAATAGAAGGGTACCTTAGCCTTGCGAGGTTTGCGCTTGAGAGGTTCAACCGCTTCAACCTCCTCGGCCCGGCAGTTGCGGCCTCGGCCAGATATAACTACACCGCCGCAGCCTTGTAGAGGGTTTGGTCGAAAGACCGAACTCGAACTTGCTCCCCTTGTCGGCAGATTTTACAAGTCGACGTCTCTTCGAGGAGGAGCCGAGTCTTTGTCTTTCGACAACCCAACGCCAATAGTCATCGTAATCGACTTCTTCGTGCCTTGGCGATTTTCCATGCCTACTTTACGTAAAGCAAAATGAAAAAGAAGAATCACTAATTAGTCGTAAGTTTTTCTCGACTAGTACCAAGTCGTAAGTTTTTCTACGACTTTTTCTTGATTGTAAGATATTCTACGATCACCATTGGTCGTAAGTATCTTTTACGACTATAAAGTCCTAAAGAGAGAATCAGATTTCTGATTACCTTTAGGCGCTCTATCCTTTCATCTGCGGACAAAACCGCAATGACTTGAGGAACCGCCCCTCGGAGTGGCGGGGACTTCTCACAGATGAGTCGACTGAGTCAACCTCAGCCTGTGAAAGATCTGTGTAAACAGATAAAAATATTAAACAAGGTTGAGAAAGACCAAACGAAGAGTTAAGTCGACAATTGCTTACCCTCCTCGTAGTCTCTGGTGGGGTCTCCTCTCCCCGAGTACCTCCACATAGGAGATGCTCGTTTCTTCAGAGGACTAATTCGGCGTGTGATGAAATCTTTCACCACATGCCATCCGGTCAGCCCTTCTTCCTTCAAGTCCTTAATGGCTTGAATATAAGGGCTAATCCGGTTGATATCTTCAGGGGTTGAGTCCCATGAAGATTTCTTTTCAGCAGCCTTCCCCACGAAAGAAAGGCTGTCTTCAGAGGTGACCTTCCAGTAGAACCACCTCTTCCTCCAGCTCGGCCACGAAGACCGGGTGAAACTCTGAATGTACTCCTTCGACTTCGAGTCGTGGAGCTTGGACCACGACTTCCGGCGATTCGGTTTGTCGAGCCATCCCATAATAATATTGGAACAGCTCGAGATCCGCCGAATCCCAGTGCGCCGCATGTATACACGAACACACTCAACATGGTAATGGAATTGGGACCTAAATTCACTAGTTCCACCCCAAAGTGTTCGAGTACTACTGTAAGAAAGGGGTGGGCAGGCAATCGAAGGCCGCACTCACAATACGCTTGGAAGACGGGGATTTGCCCATTTTCCCCCGATGGCCAGTGCTGCCCGATAGCCGGAATCCACTTCACCAGAGCCTTCTCTGGGATCTTCCCGGCATCAACCAAGATCTTGATCTTAGCCGCATCCATCTCCGATTCCTCCCATTCAGAAACTCTCCTGGCCATTTCGCCGTAAGCAAGAAGTTTTTTGATTGGGTTGGCGGAGAAGATGAAACCTAGTCGAAGACGGAGAAAGCAAGAGCTCGACGAACAATGAGTGATTTGGGGAAAAGTAAAATCCAAGTCTACCTCTGGTAAGTTTTTATAATCAAGACGATCTCCGCCGCTTTAAACCGTCCCGCTATAGGTCTATGATAGATGGTTGTACCGCCGAACCGCTTCATCGGACAAGTCTATGAGAGACGGTTGCAATTCTCCGGATGGTCCGCTCGAGAAAAAGTAGGTACGTATTGTCACCTCCAAGCAAAATTACATTCTTGACCAAGTCTTTCTAGTCGAAGGAAGTATCAATCGGAAGAGCTTTTTCTCCGATTCCCTACCACGACCACCGAGACGGTCATAGGGTTTTTATGACTTTTGATAGTCGTAAGCAACCTTCCCGATAAAGCAAATTCTGGTCAAAGCAACACTCAAATGTCGAAGAGTTTTTCCTTCGACTATCATTCTACGACATTCTCATGGTCGTAAGTCCATTTACTGAAACCTTTATCAAGTAAGTTACTTTCACTTGAAGTCGGGGCTAGATGACGAGGATCTAATAATCCTCATTTTTATCTTTTATCTATAATTCTTATTATGGGTAAATATGATGTCACATAGTCCCAGGTACCCCTTATCTAAAAGGAGAAGTCCAATAAGTGGTTGTAAGTCTTGCTACGACTATATCATGGTCGTAAGTCCTTCTACGACCACTACATAGTCGTAAGTCCTTCTACGATCGCTACACGTCGTAAGTCCTTCTACGATCGCTACCGGTCGTAAGTTCTTCTACGACCGTGTAAACTACGACCACATTATAATCAAACCTACAGGTAGTGGGTCCAATTGATTAAGGAATCGAACGTGCGCACGCACTATTATTCCGCTTATTAATGGTGCGTAATTACCCCATTATCTCCGGAAGATAATTGCCGGGCGGCGTGAAGAAGCCGAGGCGCCGTAATTATCGCCATCATGCGCCTGCATCGGATTAATCAGCGCATCTCCGCAGGCAAAACGGCTACTTCTTCACGACTATATAAGGGCATCGATCAGAGAGATAGGGGCAGCGAACAAGAGTCAGTCAAGTAGGAACATAAGTGCTATTCTCTGTAATAGTCTTAGTATTTGACTTGATCATCAAGAATACCATACACACAGGATTAGGGTTATTATTCTCTCCGGAGAAGGCCTGAACCTGTCTAAACATCCCGTGTCAATCCACTCTGCATGATCTTATCTCTAGGAGACCCCCCGAATCAAACAATCTTTACGTAAGATCGGTTCTAATACACCGACACCATTCTTCTTTGAAACTTGGTGAGCCTCGATCTAATTCCTTGCATCCACACCATCCTTTGGAACCGTCTGTGATACAACGGTTCGTGAATAGAACTGTCTGTGATAATCGAGACATCATAGACGATTCTTCTTAAGAACCATCTGTGAATTATAACAGACGGTTCTATTCACGAACCGTCTGTGATTATAATCATATCAGAGACAGTTTTGTAGATGAAACCGTCTATGATATTTTTGTTTTGTTGGGTTGGAAAATGAAATTTTTGACTTAATAGGTGGGCTGCCGAAACTGGCTTCATATTAACAGAGTCTGCACACACCTCCATCTCCTCTACCATCTCTCCTCTAACAGAGTGTCGCCGTCTCGCCCTGACCTTGCGCTCCACCTCCCAAAGCTCGCCGCCCACGGTCTCCTCCAACTCGCCCTAGCCTCGCTCGTCCGGGCCACCCACGACCTAGTCGCCCCGGCCTCCTCCACTTCGTCGCCCCATCCTCCCCGAGCTCGTCGCCGCGCGACCTCCTCTACCTCGCCCCAGCCTCATTGTCACCGGCCTCCCACGACCCCGTCACCCCGGCCTCCCACGACCTCACCCTCTCTACTCCTTATCAATTGTCATATATTGTTGGTGCACTTAGGAGAGCCTAGTTGATTTAGATTTTAATTGTGCAAAACCAATCTGTTATTAGCTTCCGCAATAGATATTGGTTTTAGCCGAAAGTATTTTTAAAACCGCCTATTCACCCCCCTCCTCTAGTCGGCCTCCCCGATCTTACAACCATGCCTCCGAGCTCCACTTTGCTTGGTGAGCTTCTCACCACGACACTCACGTCATTTGTAGCTCCAGAGTACTCTTGTAGCTCAATCGCGCCACCTTTGTCCTCGACTTCGGTGCGCACTAGATCTTGCCAACGCGTTCCCATCACTCCAGTGAGTTCGGGCACAAATCAACTGCATCACCATCTGTTCCATACCCTATTGATGCTCTCCCATCACTCTACGTAGGCAAACTCGCCAAAAATCTAGGCTTCACCCTCCTCTTCCCCATTCCCGGCCGTCGTCGCCATTTCCATTCTTCTTTGAAACTTGGTGAGCCTCGATCTAATTCCTTGCATCCACACCATCCTTTGGAACCGTCTGTGATACAACGGTTCGTGAATAGAACTGTCTGTGATAATCGAGACATCATAGACGATTCTTCTTAAGAACCATCTGTGAATTATAACAGACGGTTCTATTCACGAACCGTCTGTGATTATAATCATATCAGAGACAGTTTTGTAGATGAAACCGTCTATGATATTTTTGTTTTGTTGGGTTGGAAAATGAAATTTTTGACTTAATAGGTGGGCTGCCGAAACTGGCTTCATATTAACAGAGTCTGCACACACCTCCATCTCCTCTACCATCTCTCCTCTAACAGAGTGTCGCCGTCTCGCCCTGACCTTGCGCTCCAGCCTCCCCAAAGCTCGTCGCCCACGGTCTCCTCCAACTCGCCCTAGCCTCGTCGTCGCCGGCCACCCACGACCTAGTCGCCCCCGGCCTCCTCCACTTCGTCGCCCCATCCTCCCCCGAGCTCGTCGCCCGCGACCTCCTCTACCTCGCCCCAGCCTCATTGTCACCGGCCTCCCACGACCTCGTCACCCCGGCCTCCCACGACCTCACTCTCTACTCCTTATCAATTGTCATATATTGTTGGTGCACTTAGGAGAGCCTAGTTGATTTAGATTTTAATTGTGCAAAACCAATCTGTTATTAGCTTCCGCAATAGATATTGGTTTTAGCCGAAAGTATTTTTAAAACCGCCTATTCACCCCCCTCCTCTAGTCGGCCTCCCCGATCTTACAACCATGCCTCCGGAGCTCCACTGCTTTGGTGAGCTTCCTCAGCCACGACACTCACGTCATTTGTAGCTCCAGGAGTACTCTTGTAGCTCAATCGCGCTCACCTTTGTCCTCGACTTCGGTGCGCACTAGATCTTGCCAACGCGTTCCCATCACTCCAGTGAGTTCGGGCACAAATCAACTGCATCACCATCTGTTCTATACCCTATTGATGCTCTCCCATCACTCTACGTAGGCAAACTCGCCAAAAATCTAGGCTTCACCCTCCTCTTCCCCATTCCCGGCCGTCGTCACCATTTCCATTCTTCTTTGAAACTTGGTGAGCCTCGATCTAATTCCTTACATCCACACCATCCTTAGGACCTGAGGAATCTAATGTGCTGCTTCTTGTAGCACCTCCATCGTCGTAGAGCGCCAGCACCGAGAGCCTCCCCTACAGCTCAACATCGACAAGTCATTCCAGAACCTCTCCAACCTCATCATCTTCACCTTCGTGGTCGTGCTAAGCCTCTGAACCTCGTGTGCATTCCAATAGAAAATATTTAAGGTGGCATAATGTCGAAAAGGACTATAACTATTCCCGAAAGCAGTTATTATATACCTAGCAATGCATGTTGATATAAATCAATATAATTTTATAAACTAGGCACGACATGATCAAAGTTCTACAACTTTTGCCTTCTTTGAAGTGTTGAGATGCTTCGGTCGTCGGGTCCAAGAACTCCACGGAAACGCTTAATCTATACGTGCAAAAAGAGCCAAATAAATAAAACAATTCCAAATAAAGTCCAAGAAATTACCAAACTCTAACCAAAGAAAGGTACTAAATTGGATGAATTTTAAAATTTTGAATAACTCAAATCGAGCTCGAACGAGCCCTCGTAAGGAGGTTTGACTACAGTGGCGGAAGGAGGTTTCGACTACAAAGGTCGGAAGGAGGTTTCAACTACTTGGTAGAAAGGAGGTTTCGACTACAGTCGATAGCGGCGGCGCACACGGAGAGAGGGATGTAAGGCGAACCGCGTGCTCAGGGAAAAATAATAGTTGAGAAAATTAATTTGGGAAAATATTGCTCGGGGAAAATCTATTAAACATCTTATGCGAATTTCTATTAAGAATAACAAATGCAATCATAAGAACAGAAACTTGTAAGATTTTTATAGAAAATAACAGACAAGATAAGTTGCTGAGAAATTTACCTACGCAACTACTCTAGGTCAAGAACTCTCACAAAAAGCTTCATAAAACTTTGACTTCATTTGCTCACAATAAAATTCAGCAAACATCTCAGCATTTCCCGTGATTTACAAATTTCATGTGGTTGTTAACGACGTTGCTTTAGTTTTTTTTTCCCCTGAGATGGAGAGTTGGCACAGCCACTGAAAATCTGTTGTCATTAACAACGACGAAGACCTAGGAAAGTACTTCGACCCATATAGTATATTGTTATTCATAGAAAGACTTAACTGGCATCCAAGCCTTTGCGGCACTAACTGGCCCCTCGCAAACATAATATAATTGTTCACTTGCGTAGAATGGTTAAAAAGTTGCACTTGAAATCAGGATGTCCCCGCGACAAGTGGTTCAATATATTAATACGCAAACCCATCACCAATATATATAGTTTATTTATTGACGACACGCTAATGTCTGAGTAAACGCATCGGAGATGGCACTAGCAATTGTTGTCATAATATAATTGTTCAATTGCGTAGAATGATTAAAAAGTTGCACTTGCACCAATAATGTACGGTCTCCCTTCGTCTCTAAATATATACAAGTCCCCATGTGATTATATTCAGCTCATGTGTACTGAATAGCTATTTTGAGCGTGGGCCGCGCTGCGCATGGCGCACCAGCCCACACTCCCTCGCGCTACACGCGGCGTGGCAGCTCGTGCGCTTCCCACGTGGGATCGGCGGTAAAACACACGCGCGTGCGTTGTGATCGGCAGTAAAAGTCTTGGTATCGTCTAATCTGGCAGAAAAACCTCATATCACGTGATTAGCGGTGAAATCGATATTAAAAAAAGATCGCACGTCACCTACATCGGCAGTAAAAAAATTTGTTACTCCTAGAATCGATAGTAAAACCCTCGAATCATTGGTGTGCTACAGGCTGGACAGTGTTTGTTAACGACGTTGCTTTAGTTTTTTCGCTGAGATGGAGATGGCACAGGCACAGGCACTGGCACTGGAAATTTGTACATTGTCATTAACAACGACCAAGACTGGAACCACGGCTTCGACCCATATAGTATTGTTATTCATTGAAAGACTTAACTGGCATCCAAGCCTTCGCGGCACTAATTGAACCCTCGCAAACATAATATAATTGTTCACTTGCGTATAATGATTAAAAAGTTGCACAAGTAATGTACGGTCTCCCTTCGTCGTGTACGGCCGACGTGTATCATACACTTGTGATGTGATCGCTTAAGTTAAGTAGCTTATTTATTTCATAGTGTATGTATATTGAGTATGGCTGTGTATATCAATATTGTGGATGCATGTACCAGCAATTGATCATGGGACTAGTGTTGTACACACACGAGAGCTTTGAGTTTTCAACGCTCGGAGTCCGACAACGTTGGTATCAAAGCTATACTGACTATAGGACAAGTCCTAGTTAGAATGGCCGTTAGATTACGATTTGGTTTTCAAATGCCACCTAATTTAATCATAAAAATAGTTATAAGAATTTAGGAGTTTTTTCTAGTCTTACCCTTCCTAGCATTCTCCTCTCATATAAGTCATTCTTTTGCTATCTCTCCTCATCATAAAAATAGGTATGATAATTGTGAAACTTTGCAAATGGGCTCCAAAATTTATGAAAAGTTTTGTGGAATCTCCTGACATAGTGTAGTTTATTGTATATTTTTTGTAGAATTTTATGTATTCTGTATTTTGCTCAAAAAATCTTTCAAACTGTTATTTACACATAATTTCAATATTTAATTTATGCAAAATTCAAAAACATGCTCAGAACAGAAGGGTCACAATGCGATAGTGCATCATTCCAGTTAGTACTAAGTTTAGGGGTGCGTGTCCTCTGCCTCCCCTCTGCATTTCTTTGCCATTCCGCGATTCGTAGCCGTTGGATTGAGCATCGGATGGCTAGGATCGAGGCCAGCGAGATGATTTCAATTTCTCGCGAGATATTCAAGGATGCCAATTTCTCTTTGGCTTTGATTTCCACCGTTGGATCTTGATCATGCCATCACGCCATCTTTTTCGTTTATGGCAAAAAACTGTGATTTCTAGCTAGTAGTGACATTAGTTAGTAATAGGGGAGGATATGAATCCGACAATTAATTATCCATTAGTACATTTTTTTTAAGCACCGGTAGACAGCAACTTCATTTTCAGGATTTCGATCGTCACCAGTAGCATATTTCTTCTTCTGAGTAACATATCAATCACCGATAGAAAATTGTAAGTTATGATGAACTTGAGTTGTGACTTGCAATCAGGATGTCCCCGTCCCCGTGACACCAAGTGGTTCAATAGATTAATACGCAAACCCACTCATCGATAACCAATATCTGACACGCTAATGTCTCAATAATCTCGTGGGCTTGCTTCGGCATCTTCGCCGGGACGGGGGTTGAGACCCATTAAGAGGTAGGTGAGGCGTGAAAACGGTGGGCGGCTATTGAGAACAGTAGGTGATTCGTATTAAGATCCCATTGATAATTTTGCATTTTACTATTATGGTTGCAATCAGGATGTCCCCGCGACACCAAGTGGTTCGTATTAAGATTAATACGCAAACCCACTCATATATATGTAGTTTATTTATTGACGACACGCTAATGTCTGAACAAGATAAGAACACATCGGATGCATGGCCCGAGTCCCGCGACAACGAATTTCCAGTGATTTACAAATTTCCAGTGGTTGTTAATAACGACGTTGCTTTAGTTTTTTTTTTTTTCTCTCGCTGAGATGGCACAGGCACTGGAAATTTGTACATTGTCATTAACAACGACCAAGACCTAGGAAAGTTTTGGGCATATGATGTAACCACGACTTCGACCCATATAGTTTTATTATTCATAGAAAGACTTAACTGGCATCCAAGCCTTCGCGGCACTAATTGACCCCTCGCAAACATAATATAATTGTTCACTTATATATATTTAGAGACGAAGGGAAGGGAGACCGTACATTACTGGTGCAAGTACAACTTTCTAATCATTCTACGCAAGTGAACAATTAGTGTTGTTGACTTTTGTATTACTTCGTGGTTACATCACGCTATCTTTTTCTTTTATGGCAAAAACTGTGATTTCAAGCAGTGATATTACTTAGTAATAGGGGGGGGGGATATGAATCCGACAATTAGTGTTGTTGACTTTTGTATTATACTATTAGTGTTGCAATCAGGATGTCCCCGCGACAAGTGGTCAAATAGATTAATATGCAAACCCACTCTTCGACCACCAATATCTTTTATTTTTTGACGACACGCTAATGTCTGGACAAGATAAGAACGCTTTGGTGTAGACACGCTTTTTATCTTTCACATCATCAAGTATAACACTCCATGATTTCAACATGGATGTGAGTTCTGTTTGAAAAGTGAACTGTATCTTAACTAATAAAAGAAGGAGTTTACCCCTGCGCAGTTGGACAATATCATTTCTTATGCGTGCACGGTTGGCCTCTCTTAGCACTGGGAGGGAGGGGAGGAAAGGAGGAGACGATACCTTGGAGGAGAAGTGGTGGTGCCGAGGAAGGGAGGGGAGGCAGCGATGGTGCACGACGAAGAGGCAGAGACGAAGACGTCCTTTACTTGTCACGCCGTCATCTCGAGTTCACCGCACTGTGTTCTCTTCATCCTAATCCTCCCATATACCGTCGCCGCCTCCTCCTCCGACGCCGGCTGAGCAAGCATCGCTGCCTCCTCCTCGCTTACGACCGCGATGTTGCCAAAGACTCCTCCCCTGGCCTCCCATCTGACCTCAATGTGATTAGCGAGGGCTGCAGAGGCAAATGACCGTGAGAACCGAGTCGTGGCTTAGGTTCAGGTTGGAAGATCGTAGCCATCAACGCATAGCTCTCTTCCTTGTCAGCAGGCAATGACAGAAAATAGGCAACACGCCAGGGAGGGAAGTTGATATTAACTTAAACTTCCAAAGTAAAACAATCTATGAGATCAAAATTTTAATTTTCGGGTAGTAGTGGTAGGTGATGCAATAAGTGGAGTTAATATTTCTGTTTATATGTATGTGAAAGAAAATTAATATCTATTATACGGTTTAGGATTCCATCTGCTAATATGCATCACTATTCTTTAGAGTTCCGTTGCAACGCGCAGGCACCCCTGGTATTTTACTATTAGTGTTGCAATCAGATGTCGACGAAACTTGTCCCCACGACAAGTGGTTAAATAGATTAATATGAATAATACTATATGGGTCGAAGTCATGGTTCCTGTGATTTACAAATTTCCGCTGAGATGGAGATGGCACAGCGACTGGAAATTTGTTGTCATTAACAACGACAAAAGACCTAGGACTTAACTGGCATCCAAGCCTTCAAGACTTAACTGGAACCCTGATGAAACCACGGCTTCGACCCGTATAGTATTATTCATAGAAAGACTTAATTGACCCCTCGCAAACATAATATTATTGTTTAATTACGTAGAATTACTAAAAAGTTGCACCAGTAAATAGTATTATTCATAGAAAGACTTAACTGGCAATTGCACTGCACATACTCTAGGTGATAAGAGCATGTAGTTCTGTCATCTATCAGAGCATTGTACAAAGTTGCACCACGGTCTCCTTTTGAAGTTTCGGTGCGAAAAATGTTTTATACTCTTGGTACATTTATGGCAAGTGAGTTTTGAACTCAGTTTGAACTGCTTTTCAATTTAGTTCAAGTACAGTGATTATATACAATGAAACTAACTCAAACTGTACAGTGATTATATACAATGAAACTAACTCAAACTAGTTAAATTGAAGAAGAATTTAAATTTCTTTAGGACTTTGACATCTCAAATACACTTTTGTATGGGTATGTGAACATACTCACGTCAAACTTCGCGAATCTCAAATCACCATATCAACGGGTATTGATTTGGGTGCCTAGTCACAAAGGTGCATGAAACACTTGTCCATATATATAAGGCGTTATTTCTGAGCGTGGGCTGTGCTGCGCACGACGCGTCAACCCATGCTCCCTCAAGCTACACACGGCGTCCCAGCTCGCATGCTTCCCACGTGGGATCGGCGGTAAAACACATGTGCGCGTGTTGCGATTGGCGGTTAAAGTCTCGGTATCGTCCAATCTAGCAGTAAAGCCCTCATATCACGCGATTAGCGGTGAAATTGACAGTAAAAAAGATCACATATCACCCACATTGACGGTAAAAAATCGGCTACTCCTGGAATCGATGGTAAAACTCGCAAATCATTGGTGCGCTGCCGGTTGGACGTCGACGGTGGTTGACCATAAAATTAGTCCTGGAAAACACAGAGAAATGTGCAGCAGATTGTAATACCTGTTGCAACAGTAATGTATGGTCTCCTTTCGTCTCTAAATTCCCATAGTTAAAGGAGGGAAGAAAGGGCGGCCTCCGGCCGTGTACACGTCGCCCGGAAAACATCGTCCGTCCGATCGCGTTCGTGCTCGCTCGCGTCCGCCCGATCGGCCCGAAGCGCTTCGTCCGGATGCTTGGCCCAGAGCGCTCCACGTCGTCGCTGCGATCCCCTTCGCCCGTCCCCTAAGCCTCCCTCCACGACAACCGCCGGCCGCCGCTCCCTCCCTCTTCCTCTCCCGCAGCCGTCTCAAGCTCCCTCCCTCTTCCTCCCCCGCAACCCTCTAGAGCTACCTCCCCGACCGCTGTCTCGGCGCATCCCCTCTCCTTTCCCCGTCCACCACCCCTCTCCTTCGGCGCCGCCGCTCCCTCCCCTTCCTCCCCACTGCCCCCTATCCTTTCGCCTTTCGTCGCCCTTCTCCCCCGGCGCCGCAGCTCCCTCCCTCTTCCTTCCACCCCCCCGATCTCCCTTCCGGGTCGCCGCCTTCCGTCCGTCTGCTCGCCTCCCCTTCCTCTTGGTCCTCCGCCGCCCTCCTCTACCCGGCCGCTGTCTCGGCGCATCCCCTCCACCGCCCTCCTCTTCCGTCTGTCCGCTCGCCTCCTTGTCCTAGGCTGTGTCGTACGGTAGATTTGCTTGCCTTATATTCCTCTGATGATGAGAATAGCTTTTAAAATCAAGTCAAAAAAGTTGTTTTGTTGTTTACCTAACTGGATTTAGATAATAATTGTGAATTTGAGCTACTTGTGCTACTCGACTTTGTACTAGACATGGACTCTATATAGTAATGTACTACACTATCGAGCTGTTATTTCTATTGTCTAAAGAACGCTATATATGTATTCGCCATGGCCTCTTTACTCTTTTTTTTTTGTTTTAGGTGTTGTTGCTTCGCCCTTTGCAGTAGAAAAGATTTAGGACAGGATATGAGGCCAAAATGCAGCCACAAACTTAAGAGGTAACACACCATTCACAGCGCAGCACGAAAAAAAGGAGATGAATAGTTGAAGTCAAAGCAATCAGACTGTGAGTGTCTGCTAATCTGTAATCCAATCATTTTTGAACTACAAACATGATTCAACTGGATAATATGTATTTATTTGTGTTACGCGGGTTTGCTTGCTGTTGAGAAGTCTTATGTATTTGTCTGTATGCATCACATAGAATTAAGAAAATACTCTTATTTGTCGAGCAGTCGGTTTAAGGAAAAGTTAAACATGATTCTTATGTAGACTAGGTGGATATTGCTTCCGTACTTCTTTTGGGTTATTCTCGCCTAACAATACAAGATTAGTTTTACACTTCAGTGTTCTGATTGAACAACATTTCATAGTTCAAACAATCATGCTGCTTCTTTTTTTAGGAGGAGTAGCTTGGCTTCTTTTAAGATAAGGCCAAAGTCAAACATACCAGGCCAAGAGTATATTCATCTGCCATGCTAAGAAAATTATGTAAACGATACTTTCATCTAATATGACAGACTTTCTTTAGTTTTCTAAAAACATGTTTAGCTTATGCCGCCACTAGGGGACACTAATATTCATAGTCACGAAAATATAACCATTAAGAATCCCCTAATCAAGGCCTGACAATTTCTTGAATTTCTATCTTTTTATATATAGCGGTACATGGTCTTTTTTGTAACATCATTTTATTTTGGTCTTCTATTCATTATGCTTATGTACTGCTGCTTTATACGTGCTGTACATTTGAATTCATATAGTTCTATACTACTAAGTTATCTGTTATTAGTATTAATCTCATGTGAGGATGGAAAGATAGCAAAATATAAACTTATCTACAGTGTTATGCCTGTCAATGTTCCGCATTCGTGACCGACAAAAAAAAAACCATGTGGATGAGATGTGGTTGCACTTATCTACGGATAAGTGCAGCAGATTGTAGTACCTGTTGCCTGGGAAGGTCCTATGGATGAAGAATCCGTGTCAACTAAGCTGTGTAATGCTTCGAGGGTCGGTATTATCAATTATTCTTTTTGCGCAACGACTGGTTGTAGCAGCAGGTTGCTCTACTTTGGTAGTTCCTGGTTTCAATGGAAATTGGTTTACTTGCCGGAAAAAAAGAATCAAACATTACAAATCAAATATCCTATCGCGATGTATTGTATACCTCCCACGAGACGTACACGTACACTTTTACAATAATTTAAAGTATTAATTCCATACACAAGTTATTACAATACCAAACCTTCATAATTTACAACACAGAAGACATACAGAGTTCTTACTAGACAAATAGGGCTGACCGGCCAAATAAAATGATAAAGTATCAAAACGCAGCGGAAATAACAAGGCATAAGATAGCAATAAACAAAGGCCAACAAATTTAGCCAAGCAAAGCCATAAGGTATATATATATATATATATATATATATATATATATATATATATATTCATGTATTAAAGGAAATGCTACCACACTAAGCAATTTTCAGCATAAAGTAGTTTTCTTTGCAATAGAGTAATAGATTGTGAAGCAATTTAGCAAATTTATTTTTTAAATATTTAAATAACAGAGAGGCAACATTTATGGACATAATCAACATT
Organism: Hsuehochloa calcarea; assembly: GCA_036346395.1. Taxonomy (NCBI): domain Eukaryota; kingdom Viridiplantae; phylum Streptophyta; class Magnoliopsida; order Poales; family Poaceae; genus Hsuehochloa; species Hsuehochloa calcarea. The sequence goes on from CM070611.1 coordinate 28,712,857, forward strand.
CTAGAAGTGACTTCTCAACAGCCACCACAACATAGCACAAATTATCCATTCGTACCACCCGATTTCAAGTTTTATTGAAAATGCTGTAGTCTAATTCTCACGGAGCATATTCAAGCGTGCCCATAACCTAGGATGAGGCTATTCAAATAGTTCAAAATCCTGCAAGGGTGTAAAACTTTCTCCACATATTATACCGCTCCTTTTGCCAAGCTATTTAGCACACTTCCTTAGGTATGCTGGCAGAGATAAGTCTTACGAGACGCTTTTCAATACAATGCATTAACTATGAGTCTCCCGTATGAATGGAAAGCCATACGTTGTATCAGAGTCACCAGTAAAACCTAGGTCAAGTACCCCATGGGGTAAAGCCTAGGACACCTGCGGTTGCCACTCGCTGTGGAGAACCTAAACAGGAACCCACTCCTACACACCCAACGCACACATAATATTTTTAACACAGCACACACAACCTCCTACGACTCAGAGCTAACACACGCCAAAGTACTAAGTCAAGAGAGGTCCCATATCCCTCTCATGTGGTTGCACGCAAAATACTCGGTACGGTGGCATAAGTAATTCGGTCCTTGTTGAATTAGGCACCATCCACACACCTGATAACCACACCATCAACCATGTGCCCAAGTCTAAATCTTTTTATTTCCAGTTTTAGTTGTTCCAAATACAAATACATACATTAGTACCCTGACCCAAGTATATAAAGTGTTGATGTAACGATCATCGCCAAAGCGATGATCCCCATACTACTGTTCTAAGTATTGCTAAGCAAACTGACTCGCATACTATACAGATACATGACCAGAGCCCATCCATTGGACTGCAAATCATTAGCAATAATCTAACTTAGGCTCAGTAGAAATGAGAACATCCGGGTGTATGCAGGAATTGATCTTCGTGATCAGGTCATCCGGGTATTCGTGCACGGTTGATAACGACTTGTCGAGCAGTTCAGCGATTGTGTGGTTTCGAGCCTTGCGTGTTCGTAGCCGAGATCGTCAGAGTTGAGCGACGCCTACCGGACTTATCGTTCTCATCGAAAGATCAGACCAACAAATCAAACCTTAGAGTTCATCGGTTCTTGTAATTGGCCAATTTTCACCCAAAAATCGGCTTACCGGACCCTAAGTAGAATTCCAAACCGTAGTAAAAAATGTGGCCCATTTTAAAATTAGCCCAGCCCAAACCAGCCCAATTGCCTCCAGGCCGCCGCCAACAGCCCGCTCCACAACATCTTCTAGCTCCGCTTCCTCGAGAAGAAGCAGCAGCGGAAGCAACCGAATCCTAAGCAGGAGGAGGCGGCATTCCCTCCCCCATCCTATCTGCCAGGTTCCTCATCGGCAGGGAGAGCATATCTCAATTAAGCCCACACTGCCTTGTTGCTGGCCACACTTCTCTCAATTTTGGTAGGGTTGTCTTGCGTGAAGCTAATGATGGCTGATTTCCAAGTCTTGAATTTCTCAGCTTCCATGCATTTGTTTTCAAAAAAAAATCGTCCGATTTTCCATAGATATTTCAGCCAATTTAGGCTCATTTCCCACCGATTTTTTGCCCCCTTTTTTATTCCAAAATTTGCTTTGAAATTTTCGGCGCAAATCATCTGGAATTTTCCGAAAATCAGGATACAAAAATAGAACCGAATACCAAAACCCTGCTCAATCAAAATAGTAGATGACCTCGATCCGATTTGCATATATACAGTGCATGCATGCCCTGAACATACGTACAAGTTTACGCAGCGGCGGTGTCGTCGTCGGGATCGGAGGCGTCACCGATAATGTGGGCACTTCTCGGAGGATCTCCTGCTCGATATTGTCGCTCGACCAGACGCCTCCACCCTCATTCGGTGCGCCGCCGCCTGCAAGCTACTCCGACACGACATCCTCAGCCCAGCCTTCATCCGCCGCGTCTGCTAAGAAACTGATGGCGTTGTGCCCCCCTGCCTCCTCAGCTACCTCGGCACACGACATGGAAGGAAATGAGCCGCGCCCAGCGGCGTCCCTCTCCATGGTCCACCCGACGACGCCCGCCGCTGCGTCCTCCTCCGAGAAGCACCTCACGCCATTCACATCAACAAGCACAAGAGGTCGTGACGCTGCTCCGACTTGTGCATGTACGACCCCATGACCGGCGAGCGCACCTTACTCCCCGATCCGCCGGCATCGGAGCGTATTCCTATTTCGGTGACATTCACACGTACGTCCTGCTCACCGACGCACACGGCATCGGCTGCTTCTTCCAGCTGCTCGTCGCGTATATGACCGGTGATTGCTCAAATAGTGTCGTTGTCTAGACCATATCGTCGGACACCGGCGGCACCTAGGGACCATCATGACCTGTGGTTGATGGCCCAGGGCTTTTATAGCCTTGGGAGACATGTGGGCACGGACACGAAGGTGGCGGCGGCGAGAAAAGGGAAGTGGGCCGGGAATGTGGGTTGGGCCGGGAGCAAGAGTGGGCCAGCGGGGAGATTATAATTGATTTGGGAATTTAGGGAAAATGCAGGAATTCAAACGAGGCGAAATAAATTCAAAAAAATCCAAGAAAATTCAGAAAAAAATTTCTTCATAAGCATGGAACCCATCTAACACTACTCCGTTAAAATTAATTCAATTAAAATTAGTGGAATTTTTCAAGGACCTAAACTACACAAAAGATTTTTTTAACCCAATTTTTTTTTGGACGTTACAAGGTTGTCATGATTTCCTACACGTGTAATAGTTTACTTAGGAGTTGCCAAACACTACTCCGTAAATGGATAGTTATAATGGTAGCCTTCGGGCTTACTATGATACATGCGAAGAAATGTGAGCTCTCAAGATGGAATTTGACCCTCCTATTTAACGGGAGAGATATCTCTAGACCCCTAGATATTGTTGGATTAGGGAAGTGCATGACCATACCGAATATGGTTGAGGAGTCAACTACAACTAAGTAATTCAATACAAGATCGAGTGAAGGATCGAACTATCCTAGTATCGTGAACAAAAAGGATCAACACATGAGCTTTATAAATGTTCGTCCGATATGAACTTTATGTATATTCGAGAGTCACTATGTCCTGCTAGGAACAGCTACCGACTTATGGATCGGAAAGGAGTTTTTGGGTCACAGCCGATTACGCAGGAATCTACAGCGTCTCGTACTTAATGGGTTCGAACAAAATATATTGGATTGGATCCCTTAGAGGTTTAGAACGGATTACAATCCATACGTAGTTAAGACTCCCAATGGGGTTTTAATGTTGGGATGCGCTAGGGGCTTTTGGGAGGATGTTGCACCACCCATCGAAACCCTAGACGCCACCTCCCTAAAGGCCCTGCTGTGAGCGCTGATCGCTGCTGCACTGAGTAAGGACGATCTACAAGACCACGAGTACGTAGGGAACGTGGGGGGCTACTGGAGGAGACGATAGGCGGCCAAGGTCATTAGACGATCGACTACTTCTACTACATCGACACGGGCGATATTGGACTGGACTGCTCCGATTCTTCTTTCGCTGCAGTACACATCTAGTGGTAATGATCTATGATCATGGCTTTCTGGTTTATACAGTAGAAATGTTTAATTATACGCTATTAAAGCCTACCCGTATGCCAACAACGTGTTGGCCTTGCAATAATTGGCGTGTTTCCATCCTCGCCTACAGTCGACATTCATGTAGAATTTAGCATGCATGAATTGAGGTTTATACACACACCAATCCTGGCAACACCAACAGAAAGATATATTTGCACATTAATACAACTGCGAATCAAAATAGTAATTACCAAGTATCAGAGAATGGCACACAGTACATATTATATTGGTCACTGAATTACTCAGTATACGTCACACACTACGTACAATAATGTCTCGCGAATATATATATATATACCTACGTACATAGAACAAACGATATTGCAGATGTTGTTGAGAAAGCACATCTTCTTACACGACTGATGGATTAGCAGAGAAATCTTTACCGGTACGTCGGAGTGGACGGCACAGAAAATGTGGCAAAACTCTTGGGAGGTGCCTTGCCATGCTTGCGGTCTCTCCTAATCATCACAAGCTGTTCCGCTACCTCCGTCATATCTGGTCGGTCTGCGACATCCTCTTTCAAACACTCCATTGCCAGCTTGCCAATCTGTTCCAGGATGAAGATATCTTCCTCAGTTGCAGTAATCTCCTTGTCGAACATGGCCCTTCCACTCTTTTCTTTCTCATATACTTTGCGGAACTCGATGACGAGGCTACAGTTTTCGTCATACACGTTCTGCTTCCTGGTGATGAGTTCCAAGAGAACTGCTCCGAAGCTGTAGACATCACTCTTTTGTGTTAAAAGCCCAGTTTTAATGAACACTGGGTCTATGTAGCCCATGCACCCAACCACAATCTTGGTGAAATATTCGTCCACGTTGAGCATCATCGATAACCCGAAATCCGATATTTTTGGTATCAACTTGTCATCCAGAAGTATGTTGTCTGGCTTGACATCACCATGCCGGATGGCTTGGGTTGTGTACGAGTGCATGTATCTCAGTCCTTCTGCAGACCCGATTGCAATGTCCAAACGCAAGTCTAGCGGGAGTTCATGAGTTTTCTTCCCATGGAGAATGTCTTGGAGGCTCCCTTTGGCAGCAAACTCATACACCAACATTGGAACATCCACCTCGAGGCAGCAACCAAACAGCTTGAGAATGTTCTTGTGGATCATCTGTGTCTGGATCTCCACTTCCTTGGTAAATTCCTCCTTTCTAGCTTCATTTACCTCGATAGAGGCCTTAACAGCCACCATGGTTTCGTCAGGAAGAGTCCCTTTGTAGACTTTACCAAAGCTTCCCTTACCAAGAAACTCTGAATTGTTCTTTGTGATTTTCTTGAGCTCCTCCCATGTGAAAATGGTCAGGCCTTTCACGTTTTGAAGCACCTTGCCTCCGTTCTTTTCGAAAAGGTCATCCAGTCTTCTCTTTTGGAGCATTATTAGAGCCAAAAGTAGAGCAACAATTAACAAGGATACACCCAGGGTGATGCCTGCAACAGATCATGTAAATTTGTTTGACACTATAGCATGTGATGCAGGTAGCTAAGAGAGAATTAATGTTAGAGACTACAAAATTTGAAATTGATAATATGAACATGTAATATACCTAGGGCAAGCTTTGCCGCAAGTGGAAATTTTGGATTGCATGGGTTTTCTTTTGGATCACCATTACTTCCGTAACCTGGACGACATTTGCAATCGTATGAACCCTCGGTGTCGTGGCAAACGCCGTTGCAAGGGAACTCCTGCGGACGTGCACACTCATTGATATCTGCATCATAAATGGATCAACTCTTAAGTCTGTAATCGTCGTAGCGCATCAAAATAGCATTTTGCACAAAAAGAGTGCCGACTTTATTCTATCCAAAATGGATGACAAGGGGAGTCCTCCCTTCGCTTCATCCACGCGCAGAGGGTGGTTGGAGCGGTCGGACGCAGGCGCCGAACGGCGGCCGGAGGGAGGGGAGAGGAAGGGGAGGCGAGTAAGGGCACCAGGGCGGTACAAGGATGCATCTATCTAGTTTAGATTTCGCTAGATGGTTGAATGTGAGTGTCGGATGAAGACAGTTTTTCCCACACTGCGCAAGAGGGGTTTCTGACTGGGTAGAACCCTTAGTTAGGTTGGTGCATTGTAAAGGATTTGTGATAATCACTTAGTCGCACACCTTTGGAAGCGTGACAGATGAACAATATAAGTTGATTATCTATTGTTGGTAAAGCTATATAATCTCTGCAGAGTGTAAAACTGTTCGAACAGCTGTGCCCACAGTCAAGGGTGGGTAATGTGTATTTTCACATGGTGGATTTATGGTTTTGTTTTAAAATGAGATTTTGGGAGACCGGGAGTGGTTAGAACTCTCGGGTGATTATCCTGGTGGTTAGAGCCGGTTGGGTGGAATGAAACCGATCCTTCAAAACTTGGCGAATAGAGCCTAGCTTAAAACTAGTGTTTGGTGGCTAGAGCCTTCACCATTAAAATATTTAGTTTGGTGGCGACTAGTATACTGCGACATGGAATCTGGTTAGTAAGGGGAATATTTACTAATTCTAGTAAGATGTTGATGTTATAGCTGTAAAAAACGATAGATACGTATAACTAATTGTTACATCCAAAAGTAGGAACAGGGCTAGGCTTACTCGTGCATCCATTGACAAGGTAGGGGTTGCCCTCGTAGCCTTTGGTGCAGTTGCAGAAGTATCCAGGGCCATTGCTGGAGTCGACGCACTCGCTGTGGGCGCTCACGCAGGTGTACCCCGCACTCTTGGGCGCGTTGGCGCAGGACATGGACATGGCGCTGTCGGTGCTGTTGCGGATGGCCCAGTCGAGCAGCAGCGGCATGGCCTTGCTCAGCGGCATGCTCGTCAGGTCAGACGCACGGAACGTGTAGTAGCCCTTCTCCACGATGAAGGCGTAGTCGCAGGGGCAGAACTGCTGGCCGGTGTGCTTCCAGTCACCCTCGCTGTAGAATGTGATCGAGTTGTCGGTTAGGTTCGCCGGGATGTCGACGTGGCAGCAGCCGACGCCGGAGCACACGCCGTCCTGCGCGCTCCGGGAGTCGTTGGCGTAGGCGAGGCAGCCGGTGAAGTAGGTGTAAAAGTAACGGCCACTGCCCTTCTGGCTGTTGGTGTAGACGAGGGTGTTGCAGCCGAGGACGAAGAGCTCGTTCGAGGAGTTGGAGATGCGGTACACGCCGGCCGGGTTGACCGCTACCGTGCCGTAGGAGTACATTTCGGTGGGGTCGCCGCTCGAGTTGTAGCACTGATACGCCACAGGCATCATCACCCTGGCCACCGGTCGCGGCGTTGCGGACAGGTTCAGCACCCGAATCTGCGTGTTCCCCAGCACCGGCAACACTGGCATGAGGCCGCCGCTGCCGTTCTTCACGCAGGCGATCTCGAAGCCCGGGCGGGAGCAGTTAGCGCCGCTCGTGCTGAAGCTGTTGCCGAAGCCGAACGGGTAGGGGATGTCCACCTCGCCGCATCTCGTCTGGCAGCCTGGCAGGCCGTTGAGGCTCGCTGTCGCTGTGGTGGCTGCCAGTGCCGCGATAACCAGCGCAGCCAGCAGGAAGGATGCCCCCGACATTGGATGGAATACTTCAGCTTGCTACCTTTAAATGCTGCGGTTCTTGCATCTAAAAATGGTCAAACATTGTGCCATGCAATTTTTCATATTTTTTTGTGATGAAACAGCCTGTACGTCATGAAAGGTGCACGCACTAAGTACATAGCAGTGAGCAATCACAGGAGAGCGACCAGCCCTTCATCTCACAATTCATTGTGAGTACTGAGAGTCGGTACAACAAGCATTATAATTTTTTAAAAATTAGTAGGATGACCCCGTATTTGTACAACTAGATTAGTTTGAAAATTTGTAGTATCAAATGATAGAACTTACACACTTGAGAATGAATTTACGTATGTTTTAGCTTATTTAGATTTTTAAAACATCATAAACATAACAGTTGATAATAGAAGTTTGAAGGAAAATACAACCCGATGACCATAATTTAAGTATGGCCTTGGATAGAAGAAAATCATAGAACATAATAAGTTGTTGGGGTTCTTGAAAACGTAACCACTCTTCATCGTGCATGGATAGTGTAACTGCGTGCCCTTATTCTTCCTTTTTATTAGTTACTCTTGTCGGACCACACGCGATGAATACCTAAAATCCTCTTGTATGTATCATACTAGTCCCATGATTAGTTACTAGTACACATATCCACAACGTTGACATACTGTAACATCCAAAAAACCTCATTTTGGAAAAATATAATGAAAATAAATAGAATAATAATTTTGAGCATGTTATGTGTGGGAAACCTATTTTTAGCATGATCTTGAACTTTTGCATAAATCAAATAGTGAATTTACATGCAAACAACTACTTGAAAGAATTTTTGAGAAAATCACATAACACATAAAATCCCAAAAAATGTACACAAGAAAGCATAGTGTAATAGAAGCCTCCACAAAAACTTTCATAATTTTTGGAGCCCGTTTGTTATCTTTACAAATCTGAACAACAATAAGCCAGTTTAAGAAATTCGAAAACCTAATTTGAATTCCAACCGAACATTTTGTAGGGACCCAGATTTCTCCAGATTCCTCTGTGAAAATACCGTGCTATTCCCTGGATCAGTAGATATTACTTTACAAGTACATTGCTGAATCAAATCATACATAGCGTAAGACCATACCATTCATTAATTTACACATAAGAGTTTACATGGACCGCTTCGGGCCAATTTTTTTTACAATAAGGGCCGAACAGGCCAAATGATTACATTACAAAAGATAGTGGACGCAACAACGGGAACAAAAGGGGTGGGAGCATATCTCTCCACAGGCAAGTGACTGGGGAACCCGTGTACGCCCGATATTATCCGAAACCTCGGACAATATAGGAGGCACACAGGAACCGACGGAGTCAGCTAGACTAAGGTGAGACTAGAACGACTAAATACTAAACTATGCTTCAAAAGCTCTTGGGTCTTCAGACTTCTGGATTCTCATAGTAGTGGTAGTCTTCAGGATTTCCTGCTTCTGAGGGTTTGAAGAAGGAGCGAGGATGAGCACAACTTCCGTGCTCACGAGCCAACACAACAGATGCAATAATATACATGCAAAGCTTAACAAGGATAGCTCGGGTTCTTTTATTTGCTCAAAGCAACGTTTGTAAATACAAATAATAGAAAGTCCTATCACCTAGCATTTTGACTAAATCATGTTTTTCTTGAAAGAGAGTAATTGTGCAGTATTAACAACAGCAGAGGTTCCCTCCGTCAGAAACTCTAACTCATGCTTCTTTTTTATTGGAGCTATCTCCTTACATTAACAACGCTGGATACGACGATCCAGGGAAATTCAAATATCAGGCTCGGTAAGCTGACCTGGTTTTCATACCACCCATGAACGTTTTTGAAATAGAACTAACTCCAGTTAAGTTCTCATGTCTGCCTTTGACCGTAGGCGCAACTGTTTAAACAGTTTTAACTCTGCAGATCTTGTACACTTTACCCACAGGAGACAATCATACTCGTTACCCCACATGATTCTGTAGTCATGTAGTTGAGCGATCGTCACAGTAACCTTTCGATTTACCTCGCCCTTTCTGTCATCTCACCCATATGGGGTTACTCCCACTTGTGGTGGGTCCCATAAGTGTGCGGCATGTTCACCACTACGACTAGTGTAGCTGGCAACTTCACCATCGGTGTCCCTTCCCAGCTCATGCTTGCACTATCTCGCCGCTCCACTTGTGAGATAACTTTCAGGGTCCAGCAAAATTACTAAGCCAAGTTGCACATTGCAGACTTGTGGTTGTACTTGTTTTACACCGGACTTAATCCATCCGGGCGGTTCATTCCACACACCAATCTTTCTCGTGCACGACGGTACCCACCACTCTTTCCATCCGCGTAGATGTAGTAATAGCAAGTTTTTAGGGTTTTGAGGAGAGTAAAACAAATTATCACAACCATTTCAGCTATTCTTCCCAATGACTGCCCAAAACATTTGTTATGATTAAAGAGTGATTATTGAAATATTTAATGTCCTGGTAATTAAGCAAGGCTAGCATGACACTTAAGTACAAACTATAACTAGTAGGTTACCATATAATTACTAGGGTGATAAGGATTTGGGAATTCAATTATCAAGGGTATGGTATAATAATTATTTAATCACCAAGTAGTCATTTAACTACCTTAGGGTTTTTTACAAACATTTGCATAGGAAATTAAGACATGCAATTTGATAATTTAAAAGAACACAATTTGCATAAAATGTAGGTTCAACATAATCAAAGTGTTGACTCACCTAGGGTATAGGTAAGGGGATCTTGATATTCTTGAGCTTGATCGACGTGGAGGTCTTCCGCGGCTTCGAACTCTACTCGGACGATCGAACTGGAAAAGAAAAGACATGCAAACAAAGAAAATAAATACAAAACATGGAAAAAATTTGATTTTACCAAACCAGTACCAAAATAAAGATCTTGATTTTACAAATTTTTGGGCACAAGTTTCATACTTTTTGGAGTTATAATGAAAAAGTTATGAATTTTTGAAGCTTTACAAGGAATTTTTAGTTAAAGAGAAAATCAGATAATCCTAAAAAATCTGGCGCCGAGACGTGGCCCACATGTCAGCCAGACAGGTTACTATAGCTGGGGCCCACACAAATAATAGAAAGTCCTATCACCTAGCATTTTGACTAAATCATGTTTTTCTTTAAAGAGAGTAATTGTGCAGTATTAACAACAGCAGAGGATCCCTCCGTTGGAAACTCTAACTCATGCTTCTTTTTTATTGGAGCTATCTCCTTACAATAACAACGCTGGATATGACGATCCAGGGAAATTCAAATCTCAGGCTGTAATACCCCGGAAGTGAATCGGGTAATTAGAAATGAAGCCAGGAAGAGAAAAGGCAATTAAAGAAGTAGAATTTCCTTAAAAAGAAGGGGGTTTTCCGTTATTTCTCGACAACCTGGGCTGCGGGCCGCGACCCAGGGGAAGCGCACTAGGTGGCCGGCCAAGGCGGGCATGTGTATTGATTACCGTACGCTTAACGCAGTTACAATCAAGAACAAATATCCTTTACCCCGCATTGAGGATTTGTTTGATCGGTTGAAGGGAGCCCAGGTGTTCTTCAAAATTGATCTCCAGTTTGGATATAATCAAATCTAGGTGCGTGAGCAGGATATAGAGAAGACTGCATTCTCCACCAGGTATGGGCATTATGAATATACATTTATGTCGTTTGGATTTACTAATGCACCTGCCATTTTTATGGAGACCATGAACAACATGTTGCACGAGTATTTGGATGACTTCGTGGTGGTGTTCATTGATGACATACTTATCTACTCCAAGACTGTGAGAACCCCCGGGTTAATCCCATAAGATCAAGGTAACACCGATCTTAGGGAAGTAACTTTGGGCCTCAAGTAAATGAATTCAAAGTTAACTCCATCTAAATGGTGGCCCAACTGAAACTAGGGCCCCGATGATCATGTGTGCTGCTCCTCTGCGACCGCCACATGATGATCGGTTCTCCAACGGTTCAAGCACACACTTAAACAAGTAAAAAGGGAATTCATCACGGCGAGAATGAGACCATGTTGGCTCCCAAGATCAGTGACCAACATGCCCCCAAACTCACCTTCAACATTGATCACATCCATACACATTCAAACATTAATAGCTCAAAAGACATGCATCGATAATAGTCAAGTTTTCAGCTATTAGAAGTGGTCGACCGGCCAAATTCATATAAGATCATGAAATAGTAGCGGAAGCATAATAGATAAACCAAAAGACCAGCATGGTATGCCCCATAACCCCTGACAACCGACTGGGGGTTAAATGATAGCACTACTCGCCAGTGCCGCCTAAATCGGCACTACCGAGCTCGTCGGGCTCGATATCGTCCTCACCTAAAAAAGAAAAGGAAAACAAAAGGCCAGCAAACATCTGGTTGAGTACAAGTGCACTCGCAAGTCTTACACAACGAAAATTAGGTATGCATGTTGGGCAATCAAAGGATAGCCTTTAGAGGTTCTAGTTTTGCAGAAAACCGCAACAATTTTCAACCTACACATACAAGTTTTTCAATTGCCATTTACAAAATCAGATTTAGAGTAGGAGTAAAGTATGTAATAAAGTGATACAATTTAAACAAGTGAACCAACAAACACCAAAGTGGCAGCCCACTTTGATAAACTAAAGTACATGAACACCCGTTGTAAGATCGAGGTAGCCGACTAAAGGGGAGTCAATAGGTGGTTTTAAAAATTCTTTCGGGCTAAAACCAATTAATAATGCGGAAGCTAATAACAAATTGGTTTTGCACAATTAAAACCTAAATCAACTAGGCTCAACTAAGTGCACCAACAATATGAACACAATACAATGAGAGCAATCATACAATGATATATAAGCAATTAAATCATGTAATGTAAATTGCTCAAAGTAAAGCACAAGACAAATAAAGATGACACGATTATGTTTTACCGTGGTATTCGGAGACTTGCCGGTCTCTCCTAATCCACGTTGAGGTAAGCCCAACCACGTTGGACCGGCTCCGCTAATTAAGCCAACACCTCCGAGGTAAGTCCAACCACTTGGACCGGTTCCAACACGAAGCAACACCTCGCTCCACTAAGATTGTCATTCCTCCACTCCGGAGATGGTGAGCACCAAACCACTCACAACCACACCGGGCCTTCTCACAAGCTTCTTTTGAGAAGATCACCGGGCACGACGCCTCCACATCGTCTAGGTGTCGGCAAACACCAAGATAAACAAATCTCAACCTTCACTTGAACTAATCAAGTGTCAACGCTCAAGTGGATACACAATCCACTCCCTAAGGCAATACATGCACTTAGGGTTTGCTCTCAAATCTCACTAAGTGCAACACATGCACATATGAGAGGAAAGCCTTACTCTTAGCTCAAAGAATGAGTATGGAACTCAACAACAACATCAGCAACCATCCCCAACCGGCCAAGGTGGGCTATATATAGCCCACACACAAAAACTAGCTGTTGGAGGAAAATTCCCTCGAATTTGCACAGGGTCGGTCTGACCGCCAACTAATGGCCGGTCGGACCGCCCATGCCCCAACGGCTATAAAACTAGCCATTGGGCCTTCGGCCAGTCGGACCGCCAACTAATGGCTAGTCTGACCGTCGCCAAATCGGTCAGACCGCCAAGGTTGGCCGGTCCGACTGCCCGAGGAAAAACGGCTAAGTCCCAAAAGGGTGCTTCTCTGGAAAAAAAACGTTCCGCACGAACCCCAGAACTTCCTCACACATGTAGTTCCGTTTTCACAACGGCGAAACTACCGCACAGAAAAACAATTCAAAGGAAATCGGTATGAGCGCCCAACACATGGCGGTTCGACCGTTTTGGTACCGGTCAGACCGGTCCACACAGGCGGTCTGACCGCCAGACCACATAAGCAAAACACATGTGCTTTCGCTCAAATGGCAAAATACATTCGCCCATTTGAGTGTAATTCTAACAAGGTTTTAAAGATGATATTCTCAACAAATTGCAAAACACATTTGCCAACTTTTAGAATACTCATCACAAGGAGTAAGGTACATGGACTTACACTATTTGCAAAACACATTTGCAAACTTAAGTCAATGCTACAAGAAATCAAACATGAGCTTCAACTATTTGCAAAACACATTCGCAAATAACAGCATCATCCCACAAGGCTAAGGTGCATGGACTTCAACCATTTGCAAAACACATTTGCAAACTATAGTCCCATGCTACAAAGATTAAATGCATGGGCATCATTCATTTGCAAAACACATTCGCAAATAATAGCTCCATGCATAGATGAGCTAGAGCAAACTCAATGAGCTATCAACACATGACTAACTCATGCTACTAGTCAAGACCCCTCTTAATAGTACGACAATCCTATACTAGCAATCTGGTCTACCAACCAAACTCCAAGACCGGTAAAAGACTAGGAACACATCCTTAGATCTAACTAGTCATACCTTTGCCTTGCATCTTCTTGAAGCTTGATGACTCACATCATCACTTCAAGTCCGGGTCATTAACTTGATGATCATCAACACATGATGATCCTTTGCTTGACCTCCATCAACACATGATGGGTCTTATCTTGTCTTGACGATCAACTCATGATCATCTCCTCTTCTTGATAAGCATCAACTTATGACGTATCCTTTACACCAAGCTCTTGACTTTAATGTCATTGACACATGACGACATCCAAAGTCTTGATCAACCTGGAACATAATCTATTCATCAAACTCATGGAAAATATTAGTTCCACAATATGATTACCATTAGTTACCACAACAACCCATTATCATATAATGGTGGGACAAGATACTTCAATCTTTCCCTTATTGGTAATTAATGATAACCACTTCAATTACACATAAATTGAATGTAGATAAATGTAACACAACGCGAGTATATATGAACTACACAAGTTACATATACTCACGACATGAGTTTGTAAGAACTACACAAGTTCTATATACTCTGAACATGAGTATACAAAGACTACACAAGTTCTATATACTCAAACGGATATGTTTCAAAGTAAAGATCCCAAATATATGTGGTAAAGGGAATATGGATCAATACTAGTGAAACCACAAAATATAGAATGAGCTCCCCCTAAATGTGTGCATACACAAATGTGTAAAGAAGACATATGCACATATTCAATTTTAACTTATGGTGGAGTTCAAGCTATATTTTGGATCCAATGAATGCAACCATATATAAGAGTGTAAGTCAAATGCATACTTCGTTGAATTTCACCTTTATATCCAAATGAGACTACACACTAGATATAGCAATAGAATTGTTAGTCTCTCAATTAGATTTGTTATTATTCACCAAAATACTCCATTAACTCGTAATGACAGGTCTAGATCTTTCACCCGTTCATGCCGAATACCAAGTTGTAACCATCAATTTTAATTCAAAGTCTAACAATAGTGACTCCCGAACTCAAGCTATTGTCCATAATCGTGGACACGGCTATTCGAATAGATTTAACTCTGCAGAGGTGTAGTACTTTACCCACACGACTCAACTAGCCCGTAAGCCACCGGAATTAATACACTTCCTTTGGTGTGTTGGCCGGGGACGTCGAGATTTGGTAGTTTTAGGCAAGAAAGCAGTTTTATCCAGGTCCCCCTTGCGAGGTGAACCCCTAACTTAGTACAAAAGAATGATAGCATTTGCTAAGCGAGCTCACAAGTTATGCTGGATATACCGATGCAATATAAATAACCGAAATTGGTGCTCCCATGCACACTATAGAAAATCACATCGGCTCCTACGAACACAAGTGTCCTCATACCACCTGGGACCCAAACCAATAAAACCTTCCCCCTACTTGACCAACCGGCTCCCACCCCGCGTGTGGCAGCACGTGCGTACTTGAATTAATGACATCACCAAAGTTCGGTCCTTGTTGGTCCGGACAAGACATCCACATACCCAATCTCGTGCACGAAAGCACCATCACAGGCAACCACTTGTCCAAACCCAGATCCCCTTTTAAATAACAAAAATTGATCTTGAGAAATAGATGCAAAGATCTAAGATGCAAAGAAGATAAGAAAGTTGTATCTCCCATATTTGTCAGGTTATTCTCGACAATCAACTACCACAGTAGACTTGCATGGCTAAGCAACCCCAACAATATATTTCCATAACCTAACTTAAGCATATAGGTACTAAAAATAATTCAAGGATATCCTCATGATTAGGGTACAACTAACTACACATCACAAAAATAGCGACATAACCCAAAATTGAGCATGCAAGCAATTATATCATTGCATCTAACTAAATAAAACTGGGAGAAATATGATGCAAAATAAAGTTCAAATGATGCTTGCCTTTCTGGTATTCAAGTTGTTCACTCTCGGTAGCGTAAGAGTCAATAAAACTCGCTTCGGGATCTATATAAGGATAATACCGAATAAACACCGAGAAAAAGCACAAAATACAAAATGCTAAAAAATATATGATATTTCTACAGTGGTTAGGTTCTGTTTTTATATGAATTTAGGTGCAAGAATTATTCCATTTGCATTTAGTATGTGAAAGTTATGGCCGTTTGAATTTTGTGTGTCCCGAAAATGCATTTTATTAAATTTAAAGTTTTGGCCAAAATTTGTAGAATAGTAGGGAGACAAATGATTACATAGATAAATTTAGAATATTATTATAGGCCCACTGCAACTTGGTTCATCCCATTTGGAGTTTCTATGCAAAAGTTACGAATTTCCAAAGTTATAACCATTTTTCTATTGTAAAGATAATTGATTAAATGATCATTTTTCAAAACTACATTTTATATTATAGAGAAAAATGTTCACCCTATTTTGAAATAAAGTTCATCCAAAATTAAAATTACCAGAACTGGTTTCATCCAATTTGGAGTTAAAATGAATTAGTTATGTATTTTTGAAGTTATTCATATTTTTCAGTTTATAAATAAATACATTCTGATTTTCTTAAATGAATTTATACTTTTCTTACCGAGCTGCACCTAGCCACAGTCGCTGATCAGTGGGGCCAGTATACAGTGTCATTTCTCATTTACGCAGGGTTTTAATTTTCTCGGCTTATAGGTGGGGCCCACTTGTCTACCGTATATTGCGTGGACCACGAGTCCATGGCCGGCTCACAGCACAGAGGCAGTGTGGTTAAGTGGTTAGGCTCACCTATCAGCCGCTGCTAAACTCTCCCCAATTCTGTGCGTGGGGCCCACGTGTAATAGACGCATATATTCTTAAGGCCGGCCATTAACTACAGAAATCACCGATTATCATTTAATCATTGGATTAGCGCCTAATGATGGCACTATAGTGTCGGACGGTGTCCGACAACGCGGCCATGTGTTTGCCCGGTGGTCTTCCGGCGCTACGCACCACGGTGGGGCTGGCCAAGTGCTGCTACAGTTGCGGAATAGCCATGCGCATCTTTGGGTGGTGGCGACGACACCTGAGGTGGCCTGTGCCGACGGCTCATCAGAGAGGATCGGCGGCTACATACGGCAACGGTGCATGTGCGAAATAAAGCTCCGTAAAGGTCCAATAGCAGGTGCCCGGGCTACTGGGGACTACCAGGGAGCTACCTTAGCGTTGGAGGGCAGGAGAGATTGCCGGAGCTGTGCTGGCGATGGTGAGGTCCCCAGCGGCAATGGCGGTTCACATGGAGGAGTCGTTTTGGCAAAAGAGTGGAGCAAGAAGCTGTTGGATATCCTCACGTAGGGTGCCAAGATGGTGTGGTGGAAGCAATTGGGGAATTCCTTACCGGCCAGAGTGGAAGATGAAAGCCAAGGTCCTTCGGTTGAAAAGAGAAATCCTCAAAATGCCACTGCCCCTGTGGTTCATTGGCAAAATTGGTTGAGGGTTTCTCAATACCATTCCTAGGGACTTGATATGACGCGCAAGTTAGATCAAGGGCCTCACCCAAGATGAGGATGGCAAGCCGATGTCACGATGGTGAAGCTCTGGCCGTGCTTTGGGCCGTAGGGGTTGCGGCGGCGTTCCGGGAGCTACATGCAAAACCTAGAGCTAGCATAAGGGAAAATGGAAACGGCGACGAAGATAGAGAAGATGGGGACCAGGAGCTCGAAACTTACGCGACAATGGCGCTGGGGTGGGCATCCCTCTCCTCGATCAATAGAGAAGTGAGGGGGTAGAGAGAGCTGGGAGACAAGTTATAGGCGAGAAAAGGAAGGAGGAGAAGCGGTGTTACTCGGCGAAGCGCGGTTATTGGCTACTAAGGGCGGTGGGGGCACGGCGTCGACGGAGCTCGGCAGAGCATGGTGGGCGCATGGCGTCAAGCTTCTGCTGACAATGACAATGCGAGGAAGACGATGACAATGACGAGGCCCACACACCAAGGGGCATGGCATGATACAAGGCGAAATGGGCGACGGATATCAGCCGTTCTATCTCGATTGGAGGGTGGGTGCATTTAGTGGGTTGGGCTGAGCCAAAAATGCCGGTCGGTTACTGTGCTGAGGACTCGAGCCTAAGGAATAGTGTTTCTATTTGACTGAATTTGAATTTTAATCTCCTAGTTTGACCAGCCTCCAAAATATAGCAAATAAATTCATAAAAATATGAAATAATCCAGAGAGGCTCCTTGGGTGTCCTAGTACCCATATAAATTTGGAAAACCCAATGTTGATGTTTTATTTGGTATATTTTAAATTCACAAAAGTGCAAGCTATTAATAGAGTTTGAATTTTCTGTGGTTCATATTGGGTTCCAAAAATTTGGGAAAAATTATATTTGTTCATGATAATTAACATAGTATTTGAATAAATTATTTCTAGAAGATGGTCATATATTTTTGTTACTGTTTTCTTTAGGATTTATTTTTTTGTAAGTGTGTGTTTAAACATTTGGATAAAATTTTCCTAGTGCAATATATGATGTAAATGCTTGAAAACATGATGCATACTAATAAGATGCATAGTAATCCTCTTTATTGATTTGGGGATGTCACAAACCTCCCCCCCCCCCTTACAAAAGATCTCAACCCTGAGATCTGGGTAGATCGAAAAGTTGGGTAGGGAGATTCTAAAGGACATACAACATCTGTTGTCTTGATTTCCTTTAAAGATAACGTTACGACAACTTATCAAGGTTACCAGGAAAGGCCATTTACATTTATCTTTCCATTACATTGTTTAACCTCTCCTTTTTTGGTACGAAGGCACTTCACGCAGGAGGGAAGAGATTGGGATAGTCGGCCCGCATTCGATCTTCTCGCTCCCAAGTGGCTTCATCTTCAGAATGGTTACTCCACTGAACCTTGATGAATTTGATGCTATGAGTTCTTGTCTTGCGCTCCGCTTCTTCGAGAATGCGGATCGGGTGTTCCTGGTAGGAAAGATCGGGCTACAAGTCGAGTCCTCCCAACTCAGTGGCTTCGGTCGGGACTCGGAGGCACTTCTTTAATTATGAGACATGAAGTACGTCATGCACATCCGATAGCGATGGTGGCAACTCCAATTGATAGGCCACCGATCCTAGTTTTTCCAAGATCCGGAATGGTCCGATGTAGCGAGGTGCCAACTTCTCTTTGAGATGGAAGCGATGCGTACTCTTCATCGAAGAGACCTTAAGGTAAACATGATCGTCTACCTCGAAACTCAACTCCCGACGATGACGGTCGACGTATGACTTTTGGCGAGATTGTGCCGCTCGTAGTCGCTCTCGAATGACCCGAACTTGCTCTTCGGCGTCCTCCACTAAGGTCGGGCCATAAAATGGTCTTTCCCCAGCTTCAGACCAGTTCAAAGGTGTCCTACAAGCGCTCCCATACAACGCCTCGAACGGTGACATTTGTATGCTTGATTGGAAGCTGTTGTTGTAGGAGAACGCTGCAAATGGCAAGCACCTCTCCCAGTTTTTGCCATAGGACAACGCACAAGCACAGAGATGGTCTTCCAGAATTTGGTTCACCCTTTCCGTTTGTCCATCGATTTGGGGGTGGTAAGCAGAGCTGAAAGCCAGGTTGGTCCCCATTGCCTCATGTAAGCACTTCCAGAAGTGTGAGGTGAACTGAGGGCCTCGATCTGAAACTATCACCTTTGGCACACCATGGAGACAGACGATCCTTGCGAGGTAAAGCTCGGCTAGCTTGACCCCGGTGTAGGTGGTCTTGACAGGGATGAAGTGGACGACCTTCGTCAAACGATCGACAATCACCCATATGGAATCGGACCCGGTTTGAGTCCGCGGAAGTCCGGTGATGAAGTCCATCCCGATTTCCTCCCACTTCCAACTTGGAATGGGCAACGGTTGGAGAGTTCCTGCTGGCTTCAAATGCTCAGCCTTTATTCTTTGGCATACGTCGCACTCGGCGACATATCGTGCAATTTGTCGCTTCATTCGGCTCCACCATAGCCGCTTCTTCAGATCTTGGTACATTTTGGTGCTCCCTGGGTGGATAGAGAATTTAGGATCATGAGCTTCCTTGAGGATCAATTCCTTCAACTTGCAGTTAGAAGGAACCATTAAGCGGTTTTCAAAACACAGGGTGCCTTGTGTATTTTCGGTGAAGCATTTGGCCTTGCCATGCTTCATTTTTCCCAGATTTGAGCCACTTCCCAATCGGTCTTCTGGGCTTCTCTAATCTGGTCCTCCAATGTGGATTCCACATTTAGGGCAGCAAGAGATCCTTCCTCGATTATCCCCAGGTGCAGACGTTGTATTGCAGCGCACAAGCCTGCCGACGTGGGAATAACTGTCAAACAGTTGCATTGAGATTTTCTGCTCAACGCATTAGCCACTACATTAGCTTTCCACGGGTGGTAATGAAGTCTCATATCATAGTCCTTGATTAACTCAAGCCACCTCCTTTGCCTCAGGTTCAGTCGGCTTGGGTGAAGATGCATTTGAGACTTTTGTGATCAATGTATACCTCGCAACAATTACCGATGAGGTAATATCGCAAAATCTTTAGAGCATGGACTACAGCTGCAAGCTCCAAGTCATGGGTGGGATAGTTAGCTTCATGTGGCCTCAATTTCCTTGATGCATATGCCACAACTCGGCCCCCTTGCATGAGCACACAACCGAGCCCGTGGCGAGAAGCATCGCAAAAGATATCAAAGCTTGTGTGGATATCTGGTAGGATGAGCAATGGAGCTTTGGTCAGAAAGACTTTCAAGTTTTGAAAACTTGTCTCACAATCTTCTGACCATTTCAACTTTTTCTCTTTCTTCAATAGCTGGGTCATCGGTCTCGCGATTTTTGAGAAATTCTTGATGAACCTACGGTAATAGCCCACAAGTCCAGGAAAACTGTGAATATCGGTGACGCTCTTGGGTTGTTTCCAATCAAGTACATCTTGCACTTTACTAGGATCAACAGCGACACCTCCCTTGGACAACACATGACCCAAAAAGCTAACTTCATGAAGCCAGAACTTGCATTTGCTGAATTTTGTGTAAAGTTGATGTTGACGAAGCTTTTCAAACACAAGTCGCAGGTGTCTCTCATGTTCTTCGTCGGACTTGGAGTAGATGAGGATGTCATTGATGAACACAACAACAAACTGGTCCAGGTACTCCATGAAAACCGAATTCATTAGGTTCATGAAATAGGGTGGAGCATTGGTCAGACCGAAGGATATGACAGTGTACTCGTACAAGCCGTAACGAGTGAAGAAAGCTGTCTTCGGTATGTCTTCAGCTCTGACCTTGATTTGATGGTAGCCCAATCTCAAATCAATCTTAGAGAATACTTGAGCTCCGTTCAACTGGTCAAATAGATCCTCGATCCGCGGAAGCGGATACTTGTTCTTGATGGTGACTTCGTTCAACGGACGGTAGTCCACACACATCAGTAAACTCTTGTCTTTCTTCTTGACGAATATAGCCGGGCATCCCCAAGGTGAGGAGCTCGGCCTAATAAACCCCTTATCTTGTAGTTCTTTGAGTTGCTCCTTCAATTCTACCAGTTCGTTTGGAGGCATTCGATACGGCCGTTTTGAAATTGGCGCGGTACCGGGTGCAAGCTCGATGACGAACTCAACTTCCCCGTCAGGAGGCATTCCTGGAAGTTCTTCGGGCAATACATCAGAATATTCACATACCACTGGTACCTTCTCCAACTCAAGAGAGGCATCAGCTTCCATGGCACAAAGAAGAGAACTGCCCACTAGTGTCACAAAAACGACTTGATTGCCGTCCTCGCTTGTCACGTAGATAGATCGTTGAGAACAATCAATTTTCCCTTGATTTTTAGACAGCCAATCCATCCCCAATATCACATCAATACCCACTGAGTTTATTACTATTAAGTTTGCCACAAAATTAACCCCTTCGATCTCCACTTCATTCCTATTCGCACGACCAGTTCAGCGAGTGATCTAGCTCCCATCTATGTGTGAGAAATAGTGAGACTGCATGGGGCGCACAAAACTATTATTTTGTATAGGGACACGAAGTTTGTGTCCAAGTTTTGGGAGAGTATGCAGAGCGCTTTGGGTACACAGTTTCGTCTTAGTACGACATTCCATCCTTTGACAGATGGACAGTCAGAGCGCACTATTCAGACCTTGGAGGATATGTTGCGGACTTGTGTCTTGTCATGGAAGGGTAGTTGGGAGGACCCGTTGCCACTTACAGAGTTTGCCTACAATAAGAGCTATCATTCCAGTATTAGAGCCACACCATTAGAAGTTATGTACGGGCAGAAATGCAGATCGCCGCTCTGTTGGGATGCAGTGGGTGTGAAGGCAGTTTTGGGACCGGACTGGATTCAGAAGACAGTTGAGCGTGTGGCCATGGCGAGGCAGAATCTGCTGACAGCATAGAGCAGGCAGAAAAGCTATGCAAATGTGAGGAGGCGTGACTTGGAGTTTGCGGTGGGAGACCAGGTGCTCTTGAGAGTGTCTCCCACTAAAGGTATTGTCTGATTCGGTACCAAAGGGAAGCTTAGCCCGAGGTACGTCGGACCGTTCCTGATTATGGCAAGAATTGGGAAGCTA
Source organism: Hsuehochloa calcarea (assembly GCA_036346395.1). Taxonomy (NCBI): domain Eukaryota; kingdom Viridiplantae; phylum Streptophyta; class Magnoliopsida; order Poales; family Poaceae; genus Hsuehochloa; species Hsuehochloa calcarea. Next base: position 28,734,945 of record CM070611.1, read on the forward strand.
GCCTACCGCCTGGACCTTCCTGAGTCCATACGTGGGGTTCATAATGTGTTTCACGTTCAATGCTGAGGAAGTTTATGAGAGACCCAGAGCATAAAATTTATTTGGAACCACTGACTATTGAGCAAGACCTCACGGCTGAGTCGCGTTCGGTGCGCATTCTGGAGAGGTCAGAGCGAGTGCTGAGACACAAGACGTTGGTATACGTCAAGGTGTTGTGGACACATCAGTCCGAGAGAGGCGACCTGGGAATTGGAGTCCCGCATGCGCCAGCTTTATCCAGACTTATTCACAGCAGGTACGTGGTAATGTTAGTAAGTTGTTAGCCGTGGCTATGATTTGGTTTCGAGCGTGGTTAGAATTCGGGGTCGAATTCTGTTTAAGGAGGGTAGAATGTAATACCCTGGCTTAATCGGCAATTAGAAATGAAGTTGGGAAGAGAAAAGGCAATTAAAGAAGTAGAATTTCCTAAAAAAGGGGGTTTTCGGCTATTTTTGACAACTTTGGGTCAGAGGTCACGACCTGTGGAAGCCCACTAGGTGGCCGGCCAAGGGGGGATTTCCACCCCTAAAACTTAGCCCCACCTCTCCCTCTCCCCACTCCTCCACTTGCCGCCGCCGCCTTGCCCCTTGGCAGCCGCCACCCCCTCTCCCTTGCGCCTCCCCCTGTGCCACCAGCACCCCCATCTATCCCTACGAAGCTCCTGCTGCTGCCCTTTGGGATGAAGGAGAAGGAACTGCTATTGGAGCGCCGGCCAAAGAGAAGAAGGGAGGAGAAGAGGGGAAGGAAGGGAGGAGGAAGAAAGAGGAGGGGAGAAGAGGAGAGTAAGGGCACGTTCATGCGGCGAGACATCGATCTCCAGCAGTTTGTCAAGGGTAAACTTGATCCACGATCGCTCGGTAGATTAATCAATTCGTTTTGATGCTATCAGTAGTAGATCGGTTTGGTAGAGCAACGTTGGTCGTTGGTTTTGGGTAGGTTACGTGTGTTTTATGGTCTGGACGTCTCTTAGAAAGTTGTATTACTCGTTCTTAGATTTCTATAGGTGCAAAGATCACTCAATTTGGAGTTACGGTTTAGAAGTTATGATAGTTTCTTTACGACTATCCAGAAGGGCTGACAAGAATTAGTAGTTACCATGTCTGGTCAATATGATTTAGTTAGAGACCGAATCAGAAAGTTCACCCAACATAAAAATTATAGTAAATCTAGTAAGATTTCCATATTGATAAAGAACACGATTTTTAGTTGTGTCAATCAAAAGTTATGGATTTTATTCTACCACTGCATTTCTGACTAACAGATTGAAGGAACAGAAATGTCGCCTGATCATTAGATTTATTAGAAGGCCGAATCAGAGGACCTTACCAACTAGATTATCGTATATAATTTTGTTATGTTTCCATAGAGTCCAAGATCACTCCATTCCGAGTTTCGTAGTAAAAGATATGATTATTTTATTATTGCTATCTCGTGGGACCTTCTGCTAGACTGTCGGGAAAATTGAGTAAAACTCTTATTCGAATCCTAGGCTTCGGGAAGTTGGGTTAAGGGGTGTGAGTGGAGTCTATTTTCCTCGGTGTTCTTATTGTTAGCAATATTCTTGTGTAGGAGGAGTTCCGGAGTTAGGGGTATCGCCCTTGCCTCTCCGCACGTTGTAGCGGAAAAAGGCACGTACAACTGTATGTTTGTGATTGTGATGTGTTTTCCTTGCTTAATGATTACATGGTGAATAATGTTTGATATGTACATGTTCATAGTAGTATCTGATTAACATGGTTCTATTAATGATGTTCCTTTATTCATCGGATTCATTCATGCATGCAAGTATTGTTCTTGCTACACTCACGGGAGTGGGTTGTGAAGTCCCATCATTCCAACATAGGCAAGTAAGACCCACCATTCCAATGTGGGTAATTTGGATCCCCATTTTGAAATGTTATTCAAACGAGCCTTGGATCCCCGCATTTTGAATAATGCGGGCATAAGTGAACACCGACGGGTGTTCACTAGCTATACCGGTATGAGTAGAAGTGAAGGCATGCACATTCATTCATTCATGTGTTTTCTACTATTTCATACTTTTGTTTCACTATATGCTTGATGAATCATACCTGTCTTGTTCAAAGTATTCTTTTGTACTTATTGAGTCATTGACTCACCCTTGCTGTATTTCTTGTTTTTAGATGAACCATGATGACAGCATTTATGGGAGGGAGTAGGCACACAGTTGCACGCACCATTGAAACAAACATTTGTTACTATTCCGCATTTAGGAGTTTGGACTGTAATAAAAAATAACTCTTTTGATGATCGTTATTGGGTATTGTTATGATTAGGTTATGTGAGTTATGGATTCATGTTTTCTGTTTATAGTTTTAATAGTTTTCTTTCGAATGGAGTATCATGTTCGAATTCAAAAGTTATTTGTTCGAATTCAAAAATAACTCTTTTAATAGTTTTCTTTCTCTTAATGGTTAGTACGCTAGAATTTGTTCAAATTGATGACTAGTGGTAGAGGTTTTAGGTAACATCTTGGTTTTCGCATAGCCAGGGTGTTACACAGGCTCGGCAAGCTAACCTGGTTTTCATACCACCCACAAAGGTTTTTGAAATAGAACTAACTCCAGTTAAGTTCCCATGTCCGCCTTTGACCGTAGGCGCGGCTGTTGAAACAGTTTTAACTCTACAGAGGTTATACACTTTACCCACAAGAGACAATTATACTCGTTACCCCATATGATTATGTAGTCATGTAGTTGAGCGATCGTCATAGTAACCTTTCGATTTACCTCGCCCTTTCCGTCATCTCACCCATATGGGGTTACTCTCACTTGCAGTGGATCCCATAAGTTGTGCGGGATGTTCACTACGACGACTAGCGTAGCTGGCAACTTCACCATCGGTGTCCCTTCCCAGCTCATGCTTGCACTATCTCGTCCCTCCACCAGTGAGATAACTTTCAGGTCCAGTAAATTTACTAAACCAAGTTGTACTTTACAGACTTGTGGTTGTACTTGTTTTACACGGGTGGTCTTAACAAGATTAAGTCCTTAATCCATCCGGGCGGTTCATTTCACACACCAATCTTTCTCGTGCACGACAGCACCCACCACTATTTTCATCTGCCCAGATGTAGTAATAGCAATTTTTTTACGGTTTTGAGGAGAGTAAAACAAATTATAACAACCATTTCAATTATTCTTCCCAATGACTGCCCAAAATATTTGTTATTATTAAAGAGTGATGATTGGAACATTTAATATCCCGGTACTTAAGCCAGGCTAGCATGGCGCTTAAGTACAAACTATAATTAGTAGGTTACCATATAATTACTAGGGTGACAAGGATTTGGGAATTCAATTATCAAGGGTATGGTATAATAATTATTTAATCACCAAGTAGGCATTTAACTACCTTAGGGTTTTTTACATACATTTGCATAGGAAATTAAGGCATGCAATTTGATAATTTATGTGGATATCATGGGGGATAGGCTCCAAATCTTAGGATGATGTGACAATTGGCAATGGCGTTAACGGTTTGTCGTTTCACGAGTTTTCGACAAAGTTTCAGAACTATCAGGTGACAGGCGGTCTGACCGGCCATAGCATGGCAGTCCGACCGGTCCCAAATCGGTCGGACCAGCCATGAGCGGCGGTCGGACCGGCTGTGACCATATGTGTCAAAATGAGCTGGGCCAAAAATAGAGGGTGTAGGCAAGAGAGGGGATTCTATTGCTCTTGGTCCCATAATTTTTGGAGTCTCCAGTCAAAAGTTCTATTGGTTTAAATTTTTCAAGAGGTTTCGGATTTTCGGGGTTGAAAATCGGCTAAATCCTTCGGTGGTCGACCGCCTATGGTCGGCGGTCCGACCGGCAAGGTTGGCGGTTCGACCGGCTCTGAGGGGCGGTCGGACCGATTGTCACTTGAACGTCGGCCTTCGTGGCGGCGTTGTTCGTTGGTTAGGTCAAAGTCATGAGTTTCAGTGCATATGTGTTGCATGATGCATGTTTTGACTAACGTGGGTCAAGTTGTGAAGAACTTGTTCCCAGATTCGATTTGCTTGTCTATTGTTGTGCAGGTTGCTTGGTGGTCAACGACGGTCAACGGCGAGGATGATCGGGACTAGGCTTGGAGAGCTGAGGTCCAGAACGATCGACGATGCCGGGTGAGGTCAATGAACTCAAGTGTGGTGCAGAATAGACAAGGATGACCGAACGGACAGTTCGGTGTGACTGGTTTGATCAAGCGGTGCGGGAGTCGGTGCAAGTGCCATGGTGGTTTCGGTGGGAGCCGGATGGGAGAGACTTGCCGACATGGAGAGAGCCATTGATCAACCTACAGGTGGCGGAGCAAGCGAAGTGCTTCGCGTAGATGGACTCGGTCTTTGGAGAAGGACCGGGAAGGGGTATTTTGGTAATCTTACCAAATACCACCTTGGTGACCTTTTGCCAATCCGCGACGCAAGACGACGCAAAGAGAAGCGGTTTAGGTCAAGAGGTGTTGAAGACGGTGCTTCGTAATGCGTGCGTGTGTGACCTGTTTGTGTTGGGCCTTAACGGGAGCCCATTTAAGTTAAACTTCTAGAAGATCTAAGTCTCCACTAAAAATAGAGGAGGGAGGTGGCTGCACCCCCTTCAACCCTTTTATTATTGTTGAAACCCTAGTTTGGCTTAGGGAGATGATTAGTGGATGTTAGGGTTATAGAGAGTTTTGATTTGATTTCGTGCTCTTGGATTGAGCTTTGTCCTCCATTGATGGAGTGGCTGTAAACCCAAACCCTATCAAATCAATCCAAAGAAAGTTTGCTCAAAGATGTGTCTCTTTGTCTTTCTTCTCTCTATTTGGTGATTTTGAGTCTTTCTTTGATTCGTGAGTTTTTTATTGATTTCTTCACGTGATCTAGCTTGCTGTGACATGTGGGAACACATCAAGGATAATCTTGATCATCAATCACCCACGAGCAAATTTTTGGATCTAGTTTTCGTTTTGACTCGGTTTTGAGCCATCCTCCTCTCAAACTGAAAAATGTCGTAACTTTTCTAAGGATATTCACGATCTTCGGTTGGAATAGGTTCATGACATCCTAGAGAAGGTGTGTTCCAAGTTTCATCAAGTTTGGAGTTGTATATCAAAAGTTACATCTATTTGCAACTTCGTTTTTCGGGCTGTTTTTACTGTTCATCGGACTGGAGGTCAGACCGCCCAAGGTGACCGGTCCGATCGCCAAGGTGACCGATCCGACCGTCATTAACACAGAGGTCAGACCGCTCAACACTTAGAATTTTAGCCCTTGTTGATTTTGGTTGTTTTGCTTCGGGGTTTAGATTGGATTCAATACTAGTCTTCCGCTGTACTGGTATATTGATCTTCATAGCTTCCATAGCTATTGGAGTGAAATTTGGATTGAATCTGATCCTAGTTGAAAAAGTGAGCGTGCTCCTATTCAACCCCCCCCCCCTCTAGTCGTCATTTCGGTCCAACAATTTAAAAGAACATAATTTGCATAAAATGTAGGTTCAACATGATCAAAGTGTTGACTCGCCTGGGGTATAGGTAAGGGGATCTTGATATTCTTGAGCTTGATCGACGTGGAAGTCTTCCTCGGCTTCGAACTCTACTCGAACGATCTAACCGGAAAAGAAAAGACAGGCAAACAAAGCAAATAAATACAAAACACAAAATAAATGAACTCCAAAATTTACCAAACCAGTACCAAAATAAAGATCTTGATTTTACAAATTTTTGGGCACAAGTTTCATAATTTTTAGAGTTATAATGAAAAAGTTATGAATTTTTGAAGCTTTACATGGAATTTTCAGTTAAAGAGAAAATCAAATAATCTAAAAAAATCTGGCGCCGACACGTTGCCGGATTGCATAGTGCTCCGTGGTCCACGGCAGACCGCTGGTGGATCGTTCACGCGCCCGGCCCACGGCAGCGCTTTCGTGGATCGAAGATCACACACACCGCATGCGTGGTCCACGGGTCCACAGGCAGGTTCGGTGGCCCCACATGTCGACCACACCGCCACCGTGGTTAGGCGCTTTGTTAGCGTCGGTCACATGAGGTTAAGCAACGACTGCTCGGCCAAACGCGTCGCCTCGCCTCCGTCGCGCGAGAGAGAGAGAAAGGGAGAGGGAGTGTAACGTCCCGTTTTTCAGAGTTTTTGAAAAATTTTAAAAAGAAAACCATTTGCTTCTATTTGCCAAAAGCTTAATTTTGGAATTTCAGAATTTATTTGCTGTTTAAAATGAGTTAATCAAACTTCAATTAAATTAAAGTTGGTTTGATTGAGAATTCTGGAATTTAAAATCAAAATTATTATTTTAAGAGTTTTCTTGGATTTATTGGAATTTAGAAATTGATTTTTGTTTTACCCGAAATTAAAAATTAATTTAATTGCAAAAGAAAAAGGAAATTTAAAGTTGAAAGTATTTTTATTAAGTCTAGAATAATTCAAGTAATTTCTGTAAATTTTTCTAGAATTTTTGGAGTCTATTTGCTATTTTCTAAATTGCCTTTTGTTTTATTTGAATTTACAGAAATTAAAAGCTATTTAAAAATCCTTTTCGGTTTTGGGCGAATCCTCCGCCCATCTCCTATTCCCGCCTGCCGCTTCACGCGCCTCGCTCATGTGACCCACTCCTCAAGCGCCTCGGCTCTGGCCGTTGGATCTCCATCCGTCGGCTCTTGATCGGCCGCGTCTCCCTTCGCCACCCCCCCGATCTCCATCCGGCCGCCTCTTCGCCGCGATTCGCCTCCGCCTCGCCTCGCGCCCACCGTCCGTCGTCATCGCGTGGCTCTCGCCGCTGCGTCGCCCCTTCTTCTTGGCCGTCCGTCGTGATCCGACGCTCGCCTTCGCGCCACCTCTCTCTCTTCTCCGCCGTCCCGTCGAAATCGGACGACGCCTTCGCCGCGCTTTTCGCTTTCTCCCACCGTCCGTCAATCGGACGGCGCCGCTCGTCTCTCTCCGCGCTTGTTAAATTCCCACCGTCCGACGAATCGGACGGCTCTCCTCGCCGCGCCTCGCTCGCTCCCACCGTCCGTCGAATCGGACGGCGTCCGTCTGTCGTCTCGCCGCGCTGCCGCTCTCTCTCCCACGTCGCCAAGCCAAGCCCTCGCCGCCGCCAATCCCGCCTGCCTCGTCCGCTGCCCTCGCCTCTCCGCGTGAATGCCGCCGCGAATCCGCCGCTTTTCCCGTCCGCCGCCGCACCGCCACGCCGCGCCCATCCGCGCCTCGCCCTGTCGCCTCTCGCCCGCCTCGCCGGCGCCGCGAGCTCCTCCGCTTATTTAAGCCGCGCTGCCTGCGTTTCTTCCTTTTCTCCCTCCGCTCGCTCTCTCCCCTCTCGCCTTGGCCGCCTCCGCTGCGTCTCCGTAGCGCCTTGCCGCTGTCTCCCCTCGGTAAGGTGCTGCCACCGTCTTCCCCGGCTCCGTCGCCGCCGAGCCTCTCTCTCTCTCTCTCTCTCTCTCTCTCCTCTCTCCGAGTGAGGTGGGCGCACCGTGGCGCCACGCCTGCCGCCACGTCCGCACTCTCTCCCGCGTGGCGATCCATTTGGCGCCACGTGGCACCGACGCCAAAACCGGAGTTTTAGTTGGAAAATAATTCAAAATCCGAAAACCCTAATTCTATCATTTTATGTGATTTTGAAACTTCTTTTTGCTATAACTTTCACATCCGAACTCCAATTTGGGTGATCCAAATTTCTAAATTCATATAAATTCACCCTCTTTCATTTGGTACTGGTTTTGTAATTTTTGGAGTTCATTTGGTGCTGTTTTATTTATTTGTTGCTTTTCTCGCGTGTAGATTCCTGCTTTGGAAGATTTCTTCGACGACGATCAAGACCTCTCCTCACAACGAAGGCAAGTCGTAGGCCTTTGACCATGTTGAACCCATTTTACAAATGTATATTGCTTTAAAGTATCATGCATGGCTAGTTTTATTAAAAATGGTTTTGGGAGTAGATAATTACCAAATTGCCATTATGCCTCCTTGATGAATTGAAAATGAAATGTCTCCTTGATTGACATATATCCTTGGACACCTTAGGATGGTTGATACTAGTTGGACATAATTGTATACCAACTTGGGAGCGTATTATTGCTTAGACATGCTCTAGTTACCCGCAGTACTTTCGATCACATGTTCAATGATTATTGAAATTTGACTAATGGAACTATGGAATTGTGGTGTGAGGCCACTTTTATTAAAAGATGTTGTGCCATGGCGTGGATTGCCATTTGGTCGGAATGAACAAAATGATTTATGCTCGGGCTTGAGGTAGGAAGCTAGAGTGGGTGTGTGATGCACATTGGGTTGTGGTAGACTTGTCCGAGCGACCAACTAAGGACTTAACTTTGCAAGTCATTGATCCAGGTCACCTCGTGCAACCATAAGTCCGTATGGGACGGACACGCCAACTAATTAGGAAGTTTTGAGTCGGTTCTGCTAGGGTTGATTATTGGTGCAAGAGGGGCCGTGATGGCGAAACCTTAGCGAGCGTAACCGAGGCAAAATGGAACTTTGTAAAGGCCTTGTGATAGTCACTTAGTCGCACACCCTAAGTGTGTCGACGGACATTGCAAGTGATTTATCTCTTGTGGGTAAAGTCGCACAACCTCTGCAGAGTGTCAAAATCTATTCGAATAGCCGTGTCCCCTGCTACGGACATGCCCGGTGATTTCGCAAGGGTAGTATTTTCAAAAATGTGGTTTGGTTCGTTGGAAACGCTTGGTTGAATGGTTGGGAAGTGAACGGATGTTCACCATTTGATTCAAAAGAACTTGGTTATCTATGTATTATTCTTTTAAAATCTCGCTTTGCAATCTAATTATTGTATTTATCGTTAAACTTGCTTTCAAAATTAACCATAAAGACATCCTTGTTTAAGCTCGGCATGAATACTACGTGCATACATTTCTCTCGACTTTGGTCGAGTACTTTATGTACTCACGGCTTTATGCCCTTTTGTTGATCGGTCCAATGAAGAACCAGAAATGTTGAGTACTATGAAGAAGGCTACTTTGAAGACTTCGCGATCTAGGTCACGCCCACCACTCGATTGCCTCGTGGGCATGTCGATTGGGCCCCACGATTTTGAGATTTCCACGCCGAGATACTCGATGTTGCTAAGCCACGTGAGGCGACTTTTGTAAGAACCTTGACCATAAGGTCTTTGCTTTTTAATTAATATTACTTTGTCCGCTTCATTAGTTCGTTGTTGAATGGTTATGAATGCATCATTGTTGTAACCGCAAGCTAGCTACGATCATGGGACTAGCTTGGTATGCACAGAGGGTCTCGGGGTTGTGTGACACCCGGGTCCGACAAGAGATGGTATCAGAGCCATATCGACTGTAGGACGTAGCCTTTAGTTAGATTGGTCGTCTTAGTCAAAAATTCAAAATATATTTTCTAAATCAAACCAAGCAATTAACTTGACTAGATATTCTTCTCTCATCTTATTCTGTTCTTTCTTACCTTGTTCTATTCTTTTCTTATCATCTTACCCTCTTATATCATTCTTGAGTTCTTTCATCTTATCTTTTCTGAAACTTGGTTTTCAAATTTAAATTTGACATCCTTACCTCTGGAATATCCCTAGGATCGAGCCCTTCAAGATCAAGCAATGGAAGTCTTGGAAGCTCAAGTTCCGCCGTGTGTTCCCAGTTGACCCTCCGTAAAGATTAGATTGGTAGTTGCCTTCCCTAGTTTTAGATTCGTTTAGTCTGCGTAATAGTGCTTTTGTGCTTAAGTGTCTCTTTCTTGTTTGCTTCTTGATAGCTTTCCGGCTATCCGTTCGTTGGGTAAAACCAACTTTGTCCGCATTAGGTTGATCCATCTATCTCCCTTGTTTCTTACTCATCTGAATGCTTTTCCCTCTCACCTATTGTGCTTTCTCCCTCTCATCTATGAAACCTGTGAAGAATTGTTGCAAAATGGATCAAACCCGTAAGTCCCTTGGAAGCTACTCTTGCTGGAAATAACCTCTGTGTTTTGATGCCAACATAGGTAGCTTTGGAGAACCTTTGATAAGGCCGATTTTGAGATTTAACCGTATATGCAAGAAGTTCTTGTGGATACAGTATGATAATGGGTATGCCTTGATTATAAATGGTTTAAAGAGTGGCATATTGATGGATTATATAAATCATGGAGTAAAGTGATCAGGGAGGAAAATCTTGATTAATCTTGAAGGATAAAAGAATCTGAAGTGCTGATTTGATTATTAGGAGAAGTTGTATTTAAATTGAATCTTGAGCTGGTTATAATGTCGGTTGGATATTTGGAATTGATAAATTGTGCAGAAGAGGCACAGAGTAGAATGCGAAGAGAATTGGATTTTTCATATCGATTGATGATGTTAATTTTGGGAGAATTGGTTGGATCTTGGTTGGATTGTAGAAATGCATGATTACTAGATTGTGGAATTAAATTATTATTGATATGAGATTATGGAAGATTGGATTATAGAAAAGTCTCTTGGATGAATTACAGAAATGGATCTTGATTGGATTATGGAAATATGATTGTGGAATTTGGGTTATAGAAATCTGATTTGCTAGATGATGGATTACAGAATATATTATGATTGGATTTGGATTAAAGGATTACCTGATTGTTAAGGATCTGGATTATATGATCGCCAATTCTTGACGATGATTGTGGTGGATTATGTTGAATCAAGAAGAATGGAATTAATTGAGTTTGTTGGTCACATTGGATTCAATTGGATATGATTGAATAGAGAAGTTGGGATTTAAAAGAAATTTTGGTTGGATTATAAAGATATGTCTTGATTGGATCATAGAATTGCGCATTTGTGGAGATTGGATTATGCAAACAGATGATTGTTGGATATTGGAATTTATGATTGACAGATATATTACTGATATTGGAGTTGGACTGAATAAATGTTGGATAAATGGTGATACAATAATTGGCGGATTAAATTTAAATTTGGGATGGCAAGCAGTCTTTTGGAAGGTTCTAAAATTGAGATATTGGATTGGTATAAAGAAATTCTGAGGGTTGCAATCGATAAATTTGCTTGAGGAAATTTAGTGGATAATGTTGTGGATTTAGTCAATAATTTTGGAGGAAGCAATTGCATGACTATAATCTTTGGAAGAATTTTGTTTCAAAAAGGATAGAAAAGAATTTAGTGTGATCTGGAAGTTTATCGGATCGGAAGATGTGCTTATTGCTAGTGGATTTGGTGGATTTGTGCAAAAAAGGGATCTTGCGATCAAAGTGGTGAATTTGTTGGATTATTTTAAACTTATGCCGAAGAAGGATGTGTGAATCATGTTGGTGTATCGAGAGTGGGATTAAATGATTGGATTGTAATTGGGTGACCTTATGACATGCTGGATTGGTAGATTTCGATAATAATGAGCATTGGATTCAGCAATTTGGAAGATAAGTTTGATAGCTTCTTAGTTGGCACTCCAGAACATAGTTGTAAACCCGCAGTTTGGCATCAGTTTCTCAGTTGGAACTACCGCTGCAGCTGTCAGAGATGTGCAACGCGTTCAGTTGAGCCGCAATAGAAGGATTCTCCAAAATAGCAAGACCCCTCACTCAGCTGTTGAAGAAAGAAAAGAAGTTTGCTTGGACGCCAGATTGTGAGCAAAGTTTTCAAGAGTCGAAGAAGCGGTTGACAACAGCTCCGGTGTTGATTTTGCCTGATGTCCGGAAGGATTTTGAGATTTTTCTGTGATGCATCCCGGTAAGGACTTGGCTGTGTCCTGATGCAAGAAAGGAAGGTAGTAGCCTATGCTTCCCGTCAATTGAGGCCTCATGAAGTGAATTACCCCACTCATGACTTGGAGTTGGCTGCCGTAGTGCATGCTTTAAAGATATGGCGTCCTTACCTTATTGGTAATCGCTGTGAAGTCTATACGGACCATAAGAGCTTGAAGTACATTTTCACTCAGGCTGATCTTAATATGAGGCAAAGAAGGTGGTTAGAGTTAATCAAGGATTATGATATTGGAATCCATTACCACCCAGGCAAAGCTAATGTTGTGGCAGATGCCTTGAGCAGAAAAGTCTACTGCAATGCCCTGACGATCAAGGAAAATCAGCCAGCCCTGCATGAAGAGTTTCTAAAGCTCAAGATAGAGTTGGTTGAAGAAGGTTACCTAGCTGCCTTAGAAGTTCAACCCATTTTGCGGAATCAGATCAAGGAAGCTCAAGTTGAAGATGTCAATATTAAGGAAATCAAGAGCAACATGAAGACAGGTAAAGCCCTGAGATTTTCAGAAGATGAGCAAGGCACCATCTGGTTTGACAAGCGAATCTGTGTTCCAGATCAGGAAGAGCTTAAGCAGTTGATACTCAAAGAAGCCCATGAAGCTTTGTATTCCATTCACCCTGGAAGCACAAAGATGTACCAAGACCTCAAGGAAATGTATTGGTGGCCTAGCATGAAGCGTGAGATTGCCGAGTCTGTAGCTCAGTGTGATGTCTGTCAGCGAGTAAAGGCCGAGCATCAAAGACCTGCTGGACTCCTGCAACCCTTGAAAGTGCCTGAATGGAAGTGGGAAGAAATTGGCATGGATTTTATCACTGGTTTGCCAAGGACAAGGTCGATATGATTCTATCTGGTAATTGTGGATCGCCTAACCAAAGTTGCTCACTTTCTCCCGATCAAGACTACTTACTCGTGATAGATCGCGAAATTGTACATGGCAAAGATAGTGTGCCAAAGATGGAGTCTTGAAGAAGATCGTGTCGGATCGAGGAACCCAGTTCACCTCAAGATTTTGGCGAAAGTTGCATGTTGTTTTGGGTACTAATCTAAACTTCAAGATGACTTATCATCCCAGACGGATGGATGACGGTAAAGAGTAAATCAAATCCTAGAAGATATGTTAAGGGCTTGTGCCTTAGCGAATCGCACCGATTGGGATCAAATGCTACCTTATGCGAGTTTTCCTATAACAACAGCTTATCAACAAGCCTCCAGATGTCTCCATTTGAAGCTCTTTATGGAAGAAAATGCAGACACCGTTGTATTGGAATGAAGTAGGTGAAAGACAAGTGTTTGGGCGGATATTTTGGAAAAGCGAAGAGCAAGTTCGATCAATCGAGAAAGGTCAAAACAAAGACCGCAGACCGTGCGTAAGAGTTATCTCGATAACCGTCGCCGTGATCTAGCTTTACACCGGTGATCATGTGTACCTGAAGGTGTCGCCTCTCAAAGGGATGCGTCGTTTCAGAGTAAGTGGAAAGCTTGCACCAAGGTACATCGGACCTTTCCCAGTTCTAGCCCGAAGAGGAGAAGTCGCTTACCAGTTGGACCTTCCGCCTCAGCTGTCAGATGTGCATAATGTCTTCCACGTGTCACAGCTGAAGAAGTGTTTGCGTGTGCCCGAGGAGCAGATGCCAGTGGAATCAATTGCCCTGCAAGAAGACCTCACCTACAAGGAGCATCCCATCAAGATCTTGGAAGTAGCAGAGCGAGTGACAAGAAGCAAGATCATCCGTTTCTGCAAGGTCCAGTGGAGCAACCACACCGAAGAAGAAGCCACTTGGGAACAAGAGGAGGACTTGAAGGCTGAGTTTCCCCACCTATTCTCTAGTCAGCCTGAATCTCGGGGTCGAGATTCCCTTTAAGAGGGGTAGGTTTGTAACGTCCCGTTTTTCAGAGTTTTTGAAAAATTTTAAAAAGAAAACCATTTGCTTCTATTTGCCAAAAGCTTAATTTTGGAATTTCAGAATTTATTTGCTGTTTAAAATGAGTTAATCAAACTTCAATTAAATTAAAGTTGGTTTGATTGAGAATTCTGGAATTTAAAATCAAAATTATTATTTTAAGAGTTTTCTTGGATTTATTGGAATTTAGAAATTGATTTTTGTTTTACCCGAAATTAAAAATTAATTTAATTGCAAAAGAAAAAGGAAATTTAAAGTTGAAAGTATTTTTATTAAGTCTAGAATAATTCAAGTAATTTCTGTAAATTTTTCTAGAATTTTTGGAGTCTATTTGCTATTTTCTAAATTGCCTTTTGTTTTATTTGAATTTCTGTAAATTAAAAGCTATTTAAAATCCTTTTTAGGTTTTGGGCGAATCCTCCTACCCATCTCCTATTCCCAGCCCGGCACATATGTTCGCCTCATTCATGTGACCTTTCCATGGCCTCGGCTCGGCCGTTGGATCTCCATCCGTCGGCTCTTGATCGGCCATCTCCTCCGCCACACCGCTCGATCTCCATCCGGCCGTCCTCCTTCGCGCGATTCGCCTCACGCCTCGCCTCGCGCCACCGTCCGATCGTCATCGCGTGGCTTCGCCGCTTGCCGCCCCTGCTTCTGGGCCGTCCGTCGTGATCCGACGCTCGCCGCCGCCCGCCACCTCTCTCTCTTCTCCGCCGTCCGACGAAATCGGACGACGCCTTCGCCGCGCTTTTCGCTCCCCACCGTCCGACGAATCGGACGGCGCTTGATCGTCTCCCTCCGCGCGTTAAATTTCCACCGTCCGTCGAATCGGACGGCTCTCCCTTCCGCGCCTCCCTCGCTCCCACCGTCCGATCGAATCGGACGGCGTCTCATCGTCTCGCCGCGCTGCCGCTCTCTCTCACGTCGCCGCCCAGCGCCTCGCCATGCGCAATCCCGCCTGTCTCGTCCGCGCTCCCTCGCCTCTCCGCGTGAATGCCGCCGCGAATCCGCCGCCTTTCCCGTCCGTCGCCGCACCGCCACGCCGCGCCCATCCGCGCCGAATCCGTCGCCTCTCGCTCCGCCGCGCACAGCCCCCGAGTCCTCCTCCGCTTATTTAAGCGCTACGCCTCCGTTTCTTCCCTTTTCTCCCTCCGCGCCGCTCTCTCCCCTCTCGCCTTGGCCGCCTCGCGTCGTCTCCGTAAGCGCCGCTGCCGTCTCCCTCGGCCTTGGGTGTTGCCACCGTCTTCCCGCTCCGTCGCCGCCGAGCCTCTCTCTCTCTCTCTCTCTCTCTCCCTCTCTCTCCCGAGCTGAGGTGGCTGCCAGCGTGGCGCCACGCCAGCGCCACGTCCGCACCTCCTCCCGCGTGGCAGTCCATTTGGCGCCACGTGGCCGCTGACGTCAAAACCGGGAGTTTTTAGTTGGAAAATAATTCCGAAAATCCGAAAACCCTAATTCTATCATTTTATGTGATTTTGAAACTTCTTTTTGCTATAACTTTCACATCCGAACTCCAATTTGGGTGATCCAAATTTCTAAATTCATATAAATTCACCCTCTTTCATTTGGTACTGGTTTTGTAATTTTTGGAGTTCATTTGGTGCTGTTTTATTTATTTGTTGCTTTTCTCGCGTGTAGATTAGGCGTTTGGAAGATTTCTTCGACCCGACGACCGAAGACCCTCTCCTCGTCAACGAAGGCAAGTCGTAGGCCTTTGACCATGTTGAACCCATTTTACAAATGTATATTGCTTTAAAGTATCATGCATGGCTAGTTTTATTAAAAATGGTTTTGGGAGTAGATAATTACCAAATTGCCATTATGCCTCCTTGATGAATTGAAAATGAAATGTCTCCTTGATTGACATATATCCTTGGACACCTTAGGATGGTTGATACTAGTTGGACATAATTGTATACCAACTTGGGAGCGTATTATTGCTTAGACATGCTCTAGTTACCCGCAGTACTTTCGATCACATGTTCAATGATTATTGAAATTTGACTAATGGAACTATGGAATTGTGGTGTGAGGCCACTTTTATTAAAAGATGTTGTGCCATGGCAGGGATTGCCATTTGGTCGGGAATGAACAAAAATGATTTATGCTCGGGCTTGAGGTAGGAAGCTAGAGTGGGTGTGTGATGCACATTGGGTTGTGGTAGACTTGTCTGAGCAGCCAACTAAGGACTTAACTTTGCAAGTCATTGATCTGGGTCACCTCGTGCAACCATAAGTCCGGTATGGGACGGACCTGGCCAACTAATTAGGGAAGTTTTGAGTCGGTTCTGTTAGGGTTGATTATTGGTGCAAGAGGGGTCGTGATGGCGAAACCTTAGCGAAAGCGTAACCGAGGCAAAATGGAACTTTGTAAAGGCCTTGTGATAGTCACTTAGTCGCACACCCGGAAGTGTGTCGACGGACATTGCAAGTGATTTATCTCTTGTGGGTAAAGGCGCACAACCTCTGCAGAGTGTCAAAATCTATTCAATAGCCGTGTCCCGATTCTACGGACATGCACAGTGATTTCGCGCAAGGGGTAGTATTTTCAAAAATGTGGTTTGGTTCGTTGGAAACGTTTGGTTGGAATGGTTGGGAAGTGAACGGGATGTTCACCATTTGATTCAAAAGAACTTGGTTATCTATGTATTATTCTTTTAAAATCCTGCTTTGCAATCTAATTATTGTATTTACTGTTAAACTTGCTTTCTGCAAAATTAACCATAAAGACATCCTTGTTTAAGCCTGGCATGAATACTACGTGCATACATTTCTCTACGACTTGCTGAGTACTTTATGTACTCACGGCTTTATGCCCTTTTGTTGATCATTCCAAGAAGAACCAGGAAATGTTGAGTACTATGAAGAAGGCTACTTTGAAGACTTCGCGATCTAGGTCACGTCCACCACTCGATTGCCTGTGGGCATGTCGATTGGGCCCCACGTATTTTGAGATTTCCGCTGCCAGATACTCTGATGTTGCTAAGCCCTGTGAGGCGACTTTTGTAAGAACCTTGACCATAAGGTCTTTGCTGTTTTAATTAATATTACTTTGTCTGCTTCATTAGTTCGTTGTTGAATGGTTATGAATGCATCATTGTTGCAACGTGCAAGCTAGCTCACGATCATGGGACTAGCTTGGTATGCAGAAGGGTCTCGGGTTGTGTGACACCCGGGGTCCGACAGGAGAGGGAGAGGGAGAGGAGAGGGAGGGAAGGGAAGGGGAGGCGCGCGGCGGTGTGTGGCGCTGGTGGAAGGGAGGGAGGAGCGGGCGGAGCTCGGGTGGCACCGGCGATCCGAAAGGAGCCGGAGGCGGAGCTGGGCGCGGAGACGATGCTGCTTGGAGGCGGACGACTCGGCGGGGTGGCGGCGACCGAAGTGGAGGAGAGAGCGCCGGCGGCGGGAAAGAAGGGGAGTAGAGGGGGGGTTTTCCTCCTCGACTCCCGACTTGGTGGGGCGTCGGTGGCGGCCCGGGCGACCAAGGGGAGGAGGCGGCGCGGGTGAAGCAGGCCAACAAGGTGGAGCTTTTTGAGGGAGGACAAGGAGCGAGGTGGGGGGAGGAGAAGACAAAGAGGCGAGGGAGAGAGGATGAGTTGGGGGAAGAAGAGGAAACCGAGACAGTTGCAGTTGAGCCGAGGCGGCGGGGCTCGGGCGGCGTGGAGCTCAGGCACCGCCGCGTGGCTCGGGAGGCTTGGCAGGTGCGGGTGGCGCTGGGGCTCAGTCTGCTGGCGCTTGGGGCTCAGGCGGCACGCAGCATCACCCCTAGCATAGCCAGCGCGACGGGCCAGGCGGGAAGCCGAGGAGGCGGGAGGCCGAGGCGCGGGGAGCGACCGGGCCGAATGGGCCCAGGGCACAGGTAAGGTGAAGCTCTAATTTGGAGTTTGATTTGCAATTTGAACTTTGATCTTTGAATTTCGATTTTGTTGAAAAGGGGCTGTTACACCTTTGGGCCGGAACCCAACTCAGCCCATGTCCTCTTGCACTCGCTCCAGCCCTTGCCAGCGCTAGCTCTCTCTCTTTGACTCGGTGGGCCTCGGTCTAATTCCTTGCATCCACACCATCCTTAGGACCTCAGGAATCTAATGCGCTGCTTCTTGTAGCACTTCCATCATCATAGAGCGCCAGGACAAACAGCCTCCCCTACACCGCCGCAGCTCAACGTCGACAAGTCGTTCCAGAACTTCTTCAACCTCATTATCTTCACCTTCGTGGTTATGGTGAGCCTCTGAACCTTGAGTGCAGTTCAATTTGTAGAGGGTTAGTAGTTTACGCTGTAGCCCCCGTAACCACCCATGGCGCCGCCGAGGCTGCATGTCGCCAGCTCGCCTCCGATGACCCTAGGTCCACGTGCCTAGCCGATTAACATAGCCTCGACTCACTGAGTCCATTGAGCTTTTCCTTTATCTCGGAGAAAGCCTCCTTCGCCAAAGCCGTTGTAGACCTGAAGCTCCTTGTCGACTCTTGCCGTCGTAACACCGACTCGAGCCATTATGTCCGCCGCTACCACCCATAGCTTCGTCCTGTTTCCCACTTTCCATTCCGCCACTCAACGTCGCCCCTCATAGCACCGTTCACTGGCGGTGAGTGCGCCATGTCGTTCGGCCGCGTGTAGCTCTGTTCCCTCTCCTTTCCTCTCATTGACAGTTGGTCCCACTCGTGTTTAGGACCTGATTAACAATGATTACAGTGGTTAAGTATGCTAAGTCACTCACATGTGGGACCAACTGGAAACTTAATAAAAAAATATAATTTAAAACATATTTAGTATATGACTCACTAACAAGTGGGACCACACACTATTCTCGGTTTTAAAACACATTTTAAAACCTCGGAGACTGACATGTGGATCCCAACCGTTAGTTCATTAAAAAAAAGGTTAAATCGTTAGTTAATAAATAATGAGTCTATGACATGTGGAATCATCTCAATTTTCATAAATAAAATCAAGAAAATAAACACATGAGTCACTAACAAGTTAATAAAATTTTAAAAAATAAATAAAGTCGCTTTCAGTTAAGAGGAACATACGCTTTCTTTGTTAGAAATCGTAAACCTTAGAAGAACTTAGAGTAAAATATGTTTTCTCTATTGGAAAGCGTAAACATCAGAAAATATGCTTTCAACGTCACCATTTTCGTATTTTCTAGAATTTTCAAATCGAAGCAAATTAAAACATTAATAACTTTTGTATACAAAATCCTAATTCAATTAATATTTTTATAAATTGATCTAAAATCATGCTCTGTCCGAATATGCAAAAATATTTGCATTTTGTTGTTGTTCAAAATATTTTTCTATAATTAATTTGATATCGCCTCTTTTGAATATATGTCGTTACTTCAAACGAAATTTATGACGATCCTCCATCCTCATACCACGGGATACCAAAGCATGGCAAGCACCCCCTTTGACCATGTTGATCATGCGCGTATGTTTGCTTAACATTTGCTATATTAGGTGATAACAGTAGTTATATTCCTATTCAATGCAGGATCCTCCTTGAAATGTTGGTATCCTTACTATTGTAGCCATTAGGCTATATTTTAGAAAATGAATGATGTCAAGTGGGGTGTTTCGGCTAGGATTGTTGAATGGGTATTTAGCCAAGCTCTAATTTTCTTTCACACATATATAAACAGAAATATTAACTCCGCTTATTGCATCACCAATTACTACTACCTGGAAATTAAAATTTTGATCTCATAGATTGTTTATCTTTGGAAGTCAAAGTTGATGCAGACTTCCCTCCCCAGCGTGTTGCCTATTTTCAGTCATTCCATGCTGACAAGGAAGAGGGCTATGCGTCGATGGCTAAGATCTTCCAACCTAAACCTAAGCCACGACTCGGTTCTCATGGCCATTTAGCTCTGCAGCCCTCGCTAGTCACATTGAGGTCAGATGGGAGGACAGGGGAGGAGTCTTTGGCAACATCGTGGTTGTAAGCGAGGAGGCAGCGATGTTGCTCAGCCGGTTGTAATATCCCGATTTTCGTTTAGAGAGGATTTTGTTCGGAAGAAAGAACTATTTAAAAAAATTTGGGGTTTCGAATTTTGTTTGAACTCGGCCTCCTACCAAGCCGGGTAACCTGGCCGGGCGAGGAGGGAGGGCGCCTAGGCCCAAGGCCCATGCGCCCCGCCTCCCCCTCTAACCTAGCCGCCCCCCATCTCCCCTCTCCTTCCCCACTTCTTTCCCCCCTAGAGCCGCCACCCCTCACCCCAAACCAGCGTCTCCCCTGTCCTTGGTGCCGCCTCCTCCCCGTAGTGTTGGCCCCCGGCGCTGCCCCCATGGTTCTCCCCGAAGACGTCCCTCCCGCCGATTCTCCGGGTGCCGCTTTCGTGGCCGGCCAAAGAAGAGGAGAAAGAAGGAGAAAGGGGGAGCTCTTCGGGAGGGTGATCTTCGTCGTCCAGCGGGTCTTCAACTCGTTGTCTACTGCTGTTTGGATGCGAAATTGTGTAGTAGGACGAAATCGAATTGATGTCTTTTGATTTCTAGAACAGATCCAATCTATTGCGCGTCCAGTATCGACCTGTTAGGGGCCGATCTGGAGGTTCTCCCCTCCTAGAGAATTGTATCCCTAGTTTTTATCTTTCCATAGCCACTGAGATCACGAGTTTCCGCCTTACAGTTTAGGAGATATGATTTATTCTTTGTGCGTTGTTCTGTCTGTCTGACGACAAAGAACTGTCTGTTTCTTACTTAATTTTGACCCTGTTAATGTAGGATTCAGAACTTCCACCCAACTAGGTTATTGCATCCTGTTTAATAATATTTCCAAGTTGATAAAGATCATCTCCATTGGATCTGTAGAGTGAAAGTTATACCATATTATTTACTGTTGTTTGACTGTCTGGACAGATGTCTGTAATACGTTTTCAACTGCTGGTTAGCCGATTGTCTTGGCAGAGTTAGTGAACCTTGTCAACTAGAGTTTCGTAGCTTAGTTCATTAAGATTCATTGAGCACTGGTTTCACGTCATTCCGAGTTACAGATCTTTAATTATGATTTTTGTCGTACTGCTGCCCAGTAAAGCTGTAAGCTGGCTGAATAGTTTTATTGTCGGTTTGATCCCGTTGATTATATTAGATGGTTAGAGGGTTAGGATAAGACACTTGTGGATGTGTTAGCACTTGTTATCCTTATTCCGAATATATGTTTGTGTAGGCGGTGAGTGGAGGAGCACCTTCATTGCCTCCAGCACGTCACAACGCGGAAAGCAAGTACAATGTGTTAAGATATGTTGATTTCTGTTGAATGTTGTTAATGCGATGTTTCTTCTATGATCTATGTTCATACTTTATGTTATACAGTTGAAAGTTGTTGATGCGATGCTATTTCAATGATCCATGATTCATATTTCATGACATATATTCGTTCTTAGTTGATAATCCATGTGATGGAAATAGGTGACACCCATTGCATATATTCATTCCATTATTGTATTGTTCGTGTTCCGTCCACGGGAGTGGAATTATTAAGAACCATCAATTACAGTATGGGCACGTAAAACCCACCATTCCAATGTGGGCAATTTCGGACACCCGTATGAAACGTTCTTCATACGGTGATTGGATCCCGGACTTTGTTAAGTACGGGCTTAAGTGAGCACTGACGGGTGTGTCACTCGCTATACCGGTATGAGTATGTGTGAGTCATTTCCCTTCAATGCACCCATTCATTCCATTCATACTCATAAGTGTTCAGAGATAAGTTTATCCTTTGTATTGAGATTGAATAGTTCATAACCTTGAATGTTCAATTGTTTACTGTACTTACTAAGTTTTGACTCATTCTTATTTTCTTTATTTATTTAGGTGGTCGTTGATGATGACTCTATTAGGAGGGGATAGACCTGCACGTATCACACAGTTCACTACATTTTACTTTCATTAATAGTGTCGAGTATGTCTTTCAGTAGTTAATTGAGGAACTATAATAAATAAGTTTTCTACTGCATGATATTTCTCTCCATGTTATGTCTTCTTGTTAAATGATGCTAGTGGATCACTTCAATTATTTCTTAATTCTGTTTGATGAATTCAGTCTTTATTCCTGCCATGCTTCTATCAAAGTTGGTCCATATATGTACTTAGAGGAGTTCAGTTTAAATTCTTCCGCAAATTCGGTTGTATGTTAGTCCTTTAGATAGCATCTTGGCTTCCGAATAGCCAGGGTGTTACACCGGTGCTGGAGTAGGAGGCTGCGACGACACATGGGAGGATTAGGATGAAGAGGACACAGTGCGGTTGTCACATCCCCAAATTAATAAAGAAGATTACTATACATCTCATTAGCATGCATCATGTTTTTCAAGCATTTTTATCATACACTGCATTTGGAAAAGCTTATTCAAATATATGAACCTACCCTTATACAAATAAATCCTTAAGAAAACAATATCAAAAACTTAGGATCATCCTTGTGAAACAATTTATTCATTTACTACATTAATTATCATGTATTAATATAATTTTTCCCAAATTTTTGGAACCCAATATGAACCTCATAAATTTCAAACTCAATTATCAACATATGCTTTTGGAATTTTGAAATACACCAAATGAATAATGAACAATGGGGTTTCTGAATTTTTATGGATACTAGGTCACCCCAGGAACCCCTCAGAATTATTTCACATTTTTATAAATTTTATTGCTATACTTTGGAGCCTGGTCAAACTAGGAGGTTTAAAATTCTAATCTGGTCAATTAGGAGCACTATTCCTCGGGCTCAAACCCATCGCACAGTAGTCCGACCGAGCCACTTGGCGAGCCGTCCCAACCAAACCCTCTCGGTTGCTGACCCTCCGATCCAGATCCGACGGCTGGTCTCCTCGCGCCCGCTCGCTTCCTCTCTCTCTCGCCATCGGGCCCACCTCCTGTCGCCGTCTTCCTCACACGCTTCAGCACAGGCTGCGCGCCACGCGCCCGCCATGCTCTGTGAAGTCTCCCGACGCCGTGACCGCACCGCCTTTCGTGACCTATCTCGGCCATCGCCATCTAACGCCTCTGTTCTGGTCCCTCGGCCGTTTAAGCCACCCGCGCCCCTTTCTCTTGGCCATTCTTCCTCTCGACACGGAGGAAGGAGAAGCTCGTGTGCTTCGCTCTCGGGTAAGCCTCGCGTTTTCCCTCCTCTTCAATTCCGACCTATGGCCATTCCATTTTGCTAATGCCAAGCCTTACCGTGCCTTGTAGCTTCCTGAACGCGACCGTGCCTTCCTTCGCTCCGGTTCACGCCCAGAGCTTGCACCTGAGGACACGGCTGGGCTATCTTCGCCTCCGGTGAGATACTTGCTAACTCCAGCGCGTCACATTATGTCTTTGAGTTAGAGCATGAGTTCCCCTCACCCAATTTTGGCAATGCACCACAGAGCTCGTGAATTCAAGATTAGTTCGCTTTCGGCGAAAAGGAAACTCTTCGTCTCCCACTTGATCCGGTAAGGCATTGGTCATTTCTTTGCTACCTGAGCACACCCTTTAGATCTCTGAGCCATCCCTAAGCTTCATTATCTTCCTTGTTGCTCAGGGTGTCTCCTCCACGTTGAACTGCATCACGCTTGTGGGACCTCACCGCCGCCAAGCTAGCTCCGGCCATCCACTCTTCTCTCCAACTCTCGGTAGCTCCCGGTAGTCCCTAGATACTCGTGCACCCGCTTTTGAACCGCCATGGAGCATTATCTAGTCGCTACACGCTTGCCGTGTTGTACACCGCCGCCTCTCTCCGGCGAAGCCAAGACAAAGCCACCTCAAGGGTCGCCACCACCACCCAAAGTTGCGCAGGTTATTCGCGGTATGTAGCCGCTTTGGCCGCCTCGCCGTGGCGTGAGCGCGTGCGAGCCACCGGGCAATCTCACGGGCGCGTTAGCCGGACGCGTCCGACAACTGTAGCAAAGTCATTAAGGTTTCGATTCGGTCATTAATTGCCTAATGATTGGTTACTGTTATTAATGGTGTCTTAAGCGAGTAGATGAGTCTATTACATGTGGGCCCGTGTACAGAAAACGAAAGGGATAAGCAGCGGCTGACAAGTGGGCCTAGTCACTTAAGCGTACACTCACTGTGCTGTGAGCCGGTCGTGGACTCGTGGTCCATGCACTGTGTTGTAAGCCGTCTCGCTTACATGCGGGCCCCGCTTGTCAGTCGGGAAATTAAATCACCGGGGGTAAATGAGAAATGACACTGTTACCGGCCCCACATGTCAGTAGCAGTGGCTAGGTGCAGCTCGGTAAGAAAAGTATTATTCGATTAAGAAAATCAGAATGTGTTTATTTATGAACTGAAAAATATGTTTAACTTCCAAAATGCGTAACAAATTCATTTTAACTCCAATTGGGATGAAACCAGTGCTGGTAATTTTTATTTTTGATGAACTTTATTTCAAAATAGGTTTCACATTTATCTCGGTAACAGAAAAGATAGATTTGGAATATGAGTGTTTAATTGATTATCTTTACAATAGAAAAATGGCTATAACTTTGAAAATTCATATCTTTTGCTTGGAAACTCCAATTAGGATGAACCAATTTTTAGTGGACTCACAATAATATGACCTAATTATCTATAAATTCAATTGCCTTCCCTCTGTTCTACAAAATTTAGCCAAAACGTTAAAATTGATAAATCGCATTATCGGACATACAAACTTCAATTGGCCATAACTTTCACCTCTCAATCCAATTGGGATAATTCTTGTCCCTATATTTATCTCATGGCATAAAATTTGTACTGTAGAAAATCATGCATGTTGGAGCACTTTGACTTTTGGGTTATTTCTCGATGTTTATCGATTTTTCCGCTCTATAGATACCGCCGATTTCAACGTAGATTCTTACGCTACCGAGAGTGAACAACTACTCTTCCAAAGAAGGCAAGCATCCTTTGAAATTTCTTTTGCATCATATTGATCCCGCTTTATTACATTAGTATTTGAAATGCAATGATATTGCTCGCATGCTATTTTCTAGTATACCTTTATGTTTGAGTAGATTAGTTATATCCTATGCTTGATGGTTATCCCCGATATTTCACATACACATATGCTTAAGATAGGTTTGTGATGATATGATTGTTGTGTGTTTATTGCTTAGCCATTATGGTCTAGATAACGCAGAGATCAATTGGCGGGACTAGCTCACAATTGTGGGAGACACATAACAACTCTTATTCTCATTATTAATTTTTGTCCAGATTGTTATATCTGGTTATTTGGTCCAAAACTTGTTATTGTTAAATGGTTTTGGGTCCCACAAGTGGTTGTAGTGTGGGTGCCGTTATGCACGAGATCCGGTTTGTGGTTGTCTTGTCCGACCATTAAGGACCGAGCCATGGACGTTACACTCCAAGTACCGAGCGCATTATCACATGCGGATATGGGTACCGCATGCTTAAGTAAGGGGAATGTTTTATTGGGTAAGACCGCAGCGTGTGGGGACATAGAGACCGTGAAATCCTATGTTCCTTTGGAACCCCATGTGATATATACCGTGCTTAATGAGCACGATTACCTATGTTGTGGGATGCAACATACTAACTACCTCACACCGCCACTCCAAGACAACGTATGTGCCCGCTTAGCATTTGCTATATGCTTATGTCTAAGTTGGGAATAACACATATGGGTGGTACATCCCAATAAGATGTTCTTGCTAAAAATGATCAGATCTCGATTCTCCCGCAAGGCATACCTAAGGAAGTGTGCTATATTCGGAGGCATCCGGAGGCTTACTGCTAGTCGAGTCATGTGGGTAAAGTAGTACACCTCTGCAGAGATAATCTATTCGAATAGCCGTGTCCACGGTTATGGGCAACACTTGGTTTAAGTATGCTTCATCGTTAGACTTCAAAAATTAAAGGTTGACATGGTTACAATTGGTTTCGCATGAATGGGATGTTCATGTATTTTAGTTTATCAAAGTGGACAGCCACCTTGATATTGATTGATCCATATTATTACATATGTCTTGTGAAACCCTCTCTTGAACAACTGATTTATAACTTGGCTTTTGAAAACTAGATGGTCTAGGAATGTAAGATGTTGCGCTTATGCAAAACTAGAACCACTAATGCCATCCCTTGATTGCCCAATATGCATAACTATTTTCTTTGTGTAAGACTTGCGAGTGCACTTGTACTCACCCGGATGTTGGTCGGCCTTTTGTTTTTCTTTTCAGTGAGGACGGTTTGAGCTCGATGAGCTCGCTGCCGATTTAGGCGACAATCGACGAGTAGTGCTATCTTTAACCCCATCGGTTGCCTTGGGTTATGGGCATACCTTGCTGAACTTTTGGTTTATTTATTTTGCTTCCGCTGTTATTTATCACTCTTATTTGAATTTGGCGGTCGGTAGTTATGTAATAGTGTAGACTTAACTATTATGTTGTATGTCTTTTGGATGGTTAATGTACGTTGTTGTATGGATGTGATCAATGTTGTATGAGAGTATGAGCGTGTTGGCCACTGATCCTGGGAGCCAACACGGCCTCATACTCGCTGTGATGAATCCCACTTTAACTTGTCTAAGTGTTGGCTTTGACCGCTTGGAGAACCGATAATCATGTGGTGCTTGCAGAGGAGCAACGCGCATGATCACCGGGGCTCTAGTTTCGGTCGGGCTCCTCACTTGGATGGAGTTAAGGTGGAATTCATTTACTTGAGGCCCAGAGTTATTTCCTTAAGACCAGGTAAACCTCGGTCTTACGGAAATAACCCTGGGTCCTCACAATGTTAGTATCGAGCCATCCGATCGTAGGTTAGAAATAGCATGGGCGTTAGTATTAGTAAGCCTCTTTGAGTCAAAATATTTTTGACCATCAAATTATTTCATAAAGATAAGTAATAATCTCTTTTATTCCTCATCCATCTTAGCTTCATCCCTCACCTTACTCTCATTTGATTTGCAAAACTAACTTACAGGTTATTCTTGCCTTTAGATGGGACATCAAGATCACAGTCGAGAGACTCAAGCTGAAGGTGTGGATGGATACCCAGCACTTCTTCGAGATATGATGTGGAGGGCAAACTTCACATACCAACCCGTATACTTCATCTACCGTCGAGATCTAGGTCCCGGGATGGAAGACTACCGGGCCGTGATCCATATCGTTGCAAGACAAGTTACGGAAGTATCCTGCACCTTTCAGCACATGGGACTTCGAGGCCATGGCTTTACAAGAGGTGGCCCGTATGGCCATGAGTCGCCTTTTATGACTTAACGGAGTTGTCTCAGCCACCATACGACCACTTCCCTATGCAAGCACATGGCATGGAGGTGAACACCTTCGCTGGGATACAGTACGGGGAGGATCCCCAGGTTCGGCAACTCGCGAGGTTGGTTCGCATCACGGACCAGATGCGCCGATGCGTCATTCATGAGCTTTGGGAGACGCGGCGTCGTCTTCTTGTAGCTCAGGAGCATCTACAACCCCTATGCATTATGGGACTTGTAGCCCGACATGTACTTTATGGGGGAAACGAAATCTCCCCCTATGCCTCTGCGCCATCAGAGTACCGTCTCCCTGAAATTGGAGGACAAGTTCTCAATCAGGAACAACGGCGTCAGGCTCGCATGTCGGTGGGTTTTTCCCGCCCTCAAAGGTCGGAGCCTGCGGAGGGACACATCATAGGATCCCCTTTACGCCTCACCAATCCACATGACCCGGATGATACGGGATCTCCTGGGTATCACCTTCTGGATGTGTTTCCGGTGAATTTCGATCGTGAAAATAGATAGGGTGTTAGAATAGTGCGCCGCGCCCTTACGTGTGTCCAAATGAGTATGTATCTTTCTATTTGTACCGCCGATTAGTAGTTGTTGATCCGGATGTGTTTCTTTTGCAAAGACTTTGGTTCGGCAAGCTACCATTCGCCACGGGCCTCTTTGATGTTATCACTCTTGAACTGCATGAGTTGAGTATTGGATTTTGTACTGGCCTTAGTGCTTTTGTACCCTATTTGACTTTGAGTTCTTGTGCCTCATTTACCCTCCTGCTTGAATAAATTCTTATAAAATGTTTGTGTCTTTAATTTGGATTTCCCCTAAAAAGTAAGTATCCTAGCCCTTTTTCCTAACTCTCCTTGTCACCTCAGAATGACAGGGCCTAACACTCGTTCAAGGGCACAACAACAAGAGCAAGGGTCACCACCTCCGCGGGCTCGCTCTATCGATGAGCTTTACGCCCAGGGGAGGGTTAACGAGCCCCCTCATTGGCAAAATCAGCCAGATGACCAGGCAGAAGAAGTGCCTCCACCACCTCCCACAATGGCAGAAGTGCTGGCTCAGATCGAGAGGAACCGCATGGATCAAACGCGGATTCTCGAAGCCATTGCTCGCAACACCTCTCCAGCTCCCGTCACATCTGGGGGAGCGGGAGCATCCAGGACACGTGGAGGGCTCGCTGATTTTCAGCGAACCAATCCTCCCACCTTTTCTAGCGCTGAGGATCCCATGGAGGCGGAAGATTGGCTCCGCACTGTGGAGAAAAAGTTAACTATCGCACAGTGCACCGGTGCGGAGCGGGTCCTTTTCGCCAGCTATCAGCTGGAGGGCGCGGCAAGTGCATGGTGGGATAACTTTTCCGCCATGCAGCCCGACGGAGACGTCCCATCATGGGATGAGTTTAAGGCGGCCTTCCGTGAAGCTCACATTCCGGAGGGAGTACTGTTGATCAAGCAGCAGCAATTCCTAGCCCTCAAGCAAGGGAAGAAAACTGTCACAGAGTACTTACACGAGTTCAACTTCTTGGCTCGTTCGCCCAGATGATGTCTCTATCGATGCACGACAGAGCTTGCTCACCAACGGCTTGACAAAGAAATGCAATTAGCCCTCGCGGTCCACGATTTCCGCAACTTCCAACACTTGGTCAATAAGGCCATAGTGGTGGAACACAAAAGCGTGGCAGTGAAGAATCAAGGAAGAGGAAGAGGGCCGCCAAATTTCAGCCGCTGCGATTTTTCTAGACGGCTGTCGGACAACCCCAAGCACCCCGAGCTCCAGCTCAAATGCGCGAGACCACCAACCTTTGTACCAAGGCCTCCCCAACCTTTTGTGCAACAAAGGAGCGGGAGCATGCAGCCCGAACAGCGGCCATGTCCGCCAAGTGTTACGTGCTTCCATTGTGGACGCCGGGGCACTATGCGCATCGATGCTTGGCAAAGCGCGTGGGATGCCGCGGTCTATAATGGTTCCACCCCAACTCCTACCTCGCCCCGACGAGACCTTCACCACCGCCAAGGGCTGCATCCACACCTCCCAAGGCACGACACGTGGCGCATCAACCACGCCATCGCCGAGGAAGCAATGCACGCTTGCCGGACGTCATTTTGGGTACTCTCTTGGTTAATTCCACCCGACTCATCGCCTTATTTGATTCGGGCATCTCATTCATTTATCAAGAAATCATTTGCTGCACTCCATCAAATTGAAATGCATACCCTCCAACCACCCCATCGCATACAGCCTCGGGATCGATTTTTCATACCGATCAAGTCCGCCGACATAATTGTGCAAATCCAAGAAATTGACTTCTTGGCTAACCTCATAGTGATAAATTCAGTAGGCATTGATGTGATCCTAGGAATGGATTGGCTAACCAAGAATCAAGGAAAATCGATCGTGCTAGGCGGTCTATTTCCGTCACAAACAAAGATGGCAATAAGTCATGTTCTCGCCTGCTCGACAATTCTCTCTCTATGCCTTGGAAGTTAATATCCCTCTTGAATTAGGAACGTACAAAGGTATGTGAATATCCCGATGTTTTCCTCAAGACCTTCCGTGCATGCCTCCCGACCGAGAAGTGGAATTCGTTATCGAACTTACACTGCATCGCACGATTTCAAACGGCCATACCGGATGCCTCCAAATGAGTTGGTAGAGTTAAAAGAGCAACTCAAGGAGCTCCAAGATAAGGGGTTCATCGACCGAGCTCCTCCCTTGGGGATGCCCGTTATTTTGTTAAGAAGAAAGATAAGAGTCTCAGATGTGTGTGGACTACCGCCTGCTAAATGAAGTCACTATCAAGAATAAGTATCCGCTCATGGATTGACGATCTATTTGACCAATTGAATGGAGCCCAAGTATTCTCCAAAATTGATTTGAGGATGGGTTACCATCAAATTAAGGTCGAGCGAAGATATACCAAAGACGGCTTTCTCCACTCGTTACGGGTTGTACGAGTACATCGTTATGTCCTTTGACCGACCAATGCCCTTCCTACTTTATGAACCTAATGAATTCGGTTTTATGGAGTATTTGGATCAATTTGTTGTCGTATTCATTGATGATATCCTTATCTACTCCAAGTCCGATGGAGAGCACGAGCAACATCTGCGACTTGTGTTAGAAAAACTTCAAACATCAATCAGATGCTAAATTTAGCAAATGCGAGTTCGCGGCGCTGAAGTCGCCTTCTTGGGTCATGTTCGTCCAAGGGAGGTGTCGCTGTCGATCCTAGTAAAGTCCAGGATGTGTTAAATTGGGAGCAACCCAAGAGCGTCACCGACATCCGCAGTTTTCTTGGGCTTGCGGGTATTACCGCAGTTCATCAATAATTTCTCCGTATTGCCGTGCCCATGACCCAACTGCTGAAAAGGGAAAAGAAGTTCGTCCAGTCACCGATGCGCTTAGCTTTCGACTCTAAAGACCTCTTAACCCGAGCACCGGTGCTTATCTTGCCCGATATTCACAAGAGCTTCGACATTTATTGCGATGCTTCTCAACACGGGATCGGATGTGTCCTTATGCAAGAAGGTCATGTGGTGGCATATGCGTCAAGACAATTGAGACCGCATGAAGCCAATTATCCCACCCATGACTTGGAGCTTGCAGCAGTAGTCCATGCATCAAGATTTGGCGGCATTACCTTATTGGTAATCGTTGCGAGATCTACACTGATCATAAGAGTCTCAAGTACATTTTCACTCAGGCCGACCTGAACCTGAGACAGAGAAGGTGGCTTGAGTTAATCAAGGACTATGATATGGGGCTCCATTATCACCCAGGGAAGGCCAATGTGGTGGCCGACGCGTTGAGTAGGAAAACCAATGCAATCGCTTGTCGGTAACTCCCTTTCGGCAAGGTTGTGTGCCGACATGCAACGCTTGCACTGGAATTATTGAGGAGGGTACCTTGCTGCTCTCAAGGTGGATTTCACCTTAGAAGATCAGATCAAGGAAGCTCAAAAGACCGACATGGAAGTCGCCCAAATCCGGGAAGAAATGAAGAAGGGTAAGGCCAAATGTTTCAACCATGATGCTGAGGGCACCCTACGATTCGGAAGCCGTTTAGTAGTGCCATTCAAGGACAACCTGAGGGAGTTGATTCTTAAGGAAGCTCATGATTCGCGATTCTCTATACATCCCGGGAGTACCAAGATGTACCATGATTTGAAGAAACGATTGTGGTGGAGCCGGATGAAGCAACAGATCGCGCGATGTCGCCGAAAGTGCGACGTATGCCGTGAGTCAAGGCCGAGCACTTAAAGCCGCCGGTACTCAGAACCCTTACCCATTCCCCTGTGGAAGTGGGAGGAGGTTGGGATGGATTTCATTACCGGGCTTCCAAGGACCCAAACTGGCTCCGATTCTATATGGGTGATTGTTGATCGACTGACAAAAGTGGCTCACTTCATTCCTGTCAAGACCACCGACGCTACGGCTAAATTAGCAGAGCTATACATCGCCAGGATTGTGTGTCTCCACGGCGTACCGAAGAGGATTGTTTCGGATCGCGGTGCGCAGTTCACATCCCATTTCTGGGGATGCCTCCATCAAGCCATGGGGACCCATCTGCTTTTCACCGCTACCACCCCAAACAGATGGACAGACTGAGCGGGTGAATCAGGTGTTGGAGGACCTTCTACGAGCATGTGTGCTATCCTATAGCAAAAATTGGGAAAAATGCTTACCCTTCGCAGAG
Organism: Hsuehochloa calcarea; assembly: GCA_036346395.1. Taxonomy (NCBI): domain Eukaryota; kingdom Viridiplantae; phylum Streptophyta; class Magnoliopsida; order Poales; family Poaceae; genus Hsuehochloa; species Hsuehochloa calcarea. The sequence goes on from CM070611.1 coordinate 28,766,514, forward strand.
TTCTCCTATAACAATAGCTATCAATCCAGCATTCAGATGTCACCATTTGAAGCATTGTATGGGAGGGCTTGTAGGACACCCTTAAACTGGTCTGAAGCTGGGGAAAGGTCTCTTTATGGCGCAACCTTGGTGGAGGATGCTGAAGAACAAGTTCGCATCATTCGTGAACGACTTCGTACGGCCCAATCTCGTCAGAAGTCCTACGCTGACCGCCGCCGTCGTGAATTGAGCTTCGAGGTAGGTGACTTTGTTTACCTCAAGGTCTCACCGATGAAAGGGACCCGTCGTTTCCAAGTGAAGGGTAAATTGGCACCCCGCTTCATCGGGCCTTACCAGGTCCTAGACAAACGAGGTTCTGTGGCGTATCAATTAAAGCTTCCACCTTCCCTATCAGAAGTGCACGATGTCTTCCATGTATCCCAACTAAAAAAATGCCTCCGTGTTCCAGCTGAGGTCATCGAGTCAAATAACCTCGACCTGCAACCCGACCTTACTTATCGGGAGCACCCAATTCGCATCCTTGAAGAGGCCGAGCGTAGGACGAGAAAAAGTAACATCAAATTCGTCAAGGTTCAATGGAGCAACCATTCCAAGGAAGAAGCCACCTGGGAACGGGAAGATCGAATGCGGGTCGAATATCCCGATCTTTTCTCTTCGGCATGAACTGCCTTCGTATTAAGGAAGAGAGGTTAAACAAGATTGTGGAATGAAAATCGCCTTTTTAGGTGACCCGGGTAGAGTGCCATAACTCTTCCTTTTAAGGAAATCAAGACAACAGATATTGTATCTTCTTTAGAATCTTACATACCTACTTTCCGCTCTACCTAGATCTCGGGGTCGAGATCTTTTGTAAGGGGGGGAGATTTGTCACATCCCCAAATTAATAAAGAAGATTACTATACATCTCATTAGCATGCATCATGTTTTTCAAGCATTTTTATCATACACTGCATTTGGAAAAGCTTATTCAAATATATGAACCTACCCTTATACAAATAAATCCTTAAGAAAACAATATCAAAAACTTAGGATCATCCTTGTGAAACAATTTATTCATTTACTACATTAATTATCATGTATTAATATAATTTTTCCCAAATTTTTGGAACCCAATATGAACCTCATAAATTTCAAACTCAATTATCAACATATGCTTTTGGAATTTTGAAATACACCAAATGAATAATGAACAATGGGGTTTCTGAATTTTTATGGATACTAGGTCACCCAAGGAACCCCTCAGAATTATTTCACATTTTTATAAATTTTATTGCTATACTTTGGAGCCCGGTCAAACTAGGAGGTTTAAAATTTAATCTGTCAATTAGGAGCACTATTCCTCGGGCTCAAACCCATCGCACAGTAGTCCGACCGAGCCACTTGGCGAGCCGTCCCAACCAAACCCTCTCGGTTGCTGACCCTCCGATCCAGATCCGACGGCTGGTCTCCTCGCGCGCGCGCCCGCTCGTTCCGTCTCTCTCTCTCTGCCACTGGGGCCCACCTCCTGTCGCCTTCGTCTTCCTCGCACAAGGCGCTCGCAGGCCAAGCGCCACGCGCCCGCCATGCTCGTGAAGCTCGTCGACGCCGTGACCGCACCGCCTTCGTGACCTATCTCGGCCATCGCCATCTAACGCCGCCTCTGTTCCGTCCCTCGCCGTTTAAGCCACCCGTGCCCCTTTCTCTTGGCCATTCTTCCTCGACACGGAGGAAGGAGAAGCTCGTGTGCTTCGGCTCTCGGGTAAGCCTCGCGTTTTTCCCCTCCCTCTTCAATTCCGACCTATGGCCATTCCATTTTTGCTAATGCCAAGCCTTACCGTGCCTTGTAGCTTACGGAACGCGACCGTGTCTTCCTTCGCTCCGGTTCACGCCCAGAGCTTGCACCGAGGACACTACTGGCTATCTTCGCCTCGGTGAGATACTTGCTAACTCCAGTAGCGTCACATTATGTCTTTGAGTTAGAGCATGAGTTCCCCTCACCCAATTTTGGCAATGCACGACAGAGCTCGTGAATTCAAGATTAGTTCGCTTTGGCGAAAAGGAAACTCTTCGCCTCCCACTTGATCCTAAGGCATTGGTCATTTCTTTGCTACCGAGCACACCCTTTAGATCTCGAGCCATCCCTAAGCTTCATTATCTTCCTTGTTGCTCGGGGTGTCTCTCCACGTTGAACTGCATCACCGCCAGTGACCTCACCGTCGCCAAGCTAGCTCGGCCATCCACTCTTCTCTCCAACTCTCGTAGCTCCCAAGAGTCCCTAGATACTCGTGCACCCTTTTGAACCGCGGAGCATTATCTAGCTGCTACACGTTTGCCGTGTTGTACACCGCCGCCCCTCTCCGGCGAGCTGCCGGCACAGGCCACCTCAAGGGTCGCCACCACCACCCAAAGTTGCGCAGGGTTATTGCGCAGCTGTAGCCGCCCTTGGCCGGCCTCGCCGTGGCGCGTAGCGCCGGCGAGCCGCCGGGCAATCTCACGGGCGCGTTGTCGGACGCGTCCGACAACTGTAGCAAAGTCATTAAGGTTTCGATTCGGTCATTAATTGCCTAATGATTGGTTACTGTTATTAATGGTGTCTTAAGCGAGTAGATGAGTCTATTACATGTGGGCCCGTGTACAGAAAACGAAAGGGATAAGCAGCGGCTGACAAGTGGGCCTAGTCACTTAAGCGTACACTCACTGTGCTGTGAGCCGGTCGTGGACTCGTGGTCCATGCACTGTGTTGTAAGCCGTCTCGCTTACGCGCCCCGCTTGTCGGCCGGAAATTAAATCACCGGGGTAAATGAGAATGACATCATTATCGCCCCACATGTCAGTAGCAGTGGCTAGGTGCAGCTCGGTAAGAAAAGTATTATTCGATTAAGAAAATCAGAATGTGTTTATTTATGAACTGAAAAATATGTTTAACTTCCAAAATGCGTAACAAATTCATTTTAACTCCAATTGGGATGAAACCAGTGCTGGTAATTTTTATTTTTGATGAACTTTATTTCAAAATAGGTTTCACATTTATCTCGGTAACAGAAAAGATAGATTTGGAATATGAGTGTTTAATTGATTATCTTTACAATAGAAAAATGGCTATAACTTTGAAAATTCATATCTTTTGCTTGAAACTCCAATTAGGATGAACCAATTTTAGTGGACTCACAATAATATGACCTAATTATCTATAAATTCAATTGCCTTCCCTCTGTTCTACAAAATTTAGCCAAAACGTTAAAATTGGATAAACTGCATTATCGGGACATACAAACTTCAATTGGCCATAACTTTCACCTACTGAATCCAATTGGGATAATTCTTGTCCCTATATTTATCTCATGGCATAAAATTTGTACTGTAGAAAAATCATGCATGTTGGAGCACTTTGACTTTTGGGTTATTTCTCGATGTTTATCGATTTTTCCGTTCTATAGATACCGTCGATTTCAACGTAGATTCTTACGCTACCGAGAGTGAACAACTACTCTTCCAGCAAGGCAAGCATCCTTTGAAATTTCTTTTGCATCATATTGATCCCGCTTTATTACATTAGTATTTGAAATGCAATGATATTGCTCGCATGCTATTTTCGGTATACCTTTATGTTTGAGTAGATTAGTTATATCCTATGCTTGATGGTTATCCTGATATTTCACATACACATATGCTTAAGATAGGTTTGTGATGATATGATTGTTGTGTGTTTATTGCTTAGCCATTGCGGGTCTAGATAACGCATGAGATCAATTGGCGGGACTAGCTCACAATTGTGGGAGACACATAACAACTCTTATTCTGTTATTAATTTTTGTCCAGATTGTTATATCTGGTTATTTGGTCCAAAACTTGTTATTGTTAAATGGTTTTGGGTCCGACAAGTGGTTGTAGTGTGGGTCTTTGTTATGCACGAGATCCGGTTTGTGGTTGTCTTGTCGGACCATTAAGGACCGAGCCATGGACGTTACACTCCAAGTACCGAGCGCACTATCACATGCGGGATATGGGTACCGTCTGCTTAAGTAAGGGAATGTTTTATTGGGTAAGACCGCAGCGGTGTGGGGACATAGAGACCGTGAAATCCTATGTTCCTTTGGAACCCCAACAGATATATATTGTGCTTAATGAGCACGATTACCTATGTTGTGGGATGCAACATACTAACTACCTCACACCGCCACTCCAATTACAACGTATGTGCCCGCTTAGCATTTGCTATATGCTTATGTCTAAGTTGGGAATAACACATATGGGTGGTACATCCCAATAAGATGTTCTTGCTAAAAATGATCAGATCTCGATTCTCCCGGTACCAAGCATACCTAAGGAAGTGTGCTATATTCGGAGGCATCTGGAGGCTTACGGGCTAGTCGAGTCATGTGGGTAAAGTAGTACACCTCTGCAGAGATAATCTATTCGAATAGCCGTGTCCACGGTTATGGGCAACACTTGGTTTAAGTATGCTTCATCGTTAGACTTCAAAAATTAAAGGTTGACATGGTTACAATTGGTTTCGGCATGAATGGGATGTTCATGTACTTTAGTTTATCAAAGTGGACAGCCACCTTGATATTGATTGATCCATATTATTACATATGTCTTGTGAAACCCTCTCTTGAACAACTGATTTATAACTTGGCTTTTGAAAACTAGATGGTCTAGGAATGTAAGATGTTGCGTTTTATGCAAAACTAGAACCACTAATGCCATCCCTTGATTGCCCAATATGCATAACTATTTTCTTTGTGTAAGACTTGCGAGTGCACTTGTACTCAGCCAGATGTTGGCTGGCCTTTTTGTTTTTCTTTTCAGGTGAGGACGGTTTGAGCCGATGAGCTCGCGATGCCGATTTAGGCGACACTGACGAGTAGTGCTATCTTTTAACCCCAGTCGGTTGCCTTGGGTTATGGGCATACCTTGCTGAACTTTTGGTTTATTTATTTTGCTTCCGCTGTTATTTATCACTCTTATTTGAATTTGGCCGGTCGGCCGTTATGTAATAGTGTAGACTTAACTATTATGTTGTATGTCTTTTGGATGGTTAATGTACGTTGTTGTATGGATGTGATCAATGTTGTATGAGAGTATGAGCGTGTTGGCCACTGATCCTGGGAGCCAACACGGCCTCATACTCGCTGTGATGAATCCCACTTTAACTTGTCTAAGTGTTGGCTTTGACCGTTTGGAGAACCGATAATCATGTGGTGCTTGCAGAGGAGCAACGCGCATGATCACCGGGGCTCTAGTTTCGGTCGGGCTCCTCACTTGGATGGAGTTAAGGTGGAATTCATTTACTTGAGGCCCAGAGTTATTTCCTTAAGACCAGGTAAACCTCGGTCTTACGGAAATAACCCGGGGGTCCTCACAGCGGTGAACACGAGATGACAGCGTGACAAGGGAAGGACGCCTTCGTCTTTGACTCTTCCTCGTGCACCATCGCTGCCTCCCCTCCCTTCCTCGGCACCGCCACTTCTCCTCCAATTTGTCTCCTCCTTTCCTCAATTCTCTCCCAGTGCCTCCTCCCCTCCCCGCTACCTCCTGCACACATTGCCTCCTCTGTTGTCCGGATCCCTAATCTTCGTACACGCCACCATTGCAACCCACAGACTGAGTGCTGGAGGGGGTAGAGATCTCTGAGGCACAAATTGAGTGCCAAACGTGCACAGGTGGCGAGTCACAGTGCGAGATAGGAAGGAGTGGGATGTCGGCGAATTTCGATGTGTGCATGTGAAGAAGAAGTGGGGCGGCGACAGTTTGGGTGGTTGCAAAAGAAGTGTGGGCATTGATACATTCGCGAGTCACGAGTGGATGGCGTGACGAGACCTTATCCGTGTTATGTCCGGTCTACAAGTTGGTGCGCCTCGATGAGGAATTTGGGAGGGACAAATTCGACCCATATAGTTTTATTCATAGAAAGACTTAACTGGCATCCAAGAATTCACGGCACTAATTGACCTCTCGCAAACATAATATAATTGTTCAACAGCGTAGAATGATTAAAAAGTTGCACCAGTAATGTACGGTCTCCCTTACTCCCTAAATATATATAAGTCACCATAGCAACCGTGCGGCCATCGTGAACCATCCGATACACATGTACGGTCGATGTAAATTTTACAATTTTGGTATGAAAATATTTTTATGCCTTTGATACATTTATGGCAAGTGAGTTTTGCTTTTGAATTTAGTGCAAGTATAGTGGTTATATACAATGAAACTAGCTCAAATTAGTTAAATTGAAGATGTATTTAAATTTCTTTAGGAGTTTGACATCTCAAATACACTTTTGTATGTGTGTGTGAAAATACTCACGTCAAACTTCGCGATTCTCAAATCACTAATCACTACAATAACAGATATTGATTTGGGTGCCTAGGCACCAAGGTGCATGAAACACTTGTCCATATATATATATATATATATATATATATATATATTCTCACACCTGAAGAAATGTCTTCGCGTCCCCACTGAAGCAACTGAGTTGGAAACACTCGACTTGCAACCTGATCTTTCTTACGACTCATGATCGCCGCTTGAGTCATTGTTGTCACGGGCCCACTGTCAGCTGTCTTCTCCGTCGTGGCACACGGCGCTGCGCAGAGCCACTGCGCCAAGCGGCCTCCGAGCTATGCTCGCACGTTTTGACGCCGTGGACGCACCGCCTCTCCCGACCACTCCTGGAGTTTCGCCGAGTAACGCCGCCTCCACTCCGTCCCTTCCTGAGGATAAAACCCTCTCCCTGCCTTCCCAATTCTCCATTCTTCCTCTCAGTGGCTGAGGAAGTTCAAGCTCTGCCACGCGCATCTCTCGGGTAAGATCTAGCCCATTGGTTCCTTCATTTTCAGGGCTCAATGCTGGGTCCATTTTTGCTGATGTGCGGCTTGGGATGGCTTGTTGGTTCCAATCCATCTTCACGCTCCGGTTCACCCTAGAGCACGCACTATCGTCACTGCAGCTCGCTCCAAGGCTCCCGGGTGAGCTTATCCTCGACCTGGCGTGTCATCTCCTGTCCTTTAGTATGGCCTTGAAAACCCCTAACCTTAATTGGGCAATGCACAACAGGAACTCGCCAATTTGGAGTTTTGCCCATTCCTGCCGAAGGACAGCTCCTTCGCTGCCCACCTTGATCCGGTAAAGTGTTTGTCGATTCATCACTTCAAGAGCACCCCCTTAAGGCCTTGAGCTATCCTGAGCAGTCAATTGTCTTGATTCCCCTCAGGATCTTCTCTCCACGTTGCGCCGCACCACCGCCGTGGCCGTTGTCGACGTCGAGCTAACCCCGGCCGTCACCCCTTCTCTCTGACCCTTAGGTAGCCTCACTGAACCTCGTAGATGCTTGGGCACCCACTGGATTGGACAATGCAGAGCTATTATCATGTTTCGTATATGTGCGGTATGGATGCTGCCGCTAGTCTCTGGTGCGCCGCCGCTGCCGGCTGCTGTTGAGGCCATCACCACCACCCTAGTGTGCGCACAACTATTGCGCATCTACCCCTGGCCCTGGTCGGCATCGCTGTGGCGTGGAGCGCCGGCGCGCCGCCTGGCAAGCACGGCGGGAGCACTGTTGTCGGACGCAACCGGCAAGTCACTATAGTAAAGTAATTAAGGCCCTTAATCCAACATTTAATTGCTAATGATTGTTTACGAAATAAATGATGTCTTAAAGCTATTGCTGAGTCTATGACGTGTGCGACCAAGAACAGTAATCTAATATAAATGACGATTGGAATGTATATATGACATGTGGGACCCACAGGGTTAGTGCACAGTCGTGGACTGGTGGACCGACCATGGACCTCCGGTGCATGCACTGTGCTGTGAGCCGAGACGCTGACAACTTGGCCCCACTTGTCAGGCGGGAAATTAAAATCCTCGGGTAAAAGAGAAATGGCACTGTTGGTCGGCCCACTGGTCAGCGACTGTGGCTAGCGCGTGCTCGGTGAGAAAAGTAATAAAATCTTTGGAAATTCAGAATCCAATTATTTGTGTACTAAAATATATGATTAACTTCAAAAATGCATAACTAATTCATCTTAACTCCAAATTGGATGAAATTAGTGTTGGCATTGGAACGATGGGAACACGACGGCGGCGTCTTGACCGAAAATGGAGCTTCAGTGAAACCTTAGGGCTTGACTCTGTGGAGGAAAAATAGGAGGTAGTAGATGGCTCGGGTGGTTGCAAACAGAGGTGAAGATGGAGCTCTAGGTCTTTATATAGGCTGGAGGCGGAGAATACGCACGGAGAGGCCAGCGGGGTGAGCTCGGTTCATGGTTCACTGCCATAGAAGAGTTGAGTGACAGGGAGGGCATGGTGAGGCGACGGGGGCATGATGACTCTGGACCTCTGTGTGCTCCGGCGTGACGGGGCAGGTGGGGAGGAGACAAGAGGGGGAACAGGCACGATGGAGGTAACGATATTTAATGTGCACGCGTCCAGAGGAAAAAGGGGCGGGATTCACGCTGGGAGACGACTTTTTCAGCGAAGGTGACGCACGGGAGCGCCGACAGCATGGGCGCGGCAAGGAAGACGATGACGAGGCAAGGAGGTGGCTGATAGGCGAGCCTGGCCAGACTTGGTCGATGGGTCAGGTCGGACCTGGTTGGGGGGTCGGGTCGGACCGAGTGAATGGTCGAATCGAGTGGTTCTGGTCGAAACCGAGAGGCTGGTCAAAATCGAGTGGCTGGTCGAGATCGAGCAGCTGGTCGAAACGAATGGGTGGTCGAAATCGAGTGGCTAGTCAAAATCAGGTGGCTAGTCGAATCGAGCGGCTGGTCGAAATCGAGTGGAGCAACTCGATTGGTTTGACCAAGTTGATTTTAATAGGATGAGAGGGTTGCGAATTGTTGGGCAGAGTTTTAAAGCCCCAAAAATTGTAACATTTTTATGGGAGGTTACCACCTCTATGAACACCCTTGTATAAATTTTTTAGAGTTTTTCATGAAGTGATTTTTTCTGTAAAATTCTTTCAATTTGCTGATTTGGGGTTTGACTAAGGATTGACAGGTTTGATTGACCCATTTAAAATAGTAAATAAATTCTAAAAATTACAAAAAAAATCAGAGGAGTCACTGAGATGATCCATAACCTAGGCAAATTATGCCCATGGACTGTTCACAAGATTTTGTTTCAAAAGTTTTAAAGGACTATGTGTTCGGTGAATTGAAGCATTAGTTTTTCAAATTCACCAGAACCAATGAATGAAAATATAGAGAAATCAAATGACAACATAATGACTCAAAAGTTTTAAATTCTTCTCATTTTTATACAATTGAAATACAAACCCAAGATTGAGATGTTACACCTTCATTTTCTCAGGCCTCCAGCAACACAACACGAACTTGGGTTGTCCTCATGTCTGTTGCACATATCTGAACAAGTATATTTTCATAAAGTTACTAGGTGGATATACACGCGGCTAGCTAGTAGCTACAACTAGAAATATGCAGTTTGCCGTACTTGAAAACGTTTCATAAATCAAATGGTCACATGAACAAGTATATATCCATCTTATGTTATCCAATTAATTTAATATGCACCTCATGGTTAAATTAATGAATATCTAGGGGGTTTGTCTAGTATCCACTCAAACCACCAAAGCATATGACTTGCTTCTTCCGGGCATTAAATATTTGCCTCTTGTACAACCAAATCTATCGAAGAAGACATGACATGCTCAAATATTTGCCTCTTGCACAACCAATGGCAGCAACCACACACGAACGCAGCTGGTATTAGTTGTAATGCGTAGATAGACTAGGAGAGGGTGCAGCTGGTATTACCTCTGAAGGTCAAAACCCTGCATCAATGCTAGCTGCATGTGCACCATACTTCTGTTGAATCGATCGATATATATATTGCTATACTCTGCGTACTTTTATAATTAGCACTAGCTTACATCCACACGTTGACCAACTGATCAATTAATCAACGGCAGATGCATTGGGTTTACAGTTCATGGAGTGGTGCTGCCTGCACTGGCACAAGTAAATTAATTGGTAGCTTCTGAGTGATCTGACTTCTCTTCGCAAAGCGATCTGGCCTTGATGATGCACTAGTTGACTTTTTACTTGACTTACTTGGCTCGGTCACGTACGTTTCGTTTTAATTTTTACAGTTCCCAAGCACTTCATACAAGGGTTGTCTACTGCGGTTGTTCTATTTGATGTCATTCGCAATCTAAAAGTTTGATTACTCCCTATAATTATATACTAACGTGTATTCCAAATTTCAGTTATCTTTTTGTGGAAATTCGTATGCAAATCAAATTCCAAATTGTCACTCTAGAGCACAGCGAACTTGAAGTTTGTTTTTTTTACAAGTGGTTAAATAGATTAATATGCAAACCAACACTCATCGATCACCAACCAGTGGTTAAATAGATCAGTATGAATTCATCGTTCCAGTGATTTAGAATAACAGCCACTGGAAATTTGTAGTCATTAACAACGACCAAGACCTCTATGGATGAAGAGTTCGTCTCAATTATAAAATTATTCCTTTTGCCAAATGAGTGGTTGTAACAGCAGGTTGCTGTACTTTGCTAGTTCCTGGTTTCAACAGAAATTGGTTTACTTGCTGAAAAAATATATACAATCTAGCAAATTATACCAATTCCGATTATATATACAACGAGAATTTGGATCTTTAGTCACGGCCAAAAACTGTCATGAAAAAACAAGGAAAAACTGTCATGAAAATTATTCACGACGGCTATCCCTGTCAACTGGCTGTTTAAGAAAATTCTTCGGTGTTATGTTTGCAATCCGGTTTTCCTAGCACATTCGGGCCCTGTCGGTCCATCCCGTCAGGGATTCATTATCACTACTACAAAAGGGGCTATACTGGACGTCTCATCACAGACGGTTCCCCGGAACCATCAGTATTAAATACAATCACAGATGGTTTTGGTTTAGCGCACGTCTGTATTACTAAATACGGATTGGATATATTACTAAAAAATATGCAATCAGTATTAGATACAATCACAGCATGCAAGAAGAGGAGAGAGGAGAAAATGGAAAAAATGGAAAAAAAATCCAGAAAAATCAAAAATCAAAAAATTCAAGAAAACTCCATAAAAATCATTGGAAAATGATTAGAATTAATAAAATAATTTTGAATTTAAATAAAGTTTATTTTATTCATTTAGAATGTTGTTCATTTTCTATTAGATTTAATAAAATAATTTTGAATTTAAATAAAGTTTATTTTATTCATTTAAAATGTTGTTCGTTTCCTAGAATTTTTCAATTAAGCTTTAATTGATCCAATAAAATAGAAATTGTTTATTATATTTTTTTTGAAACTTTCAAAAGACTATGAAAAATGGGAAAACTGAAAAGAAATAAAAAGAACTCAAATGAAATAACAAGGTTTAATTTAATTTAATTTGGGCTTGAATCGAGGTATAAATAAAAAGGGAGCACACCTACGTAGCATATTGTAACATCCCAAATGTGGATATGTATTTCAAATGTATAAAAATGAGGATAAATTTAAACTTTTCTCACACCTGGATATTTTTGATCAGTTCCATGATTCTTGTACAGGGATTGTGAAAAAATCAAAATCCTCAATTGACTCCAATCAAAAACCTCATCGGCAAAAAAATCTTGTGCCAAACCTCTGTGATTATTTTTGTCGAGTTCTAGGGAGGCTTGGTAACACCTCTGAATTATTTCATGATCTTTAGAAATTAATTGATAATTTTGGAGGGCAAGTCAAACCCAGTCAAAGCTTGTTCAAACCCTAACTCCAACCTTCTGGAATTTTTGGAGAAGAATGCAGTGCATAAAAATCTCTAAAAATTTTATGTAAAGTTAATCATTAAGTAAGCAACCTCCAGTTAAAATTTCATAATTTTTGGAGTTGGTTTGCTACCTTAAGCAAATCCTCCAAAAATCAGCTGTTTAAATCAAACCCTAACTGGTTTTCACTGTTCCTTGGGCGCGAGTCAGACTTGGGCTCGAGCCACTTGACTTGGTTCAATCAACTAACTGCACCGCCGCAGTCGATCGAGCGCGAGCGTTGTGGGTCGTTGGATCGGCATCGAACGGCCCACGATCGTGTGAACGTTCGGACCATCCGAGCGCGTCGATCCATGTGTACCGTAGGATTCTAGATAGATGACTCAGGTTCGCGTGAACGTTCGGACCATCCGAACGCCTCACGCAATGTGAGCCATAGGATCTAGATCAACGGCCTGGATCGAGTGAATGTTCAAACCGGTCAAGGAGTAGGTGGCGGAGCGACAGGGCTGACGCGCGCAGCGACCTTGGCAGTCCAGGGCAACTGCCATGAGGGGCAGGGGCAGGAGGTGACACGAGCAGCACGGGCTCTGGCACGCGCGTGCACGGTGCAGCGTGTTCGGCTCTCTGGAGCGTGGTGAGGACGCAATGGCGTCACGGGCGCGGCAAGGGTGAGCTAGCGATGGGACTCAACGAGGAGGGGGCACCGGAGTCACGGGCGGCAGGGGAGCAGGTGGGAGCACGTGGAGGCGGCAGAGAAGCGGCAAGGACGGCAGAGGGCGCAGGCGCTGACCTGCGCACGAGGAAGGGGCATGGCAACCAGGGGGAAGAAGGCAGGGGGTGTGCTGGGCCAAGGAGGTCAGGAGGAAGTGGGCCAGGCCCAGGATGGGAGGGGCTGAACCCAAGAAGAGGAAAGGCAAAGAAACGAGAAGAGACTCAAAATTTGAAAATGTGAATTCAAATTTGAATTTTGAATTCGAGAATTTTAAAGAGGTTTGAAACAAAAACCTGAGCTTAGCTAGAAGTTAGAGATTTAGAAAATATACAGTAATTTGAAATACCAATTGAAAACGAAGATTCAAAAGTAAACACTTTTTTTTCTGTTTAAAAACGGGAATGTTACAGGAGGACAGACTTATTCGTCAATATTTAAACTCGAGACGTAGAAGATTCCTACGCACCATTATGCCCAACTCCCAAGGCATAAAGATAATAGATTAAGTCAATTGTTGAGCTCACAGTAAGTCCGCTTAACCATCGAACTATAATACCCCAAACATGCAAAGTCAACTCAATTCCAACTCTGGGTGGTTTTTACCATGTTGGCAGTCATTTCATCAATTTTTTCCTGACAGTGATCCAAATAAGAGGAGACAGGATGAAGTCAAGAAGAAAAATGAAAAGAGAGAGAGAGAGAGAGAGAGAGAGAGTAAGAAAGAGGCGAATAATGTAAATGTCAACATCGCTGTTCCTTTTGACATTACACGGAGCAATCGATATAGTATAGTAGAATAAATTTGTGATCGACTTGTCAGTGTTATTTTGTCTGTTCCTTTTTGACATTCTGCAGCTTGCATTGCATGTCGGCCCATTGAAGCTCATCAAGAAGAAAGTTGATCCAATTTCAGCTCTTATCTTGAGAGTATTTGGGCTACTGGGTTTGGGCCATCTACAAGAAGAATAAACCAACAATTCTCATGATGATTCCTTTAGGTAACTAACTATACCTCCAACCACCTCCTCTTCTCTCTCCACACTCACCACGGCCGAGACCCGCTGACGCTTGCTTCACTGCCGCCGCGACCACCACCTCCTGGTCGTCACTCTTCTCACCCCCTTCGCAAGCGCGTGGCGCGGCCGAGGTGGGCGGAGTTCTTCATTGGCGTTCAGAAGGAGGAGATCATGGCGAAAGGGAGCGGGCGTGGATGGCACACAAGTGTCTTTGTCTTTCTAGGTTATGGTAGTCGTCGTCTTCGTCTCGCTCAAGTTCAGGCCTGGGCCGGCCCGGCACGGTGGCGGTCTGTGTGCCCTGGGCCGTGCCGGCACGACAAGGTGATCGAGGTGGTCATGCCCGGCCGACACGGCATGATGTGCCCCGAAGCCGTGCCCGCCCGTGGTTGGCAACACAGAACAATCAAAGTATATATATATATATATATATATATATATATATATATATATATATGAGCTAGCCGGCTTTGTATGCACGCACGGCCAAAACCAGAGCCAGAGATTGAGTGATGAGATGAGACCTTGGAGGAGGCGATGCGGAGCTCAGGCATCTCTTCTCAGGCCGCTCGTCAAGGCGCCTTTCTGGAACGTGCGGTGACGCCCGAAATACGCTTTGGTCAAAGAACAAACAGAAAATAGAGGAGGAAGAAAACGGCTTCGGGAGGGGCTCACAAATGGTTATGGCATTTTTCGTTTTCCCAGCTTAGTAAACTATTTAAAATATTCACAGAGGTACTTTGGAATCTAAAATATCTTCAGCACATGAAAATGTTTTCTTAACTCTGCAAAAAATTCTTGATAGGATCGAAATTTAAGGCTGTCGCAATCTTTTTTGTGTGTGCCTTTTCTGCTTTTGGGGAAGCAGCTTGTCGGCAGTATGTATAGGTCGACAAACATTCTTGTCACACAGATTTGCATCGCATGGTTGTTCCGTATCTCATCTGATTTTTATTTTATTTTGGTAGAAGCAAGCTAGACAATTAAACCATGCATACGAAATCCAGGAATAGATCCTGACTATTAAATGTGTTCCCTGAAAGCATAATGACATCCAGCAAGCAAACTCGGGAATAAGAATAATTTATCCGTGTTATTACGCACGTGTCCTCTATGTGGGGGGAAAATAGGATTTTTTTCTTCTTCTTCAGGAAAATAGAAAGAATAAAATATGCAAAGATATATTGCTTGTCTCATTTTTGTTGTTGTAGCACGTAGCAGAAAAATTATTGAAAAACAAATTGTTCATCGTAGGGTCACTACTAGAAAACGGAGAAAACCTTAGAAATTATTACATCGACTATTGCGATAACGTATCACAAATATAGATAAGTGGTTCACGATAGAACTAAAAAAGATCTTATATGCGGTTAATTGCAACACCCAAATAATCCGTAAACGCAAAAGCATACCTGGTGACGATGCCATTGTTTATTGTAGGGTCACTACTAGAAAACGGAGAAAACCTTAGAAATTTTACTGACGGGCCCGCAACGACTGTCAAGTTTTACGCGAATTAAGCTAACGGGCTCGCAATAACCATCAAATTTTACTATTTTGGTCACGGGAATCTAATTTACTGACGGTTATAATAAAACCATCAAATTTTTGTTTTTTTAGGGTTGCTCCCGTCAGGTTAAACGGTCGCGCGCAGCACATGAATTTTTTTTCAACCGAGCACGCGGTACTGATCCTCAAATCCCTAGCGCTTCTCCCCAATCCGCTGCCTCCAGCCCCTCTCCCCAATCCGCCGCCTCCTCCCGCTCCTCTCCCCAATCCGCCGCGTCCACCTCCGGCCGCGCCTCTCCCCAGTCCGCTGCCTCCACCTACTCTTGTCTATAGCAATTATATGTGTTTCAATTCTTGTCTTCAGAGAAAACAAGGTTCATCTTGTCTATAGCAATTATATGAGTTTCTATCCGAACTTGTTGTTTTAGTAATTGATGATTTGATGGTAATACTAATACATGCTTATAAATTATAATGAATAGTCCAAGTATCAATACATTATTGTCATTACCCTGAACGATTTAAAGCTAACAAATGCAGCCACACATCAAACAAATGCAGCTAATCTATACTTGATTATTCGATAGTGGTTTAATGGACCACTTGAAATAATTAAACAACTAGCTCAATGTGGCATTTGTCAGTATCTGAAACCAGCATAGTCACTGGACAAACAATTTTGATAAGTTTTTTTTTACTTCAGAAAGCCTGAGTGGATGATACAAACAAGTGATACAAAAAGGCATCAGACGGTAACAATAAAATGCACAATAACTCCCTGTGTTTTCATATAGAGAATCCAAAGAACATTACTGAACAGCGCAAAATTGGCGATAGTGATACAAAAAGGTTCTTTGAATAAGATCATAATGTGCAGAGTTTCAGGTGCAGTGGTAAAAAACAAGGAAGATACATGTGGCTCATAAATATCGGCAATAATTACCGGATCAAGTATCCATTCATACTCTGACAGATATTTGACACTGTAAAGAAGGAATAGAGGAGAATAACTACTTTCTTAATAATGACAAGTTGACAACAATATTATTTCTTGATCATAATCAATTCCCTCCAAATGCTAAGGAAATCTATGAGTCCCACCAAATATTAAGGAAATCTATGAGAACAAGAAAATTTTATTAGCAAATACGATCAATGGTACTTGAATATTTTTTTGTAACACCAAAATAGAGAGCCATGCAGCATATATGATCAAGTACTGTGAATGCTTTTACATGCCAGCACAACACAAAGTGTCACCTAATTGTTTGGTCCCATCATCACTCAAGAATACAACACAACACATTAATGCACAAAGATTCGCAAGTCCACGACCAAACCCCATACATCCCAGATTGACTATAGAGCATACCAGAGCGGGAAGTACATAAAGTGAGAGAACTAGAGGTTTAAGCCTACAACCAACCTTGTGCAGATCGCCAGCTCATCCAGATTTTGCGGATTGCTTGACATATGGGATCATCTGGAATTCGAACACCAACTTGCCTCCTTTTTGCATACCTAGTAGATGACCCATGCTTTATACATTGTTTAGGCAATTGCTTGGTTGCAGGTAAGATAAAAGTGTACTGCACATGATTAAATCAGATGGTTATTTGTGAAGTACAAATCGCAGTCTTGATCGTGGAGTTAAGAGGTGATATCCTTACAGCCCAGCGGCACGCTAATAAAGACGAAAAATGTTTGCTTGCCCTTTAGTACCGATATGTGATAGATCTTATCTTTATAAGTTTAGGAATCTCTTATGTAAATCTCCATTCCTTTTTAGACCTATGCAATGCAAATTATCTCCAGATATTGTGTGTTTGTTCAACTATTAAATTAGATTATCCTATTTCTTCACCTATATTGTTCAACTATTGTGTGTTTGCATTACCCGTCTTCTCTTGCTAGTCAATAGTCATCATCTTCTTTCTTTCTTTTTTTCTTTCTTTTTTTTTGGAGAGAAGGTAGTCACTGTATCTTTAAGAAAAGTAAAGAAAAGAGGAAATAAAAAATATCAATGTGTCCCTCCTAATGTATCTTAGACAGGTTGATGACTTTAATTTTGTTTACGTTCTAATGATGTGTCTTTTGTTAAAACATTTATTTAGTAAGAGTACTTGTTGGAATAATTTAGTTGTATGTGTCATGTAGGCAAGGAAGAAACCAATTTAAAGTGCAATTATTTTGCATATCATTGTTCTTTGTATATGCTTTTTGTAACAGTGTACTGAATGGTATTTTTTGGTGAATACCATGAGCCCACAAGGAGACATAGAAGAACCCTTGCCTCAAAAAAGGCATAAAGAACCGTGAGTTCTACCTTTTGTCTTTTGTAATTCTAGTTTTTAGTTGCTTACCTTTAGGGTATTTGACTTCTCTGTGTGTTAGATTTAATTGTTGCATCTGTCCGTACTATTGCTATTTTACTTTTGTCTGATGTGAATTGGATCGATATCATATGCTGCGGGTTAATACTTATAACTAGTATAATGTAAGTCAGAAATGGCAAAATCTGGATTCCACATGGTGTTGTAGTGTATGTAACTTCGTTGTACCTTTCTTGTTTCAACCGATTATATTTATATTGTGATTCTGATTTCTTAAGGACAAAAATAGATGATATTTTATTTCGTTCATTCATTTTTGGTGCATTGTTAAATGATCTATGTTTAACAGTGATTCCTACCTTTCTCGAATAAATATTGCACTGTGAGTAATCAAAATCACATGTTGATTGTTAAATTAATAATTATGTGCAGATTCTGTAATTTGGGCATAC
Source organism: Hsuehochloa calcarea (assembly GCA_036346395.1). Classification (NCBI taxonomy): domain Eukaryota; kingdom Viridiplantae; phylum Streptophyta; class Magnoliopsida; order Poales; family Poaceae; genus Hsuehochloa; species Hsuehochloa calcarea. The sequence continues at coordinate 28,784,268 of CM070611.1, forward strand.
CATCATATAATATTCATACAGTACATATGCAAGATATGTAGTATCAGATAATATAACCAACTTAATTGTGTCATGTCGGTGTCAAATAAATTTATAACTAACATATACAGTATGATCTATGTCTAATATTTCGACCCCATTGGTCTAAGACTTCGACCATACTGGTCTATGCCTTGGACCACACTGGTCTGAGACTTTGACCATCCAGGTTTTAGACTTTGATTACACTGGTTTAAGACTTCAACCAATCTGGTATAAGCGTTCGACCACATTAGTCTAAGACTTTGACTATACTTATATAATACTTTTGGTCTAAAACTTTGAATGTTTTGAAATTTTACGGAGGAATGGGTCTTTACATTGCGCAAGTTGGGCCCAGCGTGCGGTGGTCGGCAGGGAGACGATCCTGGGGTTCATGAATCCACGGTACTCGCCGAGGAGCGATCGGATGATTAAGCTCAAGTGGTTCGCCGGCGCCGCACCGTCTTGCCGTGGAGGGCCGGCGTGGGGTTCTTCCTGCTGGATCTGGAGACGAAGCCACAATCGGACAGAAATGTGGTGGCGAGCTGCCCATACGAGATCGACATGTCACACTTGTTTACGTCCACGAGGATAGCTTAATTAGCGATATTTTCTTCTTCTTCATCCTTCTTGATCTTGTAAACAATTAACAATAAGAATAAGTGTGTATTAAGCTCGTCCATGCATGATTAGTATCGCGCAAAACAAAATCCGTTAGGTATCTAGCCTGTAACATCGTATCGTATCGTATCGTATCCTGGCTTCAATTAGGAGTGGTGTTTTGGGATACGTACAGTTTACAACTCTGTAAACTTTATCTATCAATGTTTGATGAATATTTTTAGATTGGGTATATAAAACTGATTTGTGTAGAACTGTTTCGAAATGTACTTTCATAACATTATAGTTTTACCATGTCTTATTAATGTATCACAATCAAAATTAGTGGTACAAGTTACATTTTGGAGACCATATGGATGTCCAAAACGCCACTCTTTTCTTTTGTGATCGGAGAGAGTAACAATTTTATCTTCTTCTAGGAATATTACACAGTGCATGCAGCTAGCTGCACCATCAGTATTCTGTGGTCGATCCGCTCTGTATTCTACAATTAAATTAATGGATACAACAACCGTGAGATGATGTATGTAGATTGACCAGTATATAGATTTGTATTTGCTCTCTTAAGTTTTAGTATAATTAGCGCTGATCCGAGCACGGTTACATTCATTTCCGGTCTCTTCAATCCTCTAGGGATTCGCTTAGGATTAGGAATTACGTTCACGAAAGCGTTTCACGGAGTAAGGGCATGTATCTCCACGCTTGTAAGGGCGGCGGCGGCGGCTCGAAGCTCCCTTTCTCAGGTGCTCTCTCCTCCTCTACTCCTCTCCATTCTTCTTTGCTATTCGGCCGCGCATGGAGGGTGGCGGAGGCGCAGTGGAGCAGGTGCTCAGGCGTGCTCCGCCACCAACGGCCCGCTCCACAATGTCTTCTAGCTCCGCTTCCTCGAGAAGAAGCAGCAGCGGAAGCAACCGAATCCTAAGCCTGCACATGTGTATTTTGTAGACTTCAAACACGAGTCTAAACCGACTCAAATGCACAGCTCACAGTAAGTCTGCTTAACCATCGAACTATAATACCCCAAACATGCAAAGTCACCTCAATTCCAACTCTGGGTGGTTTTTACCATGTTGGTAGTCATTTCATCAATTTTTTCCTGACAGTGATCCAAATAAGAGGAGATAGGATGAAGTCAAGAAGAAAAATGAAAAGAGAGAGAGAGAGAGAGAGAGAGTAAGAAAGAGGCGAATAATGTAAATGTCAACATCTCTGTTCCTTTTGACATTACACGGAGCAATCGATATAGTATAGTAGAATAAATTTGTGATCGACTTGTCAGTGTTATTTTGTCTGTTCCTTTTTGACATTCTGCAGCTTGCATTGCATGTCTTTAATGGGCTGAAGAATCGAGCTGCCAGAACTGAAGCCCGTGGAATATGGGCCCATTGAAGCTCATCAAGAAGAAAGTTGATCCAATTTCAAGCTATTATCTTGAGAGTATTTGGGCTACTGGGTTTGGGCCATCTACAAGAAGAATAAACCAACAATTCTCATGATGATTCCTTTAGGTACTCCTCTCCTCTCTCCACACTCGCCACGGTCGAGACCCGCCGGCGCTCGCTTCCCTGCCACCGCGACCATCATCTCCTTGTCGCCACCCTTCTTACGGCCTTCACAAGCGCGTGGCACGGCTGAGGTGGACGGAGTTCTTTGTCAACGTCCAGAAGGAGGAGGCCATGGCGCGAGGGAATGGACGTGGATGGTGTATAGATGTCTTTGTCTTCCTAAGTGGTGGCGGTGGTGGCAGCCATCGTCTTCCTGGGCGTCTTCGTCAAATTCGTCGTCTCGCTCAAGGCCGGGTCTGGGTCTGGGTCGGCTCGTCAAGGCGGCTTCCTGGAACGGGCATACAAATGGCCCGTATTATGGGCCGAAATATGAAACACTACCGTCGGTCTTGGGATCACAAATGGTTATGGGATTTTAAATTTGGTTTCGTAACCCGGAAATGGTTTTTCATTTTCCCAGCTTAGTAAACTATTTAAAATATTTCACAGAGGTACTTTGGAATCTAAAATACCTTCACTCTGCGAAATTTCTTTTAGGCTCGGGGAAAATAAGAAAAAAGGCGTTTAAAGATCCAGAAAATTTCAGAAATGCCTCCTAAAAAAATGTAAATAAGGAGTGAAAATAATATAATATTATTCTTGATAGGATCGAAATTTAAGGCTGTCGCAATCTTTTTGTGTGTGCCTTTTCTGCTTTTGGGGAAGCAGCTTGTCGGCAGTATATATAGGTCGACAAACATTCTCGTCACACAGATTTGCATCGCATGGTTGTTCCGTATCTCATCTGATTTTTATTTTTATTTTAGTAAAAGCAAGACAATTAAACCATACGAAATCCCTGAGGAAATAGACCTTGACTATTACATGTATTCCCTGAAACAAACCACCCATCACTTGGGCCCTGGAAACATCCAGCAAGCAAACTCGGGAATAAGAATATAATTTATCCGTGTTATTACGTACGTGTCCTCTATGTGGGGGAAAAATAGGATTTTTTTTTTCTTCTTCAGGAAAGTAGAAAAATTATTGCTTGTCTCATTTGTTGTTGTAGTACCTAGCAGAAAAATTATTGAAAAACAAATTTACAACTTGCCAAATCTGGGTCAAGTTGTTTTAGAGCTGGTATATACGTAAACTTTAGCGGTTTTCGCGATATTATTACATCGACTATATTGCGATAACGTATCACAAATATAGATTAGGACCATCTAACCATCATCGAGATATTATTACCTTGACAGGGTGAATAAAAACCCTAGTTATATGAATATTTTTATTTTTATTATTAAAATGAAAAAAAAAACTCAATAAGAAAACAAAGACTAGTGATGAATTAAATTATCAACTCTATACTAGATAATTCAGAAACTAGAGATTGAGAAACTCTAGTCCATAATCAATTATATTGCTTGAAGCGTATGTTACGCGTACGTACGGTGGCCGTGTGGGCATATCCATATCCATATCCAAAGGAAAATATAGTGCAAATGACGAGGACAGCACGAGATGAATGGTCCCTGACAACCACCGCTCGCTCATCCATTTATATATATCCTTGGAAAATGCTAGCTACACCAACCAGCAGGCTCAACCAACAATTCTCATGATTCGGATCGATGGTCGCGTTGAGCTAGAAAGAAGCAGGATATCAAGGTCCGTGCCCCTTGATTTCTCATTTAATTGACTGCTCCATTTGATGCGAAATTAAGCATAAATCCTCCAAAATCAAGAGGAATATCTGATCAGGTTTGACAGGGATCATCAGTTACCCAAATTGCATTTCAAGGACAAGAGTACAAGATGGCCAATCATTGGTTCTGGGACAATCATCACATGGCCAATCATCCTTTTGCATGCGAAAATTATCACCGAAAAGAACACGATGAGACACTCCACAGTGAATTATGATCATTGGTTGGTTCTGGGACCTCTCTCTCTCTCTCTCTCTCTCTCTACATCTATATATATATATATATATATATCTTGGTCGACAAGACCATGGTGGAATCGAAACGGACGCGATCGACCTCCACGATGTTTAGCGAAATTAAGGTGTGTTGAATTATATATATTATTTCGAGTTCTCCGACCGACAGAAGGGGCAAGGCTAGCTAGGCCACGGATCGAGTACGTACGTAATTCCTTGCTCAAGCTCAGACGTATATACGTACCATGGAATGGAAGTTTCCTTGCCAAAGGCTCTAGAAAGCTACTGTCGCGCGTCATGGCCCGCGCTCCGTACGTTTGTGAGGTCCAAGGCCTCATTCATGTCTTCTTCTTAATTCCTTCTTCCTTCTTTCTTCTTTCTTCTTCCTTCTTTCTCCTTTCTTCTTTTCTTTCTGCCTTTTGGGACAAGAGAATGAAGATCAAGTGTTCACGTGGGGATGGCCCCCCATGCCATTTGCAGCCTTGGATGAACTCATGCTACCAAAGAGTGTTATGGACTACGTACTATACTCTCGAAGAGGCTAACGTACGTAGCCATGGCTTGAATTAACTTAATTCACAGGTAAAGTACTGGTTCTCTAGCTAGCTAGCTCGACTATGTACTGTCAATTAAATTTAATGTAAGAGCTAGCTGTAATATGCGAAAACTATATATGATCGATGATGCATGCCGATTAACATTAATTAATCGGTACGTAGTACTCACATATATGCATGCATGGCCACTAAATAAGTACAGCTGCCGATCGATCGAGTTCGTTGCAGGTGTACATGTGATCGAGTCCGTGGTGGACTCGGCCTAGCTAGCCAGTAATAATTCCATATATCTCGTGGAGATTATGCAAGGAAGAGGGGATTCCCGATAATGTGATGTGCGGTCCAAGGGCTGTCCTGTCATTGGCTTACTTACCCATCCTCGCTTCGACTCATCCATCATTCCTAACTTTCCCTACACGCCAGCTTTGTTTCCAAGACTCTTCACCTCACAATCACAAACACAAACACAAAACCCGGCCGTATCTCTCAACAACATGCACCTCGCATCGCATGTAAAGCTAGCTTGGAAAATTCTTCAGACACATGCATGTGAGCCTGTCCCCACACTGCACACTCATGCCCATCACCGCAACTTGACTTAGTAAATTTATTGAACTACGAATATCATCTCGCTGGAGGGGTAGCGGGATAGTGCGAGCACTAGTTACGACCGGCTTGAATGAATGGGACACCAATGCAAGATGAAGTTACCAATTGCGCTAGACGTTGTGGGTAATCCAGCTACGCTAGTTGCTAGGGTGAATATCTCGCACAACTTATGGGGCCCTCACATGGAGGCCCATATGGGTGAGATGACGAAAGGGGCAAGATATGAACTTAACTTGAGTTAGTTCTATTTATAAAACCTTGTGGGTGGGATGACTATAGTGTCAGCTCACCTACCCTGAAGATTGGATTTTCCTGGATTGTCGTACCTAGTGATGTTAATATGTGGAGGTGACTCCACTCGAAATTTAAGCATAGGTGAAGGTAACCTTTGCCGTTATAAATATTACACAATACTCTTTTAAAAATGAGATTTGGTCAAACTGCTAATTAAGTCGTAGGAATTTCTAAATACTATAGTTGAAAATGTTGCTTTGAGTAAATAAAAGAACCAGACCCATCCTTGTTAAGCGTTGCATGTAATATTACTGCATTCTGTGTGTTGGCTCGCGAGCACATAAATTGTGCTCATCCTCGCTCCTTTTCCCCCAAACCCTCATAAGCAGAAAATCATGGAGATTATGCCCACTACGAGGATTCAGACGTTGGAGGCCTAGAAGATGATGAAGAGTAGTGTAGTTCTTTTAGACTAGGTCTCCCCTAAGTCTGGCCGACTCTGTTGGTACTATGTGCATCCAATATTATCTCAGTTTTTGGTTAATATCGAACGTACATGGGTTTTCCCCAGTCACTTGCCTGTGGAGAGATATGCTCTGCTCCTTTTGCTTCAGCTGTCACTTCCCCTTTTATGTAATGTAATCTTTTGCCTTTATTGTAAAACTCGACCCGATGCGGTCTATGTGACTCTAATATTTTTGTAATATAAATAATGGTATGGTTTTCTTCGTGTATGAAATGATCCTACGATGTATCTATGAGTGCTATCTACGTACTGATCTAGGAAATAACACAGTTTTTCCACGGAGAATTTAAATCTACGAAATCTGGATGACCTGCATGGAAGGGAATTAAGATATGTTGGTAGCCCACAGGTCACGGAGTCATCAAGAAATCACACAAAGATCATTGCTTGTTTCTGTCCCCTGCATGCACGCACACCAACCAGGCCAGGCCATGCATACAAGGCGTGCTTCGCAAACTACCCTGGCCCAACCTCCTTTACTCTATCTCACGCCTACTTCATGTTCCCAACATTAATTTCCTACTCAGCCTTCATCACTGATTTTCTTTTTTTATGACACAACAAGTAGAACCAAAAAAAATTGCAATACGTACGGTGTATATATAGTTGATTAATTAATTTCTCCAACAATATATCTTCATCATCAACATACATTCTTTGTTCCTCCCAAGAAAATGAAAGGCGTCTTACAATAATATATATACACAACCAGAAGATATAAAATTTTCTGTAACAATTAAATCAATGCATATAATCTATGAAACAAATCATCCAAAGAAACAGCTGGGATCAATGCGTGAGGTGTCATGTCGTAATCGTCATCTAACAATACTTAATTTCCTGGCAATAAAACTCATCAGTAACAACAACTAAAAGCTAGCTACACCAGCAACAACACCTTTCTTTTTCCTAGCTCCTCACCCATTAATTAACTTGTGAAAAAAAATATGAAGCTAACCAATTAAAGGAGAGGGAGGGGATAATGAATATGAGCTAGCTAACTATTACATGGACGACTGATCGATCAAATTAAGTGTATGTACATACACTGATTGATGTTCTCGGGAACTAATTAAATCACGGATGCATGCATGGATGGATCAGCAGGCGGCGGAGTTGGTGAAAGGGCTGAATTGGAAGTGCGCTGCACGGCCGGGGCCGGCCGCCTTGGTGGAGCGGTCGGCGGCGGCGGCGGCGGCGGGTGGTGGTCCGACGACGCGCTCGCAGGAGGGGCAGATGGAGAGCGTGGCCGTGGCGGCGGGCATGAACAGGCCGGCGGGGTGGGGGTGGTTGAGGGCGCGGAGCTGCTGGAGCTCGCGGTGGAGGCGGCGGTTCTCCTCGGTGAGCGTCTCGAAGCAGCGCTTCAGCAGCTCGCAGTCCACCTCCGTCTGCTTCAGCTTCGTCCTGTAATCATCCAAGCATCCATGCCATGCATGCATGCACATCAATATTTATTTATTTATATTTTTTGTTCTTCTCGCTCCCCCATCCATTCGTACAGAGCATTTTATTATTATTATTATTATTATTATTTTAGAACAAGAGTACTCAAGGAAACAAGAAAAGAAAGAGAAATAGTATGATGAAAAAAAGAAGAATAAAAATAGAAAAGCGATCGAACTGGATAGAGATTTTGAGGTGGATATGATATGATCTACCAACTAACCTGGCCCTTCTATTTTGGAACCACACCTCCACTTGCCTTGGCCTGAGGTTGAGCTGCCTGGCTAAAGCAACCTTTTGCTTCTGCGCAAATTCATTAACCAAGAAAGGCAAATCGATGAACAAAAGCACAAAAACGCTCTTGAAAATTGCACATATGTAATTATTGTATTAATTTAATCAAGCTAAAAAAATAATGAAGCTATATATATATATATATATACACACACTACGTACGTAGTAATATATAGATACTTACAGGGTTGAGGGTGCTGTGCTCCTTGAAGCGATCCTCCAGCAGCGCTGACTGCTCCTTGGTCAGCCTGAGCTTCTTCCGGCTGTTGCACCCCTCGTCGTCGTCTGCCGCTGCCGACGACGCCGCCGAGTAAAGCGCCCTCTCGGCGGCCTCCTCGTCGTCCTCGGCCCGCAGCTCCCTCTTCACGGCCGCGATCAGCGGCCGTCCTGGTGCAGTCAGTCCGCTGTCGGCTAGGAGGCTGAGGGTCAGCGACGGCTCCACATGTACAGCACATGGCTGCGACCGTGGCTGTTCTTTCGGCTGGTGGTGGCCGGAGCCGAGGGAGAGGCCCAGTGCTAGGCCGACCTCTTCTTGCGCCATACACAGTTGTCTAGGGATGTATGCAATGGTTTCTTCCATGTCTGTGTCTGGATGAAGAGAGAGAGAGAGAGAGAGAGAGAGAGGAATGAAGTTGTTGAGCTATGGAGGTGAGAAAAGAAGGGGGGAGGGGGAGAACAAAGTGGGGCATGGGCACCCATACATATAGGCAGGCAGGGCACATGAGCACAAACATAGAGACACAACACAATAATGCACTTGACACTTGCAAAGGTTGACAAAGAAGAAAAAGGTAGCAATTGAAGGAAGAAAAAAAAATTATTATTAATTAACTTTTAAAAAAAATTATTTTAAAGTTACTCTCCGCGAAGTTTATTTCTAATCCGGATCCTCTTAGTCACACCACCACCCGTGGCGTGACAAAAAAAATATTATCACGCTATAGGATAAGTCCACTAAAATAGTATTTTTTGTCACACCACTGATAATGGTGTTGTTTTATCACATCACAGGTGGTGGCGTGATAAAAAAGGTTAGAATTGAAATAAAGTTCGCGGGGTTAACTTTGAAATAAAATTAAAAAGAGTTAATTAATGAAAAAAAAATCGCATTGCAGGGGTCTTGTTTTCTTTTCCACATCTCCTGCATGATGTCTTACTTGGTAGGCATCAGCACATTCATTAATTACAGCTAGAGTATCCTGATCAGAATTGATTGGATAATTACATTTAGGTTGCGGAAAATTAGTAGACTTTCTTCTTACATGGAAGGAAGGGTACTCTGGGTGTTATTGTGCCAGCAGCACTAATCCTCCACTCACCCAACCACAACACCTATGTGCCCATTTACTTTATTTTTCCCCTCATAGTTGATAGTTGATAGTACTAACATCTGCCAAAGATTGCTCCATATATATCTTCCTGCTCTAGGTAGGCCTTTGCCCTCTTTCCACACCATCTAATTGCTTTCCACATGGAACTTTGAATTGGGCCAATGGGAAAGGTCCATCTGATGTGGGGCAGGGGTGGTTAGCTCATACTGTAACAACCTGTTTAATGATGGGGGGCACAGGTCACACCGGATCTCATCGATCTACCTTCTCCAATTGGGGTGTACATGTGTAGTATTGGCTGAGTGAGGTAGGCTCTTTACCAAATCCCATTTTAATTTATTGCTATCATACACATAAGTTTTTTAATTAGTTACTTTACTACTACAAAACAGACTATAGTAAACACCTCATCACAGACGGTTCCAAAGTCTTATCACATAGAAACCGTCTGTGACAGTTTATAACTAGAACCGTCTGTGAATTATCACAGATGGTTCTTAATCAGAACCGTCTGTGACAATCCAGATATCACAGACAGTTCTGATTAAGAACCGTCTGTGAAGTTCTAGTTATAAATCGTCTGTGATGTTGCACCATCACAGACGGATTATAACTAGAACCGTATGTGATATGCTGGCATTACAAATAGGTCATACCGATATACCCCTGCCCCTAGCGCCTCCAGCCCTTCCCGTTTGAGCCGCCTGAGAGCGTAGCGAGGAGAAGACGGTCCATCAGGGGAAGATGAAGCATCAGAAGAAGATGAGACATCAGGAGAAGTGGGCTCATCTGGAAGATCCTCAATACGAGGTTGACGAGTGTAGACGAGTGTAGTGGGGGGAGCCTGAGGAGCCGCAGGAGACGAAACAGGCGGCGACAATGGTGGAGAGGCCACAGGAGAAATATGTGGAGATGAGATAGGTGTATTTGGAAAGATAAAAAAAGACAGAGACTCCACAGAGGAAGCCGAAGGAGAGACAGGACGTGGGTAGAAGGGACGAGACTCGTCGAAAGTCACATCTCGAGAAATCCGCATCCGTCGACCAACAGGATCCTAGCACCGATAGCCCTTGTGCTCGGCACTGTATCCCAGAAAGACACACTCAATGGATGGCGATCGGTTTGAGTGCGTTCTCGGGCGATGAGAACGTAGCAAACGCACCAAACGAGCGAAGGCGAGTAGTCAGGAAGGAGACCACAGAGACGCTCAATAGGGATTGCGCCCTGAAGAGCAGAAGAAGGCTGAACGTTGACGAGATAAGTGGCAGTGGAAATAGCCTCCGCCCAAAAGTGAGGTGGAATAGAGGCGGCAATCATCAGTACACGAGCCGACTCAAGGAGGTGACGATGGTTGCGCTCAGCAACACCATTCTGAGCATGAGCACCGGGACAAGAGAATCGAAGCGAGAGTGCCACCTTTCGAAGGAAAGCTGCGCAGTGATGAGAGAGGTACTCGCCAGCAGAGTCAACACGAAAGACACGAATAGGAGTGGAGAACTGTGTGCGAACTATAGTGGCAAACTGTTTATAGATAGACAAGACCTCACTACGAGAAGACATGAAATATATCCAAGTGTGGCGAGAGAAATCATCTATAAATATGATATAGTATCGATGACCCCCTTTCGAAACGAAGGGAGCCGGACCCCAAACATCTGAATAAACAAGATCAAATGGACGCTGAGACACTGACTCACTATGAGGATAAGGAAGCTGAAGCTGTTTGCCTAACTTACAGCCCTAACAATGTAGAGACACGTCTCCTGAGACAGACCCCAGAAGACCACGACGAACTAAAGACGACAGACGAGAGCTACACAGATGGCCAAGACGGTGATGCCACTATTAGAAAGAGCCGGTAGACGGAGTGGCAGAGGCGGAGAGACTGGCGGCGACGGTGGCAGCGGAAGGAAGGTGAAGCCAGTCAAGCTCCCAAAGACGCTGCGAGTCAAGGCGCCGAGGGCCAGAACCAACCAGAGCTCCCGTGTGGCGGTCCTGAACACAACAAGAGTCAGAGTCGAGAATGATCCGATAACCAAGGTCAGTAATCTGTCCAGCAGAAAGAAGCTGCATGGTTAGACGAGGAACATGAGCAACAGAAGGAACATGAAAAGATGAGTTGCTAAGAGGTCCTCGACCAGAGACAGAAAGAGAGGTACCATCAGCAGTAAGAACACTGACAGGGGAATCAAGAGGTGTAACAAAAGATAGAGTGGAAGAATCGGAAGTCATGTGGAAGGATGCTCCGGAATCAAGGATCCACGGGAGGTACACAGATGTGTAGGAGGTAGTTTCTCGATGCTCAAGAGTCGATCGCGAGAACTCGCAGAACCGGTCGAGGAAGAACACAGGCGGCAGCGATCGTCGAAGTCCGGCTATCTCCCCGCTCGATGGGAGAAAGCGCGAAGTAGTCGATGCAGACGTCGATGTAGAAGTACCGGTGCGAGTGCTAGGAGAAGAACGGCGTGAAATATGCCGCTGTTTCTTGTAGCACTGAGACTCAATGTGGCCGATCTTGTCGCAGAGGGAGCGGAGGCGACCACCGCCAGATGGAGGCGGCCACCAACACTGTGGCGGCCGTTGGAGGAGGCGAGATCTTGGCGTGAAGCGTCGGTGTAGCAGGTGTACGGGCGGCGAGCACGGAGGGGAGTGGCATCAGACCGGCACCACTCAGACGAGTCTCCTCTGCACGTATCTCGGTAAGGGCCTCCAGAAGAGTGACACGAGGGTGGCGTGCAAGTAGCTGGGCACGCCTCTGCTCGAACTTCGACGGCGGCGAGTAAGGAACTCGTGAGACACGCCGAAACTCCAGTGTCAAGACGGACGAAGCGGCATGAATGAACGCAGCGGCAAGAAGGCGAAGAGAGTCCGATTGGCGCTGATCGCAGAACTCTGAGCGTAGAAGGCGTCAACAGTAGCATCACCTGGCGAAGAGTGCTCTGACGAACTCATCGACAAGTAAAGGGCATCTCCAGAGGGTTCGTAGCGCTGTCGAAGATGAGTCCACATCTGGACAGCCGATGAAAATCCCACAATCTCAGAAGAAAACTGAGGCTGAACACTGGCGATGAAGACAGCAGCAGCTCGAGCGTCGTCGTCACACCACTGAGTGTAGGTAGTCAAGCGATCCATGTAGGAGTCCAGAGCCTCTTGGTAGGCAGAGGCAGCCTTCTCATCAGCAAGGCCAGCAGACTCAATAGTAGCCTTGTCAACTGTCGGGGGAAGCGCAACAGACGTAGGCTCCGTCGGAGGAGTAGGGCATGGCGGGCAGGTGACATCGCCAGAGAGGACGCCCCAAAGACGAAGACCACGCATATGGATGTGCATGTGAGACACGAAGTCGGTGTAGTTAACACCGTCGAAGATCACCGGGCAACGAGGGAGGGAAACGGTACCCATTGGTAGGCGGCCCTGGACGGCGCGGGCGACCAAGGTAACGTTGTCTAATAGGTGGCGCTGGACGGCGCGGCGATTAGACCAACGTTTTTTTTTTGCTCCTTTAAAAGGAACCGGGCGGGCCGATTCCTAATCGGCCCACTGCCGAACGGGGGAAACCCTAGTCAGGGTTTCCCTTGTGTGATGGCGGCGGTGACCCGGGTGACCCGGCAGGTGGCGGGTGGTAGCCAGCGGTGGCGGCGGCGGGAGGGTCGTCGGCGGCTCGCAATGGCGGCGGCGGCGACCAGCGGCCAAGCGGCGGCGTGGCGGAGGAGGCGGGAGCCTCGGCGGCGGCGGTGGTGGGAGGAGCGGCCACGGGAGCCCACTTTTCATGGTCTTGTAGATAATCTCTATTGTAAATTATAAATTGACGAGCAAAAATTATAAACTGCTACATGCCTACGAAAAGGCGTCAGCTACAGACTCTTCTTGTGAGGCGCATTTACTGTAATTAATAGTAGCAATGGAGCCCTACTATATTTTGATCTAAAACACAAGCAAATCAATAAATCCTTTTGGGTTGGTATATATATCCTTGAGCGGTAAGATACGTAGCGGACTGAAAGTCCTTGCACTATGATCAAATCAAATCAAACCAAATCAAATCAAATCAAAATCCTTTTTGGGTTGGTATGTCCTCTCCTGTATGCGTTCATGATACGATAGACGCCATGGAGGAGACAGTGGCCAATCGACAGATTAAATGTGATGTGGCGTGCCTTCCTGTATTACAAATCTGATTCACAGTTTGTTTTCGGTGGTGGCTGCTAGCTAGCTGTTGAATTTTCAGTCAGGCAAACCACATGCGTGCTCGTGTACGTGATCATCTCTTTCAAAACAAATCTATGAGTAATATCTATCTTCTCGATCGATTCCTTTTCATGCATATATGCTTGTCACGAGAGGGGTCATGGGACACTGACCGGGTCCCGCACATTGTCTAGCTAGGCTCAATTCCTTGGACACCATGCAGGTAGAGAGGTGGATGTGGAGGACATACTAACTAATTAACAGGCCATCATGCATTGTCAGTTTGGTGCCTGCATGAGTGCAGTATGGCCTCATTGTCTTGGTTACATGGGAAGTCAAGATCTTGATGTCTCACAGGGAACTGCCATGCCACATATATTTTAGTTAACAAACAGTGCTGCACTGCTGGGGATTATGGAAGAACATATCATTCGAGCATTTGGTTCTGTCCCCTCACTTTATTTGGGCAGTAATGTGTTTTTGAGTTGAGCCATGTACAGCAAGCATGCTAGCTAGCTAGCTAGCTAGATTAATTGGAGATGTTGGCAGGAGATGATGATCAGATCAGCTTAATTATTGCAAAGAGACAACCACCACCATTATGCTTGGGTATGTGTCAATTGTTTCTCTAAGCAAGCAGCAGGAACAAGAATTAATTAATTTGTCTGATTTTCTTAAGAGTGTTTATTCCCACACGTACACTGATCGGGTTCGATCCTTAGGATACTCTCTTTAATAATAATTAAAAAAAAAACCACTATCCTCCAACTGGCTTAACAGTGGTAGTGCCACCGAATTCCTGCATTAATTTATCCATTCGTTCGGCGTGCAATTAATCTTACAAGTACAAACCATGTGGTTGATTGATCTAGAGTATTCCTATATTACCACATAATAACGCCAATTTAATCCGTGTGTCATGCGTCTAATATATCTGATGAGTGCAGTTGACTAATAGTTCAATTATAGTTTAGTAATACCGACCAAGATCTTATATGCCACATATCTATCTAGCTAGGAAAACTTCTTTAATGATTGGAATCCGACAACACCAAACGAAATATAGTTAGAGATTTCTTTAAAAAAAAATCAATATATAGTTAGCAACTAATAAAGTGTACTCCTACTTTTGGCCATGTTTATCCTTAATTAATTAACCATCACCCCTTCAAATTATTTAGTTAATCATCATCGACTTCAGTTGATGCCAGAAGATGAAAAGGAAGTAATAAATAAATGGAAAATTACAAAAACACCTCGATTGTCACTCTTGAGTTTGAAAAAAACCCTGTAACTTATTTTGTAGAGTTTACAGTACGTCCACAACTTCCTTGTATTTGGAAACTCTTCCCTGTACGCTAGTTTGCTAATAACTATTTCTTAATCTTTTTTTTAATGCCTTTTCATCAAAATTGCGAAGAAAGTAATATCAGGGGGATATTGCAAACTGAGATACCTTATGGGGCAGTAAATGCCATCAAATAAGTTATTAGGGTATTTCACAAAGCACGGAACGAGAAATTAATATAGGTTTTTTCAATTTTCCCACATACGAATAAATCATCTGTAACACTTTGTCTCAAAAATCCGCTCAAAGCTTAGCCCCCATTCTAACAGGTCGGGTATTACATTCACCCTTTTAAGTGCCAACGCCTTCAGTAGCATACCGTATACACCACAAATACCCATAATCACCCCTGGTACACGTTCGTGTGTCCAGTACCAGCACATATATGCCATGTTGTGTATCCACTCGAGGCCCATACACGCCATCTGCCGTATGTTTGCACCCCTGTGGCGCGTGCGGCAAAGATTGATGCTATGATATATATATACCATCTGTAACACTCTGGTACAAAATCCGCTCAAAGCTCAGTCCATGTGGGCCAAGCCCACGTATGCAAAGCAACGCCTTACACTTTCATCAGCGTTTTGTGTGAAAGGTATAACCCGAAGGTGCTATGTTTGAACCCAACATGTATTATATGCTACTACAAGTCACTTTCAATAATCAATATAAGACTAATCCCACCACTACAACTCCGCATGAGCTGCACTACTAACGGACCGGCGCCGTATTACATTATCGAATGGCCTGTTTGGTGAATAACTAATGTGTTGTTCATCTAAAATCTACGTTCGGAGTGTAGCTTTTCTTAGAGTCGTCAACCGTTGTTGTATGTTGCGATATATAAATTAAAGGAACTATTTTTTATTTTAGCAAAAAAAGAGCATTGGACATATAGAAAACACGAATGTCTTTGAAGGATGTGCGATGTATTGGGACCTAAATTAAGAGGATGTACGCCTTTGAAGGAGGTCGCTTTATATATAATGTTAATGTGTAATTGAGTGCTAAGGTGTTAATACCATCTTGATCGTTTGATCTAGATTGAACAGTCAAGATTAATGCGGGCTCCCACTCCCAAACCATTTAATCTCCTTACATACTCACACCTCCAATGCGCCTTCATTAATGCGTCTGCATTAAACAGCCAAATGCTCCCACCTCCAATATCCTACATTAAACACCCTTCGTGATCCAACGGTCAAGATTGATATTAGCACCTTACCATTCAATTACTCATTAGCACTAGATATGTTATATATATATACAGGAAAATGATATATATACTAGTGCGAAGGCACATAAAAACTTGGGAGAGAAACTAGCTAGGTATATGTAGCATCAATTAAATGATTAGTAACATCATCAACTAATAATTTTGTTTTAATATTTGAAAGAGCAAAGGATGAATTGAAAAAATAGAAAGGGGCTTAAAGTCCGACACGTAGGTGCTGCCGGGGTTGCCTCCCGGCGAAGCAAGAAACTAAGAAGTGAGAAATCCTGCCGACCGTACGTGGAGATTTCGTTACGGCTGCTTTGACACCTTCACATACGCTGACGAGGATCTTACCAGTGATTCCTTTACCATCATTCTGGGATGATCTGGACTGACATCGACCTACCTACCTGCATCATCTCTCTCTCTGAAGATCGATTCTTCTCTCCATACAGATCAGTCAGTCACGGATCAAGCTAAGGATGAGGCGGCTGTTGCATGCTGTGTGTGATCGATCGCGCTCTGCAAACAACAAATGCAGGAGTTTATCCGGGGGCAAGCTAGCTAGCTAGCTAGGGATTAAACATGCATGGATCGGAAGAGATCGAGATTTGATCTGTCAGTTTTGCGTACAAAATTCAGATAAGAGTCCTATATATTTTGTTGCCTTCTCCACAGAGCTGTTAGGATATTAATTTTCTTGGAGATAATACCGCAGGAATTAAGGAATATCAACTTGGAGATTACTACGTGCAGTTTTCTGTTCGACGTACGTACGTGTGCTTTCTTCCCGGCCACGCTTCTCTCTTTCTTTCTCTCCGTGACAATGGGTGGGATCCACCTGCAGGTGAGCTGCTACTGGTAGTACGATTAAAGATGGCGCACAAGTCCATGTTTGGGTCGGTTGCGTCGAAACCGACCGATTGGTTTTTATTAGGGTCGTCCTAAAGCTCTATAATAATTGTATGATGTTATTCTAAAGTATTCCGGTCGGATGTCACTGGTCGGGACAATAGTGATTTATCGATCAACACATGTATTGATTGATGACCACATTTCACCCGTCATAGATATAGGGACATCGAATTAATACTGCGAGCATATGTATTACAGAATATGGTGCTGTATTGACATATCTTGAGACACTATTAAGATTGTTATGATTCTATGTGTCATCATTTAGTCTTAAGCAATGATGATGTAAAAAAATCCTTAGACATGAGATAAACATAGTTTCATACGTGTGTATCAGTACATTTAGGGGGGGGGGGGTGTTAACAAACGCTACTCCATAACTAGGTAGTTGTAAAGGTAGTTTTTAGGTATACTTTGAAACATGTGGAGGAATGTGATTTGTCGGATATGAGATATATTTAAGCCCCTCGATGTGCTCGGATAAAGGAAGTGCATAACTGTGCCACAATTGGTCGAAGAGTCGACCACATGAAGTTATCCGTCACTAAATCGAGAAAATATTGAACAGTTCGACTAGATATCATGGGACAAAAGGAGAATACGCAAACAGATCGTTTAGTCCGACCAGATACGAACTAGTCGAATGGAGATACAAACTGGTCATGAGCTAGTCCTAAATAATCACTAACTAGTTGGTGAACTGTCGGGACCCAAATATGCAAATCTGGACCCTCTGTGTATTCTGCACTAGTCCAGGATCACGCTAGTGCACACAGTGTCAACATTGATGAAATATCACATCCATACAACGAATATAAGAATAAACGAGTACCTTTGAATAACAATTAACTGTTGGGACCTTACGGTCGAGTTTTACATTTATTAAGCCATGCAAGGCTGACAATAAAGAAATAAACTGCAGCGGAAACGAAATAAACTCCGGTGGCTCCCATCAATTTACCACAGGCAACTGACTGGGATCAAGACCCTAACGCTCAACCTTCGTAGAATTCCTCTTCAAAAGCAGGCGACGACTCCTCCACTTCTGTTGATTTGTTTAGCAAGAGTGAGTACACACCGTACTCGCAAGTCATACCACAGAATGCATTTATATATGATGGCTTATTCCAAAGAAATGGCTTCTGTGGTTACTTTGCAGAAATGCAACATTTGCAATTGAATACAATTAATAGATTGAAAGCGTAATTCAAAACAAATAGTCAATAATAAGTTAACAATTGATTTCACAAAGGACACACAGTCTAATCAAGTTCTTTCACACAGCTGAACAAGTTATCTCACACAGCTGACCCTTCCCAATTGTTTTATGAAAATCTACCCCTCGTGTGAAATTCCCGAGCATGTCCATAACCGAGGACGCGGCTATTCGAATAGATTGGTTTAAACACTCTGCAGAGGTTGTACACTTTACCCACACGATGAAACCAACCGGATCGAGTTGATCACAACAAAACCTTTCGAGACTTCATCTCAAACAATGACACTCTGGTGTGCTTTCTCGCCATCAATTTGTACACACCCTTGGAACGACACACACCATTGGACGGGGATGCGTGAACATTCCGCGATGTGACATATCACACCTCCAACCATCACATAGCTTAAATACAACTTTGAGTTGTCAATGTCAAGACTCCATAACTTACTAAGTCGCCCACCCATACTAGGCATGTGGTCGCATGCAAGAAGGTCCATTCAATGGCGCACAAAGTTA
The DNA here is from genome assembly GCA_036346395.1 of Hsuehochloa calcarea. Classification (NCBI taxonomy): domain Eukaryota; kingdom Viridiplantae; phylum Streptophyta; class Magnoliopsida; order Poales; family Poaceae; genus Hsuehochloa; species Hsuehochloa calcarea. Next base: position 28,802,735 of record CM070611.1, read on the forward strand.
AGTCCTTAATTGACCAAGGCAAGACTTCCATTTTAACCCAAATCACAAAGTTTAATAAGCACACAGCTCCACCATTCACACGAATCCACCACTTGTCTCGGTCTAAATCTTTTCCCACCTGTTGATTAAGTGCAACACATGCCATCAACGAGTAATAGCACCACACACACAGATTCATCACACAGTTCCATAATCACTTAGTCAAGTTTATAATTGCAACTCTCACATGGAATGATGACTCGTGGCATGGCTAAGCAGTCTAATCGTATCTAACCAACCCACGTTGGTGCTACGATAATACCAACTAATTATTAACCAACCTAGGGTGACAAAAGATCATGGTATACAATAGACAAGGTGGCATAACAATTTGGATTAATAACTACACCCAAAAGCATTTAAATAAATACTTGAAATAGAATGCAATACATTGAAACAAAGTATTTTGAAAACTGGGTTCAAAATGATCAAAGGTATAACTTGCCTTGGAATAGATCTAGATATTGGTCTTGGTCTTGAGGTGCTCCTTCTTACGCAAAATTCCCAGTATCGACGTCTACTCATGCAAGCGAGACAAAAGAAATAAAACAAATAAATAACAGAGGCAAAACAAACTCCAAAATCAAATAAAATTCACCATTAAATAGATCTGAATTTTATATAAATTTACAAATTTGAATGGGCTCAATTGGACTTGGATGCAAAAGATATGAGCTTTGGAAGATTGGAAAATCAATTAAACCCTAATTTGGATTTTCTCGAATTTCCCGAATTATTTTTATAAAGGAAAATCGGATTATTGCGCAATGCTTGCGTCGGTAGAATTTCGGAAAAAATTATAATTAAAAATAATTACGACATGTGGGACCCATCGATCGGTCTCGGGTTCACGTGGGCCGAGTGCACGAACCGAGGGAGATCTGGCGCGATGGGCCAAGACGCACGCGCGTGTCTTGGCCGACCTGGCGCCACGCGGCCGCCACACCAACACCAGCCGACGGCGGCCGGCGCCGAGGCGACAACGGCGCGGTGGCGCTCGGGACCGATGGTCACCGTGAACAGCGGCTCTTCACCGGCGGTGAGTGGTACCAACGTAGAGGAGGTTAATGCGCACACATAGGCACTTTGGTTTGAGCACACAGGGTTGATTTGAGATGGCCGACGGCGAGGAAGAAGCGGAGAGAGCTCGGGTTTTGTCGGACGGCGCTCGGCGATGCTCGGCGACGAGAAGGTGCGCACAAGGTAGCTCGTGACTTGCGATCACAATGGTGCGTCGGTGGAGCAAGGGCGGCGGCGACGGCGCAAGAATCCACCGGAGAAGAAGTTCGCCGAAAACCCTAAAACTTGGAATGCGCGGCGCTAGGGCGATCGGGGCGATGGGAGTGGCGGATTAGGGTTGCGGAGGTCCAGGCGGTGCTAGGGGAGTATTTATAGGCTCGGAGACGCCGAGATTTGGAAACCCCCAAATCGGGTCCAAACGGCCGGGTTTTTGAATTCAAAGATTTTCGGAGATTGAAACCGATTCGAGGTTTGATTTGGTTTGGAACGGATAAGGAATAACCGGAGACATGATTTGGTGGGGTCGGCACGAAGAATCAGCAACGAATACGCATTTGTCGGACGCGGCTTCGAGCTCCAAAGAATGGCGAAGCGGCGCGGCGCGAGGAAGAAGAAAGCGGCGAGAGGCGACGACTTCGGTCGCGGTCCCACTGGCAAATGGCAGCGAGGCACGAGCGAGAGCGTGCGATGGCGATGGCGATCCAACGCGCAGAGCGAAGCGCGAGCGGCGAACGAGCGAGATCAATCGCGAAGCCACGCGGCGACAATCCAACGGGGCAAGGCGCGGCAGCAGGCGGCGAAGCGGCAATGGCGATGTTGATCCAACTACCGGGATTGAGCGGGCCGAATAGTCTTTGGCTTCGCCCAATCTCGTTCGAAGGATTTAAAATAGGTTTTCTTTTAAATAAATCCGAGAAAATGCAAATAGCAATTAGAAAATAGCAAATGACTTTGGAAAAATTCGGAAAATTCTATAAAATATATCCAAGCATATAGAATCTAAATAAAATAGTTTTGACAATTGTTGATGTTGGGATTAAGCACATTAAATCAGTTTGTCCTTAAAGTCCATATTAAGCTTTTTAATTTAATATTCAATTAAATCCAAATGATGAATTTTCTTGCTACCATTATTTAAAAGATTTTCAAGCTCTGAAAATAGGGATGTTACATGAACTGGTTGTAAGGTGTTATGATCTGGTCATGACCAGATGCTAACTAGCTGTAAGGAGCTACAAACTGGTTGTGAGTGATAAGGACCTGGTCCCAGATCATATTGCATAAGGTTCGCCCGATATAACATCTATGTGTATTCAGAAGTCGCTATATCCTGCTAGGAACTGTTACCGACTTGTGATAAAAAAAACTCCTTTACGAGTCACGACCGATTACGCATGAACCTATAAGGTCACAAAAAAACAGGTTGGAACAAACTAGTTCGGATGGGATCCGCTATGAGCTCTTTATAAGGGGGGTGTGGGGCTTTTGGACGTAGGAGTTACACCATCCACCAAAACCCTAGCCACCACCTCCCTAAAGGCCTTGTAGTGCACGTTGGTGCTAGCACATCAGTGTACGATGTTCCACCCCTAGATGTGTAGATACCGAAGAGGCGATGTTGCGATTGTTGTTGCGTTGGTCGAAGATGATCCGCGATCTATGTAAGGAATGTTGGGTCTCGGTCGGATTTACACATCCAAAACCCTTTGTGTATTCTGGACTAGTCTCATGATCTGTAGCTAGCTCACACAGTGAAATATCGATGAAATATCATCCATTCAACGATTTAACTAGAAAGGTAGTAGAATAACAAATAGTAATAACTGGACCTTATGGTCAACATTTACTTGGCATGTCACGCAAGGCTTAAGAAACAAATGAAACTCTTCCAGCGGAAATAAGATAACTTGAGGTGTCTATCTGACATGCCCACATGCAATCGAGTGGGGATCACATCCTAGTTCGTAAAATCTTCAAAGAACCCCTCTTAGAACTCTTGAGTAGCTTGGCCTTCTTCAACTGAGCAGTAAAGTTTAAAGTCATGAGTGCATAAAGTTCTCAACAAGTTGTAGGGAACAATATACAGTCAATATTCATGTAAGGCTTGATCAAAGGAATATACATATGGTTATTTTGCAGAAAGCAAGTATTGACAATAAATACAGTAGCTAGAATGTAAAGCATAATTGAAAAGATAATAAATAAATAGAGTAAAACATTGCTTTGAAGTGAATCTCTCATTCACTTCTCAACCAAACCAAACCATCCAGTGAATATCTCATCCACCAAGTGAACATCTCGTTGACCTTCCAACCATTTTTATAAAAAAAAATCTACCCCTCGTTTGCAATCACCGGGCATTGTCCATAATCGGAGACATGACTGTTTAAATAGTTTTAACTTTACAGAAATTGTACAGCTTTACCCACAAGAGATAAATCAACTTATAATATCCGTTCACACACTTCCATAGGTGCGTGACTAAGTAATTATCACAAAGGCTTTACAAAACTCTTTCTCAACCCAGTTTTGCCGGCTAAGGTTTCAACACTGAACGTCATCACGACAAGACATGGCCTCCCTCTTGCACCATGTGAGTATACATCCATCCCGAAACTCACATCCACCAAAAATAGAACTAAAATCGAGATATTACTAATTAATTAGTAAGGTCCATCCCATACTAGACATGTGATTGTATTGTAAGGTCTAGTTCAATAGTGCACAAGATTAAGTCCTTAACAAGTACTCGGGCGAGTCTACCTCATCCCAATATGCAAACAACACCCTCTATACTACACGATTACTCGCCCGAGCGAAAACTATTTTGTTTAACCAAACCAATGACAATCTCTGCCATAACACACAATTTTATAGCAGCAGCATCACACCATAACTTGTAAAATAACAGCATTCCACCACAGTTGCACAACAGTGGTGTCATACCGCAATTCCATATATCATTAAGTCGAATTATCATAATTGAACTATGAGACATGAGCCCATCGTATAACTAAGCATCTTTACGATAACCTATGTTGGTGATACAAATATGCTCAACTGTGTGATCTAAGTCATATAGCTGTGTGAATAACTTGTTTAGACTGTGTATCCTTTATGAAAATAAATGTTAAATTATTTTTATTTATTTGTTTTGAATTATATTTTTAATCAATTATTCATATTCAATTGCAAAAGTTGCTTTGTGCAAACTAACTACATAAGCCATTCCTTTGGAATAACCCATCATCTATAAATTGTATTTTGTGGTATGACTTGCGAGTATGGTTGTGTACTCATGCTTGCTTCAAACAATCAACAGAAGTGGAAGGGTCTTCGCCTGCATTTGAGGAGGAGTTCTACGAAGGTGCTGATCGTTAGGGACTTGATCTCAGTCGATTGCTTGTGGTGAATTGATGAGATTTCGCTGGTGTTGAATTTTGTTCCGCTACTGCTATTTTATTTATTATCAGCCCTGTGTGGCTTAATAAATGTAAACTTGACCATAAGGTCAAAACCATTATTTGCTATTCAAATTAGTCGTTTATTCTATTAATCGTCTTATGTGGATCGATATTCATCTATGTTGATACTGTGTGTACTAGCGTAATCCTGGACTATTGCAGAATGCACAAAGGGTCCAGAATTGCATTTTTAGGTCCCGACAGCCAGCTCTTCGAACTCCCGGTTCAAGATGCCAGTCATCTGCGTTTTCTTGCAAAAAGTTCATAAGATTACTGCTGGTAATTTGCATAAGATGGTTGCAAAATTCTCATAATGTTCTTCGAATTCCTTGTTCGTGATCCTATATTTTTCTATGCATTTTTTATGATTTACTGCTATTTTCAGTGATTAAAAGCAATATAAACAATCACATATAATTAAAATACTAAATTACATAGAAATAATAATAACAAAGTTAAACATGTTTCAAGTGCTAAAACCGATTCAAAATTTGAATTCCCAAGGACCTTTTCAGCTTGAATATAAATTTTTAGCGGTTTCTGTAATTTGCAGGGGCTAAACTGCTAATTTTTTGTTCTAAGAAAATTTTCCACACACTTTTTAGAAATTTTGAGGGCTTTGTTTGCAAAAAAAATGGGATTTCCCACCCGTTTTTCTCTTCTTCCTGTTTTCACTTAGGCCAGCATTTCTCAGCCCGATTTGGCCCATGACCGGCCGGTCAAAATGGGGGAAGGGGGAACGCTAGGGTTCCCCTCGCCCTGTTCTTCAAGGTGGCGGATCCCTTGCGGGGTGTGGCGGCACATATACAGAGGCGACAGCCGACGGGAGCGAGTGGCACGACGACACTTCAAGCATGGGCGGGGCTCCCAACGCTGGCCAGTGGGAGGTGCAGCCATGCGGGACAGCGCGTTCGTTTGGTCGATCGGTTTCAAGCGCAGGCGGCTAGAGAACACTGGCGGAGCTCGTGCGGGGCGGCGAGCTCGCCAGCGTGCCCACATGGTGCGGAGGCGGAGCCTTGCGCGGCTCACCCACGCTGGGAGCGAAGGTGGCTGCAGATTAGGGAGCCCTCATAGCGGGCACAGCTCGAGGCGTCGGTGCGTGTGCGGGCGGCCGGTGATGGAGCCCAAGTGGGGCTCGTTCGTGTTCGGGCGGCTTGCGGCGGTGCGGCTGGCGTAAGCGGTCGTGAGAGGGCCGGCCGACGCGAGCCCATCGAGCGGTGAGGGCTAGAGGCGTGGTGCGGCGGCCCTCGTGGCGGTGACCGTGCGGGGCGGAGTGGCGCGTCGGGGCGGTCTTGGGTCCGGCGCGGTGGCGTGGGCCCGAGTGCGGCCGGCATGGGCGCGATTCAGCGGCGGAGCGTGGCCGTCGCATGGGCCGCCACCGGAGACGGAGCCGGCATCCTTTCTTGTTGACGCCACTGGGTGGCTTCACAGGCGACTTGCACGCGCGGTCGGTGTGGCGTGGCGGCCGAGTTGGTTCAATTGCGTGCGGCCGCGCAGGATGCCCGTGGGCGTCCGCAAGCGGCGACACGCGGAGGTGTGAGACGGCTCTGGCGGGTAGTGCGCGTCACGGCGCTGCGGGCTCGAGCACGGCAAGACGCGGTGGCGCGGCGTCGGGAGGCCGGCCGAGTGCGGCGTGTCGAGCCGACGAGGTGGCCGTGCAGGGCCGGTGGCGGCTCGGCCCGCCCGTGCGGCAACGACGACACCCCTCCCCCTTTTTTCTTTGCCGGGAGGCCTGAGAGCCGGCGATCAGGCTGGCGCGCCTGCGATGGAGATGTGCCCGGCTTTGGGAGCGCTGCGGCGAGCAAAGACCGTGCGGTGTGTTGGTGCGCGTGTAGGTGCAGCTATGGCAGCGTACTGGCTGTCGGCGTACATGTGCGGCCGTGCAGATTTTTGTGTGTGTACTGTTCATCTAAAATACTATTTATCTAAATCACTATTTGTCCAATGTACAATCTATAGTACAATCGTCATCTACTCTTCTATGCATCCCACCGATCGGCTTGCCCGGCGATTTCAAGTCGGCTCGCGGTAGATTAGAACGGATTTGCACCGTGGAAAAAACTCTAGAAAGCCAAATTTGCAGAATCGAAAGCAATCTAGAAAATACGATTCGATCTACGAGCGTCGTGCTACGACGGTTACCTTTCGATCCGAGTAGAGTAGACCTAGAGGTAGGCTGGAGTCGATCGTGCTGATAACGTGTTGAGGAACCATCGCTGGCGTGTTCAGTCCGAGCGATTCCCTCGTAGACAAACTCAGAATTGTAAGAACAATACAATAACACAATAACATAATAATAGATTGACCACAGAGATATGAGGGAATTTTTTATTTCTCTTTGTTGCTTTTCTGTAAAATTATAGTACAATAATTAAGAATCCTCTTTATATATACTACTAGGAGAATAAAAAACCCATCGTAGACCAAACCTACCTTACTTGACCCAATTTCTTAACAATCCTGACATTAATAGCTGCCTATCTCTCTCTCTCCCTCTCCCTCTCCCTCTCCTTATTTCTCTCTCTCTCTCTCTCTCTCTCTCTCTCCCCAACCCAACAGAAAAACCCGAGCCGACCAATGTTGTCTGCAAAAGCCGTTCTCTCTCTTTGTGCCATCCTCGTCACCTAATAATGCAACATACACATGTACATCCCTATCCAATAGTCCAAACACATGGACACCTTCCCTGGCTTTATGTGTGACGCTGATGAGATATCGTGTACTGGCACTAGCTACCACTCAAAGCCTTTATATATATATATATATATATATAAAATCTTGTTTGCTTTGCATTTCACTTTTCTTGAACTAGCTGGGATATAGAAATTATTTTTTTACAGGTTTTTTTGCTAGGAGTTGCTTCTATCGCTAATTGTCACGGTGGGCAGAATTGATATATATTTTTCTATTTATGTAATGAGATTTGCTAATTGTCACGGTGATCTCTTTCGATAAAATCTAGTACGTTTTAAGACACATGCTCTTGCCAAATTCTCCTTGTTCTTGGAACAACTTCGAACAATGAATCTCCCTCATGCATGTGTTCTTTAATTTATTTACTTTTTGCGAGGAGATGTACGTGTTCTTTAATTTGTAGACCATAATTTAGTTACTGTATATTTATATGTGTGAAACGAACATTATTATAATATCATATTAGTGAAACCATTTTACCTATTTCATGAGCGTAAAGGGCTAGCTAATATCAATATAATAATAATCATTATTAAATGCGTTAGTGTGAAGAGAATATGGATTCGGGCATGCATTATATTTCCAACGATTAGTAAAAAAAGTTTTGATTTTTGCCCCTCGTTTCACACATCAAAAGGAAGGAATATTGTTAATTAGCTTTTTCACCCTTCCAAGATGGTTATGTCAGAAGAGAGAACACGATTCTTTAGCAATACTAATTGTATATATATGCCGACAATTTCTTACTCTCTGCCACCACATGATTTAACAGGCAATCAGGTAATCAATTGCTACAGCATAACGGATAACTTGGGATTAATTAATTCCTTTTAATCGCAGCAGCAACATCCGCAAGGCGTACCTCTCATGTAGCCTTCAACGACTGCAACCGGAGTAATGCATGCCATGCCATATCTGACTAGACGATCGAATGATTGAGATATCGCGACCATATAAGAAACTGACAATATTTCTCGTGATGATTAACCATGCAATTATGTTAGGAGATTAAACATCTCAGCCGTCCGTTGATTGTGACGCCCCGTGTCATTACCCCTAGGGTAATCACACTTAAAGCATCTGATTACTACTATTCGCCGCCGGTGAGAACACCGCTCCGACGAATAGCAAGCTATTTTATCGAGTTGCGCAGACGAAACAATAAAATAGAAACTGTACATCTTTATTACAGTAGTAGCCACATAAAGCTAAGGTTCTTAATACAACTACTACACAAACACAAAAGGAAGCTTCTCCGCTCTGGAGTCTGCTCCGGACTACCGCCCTCCTACTCGTCCCACGAGTCAAAGATGGCTTCCATCTCGCTCAGGTCTTCGCCCGTGGCGCCTTCTCCTCTATTTTTGCACGATCGGTACTGCAAGTCCTTTGCCCCACTCGGGATAGCTCCGTAGACTAGGATCTAACAAAGTTGGATACTAACAAGGTTGAGTCTGAAGTACTCGGCAAGCATTAATAGCAAACAATGCCTTCGCATGGTGATCTCTGGTCTTTATCACAAATTCTAAAATCATCTCATTCGAAAATAAACATTAAAACATTAAGTTGCAATTTTAATTCGAAAATACTACTAGTCACTCGGAAAGAAGAAAGACCCCGATGGTTCCGTAGACTCAATCAAGAGATCGGCATGAATTTATGATTTGTATAGCATCGCGCAGCTTGTACCACTTTACCCATAGCTATTACGAACTCTCGTGAACTGGGTCCATCGCATTTCCTTTGATGCGACTTGAGTTCGAAATCTGAGGCGTTTTCGAGTTTACGTGATTAAGTCTCCACCCATTGTTTTTCGCCGGTGTCTGGCGCACCAGTCCTCCACCGAGTTCCAACAATGTTGGTTGGGCGGCTATCCTCCGAGCCCAACACTCCACCTTGGACCGGCTATCCTCCGTGTCCAACATTCCGTTAATGGAGAACGTAATTACGTAAGCAGTAGCATTTTACGCCCACAAAGCGGGAAATGGTTGGCACCGATTTTACTGATGTCGATCCAGAGTAAGAGTTTTGTTAGTCCTTATATTATAGCTGTAGGTAAAGGGTCCCACCTCTTACCATCATCATCATCATCATCATCATCATCATCATCTCTTTTCTCTACCAAGGCCCCCTTTACCCACATAGTAATTCTCAATTTCATCTCATCTCAATTTTCTTATCTTTCTCATCATCTCAATCCAATTTGTTTTTGAGAAATAGTTTTGATGCAGTACATATATGATAGAGTAATATACGGTTTACATTTAAATTAGCTATATTGATGTTCAAGAGGATCGCTTGCCTTTAGAATGTTTGGAAAGGTCGACGATGACGAATCTCTTATCGACTTCTCCCATTCAAGACCGGTTAGCCCTCTGTAGCAAAGCGGTATCACGAATAATATATAAATAAATACTTAGTTAAGTTTTGGTGATAGTAGATGAATAAAATGCTAATACGACTCCTACGTTAGCCAATTTTTAATTTAACAAAACTTTTTGGAACTGAACCCGGTTAGCACTCTCCCGCTAAAAATCGTTCTACGACTGCATAGCTCACGCCCTAATGCTCGACAAACACTACTACTAAGGCTAAACTGGTTTCTAAACTCAAAAACCAAACAACTGGCTTCTAATCCTAATTTCTAGTCAACCGACTAACTACTACACTACTAAACCCTAATCTACCGGCTAATCCAACCTAACCGGTTAAACCCCCTTCTAATCCTAACCCTAACCCTAAACTAAACCTAAATTAATCCCTAATCTCCCCCTAAACTAACCCCCTTTACCACTACACCGCCGCCTAAACCGCCCCCTTCACCCTCTGCCGACACACCCGCACGCCGCCTCTCTCTAACCCTACTCCCCCTCTCACTCTCTCGCGCCTTCCCCTACTCCCTCTCTCGGGATCCTCCGCCGCCATCGCCTCCGGCTCCGGGCGCCATCTCCCTCGGCTACGGCTCGGCCTCCTCCTGGCGGCGGCGCGAGCCAGCGCCTGCCTGCTTGCTGCCTCTCCTCTCGGCCGGTCGCTCCGCTCTCAGCCCGGCTCGGCGTCGCCTCCCGCTCCGACCTCACTCGGCTCAGCCCGGCCCTCTCTCTCTACCTCGCCTCCTTCGCTGGGTCGGCTCGGCGCCTGGCGCCGCCGTCTCTGCCTTCTCTAGCTTTGGCCCTGGCCCGGCTCGGCTCGGCCTCCCGGCCACCGGCCGCCATGGCTCAGTATGGCCCGCCAGATCTCATCGAAACCCTAGGTACTCTACTCCCTCCTAACCTACTGCTCTGAGATGGAAAGGATTGAAATCTGTGTTGATGCTATTTGGAACCCGGTGATGTGAATGGATGATGATCAATGGACTGATTTGCGCTGGGGTTTACCTTGTGATGGATCTAGGTTGGGGAGAAGGGATGGCAGTGCTGGCTTGGCTGGTGCTCTCCCTTCTCTTCTCCTGGCTCTGGTTGCACAGTTCTTGCGATCTTTGGGTTGGGTTGGTTCTTCTTCTTTGCTGGGGGCTCCTCTGCCTCCTGGCTGCTGCAGTCTTCTTTGGCTCAGTGAACCTCCTTCGGTTCTTGCCTCTGCTGGCTGTGGAATGGAATGGAATGGCTTGGCTTTGCTTGTTTGCTGAATCTGGGAAGTGGCTTCAGGGGGAAATGTATTCTTTGGGAGGGATGCATTCTTCTTCTTGCCTTCAGGGAGATGCACCGGTGTGCTCTGTCATTTGGGGATGCACTTCTTTGCCGGGTCAGACTGGGGAGATGCATTTGAGCTGGGATGTATTTGTCTTTGGTTGGCTATCTTGGGGAGATGCATTTCTTTGTGGTGGGAGAATGTATTCTTTGTTGGCTTCGGAAGGGAATGCATTCTCTTTGGGAAGGGAAATGTATTTCTTTGGGAATGCATTTCTTTGGGGAGGCGCATTCTTCTTTGCCAGGGGAGATGTATTGGTTGGTCTTTGCTGGCTATGCATTTGCTTCTTTGTCTTCTTTGTTTGGTGGTGGCTTTGCAATTGGTTCTTTGCACCGGTGAAGCTTAGGCCGAGGTGTGGTTCTGGGGGTATGCACTGAAGTTTTGCCTTTGTGGTTTTGGCAATTGCAAATAGTGGGTGTTGGGTTATAATAGTGCCGGATGATGAGACCCACAGAAGTGACAGGTGTCGAAGGATCTTGGGTGGTCTGGATATCTTGGCGATCAAGGGGCCGACTAACTCCGGTTGGTCTGGGAATCTTGATTGCCAAGGGACCGACTACTCAGGGTACTCCGGATACTCTACTGCACTTCGGGAAATCTAACGGCCACTTTCTACGCTTTAACTTCTATACACTACGGCTCACAAGAATATTCTCACTACGATTACTAACCAATTGCTGGTTTTCTTGCGAGCGAGGAAAACGGGTCGCGAGGTGGCTCTACGGGCAAGCTCTCAAAGACAAGGCGACGAGAAAGAATGCTACCACAGAGGACAAGAAGAGAAGAACTAGGGTTTTAGTTACTTGCTGCCAAAAACATTGTAAATGCTTGTAAAACAACTGTTGTAAAAATCTTTTTGATGCAATGAAATGGAAATATTTTATGTTAAGAAATATGTAAATGGTGCGGGTCGTCACATTGATCATACATGATCTAATAGCTAGCCATGATATCCGCTGCCGCTGCAAATATAGATCACGAACTAGCTAGCTTTTCATCGGTGGTTCAATTGTTGCCAAATCTAACATCATGTCGCCATAACTCTCTCTCTCTCTGATCTCTCTCTCTCTCTCTCTCATGTGTAGACAATATAACAACACCGATAACGAGTTGACATAGCTGGGAGGAGGACAAGGGTTGTGATCGAGTAGGAGCTTCTAATCCATGTTTAGATGGGATCTGAATCACCATCACCAAATCCTTCCACAATCTGTGATGGGAGCTCCTCGCCCACCTTGCAAGATTTTTTTTGCAACCCAACATGCACCTGATCGAGCAGTAGTGTAATGTATTAACCAATCATCCATCCATCCATCCAACCAAACGTATCTCTCTCCTCCCTCAGTGCCATGTTTCCAGCTTCTGTGGTCAACATGCTTTTATTATGACCCAAACCTTGCCACCGAAGATAATCGGTGGAAAATGATGGAACAATATATATATATATATATATATATATATATATATATATATATATATATATATATATATATTTCCTGACAAGATATCTAGCAGGGGCCACACAAAGAAAACTCGTTAATATTAGATCTTCATCATTTGGGGTATGGATCATTTAATCATGTGATAACTCAATGGCTAAAATTTTCCAATTGTTACTCATGCGATGAATAGTCACGAGCTCTCGGGTTGCCACTAGGGGGGGTTAACTTGGTCCAATTATCTTGGAAATCGAAGTGAAATGGCAACAAACATGCATATATATTTGGATGATGGTGATGATGTCAAAGTAAAAGTAAGTAAATTCACATCACTGTTGGTGCATGGATGAGTCATGGCATCACCATAATATTCTCTTTTAGACTTTTACACGCACGATCGCACGCAAGCAGCTGCCTCTTTTCCAACTGGAAGAGCTGGAATGTCCTTTCGACTGTCCCTTGCATGATTCTTCCCTTCTCCAATTGCCGATGATCAGTCACTCTCTTTAATTTGTACCTATATATTTCTATCTAGCTTGCACAAAAGGTCCAGATTAAATAATTGTGTTAGCATTTTATTTTTCTTGATTTCATGATGCTGCGGTTGTGCAATTTGTCTTCTCTTTGTTTGATATGATCATATATCTGATGATGGAGATAATAAAGAAATTAATTATTCTCTCCCCTAGCTAGTCAATTAGTTGTTATGGTCCTAAATAATTAATTTCTAAAGTCACAACTCGCAGAAGGAGTTTTCTGGAACACACAGCAATATAATACTACACGGATCCTAATTAAATTGATATTATGTTTTTTTTTCTCGCCGCCATTCATGCATCTATCAAAAGAAAAACTGAAGCCATATGTATATATGGTACCTATGCTAGCTAACAAGTTGCATGGTGCCGACATTTTGGTCTGATATAATTCTTGAGCAGACAAAAGGTAGCTTGAGAGTTGAACTTTTCTGCAAAAGAAAGAAACCGCCATCACTCGACGAAAATTAAGCTGAAATATCTGGTCATCGATCGGTGCGAAACGGTGCTCAAATTCTCCCCAACGTGAGAACCTAGCATCATATCCTACGGTGATAAGGCATCAAATCAAAAACGATGTATGTTTTTTCTTTCTCCATGTGTCAAAAGTGCCTTAATAATTAGTGTTATAATTCTATGCCGAAAACGTGGGGTAAATAGGGACCTGACGATGGAATCCTAGCTTTGCCGACTAATAATTTTCCAGACACAAGCAAGATGAGGTAGAGGGAATGTTGAATTTGAATGTGATGCGAATTGAGTTTGAGTGTGATGCGAATTGAGTTTTTTACTCCAACTCATAATTCTACTTTTATATGGAGTCTTTCATGTATCATTATAAATGTATCCCTGTAGTCCATATAGAAAAGCAATAGCTTCATTATAAATATCTCCTCGTATAGTGACATTGTCTTCGTACGCCTGTGGTTTTTCCCCAAAAGGATTTTTTACGTAAAATTTGTATCTCACATTCCTATTTTTCTATGCATTATTTACAACAAGTGGTATAAGAGCATAGAAGATTCAATCGGAAAAAAATGTCTGAAGCAAAGTTCGAGTCGCGTAATCCCAAAGAGCATAAGCGATCGGCCAATTAGTCCGCCCAGAATTGAGTCGTCATGCCAAATAGCAAAATACATCCAAAAGTGCTACGTACATACATAAGTCTACCAGCAAGCTAGCAATATCTTTATTGCTTTGCATACATAGAAGTGTATCAAGGAAGTCACAATTTACTGCTAGGTACACACATAATTGTACCAACAAATTTAGGATTTCTTCCGCATGACGACATTGAAGTATGATCTTCATTCTTGGATCAAATCAAGATGCGATAAATTGTGACATACAAGATTGTAAGATTGAAGTATGAGAGTTGTTCTTGCACAGCTCGATTTGGACGACACTTTATTAGGGATAAATAAGATGCCCGCTGCATGGTTTCTTGAGGAGAAGCACATAAAAGATTATAAGGACTTATCTCAGATTTATCTTTATCTATCAAATAAGATTTTGCATGAAGTTTTGAAGGAGAAGAACGCCACCGCATTATGGTTGAAACTGGAGCAGATTTGCATGACCAAAGATTTTACCAATATGATGCATTTGAAGCAGAAGCTTTATTCGCACAAGATGGCAGAAGGTTGGTCATTATTGAACCACCTAACAACGTTTGAAGAAGTAGTCTCAGATATTGAGTCTATGGAGGTAAAATATGATGATGAAGATTAGAGTCTTATTCTTTTATGCTCACTGCTTACACTACTACACAAAACGTCATCACAGACGGTTCTAAACCATCATCACATACGGTTTTTGAACCATATGAATTTATGTATCTGTGATAATGAGCGGTTCTTGTTGAGCCGTCTGTGATAGTTTTTATATTGTAAAAAAATTGGATTTTGATTGTTTCATAGTTGGTACCATTACAATTTATGTGAGCTTTTTCTTCTTGAGACTCTTGAAAATACATGAAAAGGCATCACTCCCATACGAAAACCTTCTTGACCTCCCCTTACGGCTGTGAGTACCCGATGTTGCCCATCTTGACCATGGCGTCGTGAAGAGGGTCTTGAGGAGGCCAGAGTAGGAGTCAACGGCGTCGGCGGTGCAGTGTCATTGTAGAGCACAACGCCGGAGGCGATGACTGGCGAAACCATTGTGGATGTGAGCCGCGCACCCATTTACCATTTATGTACGTGCACCCATAGGTTAGCTACCATGATCGATCGAGTCATTGAAGAAGAAGAAGTTTGTTTGCTTATAGCTGAGGAGAACGAGGTCCTTGTCGTGGAGGCCTGCGGCGGCGAACTTGGACCGAAGCACGTCGACGGAGACGAAGTCTAGCAGCACGGTCGGCGACCCGCGGGTTCGACACCTTCCCCAGCACATCCCGCCTCGACTCGGCTATTATTTATAAGGACAGCGCCAAAATATTTTGCGTCCCGCACACGCATTCAAAAATTTTCAAACTCGTGCGCTGCGAATCACAGACGGTTTCTTACCAAAACCGTCTGTGATGACATATCACAGATGATTCGTATAATGAACCGTCTGTGATAAGCATCTCATCACAGACGATTCTTAATACAAACCGCCTGTGATGAGATACTTATCACAGATGGTTCTTATTACGAACCGTCTGTGATATGTATCTCATCACAGGCGGTTTGTATTAAGAACCGGCTGTGATGTGATTTTACCATGGCTTGGAATTTTCCTAGGAAAATCCAAACCATGGTAAAATCCAAGCCATAGTAAAATCAGAGAGAAAGGAAAATTTCAAGCCATGGTAAAATCAAAGAGTAAAATCACATCACAAAGGCATGTTTTATAGTAGTGTTAGTTCATACTCTACGATTAGATATATTATCCTATATAATCGATATACTCTTACACTTAATGAAGTCTATGAAGCATTGTATGTGAACGAAAAGACAAAACACATAGTCCCAAACGCAAGTCCGAATTCGCATGCAGAAGACCTAGTTGTCTATGGCAGGCAACAGGAGAGGAGTTCAAACATCGATTCAATATGCAAAAGCTCGAGCTGAAATTACAAAGGCAGATCAAAATCCAGAGGCAGGTACAAGTCATGCAAGTATTGCAATAAAGATAGACACGACATATCTGAATGTTGGTGAGTAAAGAAAAATGAGAAAAGGAATAACAATTTCAAGAAGGATCAACAATAGGACGATGCTAAAGCCACCATTGTCACTAAGAAAGATTCAAATGGAGGTGTTCTCGTTGCCTTTGCCAGTAATTATAAAACCAGTGATGAGTACATTCTTGATACGACCTGCACTTTCCAAATAAGTCCGAACCGAGATTAGTTTGTGAATTATGAAGCTACGCCAAGTGGTTATGTGTTGATGGGTGATAATTCAACATTCAATATTGCAGTCATTGGTTCTATCCAAATCAAGATGTTTGATAATACCATTAGAACTTTGTCGGATGTTGACACATTCTGGGTTTGAAGAGTCTTGCTGAGTACTCCTGATGCTAAGGGTTACAAGTATTCAGGTGGAGGTGGAGTTATAAAGATCTTCAAAGGCTCTCTTGTTGTGATGAAAGGTGACATGAAAGCTGCCAACTTATATCATTTACAAGGTACTACAATTTCTGGTAATGATGTTGTTGCCTCAAATAAATTATTCGATTTTGATACTACTAATCTTGGCATATGCGGCTGGGGCATATTTGTGAAATCAACATGATGGAGTTATGCAAAGAGGACTCCATGATAGCCAAAGCATCGACAAGTTGAAGTTTTGTGAACACTGTATCTTCGACAAGCAAAAAAGGGTGAAGTTCAGCACAATAATTCACTCTACAAAAGATATATTGGATTATGTTCATGCTTATTTGTGTGAAGATCAATTCCGTGTTCTGTCCCTTGGAGGTGCGGGCTACATGTTGCCCATCATTCATGATTATTCAAAAAAAGTTTGGCCATATTTCACGACGAACAAATCGAATGTGTTCAAGACATTCAAGGAGTGGAAGATTATGATTGAAAAGAAAACTGGTAAGCATGTCAAGAAGCTATGTATTGATAATGGCTTGAAGTTCTATTATGGAGAATTTTAAGCTTTATGCAAATCAGAGGGTATTGTGAGACTTTACACTGTCCCAGATACTCCTCAACAAAATGGTGTGGCCGAATACATGAACATAAGTATTATAGAGAAGATACGTTGCATGTTGTCTAACTCTGGCTTATCTAGGAGTTATTGGGTTGAAACTGCGTCTACTGCTTGTTATTTGATCTATCGGTCACCCAACCTGTCAATTGATCAGAAGACTCCAGTTGAGGTATGGTCTGGTTCTCTAGCAGATTATTCAAATTTAAGAATATTTGGTTATCCTGTTTTGCTCGTGTTAACATTGGTAAATTAGAGCCTAGAGTCATTAAGTGCATTTTCCTTGGTTATAAACCTAGTGTGAAAGGATATGGAATCCTGAAACTAGAAATGTGGTTATTAGCAAAAGTGATACTTTTGATAAATCTGTTATGTTGCATGATAAACCATCTATTGATGTCCCTGTTGAGAAGCCACAAAATCAGGCGTGCAGGTGGAGCATGTTATTATTTCAGTATCTACATTAGAAGCCAAAAATGAAAACATACAAGATGTTTATGTTGTCATTCAATTACCACAATGTTCCATTGTAGCTGACAAAACTAAAAGGAATATTGAAGCTCCTAGAGATTGATTGTAGAAGCTGATGTCGTTGCTTATGCTTTAAATGTGGCAGAAGAAATTGAAGTTGCTGCATAACCTTTCACTTATTCAGAGACTATCTCTTCTAGTGATTGAAGGAGATGCATGGTTGTCGTGCATGATGAGATGCAATCTCTTGAGAAGAATGATATTTGGTAGCTGGTTAGTGTCAGCCGATCCGAAGAAAAACCACACGCTCAGTAGAACCTAGATGCCAATTCAAAGATGAAGCACACACGCGATCACACTAGATGAAACACAAGCATTTGGATAAAAACACTGCTTTGCATTTGGAACAAACACACTCACATCTTTGGAAGCAAAAGCGCCTGAAACACAGATGGAATTTGGTCTTTGCACTCTGGCGCTTTCTATTTTTCTCTCCTCTATTGCTTGAAAGAACTGATTACAATAGGTGCCCTTTTATTTAGTATAAGCTATTATTCGAATTCAAAAAAGATTTTACGTATCCAGAAGGGATACCAAACCAACTCTAGTATCCATAATGAATATTGCCTAACTACAAAAAAACAAACTCTCTCTAAAATCTAGATATGCCATATACACAAAGATTACTGACAAATCATTCCATAATCTTTGTGCACTTACTTGATCTCGACTATGCCAATCTTTGCACGTAGGTCCTCGAACTTGACGCACCCAAGTGCCTTAGTCAACATGTCCGCGAGCTGTTCTCTAGTGCTAATGTACTCCACCTCAATTTTATCGTTCTTGACGTACTCCCCAAAGAAATGATACCGAGTATCGATGTGCTTGCTTTGGTCATGAAAGACCAGATTCTTGCTGAGGGATATAGCTGACTTATTGTCCACCTTGAGCACGACACTACCGGCTTCTTCGTTCTTCACCTCACTAAGTAGGCGGGTATTTTGTTATGCATTATTTACGACATAGAAAATTCTGATATTCCCAGACATTGTATCCGTCTGATATTCTCAGACATTGTACCGACAGAAAGGAACACATGAGTATGGCATGCAGTTTTGGTCGCCCTACAAAATAACATCTCAACAAAGTTCAGACGCAATATATATAGAACACTTCATCTCTAAGCTGTCGCCTAGCTAGGAGGACACTTCATCTTTGCTCAGATTAATTATTCGTTCAAGAGTTTTCTGAATTAGATGTACGGTCCTGCGTGTTAAGGTGAGTGTTGTAATTAACCAACTCCTGTATCCTCTCAAAAGAACTCCATAGTTTTAAAGCAGCTATAGTTAACTGAAAGAATATAGCCCACTTTAAAATCTCTTGGGACTAAATTACTTTTCGATATTTGTAAGTAATCTGAATTTACCTGCACCAGTTAGTTTACTAGGTTTGAGATTCGTTGTCTTGCTACTAGCAAGCAGGACAATGATTGCTAATAGCAACCTATCATTAGGTACAAATCTTTCTGTTTTCCTTGTGTCTGGTTGCAATGGACTATATGAAATTGAGAGGCTCAGGTAAACCAACCAACCTCAACTAGTGCATTGATGCAATAACATATGACTAAGACCAATCATTTGGGCATGCTAAAAGTATTCATAAATATATGGTTTTCAGAAAGGGACTTTGGGTTGTTCAATAGAAAAGGAAAGAAAGAAATGGACCTTGGATAGCAGTAGCACTGATCTGCTTGTTTCAACTATTCCTTTTTTTAAGATTGACCTAAGCTTGGATGCATCACACGCTCGATACCTAAACGATTTTGTGGCCTAACATCTAGTTGGAAGACGTTGAAATTAACAAACAGTTTGATGTTTACATATCTTCTCCTTTGGAAAAAGCCATGTGTTGAGCTGGATATATATTGTGAGGTCGACAGCTGCTCGTTGGGGGTGAAGTAATCGCAAAAGCTATGTTGACTAATTTGATTAGTGTGAGATAAGTTCATTGCGTAATGTGTGAGGTTAAATAAGTGATCTTGACCAAAGAAGATAATATTCCGAGAGATTTCAGCTCATGATATGCATTTGAATGAGAAAAGCATGAGCATGATAATTTATTTTGTCGTATTTTGCGTTGGCCTGACAGGAGACGAAGAGACGCACCGCAGGAGAGCAATTCGCAGAGACAGAGAACGCCAAGACCGATCGACTAGAAACACATGCGGAGACCCACGGCAACACATGCACGGCAGGCCATGGAAAAAGACAAAGCACACGCACAAGCAGAGGACAGAAGCACATGCACACGAATAGAACAGGAAGAATTTTGTGCTACCGAAACCAATGCAGCTTTTCTGATTTTATCTTCTATTGCTTAAAACTGATTATAGGGGTGTCCTCTATTCATATCCGAAAATGATTCTACGTATCCTGAAGGGGTACCAAACAAACTCTAGTATCCATAATGAATACTGCTTAAATATTGTAGGACTACGTAAACAAACTCTACGTAAAATCTAGATATACCATATGCACAAATATTACTAACAAATCACTCCCTAATCTTTGTGCACTTACTTATTAAAGCAGTCGGTCTCAATTATGACTTGCCCAACTATTACTCAATACAAGACGCCGAATATATATATATCTCCCCTCAACGTCTCAAACTCAACTCCACGGACTCAACCCAGGACGGCGAACACACCTCCTCAACGTCCCGGACTAAACTCAACATCAGAGCAACGACGGTTCGTCTTCAGCATCAGCCTTAATTAAATGCGCCTCCGCTTTCTCCTTCCTCGGCTTATGACATTCGGAAGCGAAGTGCACGTAGTCTTGACAATTGTAGCAACACACCTTTGTCTTATCGAATTTCCGATTCTTGCGGCCTCGGCCACCACCACCGTTAGAACCACCGGAGGAGCCCTCACCTTTGCCTTTCGATGATCGGGCCTCCCACTCGGCGTGGGTTAACAACAGGTACTCATCTTTGCTACCGCTAGATCATCAGATCCGTTCCTCGTGCGTCTTCAAGCTGCCGATTAACTCCTCAACCGTCATCACCTAGAGGTCGCCGAACTGTTCAATAGTAGAGACGATTTGCAAAAACTTTCTGGGAACTGCCCGAAGGAACTTTTTCACAACATGACTTTCTTCCATCTTGTCCCCCAAGGCTCGGATCTGGTTGACAATGGTCGTCAACCTCATGGCGAAGTCGCCGATCAACTCCGTCTCTTTCATATGCATCCCCTCGAACACACTCTTGAGGGTCTGCACTCGCGCTTCCTTGACACGATCAACACCAAGATGCATCGTCTTCAACGTCTCCCACGTAGTTTTGACCGTCGCCTTTTCGGCTAGTAGGAAGAGTGTTTCCTTCGGAATGCCTCCATAGATGTCTGCCAAGGCTATCTGATCCTTGTGCACATCGACGGTGCCGTCCTTGACCGCATTCCACACTCCTTGAGCGCGCATGTACACCTTCATCTTGATTGCCCATACTGCATAATTGCTCTTCATGAATATCGGATAATTCAGCGAGACGACGAAACTCTCCTTCGCCATCGCACCCGATGTCGCCTTGTCACCGATGATACCACTTCCCGAAGAGCGCGGCATAATCTTAGGCATACACAAATCAAGAACTCGAGCTCTGATACCAATTGTTAGCCTGACCGGAGATGAAGAGACGCACTGTAAGAGAGAAATTCACAGATATAGAGAACACCAAGACCGATCAACTAGAAGCACACGCGGAGACCCACGGCAACACACGCACTGCAGGCCATGGGAAAAGACAGAAGCGCACGCACGAGCAAAGGATAGAAGCACACGCACACGAATAGAACAGGAAGAATTTTGTGCTACCGAAACCAATGCAGCTTTTCTGATTTTATCTTATATTGCTTAAAACTAATTAGAGGGGTGCCTTTTTATTGAGAACAAACGACTATTTGCATCCGTAAAAGATTCTAAGTATCCTGAAGGGATACCAAATAAATTCTAGTATCCATAGCGAGTACCACCTAAATACTGTAGGACTACATAAATAAATGTTGGACCGAAAAGGCGACTACAGGGGGGGTGAATAGGAGCACGCTCACTTTTTCCCAAATAATAAATTCAACACAATTTCACTCCAATAGCTATTAGGAAGCTATGAAGATCAATATACCGATCTGTTGGAAGACTAGTATTGAATCCAATTAAATCCCCTAAACAAAATAACAAAATCAACTAAGATTGCAAAAACTCAAAGCACGGGCGGTCTGACCTCTGGACCCAGCCGGTTGGACCGATTGCCGGGCGGTCTGACCGCTGTTGTGCTGGCGGTCGGACCGCTCCAAAATCGGTCTAACCGGTGATGACGGGCGGTCTGACCGGCCGACTCCAGAACCGATCTGAAACAGTAAAATCAGCCCGATGACGAAGTTGCAATTAGGTCAAACTTTTGACTCTCAACTCCAAACTTAATGAAACTTTGCACACACCTTCTCTATGCTATTGAGGACCTATTCCAATCGAATATTATGATAATTCTTGGATAGATCCTGAACAATTGCCAATTGATTAACAGAAGGTCTAAAACCGGGCAAGAGCGAAAACTTGATCCTAATGCTAGTTCGTGAGAGATTGATGATCAAGATAATGCTAGATAGATTCGCACATATCACAGCAAGCTAATTCACGTGAAAGAATCAATCACAAACTCGCGGATCAAAGAAAGCCCTAAAATCACGAAATTGAAAGCAAGAACGGAAAGAGACTTATCTCAAGCAAACCTTGCATAGATTAAGAACGTGATCGTTGCTGGATTACATCCACACCATCATGGATCAGTGGTCAATCCAAGATCACGAAATTCGCCTCAAACCATCAAAAGCCCTAGCCTCCACCTCAACTCCCCCTAAGCCAATTAGGGTTTTGAAAGCAACAAAAGAGGTGAAAAACAGCGAGAGGGTTAGATGGTGCAGCCACCACCTCCTCCTATTTATAGTGGAGGCCTAGAACTCTCTAGGGTTTGACTTAATTGGGCTCCCGTTAAGGCCCACTAACAAACGGGTCACACACGCACGCGCGCATAAGCGCCGTCTTTAACCTTTTGACCTAAACCGCTTCACCATGCGTCATGGATTTGCCAATAGGTCACCCTTGTCCATCTTGTGTCACGCTTGAGTCGTTGACCTCACCCGCATCGTCAATCGTTACGGACCTCAACTCTCCAAGTCTAGTCCGATCCTCCTCGCCGTTGACCGTCGTTGACCACCAAGCAACATGCACAACCACGGACAAGCAAACACGAATTGGGAACAAGTTCTTCACAACTTGACCCATGTTAGTCAAAACATGCATCATGCAAACCATATGCCACGATACCAATGACTTTGACCTAACAAAACAACATCGCCACAAAGTTGGCCGACGTTCAAGTCAATCTGGTCGACCGCTCCATGTGAGCGGTCGGACCGTATAACGGTCGGACCGCTCCTGTGAGCGGTCGAACCGCCCTAGGGACTTAGCGAAATTCATGCCACAAATTACAAACCTTCCGGAAATTAAAACGAATAGAACTTCTTCTGGAGACTCCAAAATCATGAGACCAAGTGCATTGGGATCCCCTCACTTGCCTACAACACCTATTTTGGCCCACTCGTTTGACCACTTTTAGGTCACAATAGGTCCGATCGCCGCACAAGGCGGTCCGACCGATTTGGGACCGGCCGGACCGCCGATGCTAGGACCGGTCGGACCGCCTGTCGAGAATATCGAAGCTTTGTCGAAAACTCGTGAAACGACAAACCGTAAACACCATTGCCAATTGTCACATCATCCTAAGACCTGGAACATATCCCCATAAAATCCACAATCTCCCCCTTGATGAACACATTGGCAATTATCCAGAAAATATAAGTAAGAGGTTTGAAAACGAGTTTACTCGCAGTTTTCGCACAAAGGCACAACTTGGTCCATAAGCAAGAAAAAGCAATGTAAATGACCAACCTGGCATCAGAATAGTATAGGCATGTGAGACAAGGCAAGAGAAAGCATAAAAACTTTGATTTCCAGAAAAGGGTCAAAATTCTCACATGAGGTCCATATGAAAGAACAATTGTTCAATTGACCTATGTGCAATTCAAGTTCAGAATATTCAATAATATAATAAGAATGCAACTCAAGAACTCCCCCTCACTATGATCCTCAAATTTCAGAAATTTTTAGTTTCTCCCCCTTTGTATAATCTTCTCCCCCAACAATGAAATATATTATCATTAACACATCTTCTCCCCCTTTGACAATGGATTCATCAAGGAATCACGCCTTCCTCTCATCCAGAGATAACAAATGTAGAATAAAGAAAGAAGCATAGACAGAAGAAACATAAAGAGGAGTATGCATGAAGTGCAATGGAGTGGCTTCATTTTTGTATTTTTCAATTTTTGATTACAAGAAGCTTTGGAGATTACCCAAAAGAACTAGCCAGTATTTCCAATATTGCACAAATAGCATATCAAGCCTGACAACGCTAGCAAGATCATGGTAAGACATGTATATCAAAGCTAAGCACAAAGGCTCAAAAGTAAAGCAGTAGATTTAATCAATTTAAGCAACGCTTCAAATTCAGCAAGTTCATCAACAGGGATCCTAAAGTGAAATTGGCCATATCAAAATGTCAAAGTAAGATCAAAAATCTAACAAAGGCCACATTAAGAGTCAATCAGGTCCTGTATTGAATCATTTTGCTCAATATTTTGTAAACGCCCATTTGTCAACATTTTTCTCATATGCATTGAATATTGAAGTTGACTAATGATCTAACTTAGTGACAAGATCCTGGACTAGTAGCCATCCACAAACTCATCCTAAGCTTCACCGAAGTTGATTAAAGGTATATCTTAGTAAAGAAGATCACGGACTACGAGCCATCCACAAACTCTTTCTAAGCTTCTACGTAGGCGACAAATCTTGAGGTTCATGTCATTTCGACAAGCGGTCCCCATGAGATCGTCAGTTCATCAAACTATCTCCAAGTTCATGTCATTTGACAAGCGTCTCGTAAGAATAGTTTGGCACAATTTAAGCATAAGACAGTCTTGATTTTCATTTTTCACATGAGCAGGTTTAGAATCTCAAGAACACAAAAGCTCAAGTAATGGTCAATTTTAGATCAAAGAGCTAACAAAGCAATTCTGACAGGGCCAATGTCACAAGAGGAGCACTAATTGCGCAACTCGCTAAAACATCCACAAATTGCAATTTCTTAGTTCAAGTTGTTTTAAAGTTCTAGCTCATATAGCAAAGACTTAGCTACACATGTAAAAGCATGATAATTCTAGCACGTCAAAGAACTGGACATGACATTGAGCACGAATTGAAATACTAAAGCTCCAAAGGGTAATAGGCAAAACTTCGTCAATTTTAAAACATAAGCAGAAAGTCTTATATTACAATGCATCTTTTTGGATTTTTCATACTACTTGTTCTATTTTTCATATGAATGCAATATGATACAATGAGATGCAATAAAAAGCCTAAAAACCTAAAAAGTTCAAAAAGATCACTAAGTTCAGAAAAAGAACAATAAAAGATCAAAAGAACAAGGAAAGATCAGAAAAGATCAAACTCCCCCTGAAACCAACCCATAGGGATAAATTACCCCTAACTCACTTCTCAAGGTGGCAAACCTAGTTTGATCTAAAGGCTTGGTGAGAATATCATGGCCGAGCATCGGACTCCACGAAGTGCATCACAATATCCCTTTTTCGACATGATCTTTAAGGAAGTGGCGAATGTCTATGTGCTTAGTCCTAGAATGTTGCCTTTGGGTTCTTAGCAATATTAATAGCGTAGTGTTATCACGAGAAAGAGGAACACTAGCAAAATTTAACCCATAATCTTTCGAGTGGGCGTCATCCACAAAATCGGCTACATCAACTAGCGGCCTACATACTCCGCTTGTAGTGGATTG
Source organism: Hsuehochloa calcarea (assembly GCA_036346395.1). Classification (NCBI taxonomy): domain Eukaryota; kingdom Viridiplantae; phylum Streptophyta; class Magnoliopsida; order Poales; family Poaceae; genus Hsuehochloa; species Hsuehochloa calcarea. The sequence goes on from CM070611.1 coordinate 28,828,201, forward strand.
TGCAATGAAGACGCTTCCTAGAAGACCAAGATACAAGAGAAGTGCCTAGGAAGTGACGGTGCACGAGGTACTCTTCCTATCTAGCAAACTGACCCAAAAAATCGAAATCGAAAAACCCTAATGGACAAAGTGAAGAGCATGAATACCAAATGCCATATAAGAGGGTAGAGTGTAAATACACGAATATAAACTTAACGGCTTGGCGATGGAAAGTTCTCGGAGGCGCTGAAATCTTGCACAAAGACATACAGTGAAGTGAATGTCCGGTCTCGAGCCGTCGGATATAGAAGGGAGCCGATCATGCTGCGGTACTCGCGTTGATCCACGACTTCTCCTTCCTCATCTGGATCCAAAACAGTTGAAGTTGCCATGGGAGTTGAGATTGGCTTGCAGTCACCCATGTCAAAGCGTTTGAGTAGATCTTTAGTGTATTTTGTCTGATGAATAAAGGTTCCTTCCTTGCATTGCTTAATTTGAAGTCCCAAAAAGTAATTGAGCTCTCCCATCATACTCATCTCAAATTTCCTGGACATAGTCTCAGAAAAACTGGAAATAAGAGCATTAGAAGAACCACCAAATATAATATCATCTACGTAGATTTGAGCAAGCAAGAAGTCATTTCCACGCCTAAGAATAAATAGAGTTTTATCCACTTTACCCATCTCAAAATTATTTTTAAGCAAGAAAGTCTTAAGTCTATCATACCAGGCTCTAGGGGCTTGTTTAAGACCATACAATGCTTTAAATAGCTTGAAAACACGATTTGAATATTTGGGATCCTCAAAACCAGGGGGTTGCTTAATATATACTTCCTCCTCTATGAAACCATTTAAAAAAGCACTTTTAACATCCGTCTGATATAATTTAAAACCTTTTGAATGAGCAAATGCAAGCAGAATGCGAATGGCTTCTAGTCTAGCAACAGGAGCAAATGTCTCATCAAAATCTAACCTCTCAACTTGGCTGAAACCCTGAGCTACCAATCTGGCCTTGTTTCTAACCACAGAACCATCCTCACCTTGTTTATTCTTGAACACCCAACAGGTTCCTATAACATTATGACCACTAGGAGGTTCTACTAGGTTCCAAACTTTGTTTCTTTCAAAATTCTCTAACTCCTCATGCATGGCATTTACCCAGCTAGAATCAGATAAAGTATGTGATATATCGCGGGGTTCAAAAGAAGCAACAAAAGCCGAATGAGAGTAGAGATTTGGATCATTATACCTGGAGCGAGTTACTCGCTCATGTAGATTACCTATTATCGATCCGGAGGATCTTTGTCTCTGAATCGAAGTGGGCGCCGGGTGAGATCTGGTTTCTTCGACCTCCGCAGTCTGCGATGATGATGATCTGGCAGAGCCTCAGCGAAGGTGAAGTAGACGTAGCAGGTTCTTGTATCAATATGGGCGCCTCAGCAGCAGCAGATGAGGGAATGATATCAGCTTCGTCCTCATCTTCCTCCACAAAAATGCTCTCTATCACCTGTGAATCATCTGTAACAATTGATCTAGCTCGTGGCTAGTCTCATCAAAAGTGACATTACAAGTCTCTGAATAAGGTTAGTCTCGATATTAAAACCCGAAAACCCTCGAATGAGCGGGATAACCTGAAATAACCCATCAAAAGTTCTTGATTCAAATTTATCTAAGTTGCTGTCTTAAGAATAAAGCATTTTGATCCAAAAACTCGAAAATGCGAAGCAGAGGGTTTTCTACCAAAACGCAAGCTCATAAGGAGTCTTGCCTAAAGATGGTCTCAAAAAGACACGATTTGCAATATGGCAAGTCAGAGCAATAGCTTCGCCCAAAATCTCCTCGGTGTGCTATACTCATCTAGCATCGTCCTAGCCATTTCGACCAAGGTTCTATTCTTCCTTTCCACCACATCATTTTGTTGAGGGCGTGTGGAGAGGAGAACGATGCTCAATACCACGCTCGGCACAAAAGAAGCAAAAAGTATTTTTGAACTCCGTGCCATTATCACTCGAATCGCTCTCAAAGCACCAGGAAGCTCAGAAGCCAAACGAAGAACAAGATCATGAAAATAACCAAAAGCTTCATCTTTTGAAGTAAGAAAGAACACCCAAGTATATCTTGAAAGATCATCGACTATGACAAGAATATACCATTTTCCACCAATGATGGACTCTAGCGGGACCAGCAAGTATCCATATGATGCAAGCTGTCACAGTCAAGTCGGTCCATAACCATAGTCACGAGAAGGGTGTGGCGGCAACTTGTTTGCCATGCCTCTGAGCGCATATCTGACATCCTTGCGACTTTGAGTTTGGGAAAACCTCTCATGAGATCAAGGTTGCTAACTCGTGTCAGATGATCAAAACCAATGCGCCCCAAACGTCGGTGCCAAAGCCAGAAATCAGAAGAAGATGTAAGCAAACATTTAAGAGATCCAGCATGAGATTCTGAAAAATCAGCTCCAAAAATTCTACCAACTCTAGATATTCCAAACACAAGCTCACCAGTAGAATCAAGCACACAACAAGCATTTTTCTTAAAAACAGTCTCATATCCATCATCAAGAAGCTGAGAAACAGAAAGGAGATTATAGCTAAGCTTGTCCACAAGAGCGACATCCTTTAGAATGAATTTATTGTTTACCCTAATTGATCCTGTTACTTCAATTCGCCCTTGTGTATCATCTCCAAAGGTGATGAAATCATCACTGTTGCCGCGTGAAAGAGGTGAACCATCTTGAGTTCCGGTCATGTGGCGTGAACACCGAGTCAACGAACCACGTGTTCTTCCCTTTCCGCGGTAATCCGAAAATCAAGGAAGCGGAAGAACGATGTGTCTCAATCGGGGTTAGATAAACAAGATTTAGGAATCGATCTTGAGACACACGTCTGAAAGGAGTATACAAACCGAAGTACTATCCTTGATTTTATCTAGAATTACATTATGAGCAATGTTTAAATTAACATGGAATTAAAGCATCGGCTGTCGGCCGGCGTTGTCTTGTGATCGGACCGGCCAATCAGTCAAACCGGTGACCACCAGAGGTCAGACCGCCAACCTGAAGAATATTAGAATTAGGGTATTTAGAAACATAATGATTTGCATGTGAGAAAAATCCTAATCCAGGTTTATTCTTTTCAGTGTTACCATGTCTCATAAAAGCTCTAGGTTGCGTGAATGAAATTCTATCAAGATTTTTCTTATCATTTTCAACCTCATGTGAAATTCAATCAAATGCCCACCTTTCTTGCAATAAGTGCAATGGTACTTGGTACCACTAGAAGAAGCATCATTTGAATTAATACAAGGTTGGGCAAAACCTGCAGATTTAAAAGATGTTTTTGTAGGTTGGGTTTTGAATTCAATTAAACCTTTTTCCAAGACTTGAATGACTTTTGGGTTTGAATTGTCTTGAAAAGAATTGAATCCTAAACCTTGCTTCTTATAAGGAGTTTTAGACTTGTCAAGAATCATGTTTAATTGTTTCTTACCTTTAGAAAATTTCTCTAATGTATCATGAAGGTAAGCATTTTCTTTTCTCAAGTTAACACAAGCATCACAAGTTTTATCCATAGATTTCTCCTTATACAAAGCAATTTCAAGCTTAAGAGTGGAACAAGAAGCACAAGTAGTATTTTCAATATTGTCCTTAAGCTTAGCATAGTTGACTCTAGCAACTTCTAAGATATCTTTGATTTCACGTTCTTTTTCTAAACATGAAGTGCAAGGGCTAGAATCAAACACATCAAAAGCAATCAATTTACTAGATTCTAAACATTTTTCACAAGGAGCACTTTTAATTTCATTTAGTTCAGATCTAACATTCTCAAGTTGTTGTACAGAAATATTATGAGCAGATTTGTAGGACCGGAAAGGCGACTAGGGGGGGTGAATAGGCGCTTTCACAACTTTCTCGCCTAAATCGAATTCAACACGAACTTTACTCCTTTAGTTATGAAAGCTAAGAAGATCAGTAAGCACACAGCGGACGCCTTGTGCTGAATTCAATAACCCCCGACAACCACACGACACAAAAGTGGAAACTCAAACTCAACGGGCAAATCTGGGCACAGGCGGTCTGACCGGCTACCACGGGCGGTCGGACCGACGGTCAACCAATGATCGGCCGGCAACTAATCAAGGTCGGACCGATGGGCGGTTTCGACCCGCGAGCAATGATCGAATATCTGGTGATCGGACGCCCGTTCAAGCACCGGCTCGACCGGTTCGATCGATCTTGAAAAGAACTCCAAATCCTAAACGAAATTTGATCCAACTTTTGATTCAACCAATGAAACTTGACCAAATTTCGAGCACACCTCCCTAGTGATATTGGAGACCTTTTTCTAGCGACGATCCTTCAGATCCACTTCGCAGAATCGATCTCTCAAGGATTTAACAAGGAAGTGCACAAACCCTAGAAATATGAAAATCTTTGATTCAAGACTTGCTTGTGGGGATTGATGGTCTAGATGATTCTAGGAGTATTCCCACACATCAAAGCAAGACAAAATGGGTCAAGAGACCAACCATAAACCCTTGAATCAAGGAAGCACCAAACTCATCCAAAAAGAGAGAAGAACACAAAGGGAGCAAATGATCTTTCAATTAAGCATCACAAGATAGTTTGATCGCACTAGATGCTTACAAAGCCTCTCCAACAAGGAGGGCAAGAGCTCACACAAGGAGCACACTCCAAACTCTCCAAACCCTAGTTCTCCTCTCCTCTCCTCCAAACCCTAGAAAAAGAGAAGGAATTCCAAATGAGTGCTTAAGAGGGTTTTCCATCTCCCCCCTTTCTATTTATACTAGAGATCTACGGTTTCACTTTTGGGGTCACTTACACATGGGACCCACACACACATAACTATTGAAGCAATCGCCTGCTTCACCACGTGTAGGTTGATCAGCGGTTCTCATCGCGTCGCCAAGCCTCTCTTGTCCGAATCCCATCGGAACCTCCCAGAGACTCGCACCGATATCCGCACCGCCTGATCCAACCAGCTGTAACGAACCATCCGTTCGATCCATCTTGCCCATTCTGCACCATGCTTGTGTCACACGACCTCACCCGATATCCCTGATCGTTCTGGACCTCAGCTCTCCAAGCGTAGTCGATCCACTCACCGTTGGCGTCGTTGACTGCAAGCCACCGCGCGACAATAGACAAACAAATCGTTTATGGGAACAAGTTCTTCACAACTTGACCCACGTTAGCTCCGCAATGCAATATACATCAATAAAGCATTGATAACCATACATGAAACACAATCAAATCAGCTCAATGCAAACTTGGCTAACCTCCAAGTCACTGCCGGTCGATCGCCCCACAAGGCGGTCAGACCGATTCAGTTCGGCTCGGACCGCTCCCACAACGGTCGGACCGGTCAAAAAGACAACCAAAAATCAAGCGTGAAAATCCGAAACCTTCTGAAATTTTCAACTCAATAGAACTTTTGACTGGGAGCTCCAAAAATGATGGGACCACATCCAGGAGACTCCCCTCACTTGCCTACACAACCTATATTTGGCCCAGCTCCAAAAACCTAAATTTATTTTGGCGGTCGGACCGGCCACCATGGCCGGTCGGACTCCTCCACAGTGATCGACCACCGACATCACCGGTCGATCGCACGTGGTCGGCGACCTTGGAACAAACCCGAAAACGCGAGATTTTGCAAACCAACAACGCCATTGCCAATTGACTCATCATCCTGAGATCGTGCACATATCCTCACGATATCCACAAGATTGTAACTTGGTAATTTCTGAATGCATAGCATGACAAGATAAACATTCATCAGGTTCAAGTGTCTTAGCATTTTTAAGCTCTACTTTCAGTTTGTTAATTTTTGACTCTAATTTTTTATTTTTTGTCATGACAAATTCTAGCGCTTCATCTTGACTAAGCAATTGCTCAACTATAGAATCATATTTAGCAGAAAGCTCATCATAAGAAAAAGATACATCATCATCATCAATGTCGTCGGTGTCAGCCATGAAGCACATGCCAGTGAAGTCTTTGGCCTTCCCTTTCTTTTTGCCTTGAGGGATCTCCTCCTCCTTGTCCTCCTCACTCCCGGAATCCACATCGCTCAAGGATTGATCCTCAAAAGCGGCAAGGACCCGGTGAGCGGCCTTCAGAAGCTTATTAGCCTCATACCTTGATTTGTTGGAAGGAGGCTTCTTCCAAGCTGATTTTCCTTCCTTATGATTGCTCTTACCTTTCAACTTGGGGCAATTTGCCCGGATATGGTTTAGCTCACCACATTCATAGCATGTCACCGGACCACCTCTCTTTTTGTTTCTCACATTATTATAGGCCCGTGTGAATTTTTTAGCTAGAAGAGCTAACTCTGTCTCAGGAATACTTTCAAGTTTCTCCTCATGAATCGCAGATAAACAAGTAAATGAAAGATCAGAAAAAGATTCAAGAGTACCATCAGAAGACCTTTTGAGAGGATCAGCTACCAATGCCATGTTGCCTTTTTTAGGATGATCAACTCTTTTAATTTCATGAGTCTTGAGTTTACTATAAAGCAATTCTAAAGTAAGACTTGAAAGATCAACATTTTTCTCTATAGCAGTAGCCTTCATCTCCCACTCCTTGGTGTTGATTGCAGCCAAGAGATGGGTGGCATTTTCAGATTGAGAATATTCAATATCAACAGTTTTCATTTGATTAATTACTTTATTAAAGTGACTAAAAATGTCATCTATGCTCTCTCCAGGACGCATCTCGAATTTATTGTATTCACGCTTGTAAACTGTTTGGCGCACCTTTTTGATTTGGGACGAACCCTCATGATATGTTTCGAGAGTGTTCCAAATTTCGTCAGCAGTGGCAAGATTGCCAATGCGATCATATTCTTGTCTACCAAGTGCACCATATAAAAGATTTTTGGCCTTGTTGTTGTTTGCCACAAGAATCGCTGAAGCCGGTGTTGCAATTTCAGGAATAACCAGCGGGGCTCTAACAACATCCCAAATAGCTTGTCCCTCGCTCTCAAGAAAGACTCGCATACGATTCTTCCAATAGGCATAGTCGTGCCCATCGAAGATATGCGGTTTAGTAGAAAACTTATTGAGAGACCATGTGAGAGGTCCTCCACTCTGAGTGATGAGTATTTGACAAGTGTGTTGATTAGATTGAGAGTTGAGTTTTTCGGTTTGGGTGTTTCTGGTGAGTCGGGAAATCGGAACTACGTGTGTATGGAGCGGAAGTTCCGATAAATCGAACTACTAGGTGTTGGAAATAGGAACTTCCGATTTTCTGGGTTTTGAGTTCTATGAAGGAAATCGGAACTACCGCACAAGGGGTAGCGAGTGTCCGATATCTTGACATTGAGTGTTCTCACGAGGTACCAAATCGAATCAAATATCCGGAAAGTCGGTTCTTAGGATATCGGAAGTACCGCAGATGTTGAGTCGCGGAACTTCGATAATCTGACGAGTGCGGTTGTTAGAAATCGGAACTTCATTTGTGGTAAGTCTTGAACTTCGATTGTGTCGAGCTGTCGAGAGAAGAATATTTTGTGTTTTTGATTTTGTATGAGTTTGAGTCTTATACAAATATTGATGCTATGATATTGTGCAATGCTATGTGATGTGTTTTATGCATGTTGATTGCGGGCATCAAGATAGAGTCGTGGCGAGACACGTGGACGGACTAAGCGCGGGGCGTTGAGGTCGAGCGGTCGGGATGTGTCGAAGGCGGCGTGAATCTTGAAGCGGTTGCGAGTCGTGCACAACAAGGTGTCTGGAGGCTTCGGAAGGTGCGCAAAGGCGAAAGGGTCTTTTTCGCAAGCGGCAAAAGTGGAGGCGGTTCCGTTCGGTGTAGCGGGCTTAATGGGTTGGAGGCCCATTAGCAAAGGCTATAAATAGGGGAGAACCCTGGAGTTAGGGTTAGACTTTTGAGAGAAAATTAGGGTTAGCTCTAGAAAAGGATTTGTTTTGCTTTTTGAGAGCTTGTTGAGAGGGAGAGTATGAACTGAAACCTATTGTAATCATTCCTCTTTGCGTTACCTCTGTAATCCATGTTTCAATCCAATGAAATCTGAGGTTTCGATTATTTGATTTTGCAACTCTCTCTCTCTCTGTTCATGTTGAATATCTAGGGTTTTGGCATATCTTTTGATTCGTTTTATGAGATAGCATGAAACTTCATATCTAGAAACGTTTTGGTATTGCTATTACTTCCTCAAAGTTTCATGCTCTAAGAATCGAGAATCTAAGCTTATCATTGGTTTTGGTCTTTCTTGCCCTTCTTCAAGAAATCCGTTTTTGGTTCGATTATTGAATCTTTGGTTGCGATTCTTCTCCATAAGGTCAAGATGGTGTTTAGGATGATGTCCTGTAAAACTTGACCTGAGAAGAGCATTCAAGATTAAGTAGTTTGGATTTTTGGGCAAAAACCGAGCGTTACATTCTTGATCGGGATAATCGGAGCTTAGATTTTATCGTGGAAATACATAGCGGAACTTCGCGATATACACTATGGAACTACATAGCGGAACTTCCGCAATCTCGCCGGAACTTCCGATTTCGGAAAAACGACTGAAACTTGTTTTGTTATTTGATCTTGCTTCATTTACTTTCTTTAGATCTTGAGAGATCTTTGTAGGTGGTTTTAAATACGGTGAAGGGAGTATTAATTTTTGGCACCATTCACCCCCTCTGTTGCCATTTCGGTCCTTCAATTGGTATCGAGCGGTTAGCTCTTCTTGATAGATCTTAACGGTCGGTTGAGCCATGGCACAGCGGACAAGTATTCCACCAAGCCTCCGCTTTTGATGGTGCGGATTACCCTTACGGAAGAGCCGAATGGAAACTTACATCGGGCTCGGGTATGCCATCTAGAGAAAGGTGAAGGTTAGATTTCTTTGTTCTGCCGATGAGAACATCAATCTTTGGAAACATGGCGATGTTGAGGCAAATGCTAAGGCAAGGAACATAATCATTCGAGGTTTAAGCGTAGTGAGTTTGATCGTATTTCTCATTTGATTTACGCTTACGACATCCGGGTGGCCCTCGATGCATACCATGAGGCACCACTCGATTAAGACGGTTAGACAAGACCAGTTCAAGCGTGAATCTGATAAATTTGAGATGCTTGTCGGCGAATCTCTTGACGAGTGCTTTTCGGCGTTTTCACAAGATTTTGAGCAACCTCCGGCGGTCGGTCTTACATACCCGACTCGGATAACGCTCGACGGATGCTTTGCGCACTTGATCTTCGTGTTTGGGAGATGAAAGTGACTACCATCAAAGATAGCACGGACCTCTCGACCACGACTCTTGATGCGCTTTACTCGCGTCTCAAGACTCACGAGATTGACATTGTCTCTCGAAGGTCGAAGTCACGATCGATGGCTTTAGTCACGATCCCATACGGATCTTCTTACGAGTCGATCGTGGGTTCTCCTAGCTGCTCTGTGACATAGCGATGATCGGTTAGAACGACTTGAGGATGAATAGCTAGCCCTCCTAGCTCGGAAGTTTTCCCATGCTTACAAGAGGAGGAGGGATGGTAAAGAGGAGGTCTGTGATTTGTTTGAGTGTGGTGGCCCCAACCACATCCGAGCAAACCGTCCCAAGCTTGGGAAGGGCAAAGGTGACTATGGCGGTCCAAGCAAGAACGACTACATCGACAAGAACCGCAACACGAAGCCCTCGGCACTGATCAAGGCAAGAAGAAGTTCCGCAACTTTGGGAAGGCAAAGAAGGCATGTCCCATCGAGTCCTCACCGCCTCGACGAACCGGACACCGGCGAGGTGGAGGGGTGGAGTAACGATGATGGGAAGGGCGATCATGATCCCAGGGCGGCGGCAACTTCTCGGCATGTGCTTCATGGCCCTCGAGGGCGAATCGAGCGACAATGGCGTACTCCGACTCCGATGAGGTTAGTCCCACTTATGACCAACTTAATGATGCTTTTCTTAAGCTAGGTAGATTCCATGCTAAGTCTAGGGCTAAGTGTCTTTGGGTTGGAGAAGGAAGTAGCTAGACTATCACGGAGCTTACTTTACTTACATCTGCTCCCTCCGTGATGAATGTGACACATCTTTGTGCTTTGATTGATGATATGGATAAACTAAGGACCTTACATGATAGTGTGTTCTCTGAACTTGACATGATTAAGGTAGAGAACATTAGCCTTCTTCTTGAATTAGAGATGAGTAGGGTAGCACCTCCTTCATCCCTCTTGTTGAGGCTTGCTTGCACCTCATGTGAGGTTAAGGACAATTCGTTTAGAGGTCTTTATACCATGTTGCTTGATCTGCTGAAACTTGTGAAAATTGTAATAATCTCAAGATGAACCTAAAGCAGGCGGATCACAAAATTGTTGAATTTCAAGGCTGCGCTACTAGAGCCTATTGTTTCTTGTTTAAAGCTGTCCTAAGTTAATCTGCTTTGAACTAGAATCAGTATCTAAGCGGTTTCAAGAAATGATTGATCACGATAACAAATTGGCTCAAGATGCTTCTAAGGATCTTGTTAGCTCACCATGCAAGCAATGTAATAAACTAAAATGTGATTTGATTGCTTTGGATGAAAAATGTGTGAAGCTAACTAAGGACCTTCTAGAAACACAATCATCTGTTTGTATTGTGTGTCTTTGGGAAGAAGTCTAAGGGTTTGGTAGAGGCGCCTAGCAACGTGAACCAATCTGTTAGCGATGAATTTGTTTCCCAAAAGTCTACCATGCGTGCACAAGCCAATCTTTCCTCTGTTGTTGGTTCTTCTTACGCTCCCTTACCTTCGCTTCTTACGAAGCTAGTGGCTCTGTCCTATCTCAAATGCGCTAATGAGGTAGAGGCCACTTCTTCATCTCACCTGGACCTCCAAGACACATTCAAAGGACCATCCTTGAGCGGATAATTGGAGACCTCTTGAGCGTGTCACACGTTCCAAAGTCGGCTTGTCTCTTTTACATCTCCATTACGCCTTCGTCGCCTCATTTGAGCCTAAAGATGTTTGCCATGCTCTATCGACGAGTCTTGGACAAGCGCTATGCATGAGGAGTTGGAAAACTTTGAAAGAAACAAGGTCTGGTCCCTTGTTGAGCCCCCTCAAGGTCACAATATCATTGGGACCAAATGGGTGTTCAAGAACAAGCAAAGTGAAGATGGGTTAGTCATTCGAAACAAGGCTAGGCTGGTAGCTCGGGGTACTCTCAAGTTGAGGTCTAGATTTGAAGAGACCTTTGCCCTGTAGCTAGACTTGAAGCCATTAGAATCTTGCTTGCCTTTGCAACTTCTAAGGGTTTCAAGCTTTACCAGATGGATGTCAAGAGTGCCTTCCTCAATGGCCTTATTGAGGAAGAAGTCTATGTCGAGACTGACCTCCACGGTTTCGAGAACCCCAAATACCCTAACCATGTCTACAGGCTTTCCAAAGCTTTGTATGGACTCAAGCGAGCTCCCGAGCTTGGTATGAAAGGCTTAAGTCCTATCTGCTGAGCCATGGTTTTGAGATGGGTAAAATTGATAATACCTTGTTCATTCGCCGTCTTGGCACCGATCTTACGCTCGTCGGATCTACGTGGATGACATTATCTTTGGCGGCTCCTCGCATGCTCGCGTTCCCGTTTTCCGATGTCATGAGCTCGGAGTTTGAAATGAGCATGATGGGCGAGTTGAGCTTCTTCCTTGGTTTCCAAATCAAGCAGACTCGGGAGGTACTTTTCTTCATCAAGGCAAATACACTCGAGACCTCCTGAGCGTTCGACATGAATGATGGAAAGCCGATATCAACTCCAATGGCATCTCTGCTACTACGGATCCGGATGAAGACAGCGAACACATTGACCAAAAGCATTTGAGAGCATGATTGGCTCCTCTTGTACCTCACGACCTCGAGACCGGACATACACTTTTACGTGTGTCTTTGTGCTCGGTTTGAGCTTCTCCTCGCGTATCTCACCGTCGGCGGTGAAGCGCATCTTCGGTACCTTGAGCTACCATTGACTATGGTATCGGTACTCCTCCTCCTCTTGTCTATCTCTTAGAGCCTTCTCCGTCGATTTATTGGGTCAGAGGATAGATAGGAAGAGCACTTCCGGCACTTGCCAATTCATTGGCACTTCTCTCGTCTCTGGTCGTCGAGGAAGCAATCCGGTGTTGCGATCCCTGCGCAGAGGCGAGCATGCGTTCTTTGCGACCGATTCTTTGTAGCCAAGTGCTTTGGATGGTCTCGACCTGCGCAGATTTCGGGTTATCTATCATTGCGTTCCACTCTTACGTGATAACACGTCTGCGATTTGCATTGCCAAGAACCCAAAGCAACATTCTCGGACCAAACATATTGATATCGATATCACTTTCTTGAGACCATGTAGAGAAGGGTGACATTGTGCTCCAGTTTGTGGAGAGTGAGCACCAGTTAGCGATATCTTCACTAAGCCTCTGGGCTGACTCTCGGTTTTGGCTCTGCGGGAGAGCTTGGGGTGGTTTGTCCTTACGGACTCTTTGTAAGGGGAGCTTGAGTTTTACTATTGTATTATATTTTAATTATGCTTATTCTGTTGCTGTTGCATTTCTTTTAATATTTTGGGTGAAGTCCTTCCAAATAGGTTAGAATGGTTCTCTTGCCAGTTGCTTTGTCGATAATTCTTATCTTGTGCTTCTAGGATCTTTGCTTATTAGTGTCTCTTCCTTCTCTAAGTAGAGCTTACTCACTTCTTATAGGTTCTAGCGGGTCGGGCCACCCTTGGGTAGACAGGGACGATGTTTGCTCCTTAGTGTATGTGTAGATCGGTGATAGTCCTAGAATCATATGGGGTAGATAAGAACACATCTGGCGATAGTTTTCTCTATATCTTTTCTATGCTCTAAAGGACCGCCTTTTACTCGTTTACTTATCGATTCTCGTTTTTGTTCCTTTGGTTGGGGAGTTATTCTTGGTTATTCCATACTCTTAATTTTGTCATAACTCAACTTTGAATTAAAATATGCATCTCATTCGAAGGAATCTGGATTTTTGTGCATTTCATTCCGCATTGCATTATAATCAAATGGAGCCTTGTTTATTATCCCTTATGATATGTTTTCACTGTTTTACATCTTGCCATGATTTATGCTAAAGCGCTAGATCTATCATGACTTTTTATGTGTAGTTTAGTCTTTGCCATGCTAAGGTGTTTAAAAATGCTAAACTTGAATTAAAATCTTGTCATGATAGCTCTTGAGACTAGTGCAGTTGAAACTATCCTTTTATGATTTTCGCCATGTCAAGTAAATTTGAGTTGAGTCTGAATCTCTTTTGAACTTTTGAGTAAGCTATGTCGGTTTGTTAAGAAACATGACTTATCTCTAATCACCGGTCTAAAAACTTCAAAAGCAAAAATGATCTCTTTTGTGCGAAAAACTGATCTCACCAAATCTTTCTCATGAGACGGCTTGCCATTGCACTAGGCATGAACTCGGGGAGCCTTGGATGACCTAAGATCACCTCCTTAAGTCATTTGCTTGGGTGGTCGCATAAGGCTTGGGATCTAGCACATGGCTAATAAAAAAGGTTGAAGCTCGGGAGGCGGTTGTGGATGGCACCTAGTCGAGCTTGCTTTCTTGAGATAAAACCATAAAAAGTCTTCAGAAAAAGAAAAATGTGCTAAAATTGCTTATCTTCAAAGAGACCGAGTTCTGGATAAAATAAGTCCTTCTTCAACTGGTAGCACTCTAAACTGTTCAGTATGAGTCTTCTTGGTTCAACTTAGATTATTTGACATGGCTTGCATCATCCTTGGATATCTTTAGCTAGATTTCAATCTTGACTTATTTGACCTGCTAAAGAATTGGATCATTAATCAGTTATGGATTTTCTGTCTTAGCTATTCTCTACATCAATTGTCATGATCTTGATAGCATTCTTCTGTGTTATGGCTTGGTGTAATTCTCTAATAATCATTTTGGATAATCTACATGGCTCCTAATGCTTAAAATGAACATCATATAGTCTTTTCCTCCCTTTTTCTACATATTGATGATTTTATTGCCAAAGGGGGAGAATTTTTGTGAGAAAAAGCCTTCTGAAGAAAAGCCTTGAGTTTTGTGCGAAAATTGCTCTTTCATCTCATCTCAAGTCTTTCTCTTTTGTCAACTTGGTCTTGAGCTTAACTACTCTTGTTTAGACCTTGGTTGTTGTAATCTCAAACTCATCTTATGCTTTTTGGTAATTGTCAATATACTCATCAAGGGGAGATTGAGAGACCATGTGAGAGGTCCTCCACTCTGAGTGATGAGTATTTGACAAGTGTGTTGATTAGATTGAGAGTTGAGTTTTTCGGTTTGGGTGCTTTAAGGTGAGTCGGAAATCGGAACTACATTGTATGGAGCGGAAGTTCGATAAATCGAACTACTGGTGTTGGAAATAGGAACTTCCGATTTTCTGGGTTTGAGTTGGTGAAGGAAATCGGAACTTCCGCACAAGGGTAGCGGAGTGTCGATATCTTGACATTGAGTGTTCTCGAGGTACCAAATCGGAATCAAATATCTGGAAAGTCGGTTCTTAGGATATCGGAATACCGCAGATGTTGAGTGCGGAACTTCCGATAATCTGACGAGTGCGGATGTTCGAAATCGGAACTTCATTGTGGTAAGTCTTGGAACTTCGATTGTGTCGAATCGTGCGAGAGAAGAATATTTTGTGTTTTTGATTTTGTATGAGTTTGAGTCTTATACAAATATTGATGCTATGATATTGTGCAATGCTATGTGATGTGTTTTTATGCATGTTGATTGCGGGGCATCAAGATGGAGTCGTGGCGAGACACGTGGACGGACTAAGCGCAGGAGGCGTTGAGGTCGAGCGGTCGGGATGTGTCGAAGGCGGCGTGAATCTTGAAGCGGTTGCGAGTCGTGCACAACAAGGTGTCTGGAGGCTTCGGAAGGTGCGCAAGGCGAAAGGGTCTTTTCGCAAGCGGCAAAAGTGGAGGCGGTTCCGTTCGGTGTAGCGGGCTTAATGGGTTGGAGGCCCATTAGCAAAGGCTATAAATAGGGAGAACCACAGGTTAGGGTTAGACTTTTGAGAGAAAATTAGGGTTAGCTCTAGAAAAGGATTTGTTTTGCTTTTTGAGAGCTTGTTGAGAGGAGAGTATGAATGAAACCTATTGTAATCATTCCTCTTTGCGTTACCTCTGTAATCCATGTTTCAATCAATGAAATCGAGGTTTCGATTATTTGATTTTGCAACTCTCTCTCTCTCTGTTCATGTTGAATATCTAGGGTTTTGGCATATCTTTTGATTCGTTTTATGAGATAGCATGAAACTTCATATCTAGAATCGTTTTGGTATTGCTATTACTTCCTCAAAGTTTCATGCTCTAAGAATCGAGAATCTAAGCTTATCATTGGTTTTGGTCTTTCTTGCCCTTCTTCAAGAAATCCGTTTTTGGTTCGATTATTGAATCTTTGGTTGCGATTCTTCTCCATAAGGTCAAGATGGTGTTTAGGATGATGTCTGTAAAACTTGACTGAGAAGAGCATTCAAGATTAAGTAGTTTGGATTTTTGGGCAAAAACCGGCGTTACATTCTTGATCGGGATAATCAGACTTAGATTTTATGCGTGAAGTACATAGCGGAACTTCGCGATATACATCTGGAACTACATAGCGGAACTTCCGCAATCTCTGCCGGAACTTCGATTTCGGAAGAACGACTGAAACTTGTTTTGTTATTTGATCTTGCTTCATTTACTTTCTTTAGATCTTCAGAGATCTTTGTAGGCTGGTTTTAAATACAGTGAAGGGGAGTATTAATTTTTTGGCACCATTCACCCCCCCTCTGTTGCCATTTCGGTCCTTCACTTATCCATCGCCAAAGTTCGATGACGATTAAGATCAAGAGTGAACTAACCGGACTCGATACCACTTGTTGGACCGAAAAGGCGACTTGAGGGGGTGAATAGAGCACGCTCACTTTTCCCAAATAATGAATTCAACACAATTTCACTCCAATAGCTATTAGGAAGCTATGAAGATCAATATACCAATCTGTTGGAAGACTAGTATTGAATCCAATTAAATCCCTAAACAAAATAACAAAATCAACTAAGATTGCAAAAACTCAAAGCACGGGCGGTCTGACCTCTGGACCCAGCCGGTTGGACCGATTGCCGGGCGGTCGACCATTGTTGTCTTTGGCGGTCGGACCGCTCAAAATCGGTCGGACCGGTGATGACGGCGGATCGACCGGCGACTCGAACCGATCTCAAACAGTAAAATCGGCCGATGACGGTTGCAATTAGGTCAAACTTTTGATTCTCAACTCCAAACTTAATGAAACTTTACACACACCTTCTCTATGCTATTGAGGACCTATTCCAATCGAATATTATGATAATTCTTGGATAGATCCTGAACAATTTCCAATTGATTAACAGAAGGTCTAAAACCGGGCAAGAGCGAAAACTTGATCCTAATGCTAGTTCGTGAGAGATTGATGATCAAGATAATGCTAGATAGATTCGCACATATCACAGCAAGCTAATAAACGTGAAAGAATCAATCACAAACTCGCGGATCAAAGAAAGCCCTAAAATCACGAAATTGAAAGCAAGAACGGAAAGAGACTTATCTCAAGCAAACCTTGCATAGATTAAGAACGTGATCGTTGCTGGATTACATCCACACCATCATGGATCAGTGGTCAATCCAAGATCACGAAATTCGCCTCAAACCATGAAAAGCCCTAGCCTCCACCTCAACTCCCCCTAAGCCAATTAGGGTTTTGAAAGCAACAAAAGAGGTGAAAAACAGCGATAGGGTTAGATGGTGCAGCCACCACCTCCTCCTATTTATAGTGGAGGTCTAGAACTCTCTAGGGTTTGACTTAATTGGGCTCCCGTTATCTAGAACTCTCTAGGGTTTGACTTAATTGGGCTCCCGTTAAGGCCCACTAACAAACGGGTCACACACGCACGCTTCGCAAAGCGCCGTCTTTAACCTTTTGACCTAAACCGCTTCACCATGCGTTATGGATTTGCCAATAGGTCACCCTTGTCCATCTTGTGTCACGCTTGAGTCGTTGACCTCACCCGGCATTGTCAATCGTTATGGACCTCAACTCTCCAAGTCTAGTCCCGATCCTCCTCGCCGTTGACCGTCGTTGACCACCAAGCAACCTGCACAACCACAGACAAGCAAACACGAATTCGGGAACAAGCTCTTCACAACTTGACCCATGTTAGTCAAAATATGCATCATGCAAACCATATGCCACGATACCAATGATTTTGACCTAACAAAACAACATCGCCACGAAGTTGGCTGACGTTCAAGTCAATACCGGTCGACCGCTCCATGTGAGCGGTCGGACCGCTATAGCGGTCGGACCGCTCACTCGTGAGCGGTCGGACCGCCTAAGACTTAGCCAAATTCATGCCACGAAATTCGAAACCTTCTGGAAATTAAAAACGAATAGAACTTCTTACTGGAGACTCCAAAAATTATGAGACCAAGTGCATTGGGATCCCCTCACTTGCCTACAACACCTATTTTTGGCCCAGCTCGTTTTGACCACTTTTAGGTCACAATGGTCCGATCACCGCACAAGGCGGTCCGACCGATTTGGGACCGGTCGGACCGCCGTGCTAGGACCGGTCGGACCGCCCCTGTCCAGAATGTCTGAAGCTTTGTCGAAAACTCGTGAAACGACAAACCGTAAACACTATTGCCAATTGTCACATCATCCTAAGACCTGGAACATATCCCCATGAAATCCACAATAAACTCTACGTAAAATCTAGAAATAACATATGCACAAAGATTACTAACAGTTTGTCCAGTTTCACAGTATGGCTCCAATTAGTAAAACAAAAGAACAATCATATATACTTGATTCAAGTCAGTGTCTAAATGGAAGATATATTCCATATATTTCCGTATTTTTAAGTCTACAAATTAATATATTTTGTCAATTCATAGTTACCAAGTTGAGACGTTACCCGCTGTACGCGTGTACGTGTAGATCAATATAGATTTCACGAATTTATTCTTGATGGACAAAGTTTCTGGTCTCATTCTTACATGCAGTCCTAACTCAATATGTCGCCTGAAAAATAACCTCTGAACTAGTCAGTCATTTCTGAAGAATTTCTGGCGTTCCATCTTCTGCCACTGTCTCTGTCTGAGCAATTTCACAGTAGCTTCATCCACACACCGATGCTTCACCGGAAGAAAGGTAGAATTAATTTCCATGGTATACTGATGCTCCCTCCGTTCTTTTTTTTTCACTAGACTTTTTTTTTCACGGTCTCCGAGATGTAACTTGCATTGAGATGTACTAATAAAACTATAATATTATAAAAGTATTTGTAACGATAAATTTAATGATATAATTCTCGTATAGCCAATTTAGATAGTTTTAAATTTATTAACAGAGAACAGTTTGCAAGACATTAATTGCACTACCAATCAAGTGAGAGAAATTTTATTTAAGATCTGTGTGCTTGGGATGCTGTGAGAAGAGACGAGCAGGAGGCATGAAAGGGTAAGAATTCAGAGTAGTGATGCAGTGATCATCCTGAAAGAGAAGTGAGCCTGCTTGGAACAAGAAATGTTAGATTAATCACTTGTGGCTGTTCTCAACGAGACAGGCATGTTGTTGTATATTTTGATTTAGTAAATGTGATTAATCACTTGCTATTCTTAAACCTGGTATAGATCAGTGATCACAAAGTCAATTTACGCATGATTGCATCATCGGTTTTGCATTTTTCAGGTAAGTTTGAGCTACTCTAGCTGCGCCCCCAGCGAGTGAGAACCAAACGGTGATTTGTGAGGGAAGCTCTTAGCTATAGGACATTTTGCTATTTAATCAGACATAAACCACAGTTTCTCAGGAAAATGAACATAAGCTACCATATCACCTGGGCTAAATCTGAATTGGACATCAACAATCTTATTTGGTCCGGGCCTCTTTTTAAACGTTGCATTTGGGGCTTGGATGATGGGCCAAAACCCGTAGCCAGTGGTGACGGTAAAGAGCTCAGTTGCCTCCTATCCTTCGTGTCAGTCAGCAAACAACAATATACTACATGCATGCATCACACGATTCACACAGATACAACATACATGGCAATACAAAGGGCTATATCCCAAATCTCAAGACTCCGATTAGTAAGTAGTAAGCATCAGACTAATCACACAACGCAGCATCATGTCTGAAAAGAAAACGCAAAGAAGAGAGAACATGCTAATGGACAAGACCGGCTACATCATTTTGTTGAAAAGAAGCCTTGAGAACAGTTAACTAAATTTTCTTCTTCTTCTTCTTCTTCTTACTACTATCGTCCAGGCCCCACACAGCCATTTTCCATTATTATTATTATTATTATTATTAAACCGCCGATTGTGCCTCCTCAAGCCTCAGCCTTAAGCTAACAACTCCCCTTGATATGTACAGACTGGAAGATCTATCTAGCTGCGACAATTACATGGATGTCATTTGTTCATTTTCTCGCTCTCATAAAAGCTTCTCTACACTTCCGCTCCCGCTTAAACGCCTCTTGTACTTGCTTTGCACAAGGCCTAATAGGAAGTCAGTGAATATGTGCTCATAGCCTGGCATTTTCCCATACCCTGCAGAGTTTAAACTAGAACAATCAGCGAATACGATGCTGAATAGCAACACACTGCTTCAGTAACAAATTGCAGGTAATTAATGTTCACCGTTGAGAATGCAATATTCCTTGAACCTAGAACAATTCTGTGAGTAAAAAAAAGGAAAGCAGCTTATGCAATACCGCAGATGACAGATGGTAAACTGATGTTTATCTGTACAAATTTAGGTGAAAGAACTAATGCCTATCTCGATATAAATCATGAAGTCATCTCCCTATTATCCATCATGCTGTCCTCCATGCTCTAGATATGTTCTACTTTCACCCATAGGTACAGAAGTACTCATACAACTATGCTTAGCTGCTATACAAACAATAAGAGCAACTATAACATATGTTCTGTATAATAGTTGCTCTTACTGCATCTGTACAAGAGCAACTGTGCTTAGCTGCTATACAGACAATGGCTATGCTTCGACCATAATCCAATCTAAACCATGCTTAATCCCTAATCAGGGATAGAATTTTGGCGCAACAAGTAGAGTATTAGCAAAGGGAATAGAGGGGGGCAAACAAATCTAGAAGTGCAACTCACCAGGGAAATAGTTGATGTCGATGACATAGTACCGATCCTTTCTTCCATGTTCTCTAATAATATCTATGTTAAACAGTCTAAGATCCTGAATTTTTTTACTATGTCAGATAAAACAAATGATAGTGTTGCATATGGTTAACATGAATGAGATTTACTCATACCAGTCGACGCCGAAGCTCCCTGCCCAGTTTCTCTAGAAGTGGCTTTGGCGGAAGTTCTGTATGCAACAGCATTAAGTTTTGTTCAGTAACACATGATTAACAAGAAAATTAGAAAGTGGACATCTATTATGAGAGACTGAACAACTTCAGCACTAGATATTTTAATAGACTAATAACAAAAATGACAAATAGCTTATTCATCGGAGTGTACTATAGTCTATACAGCAGGTCCAATAACCCAAATGTCTCTTCAAGTAAAAGGACTCTTGTGTGCCCATGAAGCAAGCAAGATTTAATAGTTTAAACCAAAAGGGATAGTTAAATTGCTTGCACCAGCACAGAAGCCTTACCTGCAATACAAGGGTCAACGTCTGCATCTTCTGCATTATTTGTAGCACAGGAAACCCTTGGGAACCGGAAGATGCCGTCATTGTTTCCCAAGTCATAGGCATTAACATCAGGAAGAGAAAACCGGCGGACAACTCGTATTGTTTCACCAACAATGTATACCTTAAATAGGATCCCGCCTGACAGAAAACAAAGTCAGATCTTGGATTTCCACTTTTTGGTGGGATGTTTCAGGATAGATCAAACATTTACAAATACATATGGAACGAGCATAAAAAATTACCATGGTTGACAAACTCCTGGAGAACCAGAGGAGGATCAAGCATTGACAGTGATGTCTCCACATATGCAAGAGATAGTTCATGAGATTTCGATGTTCCGTCAACCACCAACGGCTTGGCAACTGCACAACAGCACAAAAAGGAGTATTTGTCACATCACAAACATGGCAGGATTTTACCGTCCTATTTTGAACTCGTTACATGTAATATACGATGAACAGATAAACATAGAATAAATAGCAAGTTAAAGCTGAAAATAAATGGAGAGCTGAAACTGAAAAACATGTCTACCAGCCTCACCTGCATCCCATGTCACTAATAAAAAGTAACAATTTAAACACCGAGTATACAAAGCATTTCCAACATAAGATTGAATAATTTTACAAGTCGTCAACTAAACCCCTAAGGAGCTACAAAAGCCATGCAAAACATTTTTAAAATTCCTAATTTCTTTGATAATTGCATGTTTGACAAAACATCTAAACTCTCCTGCTTGAAGGATATGCTTTTCAAATCGCAGCCAAGCACATGAAGCAAATTACAGGAGAAATATCAGGAAGCCTAGTTCCTAAAGGAAAAAAAACTAATGGACAATTCTGTATGTAAATAGCAGATCACCAAAGGCAGATTCTATCTCTAATAATAATTAAGTGGCAATTAATAATTTTAGCTCATCTTAACATTAGGTCACATTTAACTCAAAACAAATAAATTTTCACCAACATAATGTAACTAGTACACCCTATGGAAAATCCTAAGCCTATTTACCATTAAAAAACTTCTCTTCCAACTTATCTGGCATCAGCAACGTAAATTTTCAAATGTACAAATTTTCTAGAATGAGTTACAACAGAATGAAAGTGTTAGAGATATATATATGTTAGAGATATA
Source organism: Hsuehochloa calcarea (assembly GCA_036346395.1). Lineage (NCBI taxonomy): Eukaryota > Viridiplantae > Streptophyta > Magnoliopsida > Poales > Poaceae > Hsuehochloa > Hsuehochloa calcarea. The sequence continues at coordinate 28,850,017 of CM070611.1, forward strand.
TATGTGTTAGAGTAGGACTCTAGATATGATTTGGTTTCCTTATCTGTAACCTGTACTTGTGTATATATACTGGCACATTGGCCTCCTGATAATACAAGTTGCTATTCCTAACATAGTATCAGAGCCCTAGGCTTACCTCTCCGGACGCGCAACTCGTCCTCCTCCCCTGACCTAGCCACAGCCACCGGCTTGCCGCTGTAGCCGGCCTCCCGCGCGTCATCTGCGTCGCCGCATCCATCGGGTCAATCGCCGACGCCCCGTCGCCTCCTCCAAGACATCGCTGACGCCGGGTCGATCTCGGCTCCTCCCGCCCCGACCTCCACACCCGACGCCGCCGCCATCGCCGCCTCCGCTCCGCATGGATCGCCGCCGCCGCCGTCGCCTCTGCTCCGTGTGGACCGCGTGCCTGCTCAAACACCGCCGGCCGCCGTATGCATCGACTCGCAAGACGCCGCCGCTCGCTCCGCGTGGGCCGCCGCACGGCCGCCTCCGCTTCCGTGTGGGCGCCGCTACCTCAAGCTACCGCCGAGTGTCGCTGTCGCCAGCGCAAGCCGCCGCCGCCACATCGCGAGGAGCCGCCACCGCTGCCCGCAGGGCAGAGGAGGAACCCTAGCCCCGCCCGATTGCTTTTGGGCGTTTGGGCGGTTAAAAAGGAGCCAACCGTTTGGTAGGTTAAAAAGAAAAGAGTCGGTGAAAAAAAAGCGATCGATCGCCCGCGCCGTCGGGCCGCTATTAGACTACGTTATCTTGGTCACCGCATGCCCAAATCGCGTCGCCTACCAATGGGCACCGTTTCCTTCCTCATTGTCCGGTGATCTTGATGGTGTTAATTACACCGACTTTGTCTCACATGCGCATCCACATGCGTGGTCTTCGTCTCTGGGCGTCCTCTCAGCGATGTCACCGCCGCTTGCCCTACTCCTCCGACGAGCCTACATTCGTTGCTTTGCTTGAAGCGGTGACAAAGCTTTGTCGAAGCTGCAACCTTCTTGATGAGAAGGTTGTCTCTGCCTACCAAGAGCTCTGGATTCCTACATGGATCGATTGACTGCCTACACTCAGTGGTGTGACGACGGCGCTTTCGAGCTGGCTTTGTCCTCATCGCCGATGTCGGCCTCGATTTTCTTACGAGGTTGTGGGACTCCTTCATTGTCTGAGATGTGGACTCACCTCCGTCGGCCTTCACGAACCCTCTGGAGATGCTCTCTACCTGTCAGTGGTTCGCCGGGAGCACTCTCTTCAGCAGGGTGATGCTACTGTTGACGCCTTCTACGCTCAGAGCTCTGCTGTCTGGCATCAGCTGGACTCTCTTCCCACTGCTGGTTGTCGGTCCTGTTCGTCTTTGCTGGTATGCGTGCGACCTAGAGTTTCAGCGTATCTATGAGTTCCTTACTCGTCTTCGTCCTGAGTTCGAGCAGAGGCGTGCCCATCTTCTTGCACGCCACCCTCGTGTTACTCTCTTGGAGGCTCTTACCGAGATACGCGCAGAGGAGACTCGTCAGAGTGGTCTTTGATCCGATGTCACTCCTCCGTGCTCATTGCTCGTCCACTTGCTACACCGACCGCTCCACGTTTGATATCTGTCTCCTCCAAGAATGCCACGGTGGTGGTGGCCGTCATCCATCTGGAGATGGCCGTCCTCGCTGCTCCTACTGCGACAAGGTCGGCCACATTGAGTCCCAGTGCTATAAGAAGCAGCGGCATCTTTCACGCCGTTCTTCTCCTAGCACTGGCACCGGTGCTTCTATATCGACAGTACGATCGACTCCTTCAGCTTCTCCGAAGGCGAGAGATAGCCGGACTTCGACGATCGCTTGCCGCTTGAGTTCTCCTCGGCGGAGTTCTGCGAGTTACGCTCACGACTCTACGGGCCATGAGAAACCACCTTCTACACAGTCAGGTACCTTCCCATGGATTCTTGATTCAGGAGCATCTTTTCACATGACTTCTGATTCTTCCACTCTGTCTTTTGTTACACCTCTTGATTCCCCTGTCAGTGTGATTATTGCTGATGGTACCTCTCTTTGTCTCTGGTCGAGGACCTCTTAGGAACTCATCTTTTCATGTTCCTTCTATTGCTCATGTTCCTCGCCTAACCATGCAGCTTCTTTCTGCTGGACAGATTACTGACCTTGGTCGTCGGGTCATTCTTGACTCTGACTCTTGTTGTGTTCAGGACCGCCACACGGGGGCTCTGGTTGGTTCAGGCCCTCGGCGCCTTGACTCTCAGCGTCTTTAGGAGCTTGACTGGCTTCACCTTCCTTCCGCTGCCACCGTCACCGCCAGTCTGTCCGCTTCTGCCACTCCGTCTACCAGCTCTTTCCAGCAGTGGCACCACCGTCTTGGTCATCTGTGTGGATCTCGTTTGTCATCTTTAGTCCGTCGTGGCCTTCTGGGGTCTGTCTCAGGAGACATATCTTTAGATTGTCAGGGATGTAAGTTAGGGAAACAGATTCAGCTTCCCTATTCTCATAGTGAGTCCGTGTCTCAGCGTCCTTTTGATCTTGTTCATTCGGATGTTTGAGGTCGGCTCCTTCCTTTCGAAAGGGGCCATCGATATTATATAATTTTTATAGATGACTTCTCTCGTCACACTTGGATATACTTTATGTCTTCCCGTAGTGAGGCTTTGTCTATCTATAAACAATTTGCCACTATGGTTCGCACACAGTTCTCCACTCCTATTCGAGTCTTCCATGCTGACTCTGCTGGCGAGTACCTCTCTCATTACCTGCGCGACTTTCTTGCTGGCGGGGCACTCTCGCTTCGATTCTCCGTCACGATGCTCATGCTCGAAATGGTGTCACCGGCGCAAGCATCGTCACCTCCTTGAGGCGGCTCGTAATCGATGATTGCCGCCTCTATTCCACCTCACTTTTGGCCTGAGGCTGTCTCCACTGCCACCTATCTCGTCAACATCCAACCTCTTACGCTCTTGGGTGAGATCCGGTTAAGCGTCTCGTGATCTTTCTCGGACTACTCGCCATTAAATGCATTTGGTCGCGTTTGCTCGTTCTCCTTGCACCTTGAGAACGCACCAAACCGACCGTCGATCTGTGAATGTGTTTTATGGGATCTGATGCCAAGCACAAGGGCTATCGGTCTTTGGAATCTGTTGGGACGGATGCGGATTTCTCGGGATGTGACTTTTGACGAGTCTCGTCCCTTCTACCCACGTCCTGCCTCTCCTTCGGTTTCCTCTGTGGAGTCCCTGTCTTTTTTGACCTTTCCAGATACACCTATCTCTGTCTTGCCCTCGTCCATCCGTCCCACTGAGTCTCCACATATATCTCCTGAGGCCTCTCCACCGTTGTCGCCTCCTGCTTCGTTGCCTGTGGCTCCTCAGGCTCCTCCCACTCTCTTTTACACTCGTCGACCTCGTATTGAGGCTCTTTCAGATGAACCATCTTCCCCTGATGTTTCATCTTCTCCTGATGCTCCATCTTCCTCTGATGGGCCATCATCTCCTCGCTACGGTCTCCGCGGTTGTCGGTCGATTCGGCCTCCTGCCCGTTTTGGTCTTCTTGGTGCGGCTACCCATGAGCCGTCTCCTACCGGATCTTTGTTACTCATCCTGAGTGGCAGCATGCTATGGCCGAGGAGATTGCTGCTCTCGAGCGTACTGGTACTTGGGATCTTGTTCCTTTTCCATCTCACTCTCGTCCCATCACGTGTAAGTGGGTCTATAAGATTAAGACTCGCTCTGATGGCTCTCTTGAGCGCTATAAGGCGCGTCTTGTTGCTCGTGGCTTCCAGCAGGAGCATGGTCGTGACTACGACGAGACTTTTGCTCCTGTGGCCCACATGACCACTGTCTGCACCCTTCTTTCGGTGGCGTCTGTTTGCTATTGGTCCGTTTCTCAGCTTGATGTAAAGAATGCTTTTCTTAATGGCGAGTTGCGTGAGGAGGTCTACATGCATCCGCCACCTGGGTATTCTGTTCCTGAGGGTATGGTCTGTCGTCTTCGTCGCTCTCTCTATGGCCTTAAACAAGCTCCTCGTGCTTGGTTTGAGCGTTTCTCCTCTGTGGTCACTTCTTCTTGGGCTTCTCGGCTAGTGATCATGATCCTGCTCTTTTTGTCCACACTTCGTCTCATGGTCGGACTCTTCTTCTTCTATATGTTGATGATATGATCATCACCGGAGATGATTCTGAGTACATTGCCTTTGTCAAGGCTCGTCTGAGTAAGCAGTTCCTTATGTCGGATCTTGGTTCTCTTCGTTACTTCCTTGGGATTGAGGTTACTTCCACTCCAGATGGTTTCTTTATGTCCCAAGAGAAGTATATTCAGGATCTTCTTGATCGCGCTTCTCTCACTGATCAGCGTACTGTTGAGACTCCCATGGAGCTCAACGTTCATCTCCGGCCTTCTGATGGCGAGCCTCTTTCTGATCCGAGTCGCTATCGTCATCTTGTTGGGAGTCTTGTCTACCTTGCTGTTACTCGTCCGGATATCACTTATCCGGTTCATGTTCTGAGTCAGTTCGTTTCCACTCCCACTCAGGTCCACTATAGCCACCTTCTTCGAGTTCTGTGATACCTTCGTGGAACTGTCTCTCGTCGTCTCTTCTTTCCACGCTCCAGCTCGTTACAGGCTTATTCGGATGCTACTTGGGCCAGCGATCCCTCTGATCACCGGTCTATCTCTGCTTACTGTGTTTTTCTTGGTGGTTCTCTCGTTGCCTGGAAGATGAAGAAACATACTGCAGTGTCCCGTTCGAGTGCAGAGGCTGAGTTGCGAGCTATGACTCTCTTGACAGCAGAGATTACTTGGCTACGGTGGTTACTTGAGGATTTTGGTGTTTCTGTCACTGCACCGACTCCTCTCTTGTCAGACAGTACATGTGCTATCAGTATTGCCCGTGATCCTGTGAAGCATGAGCTCACCAAGTATATTGGTGTTGATGCTTCCTTCATGAGGTCTTGTGTGCATGATCAGGTGATTGCTCTTCAGTATGTGCCTTCAGAGCTTCAGATAGCGAATTTCTTCACGAAGACCCAGACTCGAGCACAGCACGGCTTCTACCTTTCCAAACTCAGTGTTGTTGATCCACCATGAGTTTGAGGGGGGGTGTTAGAGATATATATATATATGTTAGAGATATATGTGTTAGAGTAGGACACTAGATATGATTTGGTTTCCTTATCTGTAACCTGTACTTGTGTATATATACTGGCACATTGACCTCCTGATAATACAATTTGCTATTCCTAACAGAAAGAACCTTTGAACCATTTTCATTACATCTCTTTGAAAGGTAATAGGATCATAATTAGAAGATGTGAATAACTCACCCAAGGGCAAGGTTAGTCCAGCCTTGGCAACTGCAGCTGGTATGGAAGATGGGTCTTTCATGATGACCAGCTGTCGTGGAGTGCAAACCTCACCTGCAATAGTTGAACACAAGAAATAATCAAATGAAAAGCTAGACCTAGCAATATTCCATTATTCAAATGGGCGTTTTAAATTTTTAGCAATGCTAAAATACTATTTTGAGCCTTCAAGAAATTAGTGCTACCCAACTAGGTAATTGTCTTTAAGGTCCCAAAAATACTAAAATAGTTTCAAATAATTATACTAACAATTTCAGAACTTGACTAGTTTGGAATTAACCTAATATCAATTGAGTTTGAGAGAGCACATCAGCCATTACACAGTTCTTTTCTCTATGCTGTCACTGTGAGCAAAGGCTCTTTTTTAGGATCACTATTACTGCACTACATGGTAATCTGGTGGGTACAGGAGTTGGATCACAAGATATCAAAGGTTAACTTACGCAAGAATGAACAACAAAACATGGAAACCTATCATAAAACCACTTCGAAAGCATAAGGATGTTAATATTAAATGAATATCTACTAAAATTACCATAGCCGTTGGACAAGTTCAAATCAGCAACTTCTTGAAGCATCGACTGGCGATTGTGCAAATGTTTGATAGCATTTGGTGGGTCAAGGACAGTCACTTCTGGATGCTCTTCACGATAATCCTTCAAGAGCACGAAAAAGGTTAAGAAGATAAGCAGAACAAAATGCAATACAGGGGTTACTGTACATTTAGAATTATCAACATCTAAGGATTACAATAAGTGTTAAATTTGTCACGAACAGGATTATCATAAAATATAATGCTAAGTCACACCGTTGTAAACAAAAAGAACTATATAAGGAATATGTTTCATGTTAGTAGCTATACAGTATCTAAACTCTGTTCTAAGGTGTAACCACTGCACATCAGAAGGTTTTTGTGTTGGTGTTCAGGGCCTACCTCCAAAACTTGCTGCCACTCCTTGTTAGTAAGCTGATAAAAAGAAGGCAAAAAAACTCAATTAGAAACGAAATCTTAAGGAGCACAACACTATAATGGTTATTAAGGCGGTAACGTGAGGTGACGCGACCCACCCCCCTCACACCTTTTAAGCGGTAAGGCGTGAGGCAAGGCGACGCCTTACTACATCCTAAGGCGAGGCTACGTAGGATTTAAAAATATAAGATTTGAAGAATCATCTAATATATATTAAGTGATAGTTGTTTTGTTAAGTGATATATATTAAAAATGCCCGGCTAAACCATTCCAACCGCCCGCTGCACGCCCACCCGCCCGACCTTGCCCTCCATGCCGCCGCCCGCCCGCCCCCCTTGTGCCGTCACCCCCCCCTGCTGCCCGCCTCCTCTTATCCCACGCCTTCCTCTTTTCCCACCGCCTCCAATTTCTGGTCGTCTTCTTGGTGAGGAAGCGGCGAGCGGCCGAGCGCCCGCCTCCTCCACGCCTTCGCCGCGCCACCTCGGTGCTCCTCAGCGCCGCCTCCTCCTCCCTCAGCAGCGCATGCGCCGCCTCCTCGGTCCTCCCTCAACGCCCGGCCAGCGCCCTCCTCGATCCTTCCTCGGCCGCCGCCCGCCTCCTCGATCCTCCCTCAACGCCGGCTGGTCCTCCTCGGGCCGCCCGCGCCCTTCTCTCGGTCCTTCCTCAGCGGCAGCGGCGGCCCGCGCCGCCTCCTCCGGTCCTTCCTCAGCAGCAGCACCTGCCCGTGTCATGCCGCCTCCCCTCCCCCTCTTCCTTGCCGGCCTTAGCGACGCCTTAGGCCTAAGGCGGGGGCGACGCCTTGCCCCCTGGCGGCGCCTTAGCGCTTAGGCGACGCCTTAATAACCATGAGCAGTATATTGACAAAAGTTTCAAAAATGAGATGCAAAGTGCATGTGGCTGTTTAACAAAACCTAACAACATATGGAATATCTGTGACTGCAATATCAAATATTTGATTTAATACATGTCAAGAAATACAGGCTACTGACCTTGTGCAAAATAATGTCAAATGGGCCTTGTTCAGAGAGTGGACGAGCCTCATCAATTGATACAAAATTAATGCCCTTCTTCCTGAACAAATACAGTATGAGGAAAAAAAACTCATCAAATTGACATAAAGAGTAGACTGGAAGAGCACAAGCATACTGATCGTAATCACTGGATAAGAGATACCAGGATTAGTTTAAAAGCAACAAGACGAAATTATGTCAGCCAGCTTCAAGCTTTCAATTATGTTGGCTAAAAAATGCATAAGACCATACTTTAATTACTACTAATAAGGATTTATATTTAGCAAAGTAGCATGGGTAATCCCTTTGCAGCTGTACATATTCCATAGAAGGGATCAAGGGAAGTACTTAACTGATTTCAGTGAACTCACGGACAACTTGGGAAATACAAATGCAAAATTCCCAGATATACCATAAGCTCTACTTAATATTAAGACTTGCTTTTTACAAGGAATACCTGGAATACCACTTAAGTCTACAGCCAGTAGCTAGCGTACATTAGAATTTGAAATACGAAGGCTGAAATTTAATGAACACAGTGATCTCTAGGGCAACAATTAAAGGAGGATCCATCATATTTAGAAGTAAAGCAATGAGTTCACAACAGAATGACAGCAATCAAATGCAGAGTAATTGTTTCAAAATAGTTATACTTCCTTAAGCAATCATTTCTAGAAGGAAATTATTAGCTCAGTACTTATTTTTCCTTAAAGATCACACTTATTTGATTTTGTAAAGACTTATCAGTACAACTTCAGCATCCGGATCATTGCTCCTACTTCCTAAGTCCATATGTAATAGATCAAGTTAGCAGATATTAATGACTGCATCTCAGTAACTAGACTTCACTAATCAGTTAATGCCCTGCTTATCAAAACTTCAGGAAACAGGTCACATGATTTCTCTAGTAGCTGAGTGGGTTGAAAGCGGAATTCTAGAAAAAATGAGATAAATGGCAGCTGTTCCCTTGATTTAGATAGCAAAATAAACTCTCAACACCTTTCACCCAGAATTAGACAATGACATAATTACGCAGCTGTTCTAATAGAGAGAAAATAGTAATAATAATAATAATACATAAATACAGGAATAGGACCTGTACCCCAGCATTCCAGCAACCAGGTTCACTACACAATCATTAAACAACATAAACAAAATATTTTTTATTGGGAATCAATCACCCCAATCATTGTTACAAATAGCATGCTATAGTGCTACACTGCTACAGTAGAAGGCAGGTGGTCTTGGCCACTACATAGCGGCTGCTGTAACAGGTTTGTACAACTATAGCACCTTAGTGGCCTGCTAAAGACGCTACAGTGTGCAGTGCGTAGCAGCAGTTCAACATAAATAAACGTAAAGGTTCATACAGGCCATGTATTGCATATTCTAGCCATCTTCCAATTTAAATTATTTCTCCAAGAATTGACATACACGCCAACAGTACTAACAAAACGCAAACAATTAGCAAGCTCGGGTTCTCCGCATCGGCAACAAAGAATTAATGAATAAGATGTTTGTCAAATCATCTTCAGTGGAACTAGAAAACTGACTAATGAAAGTATTAGATGGTCTTTGCGTTCTGGGTGTTTTACTATAGGCATAACTGATAGTAACTTCATATTTTCACAAATATAGCCAAGCATGCTGTGCCAGCTAAATCACCGACATATGTTATCTTCTGTGAGAACACCGCACTGCTACGCTACTGCTACACACTATCTAAATGCTGACCCTATATTTAAATTTCCTACAGGCCAAAAGGTAACAACATTAGCATCCAACCTGTTGCTTCCTCTTTTCAAGTGCATGAGGTAACACATTATGATTGCAAATAAGAAAGGAGTGGACACCGCCATCAAGGGTTTTCTAGTTAGGTCATATCACACTCCGCATGATTTAAAAAAAGTTTAAAAAATGGGGGGCTGCACGTTATCCCTTCCTTTAGATAGCAAAATAAACTCAATACTTGTCAATGGGGTCAACATTGCAGTTATGTACTAGCTAGGACAAACAAAACCAAGTACTCAACTATGATAACTGAAATGGGGAACAGACCTCTGAATTGTGTCAATGGTTCTACTAAAGCAAGCAAATCTTCTAGACCAAAACCCTATTTTCTTTACAACATCATAAGTTTGTGCACAGCACTGGGAATAACTTGAACCTTGCAGCAAAATATCCAACTTCAAGCCCATTTCAGAAATTCAGACTAAGTGGAAAGCATTGAAGAGAATTGCCCACTATCACTTCAACGATCAACACATGGTGCTACAAAATGGTATTGCAGAGAAAAAGGCATTTTATAGGGTACTTGAAACAGATCAAGCGTTTAAATGGAAACAATTACTAAATTCACCTGAGAACATTTTCCTAGAAAATACGAAAGCAGCTTACAATAAATCTAGAACAATAAACATCACAGCTCAGTTTCTGAAAATGCTCATGAAACAGGCAAAAACTATACTAACTATGCTGCAAAAAAAATAACAAAAATGTCCGGTTCCATTTCCTTTATCCTTCTTTCCTCCATTCTTTCTTGACACAGCACGTATCAACTGAAGAGAACGAAAAAAGGCAAAATATAGTGGCCGTGGTGGATTCGTTAGTCAAGTCAACATATCCATACTTTAATTATTCAGCGTGAAGCTTAATTCAAGGAAAGGATTAACAATCTGAAAGAATTTTTTTTTTCATAAGTGGTCATTTTAAAGACCTAAGACATGTGATGTGTTTATCCACAAGAATATTCCAATCTCAGATACCAACCAAGGACGATTTGTATAAAAATACCCATATCACACAGTTGACACAGCGATGAGCTATCATAAACAATCAACACAACAGCAACGTAACGATGGCTACAGATTACTGGAGGCCGTAATTAACACGCATACCTCCTAGTTTCCTTCTAAAAGTAGTAAAATAATAAGACCAATTGTAGCTACCACATCTCATGCAGAAGCCACTCTTCACTATCCACTAAACTCCCACAAGATCATAAGTAAAACTCAAATTCGATCACTGCTTACTGACCCGACGAGAAGCAGTGACTAAATTCCATCCAATTCCACCCCAGACCTTACAAATCAGTTCAGATTCTAATCAAATCACTTCCCTATTTCTTGCCTCCTGAATCAAAATTATCTATTCCTTGAAGGAAACAGAAATAGTCCAACCTTGAAGGAAACAGAAATAGTCCAAGGGAATAGCACGCACAATCTGATCATGATTCGATCACCAATCCACATCTGAGGTTCAAAGACAACTCTTCTGCCGAGACCCACCACCATTTCTCCTTGGTTCAGAATAAACAAAAATCCCATCTTTTTTATCTCCCTCAAATCAAATCACTCACCACACACCTCCTCAGAAAACCACAGAAAATATTCCAGCTTTGGCGCGGGATCAGAAGAGCATTAATTTAATTTTACCTGGCGAGCGCGAGCAGATTGGGCTGCAGGAAGCTCTTCACCTTCTTCTTGGTGAGCGCATACCCCACCACCAGCCGCTGCCCCGACGAGGCGGCGGGCGGCGGGGAGTGCGCCACAGGCGACAGCGGCGCCGCTGCCGCAGCCGCCTCCTCCTCGTCCGACACCTCCTCGTGCAACCTCATCCCAGCAAACCCTAACCCTAACCGCCCCCGAATGGCGAGTAAATGGACCAACAAAAATACCTCGAAAAATCGGCAAAAAAAAATCTGGGAAAAATCGGGAGCGATCGCAGGTGAGCAATTCGCGGGTGGGGAAAGGTTTAGGAAGGAGGATTTAGGATTGATTTGGGGAGAAAAATTTTGCAAATTGTTTTTGCATTTTTTTAAAAAAGAAATTTTGGAGCTTTGTGTGTTTAATGGTGAGATGAGCCGAGGCGAGTGGGAGAGAGAGGGAGGGAGGAAGCCGAGAGCGGGAGGGTATTTGTAGGCGACGAGGGGGGCAAAGGATTGTCTGTGGCAGCTCATATATGATGTGGTTAATCAATATTCAGTACTACATTGAGTAGGTAGTACAAGTGAAAAACAGCCTACACCCTCGGTGCAGGGACATAACTTATATAGTACAACACGACTAGAGAATATGGTCAGGTAGTGCCATATTTAGATTCAATAGATCATCCAGGTGAAAAATCGCATGTGCCTTCAGTGGTGCAGAGACATAACTTATGTAGTACAACACGACTAGAGAATAGGATGATCAATTAATACTATATTTAGATTCGTTAGGTCGTCCAAGTGAAAAACTGCATGTACCCTCGGTTCAAGAACATAACTTATGCAGCACAACACCACTAGAGAATATGATAGCCTTAACAATACAAATAGCCATAACTTTGAATTGAGTGGGTGGGTGTTGTCTTTAAATAGCCAGAGAACATTCGAAGACCATATACCTTTGGGATCAAGTGGTCTTGAGTTATGTATAGTCGTTAATGGTGACAATTTTCAGCAATATGGATGCATATAGTATGCATATTTATGTGCAACAAAGCAAAAATGCAATGGTACGGAGCAACGGCGAAGGCACCGTCCGTGCTAGGGTAGCGAACAAGCACGCAATAGCAAATAGCAAGCTAATTCTAGCCAAATGTGATATTATCTTCTAATTGATTTCTCTTGTCAATGTTTGAATAGCTAATTTGTTTGATTGTTTCTTACCAATGTGTTATAGAGTTGCAAAAAGTAGAGAAGCGAACTTTGCACAATTATATTTCAAACAATGGAACTGATAAGAACACAGACTTACTACTATTCACAATTTACTCTTGTATCACAAGTTTTGCTAGTTTTGATCTACAAATCGCTAGTCACGTATATTTATGGGCATTTGGAGCACACTATCCCGAGATACCACCCTTATTGTATGTCACATTTTTTCACAGAGTTTTTTTTTTGTGGTATTGTATGAATTTTAATTGTACAAGACTAAAAAAATACCGTTAGGTATATGTTTGGTACTCCTATCTTATGTTAGCTTAGAACAAATTACCATTATATATATTTAGTACCCCTATACTCAATAGAAGTAGAGTACTCCCTCTATTTTTATCCCAGATTAAGAATCTCTACGGTGTCTATTAATTTGTGGGTGCAAGTGGAAAAAAGGAAGGTTGCTTAATTTACTCTTGTATCACAAGTTTTGCTAGTTTTGATTTAGATCGCTAGTCACGTATATTTATGGGCATTTGGAGCACACTATCTCGAGATACCACCCTTATTGTATGTCACATTTTTTCACAGAGTTTTTTTTTGTGGTATTGTATGAATTTTAATTGTACAAGACTAAAAAAATACCGTTAGGTATATGTTTGGTACTCCTATCTTATGTTAGCTTAGAACAAATTACCGTTATATATATTTAGTACCCCTATACTCAATATTTTTATCCTGAATTCGCAACTGGTACGGTGTCTATTAATTTGTGTGTGTGTGTGTGTGTGTGTGTGTTTGAAATAACCATCGATCTTATGCACTCAAAATTGAGAATCAATGTGATTTGACCTTTACAGCCGATCGATCGATGTTAAGGTATTTCAAGGGTAGCAAAGAGTACAAGCCCGTATTAACTCTTAACACATTGATTGTTAGCACATGGAGCTTACTTGTGTGCAACAATGGTGGTAGAATTGTTGGAAACGATTGTGAAAAAGGAACTTGGATGCGTTGAGTTGACTATTGTGGTACATTCCACTGGATTTGATACCGTGCAAGTGGAAAAAAAAAGGAAGGTGTTGCTTAATTAGCAAGAGAATACCACAGGCGATTAAAGTCATGCTTTTTTGTGCACCAGTATATTTATTATATTCCTTCAAGTATTTATGGAGATTGCAACGATACGACGGCACAAGAATCTTCTTGCAAAAATTAATCAAGCAGCTATTGAATTATGCAGGCAGTGCATCGTGAGACACTCTACAATGAACTAGAGTAGAGTCATATAATTCCTGTACTTTTTCTCTGCGGATTTGCTTCAGTTTTCGTCTTGTTTAAACTTCTTTTGCTTTAATCTCCCTGATTTTCAAACTCATTTGAGCACGATAGATATTCAAATTCATAACTAACTCCGTGTGCTAATGGAGAGCGAGAAAGGCAGTAATTAATGATGGTAGCAGGAACAAGAAAGAGGAGGCATGCATGGCTACTGATCGCTTTTGGATCCAGCAGATCGAGGACAAATTAAGCCAAGCTAGCTAGCTAGCACTCATCCATCCATCACAGTTGACCTGAGGAGACGTCGCCGTCAGATAGTGTCAAAGCTGCAGAGCACGCAGTACACCTTCTTCACTAGTTGCCAGTAATGCGGACAAGATGCTTTTGTCGCCGGCCGGCCAAATGCTGCAGATCTGGCCTGGTGACCGGTGAGCTGAGCTATGGTCCTTTAATTGTGCTCTTCTGACGATCGACGACGACGACGACGACGGCGGCGACGGTGAGAGAGAGAGATGGCTACGCATGTGTCAGCACTGTTGGTGTTGGTTCATGACTGCATGCACAAGTGCTGCTGCTTCTTGCATTGCATACGTGTGGTGTGGACGTCCACCCATGTAGCATTCTAGGCAATGGAAAACTTTTCCTACACAGCCACTTGAAACAAATGGAGGAGCTCGATCAGCATATAAGGATATTGGGGTAGCTTTACCCATAGAGAAGTTAATGCTAACCCACGGAGGTGAGTTCATAGATATTCTCCGTTAATTCATTTCATGCAGCACCTGGATTACCGCCGTAAGTTTATCTTCAGAGGCTGAAAGACTCAGACCCTGGACCAAGAGTCATGGGTCATGGAGGTTTTCCTCTATGTAAGAGAGGGTGAGTTCATCGCTCACACCTTCAGACACGAGACCCCCCAGAGCAGCTGGTCAGAAGCAGTCCAAGACGCAGCCCGCTTCGCCTGCAATTGCCTGAGCCAGATGCACGAGGATCTTCTGCGATAATCACCCTTCTACTACTACCTGCCCCTCCAGGAAGGAGAGTCCGATCCCGAAGTCTTCGTCGTCATGTGGGAGTAGTTAGCTTAGTTAGCTAGCAGTGCTTGCTTTAACAGTCTTCTGGTTGCAAGCACTTTTTGTTTCCTTCTTGTGTAGACGATGTGTGTGTATCTTGTGTTGTGACTTAGCATAGTCTATCTGCTGTGTTTCAGGAGTCATGTAAATACCTAACTCCCCTTAATATAATACAGCTGTTCTAGGCTTTGTATTGTATTTGATCGATTTTTCTCGATTGGTTTGACACTACTACAGAAAAGCTCATCACAGACGGTTCGTAACAGTCATCACAGACGGTTTTTGAACCGTCTGAAATTTTATGTCTCGATAATAAAGTTGTTATCACGAGGCGGTTGAAAAACCGCTCAGGATAAGTATTATCACAGACAGTTCGTGGTTGGAACCGTCTGTGATAAGTCTTTAGACCTAATTAATTTTTATCGTATTTTCAGCTAGCATCAGGAATTGCTAGCCATGCCCTCTGAAAACTAGCAAGCAGAAATATATCACAGATAATTGTTGACAACTCAAAGTGATCATTTAACTCAAAATCAATTACAAAAGAATGTTTCAAGTATATATTGTCGCTAAGTTACAAATTGAATTACAACCAGTCAAAGTGAATTACAATATTGAATCACTTGTTTCAAGCTCGGTCATCGGTGTCAACGGCGTGAAACTCTCCGGTGGTGTTAACTATGTCTGCCTTGATGAAGCCGCAGAGCTCCCCTCAAACGTCTGTGACCTGGTCCATCTCAAGTGCATTTAACTCTATGTTCAAGCTCACGCCAAAGCAGAGTAAAGTAGTAAGCATATATATTTAAATTTATAATTAGGAAATAATTATTACGAGATTGACAAACCTGGGGATCGTGCGTACTAGAAGCAATCAATAGCTGCATATGATGGCATACGTAGAATGCGCATAGGTGATCTCGTTTTTGCTGGCGGCACTGCAAAAATAGAATTACACATATATGTACAATACCAAGACGCAATATTACGAGTATGATATATGATTATTGTGTTGTAGCGCTGCATCGAAATCGCATCCTCGTGAGTCGCTGTGGCGCTGTTCCCTTGTATAAATATCCCTCGGCAACATAGCCGATGAACGCCTACATGATTCAAAAAGTTATCCTTGTCCATTTCAAACGAAGGAAGACTACAATATAGTGTAAACGAGTGAAAATGCGAGTAATAAAATAAAATCTCCAGTGGGCGCCACAACCCAAGGGCAACTTAGTGGGATTAAAGCGAAGTTTCCGTAATCGCTTCAATTTGAAATATTTCTAGGCGTTCTTTACGCAACAAGTGGAAAATTCCACTGATAATCGAAGGTACTCGACAAGACTTACACAAACTATTTAAAATAAAGTGTCCGAGAGGTCCTATACAAAGGATTAGAATTTATAGATGCATAAGGTTAACAACGGAAGGTTATAATGGTTAAATTTTAGAAAGCAATACATCTTAACCTACACTTGCTAGGTTTTAGTAAAGCAATTTAATAAATCAATTTGGATTAAAACAGTAATTAAATAAAAGTATGATCATAATTAGTATCAAAATCAAGTGGCTACAACCACTAACAATAAATTGCATGACTCACTATCATGCGAAATTAATAATTCCCAAAACCCAAAATTAGAGCAAATTCTATACAGGTGACATCAATCCAAGCGTTGTCCTGAATCGTGGACATGGCTATTCGAATAGTTTTAATCCTGCGGGGTGTACATCTTTACCCACACGACTTAGTTAGCAGTAAGCCTCGGAATAATAGCACACTTGCCTTTGGTATGCCTAGGGTAAACTAAGATTTGGTATTTTCAACAAGTTGACACTATTGAGTTGGATGACCCATGTGAAGATCCCGCTTAAACAACGATGATAGCATATATTCAGCAGAGGTTCACATGTTGTCAGGGAATGCCGACCAGTCAATTAAATGCAAACTCGTGTTAGCCACACATATTACACCGCTGATCGGGCCTGAAGAAGTACGTACATGCGATGTAACACATCTACGCCTTACCCTTCTAAGAACATCGATATTGATATAAGCTCCACATGGCATACGACACGGCCAAGACTTAAGCATCTATGCCATATGAAATCAATACACATGTCCTTACTCTCCTGTATCCAACTCAATAATATTAACCCTTTACTTAACCAAACAGCGCCCATACCTTTGCGTGTGGAAATGCGTTTGGGGCTTGAATTGGGCGTCGAGTTGATCCTTAATCAACGGACAAGACATCCACAGTTCCCATTCTCGTGCACTAGGCACCATCACTAGCATCCACTTGTCCAGATTTGAATTAAGTTTAACAACAAGATTTAGATTCATTTGATTTAAATAAACCGAACAAAGAATCAACAAAAATAAAAATGTATTTGTTGTTCCCTGGTTTGACAAGATAAGCACGCCAAACACTACCGTTCTATGGACTGCATGGCTAAGCAAAATTGAAATTAAGTATTATATCACCACAAACTACCTTAGGTTGAGTGTATGATCAATTCAAGGTAAGCCACAATTGTCAGGTTGTAACTACCTATTGACAGATCACAATTAACTTTTAAGAAAATTAGCATGCAACAAAGATATCACTTGTGTTTTGTAAATCTGAGTTCAAAAATTAGGATCAACATGGTGCGAGAGGATGCTTGCCTTATGGAATGTCCACTTGTTCACTCTCGGATGCGTTATTGTTTCCGTCGCACAATTCGTAATCTAGAGAGAAAATACAAAAGCAAATAAATACCAACAAAATCGAGAAATCCAAAATGCTCCAAAAATGCATGATAAATACATTTTAATGAGGTTATGATTCTAGATGCATTTAAGTATAGATTTTAATTTAATAAAAATTCAATTTCTTATGGACTGGTTAAAGTTATAGCCATTGCTATATATTGAAATTTATTTACACTAATCTTTTAATTCAAATTTTTATTCAACACTTAATCTCTAATGTCTATTTTTAACCCTAATCACCTATCTCTCTATCTCTCTCTCTCTTCCTGACCCCTCTCGGCCGAAGCCTCTTCTTCTTTTCCTTATCTCTCTCGGCCGACTCTCCTACCTTCCTCATCTCTCTGCCTCTCCGCCTCTCGCTCTCTCTCGCCTCCTCACGGCGCCGGGCCTCAGCTCCCTTGACGCCGCCGCTTGATTCCGGCGCCGACTCGGCTCCTCTCAGTTCTCTCTCTCACAAATGCCGCCTCCTTGCCCCCTTCGCTCCTGGCGCTTGGTGCTCTCTCCCTTGGCGACTCTCACGCCTTCTCCTCGTCTCCTCCTCCTCCAGCGGTGGCCGGAGGCTGCGCCGCCTCCTTCTTCGCCCGGCGCGGTCGGCCCGAGCACCTTCTTTGCTCCCCACGGGCGGCAGTGCGTTCGCGCAGCCCACGACTTCGAGCTCGCGATCCCAGGCTTCGCTGCTCCAGTGCCTTGGCCCAGCGGCTCGGCCTCCCGACGCCGCGTGCCTTGGCTCCTCGAACCGCCCCAATCCTACCTCGGTCTCTCGCGGTTTGGTTCCCGTGCTAATTTGATTTCAGCTTATGTTGATTTTAGCAAAACCAGTTGATTTCGTGATTAATGTTATTGATTATTTATGAATGCATGTTCATGGAGGTCCATCCGAGGTGGTGAATGCTACGATGGTGGAGGTGGGTGTTGGGTTCGGATGCCCTTCGAGGTAAGCCCTCGGTGATCTCCTCTCTACTCCTACCCCTATTGCTCTGTGATGAAGAAAATGAACGAGAGCTATCTTGATTGTTCTCTTGAGATCCGGGGTTGATTCTATTGAAATCGATGATTGATGATGTGCAAGTGATGTGCATGATGATGGGTCTTGGGGTTACCTCTTCTTTGGGACTTGGGTTTGGGAAGAAGAGGGTGGCAGTCTTGGTGTCTCGGTGCTCCCCTCTGTGCGCCCTTCTGCCGGGTGCTCCCCCTCCTCCCGTGCTTCCTGGCTCCTGATGCTTCTTTCCTCCTCTTGCTCATGTTGCTGCTTTGCTGGCTTGCCTTGGTGATTGCGACATCAGTTGATGATGGTGATCTTTGGCTTGGCTTGGCATGGTGATTTGCTCCTCGCCTTTGCTTTGATTGTCTTGCTCTTGATTGCCTTGGTGGTGCCTTTGAATGATGTTGGGCTTGTGTGTCGGCTTAATTTGGTTTTGCCTTGGTTCTAGCCACGAGAAGAGAAAGAAATGGGGTGTGGGTGAGGAATTGGGCTGCTGAGAAGGAATTGTGTTGCTCTCTATTTGGTTTTGCGATGGGTTGGGAAATCTCTGGAAGGGTCATCTTGTCCACGTGCTTTCTTTGGCTCTCTTCTCTTCTTGTCTTGATGGTGGTGGTGCTTTGGTAGTGCTTGGCAGGGAGGCAAATGAGTCATCATTGCAATTTGCTAATGATGCTCATGCATTTGTGCTTATCGAGATGGTTCCTAAGATATTTTTGGGTTTGGGCATTTTGGTCCATTGGTTAGCAATTCATTATGCAATGGTTTTGTGACAATTGAGGCAATTCGAAGATCGTGAGGTTTTGGATTTCCCTAAATGCCGAATGATGAAAACCTACGGAAATAAGGCGGTCTTGATTTACTTAGGTTAGTATAGGTATCTTGGGTATCCGGTGCTTGACTAATCAGGTTAGCCTAAGTGACTTGAAAAGTCAATATGTGCAATAGAGGAAAATGAACATACATGTCGAGTATTCCTTTAAGAAGGGTGAAGTCGTGATTTTTATTGAGTAGAGAATCAAGGTACAATACCATGTTCCTCTTTGGCACAGAATCGAAGAATCCAAAGGAACCTACTCATGTATGTCGCTATAGTCATAAACCTATGTTGAAACGTAATTTGTATAGCAAATATTGAAGCACTTACTTCTGGTTGTAGGGCACCATTATGTAGTCCTTGTCGTCCAGAGCAAGCAATCCCATTTTTATGTAATTCTCGACGTAGGATGCGTCTTGGTTGATTGTTTGCTCAGAGACCACGTGTGGGTCGAGGAAGCCCACTGGTTCTTTGATTCGACGGGCACATTTCATAATGTATCTGTACATAAGCAATGAGTTATGATATTTATCGGTATCATGTGAGTGTAGAAATTGATTGTACACACTTACAGTGTCCAGCATCGTAGAAGTGAGGCGTCGAGGGCAGTTAGGTTGTATAGGTCAAATAAGTCTTCGAAGCCCACGACGAAGTGGCCAGGCTCGTGGA
This sequence comes from Hsuehochloa calcarea, assembly GCA_036346395.1. Lineage (NCBI taxonomy): Eukaryota > Viridiplantae > Streptophyta > Magnoliopsida > Poales > Poaceae > Hsuehochloa > Hsuehochloa calcarea. The sequence continues at coordinate 28,869,542 of CM070611.1, forward strand.
GAAAATGCTCACTCCCGTATCTGATGGTGATTCCAGTATGGCCCCCGTCCTCTCGGGTCTTGCGCAAGTACCAATCGTGCAAAGCTTGACAAGCTAGTCCTGAGCTATTTATTTCTGCGCCGGAGACCAACAGACTTCCGAGGGAGTATTTTACGGGTTTGGGAGGTGCCTTAATGTTCTTCGATTTTGATTTCTTCTTAACGAGGCGGCTGAGGGACGTCTTCCCATGAGACGCCTTAGGGACCGATATGGTGACACGCTTTTCTTGTCCCTTCGCCGTCTTCTCGACGGGAAGCGATGTGGCGGCCTTCTGAATCTTTGGTTGAGGCGGACTCATCGAGGGTCCTATTGAAGAGGCAGGGTCCTGTCGATATCGCGTCACTGAAGGGCCCAGTGCGATGTCCTTCTTGGGCCACTGGATAAAAGTGTGTGTGTCATCCCCTAGTGTTCTGATTTCTTCGTTCGAGGGAATCTCCAGCGGGATGGTCATGAAATTGTCATGTACTATGTCCACCTGCACCCTGGCGTAACCCTACGCCAGCTGGGCACCGTGCTGCACTACCCCTTCCTGGTATGGATACACCATACCCCGCCCAGCCTCAATCGGAATCGACCCAACCATCCTCACTTGAAGTTTGCAGGGCATCGGCTCCTACAAAACGGTACACAATTAGCTAAGGCGTCCTATAGGTCTATCTTTGGAGCATTCCAGAGATGTACATTACCTCGATGTCGTCGATCGGTAATTTCACATCGTCATGTCTAGAATTATGTGTGGACGCGACGCTACTCCGATGTCGAGCAGGACTTGCTCCCAAATTAACAGGGGTGGCTTGCGCCTGCATGAGTTGATTTACTTAGTTCTGCAAGTTTGTTATTTGTTCTTGAAATTTTTCAATAATCACATGTTCCAACCGAGCGTCGTGCTGGTCCTTGGATCTCTTCCTACTCCTATATGTGTCGGAGTTGTGTGGGAATCCATCCCTCCAAGGTACGTAAACCCCAACACCTCGTGTGCGACCCGGGTGCTCCTTGTTTCCCAGGGCTGTAGACAGTACATCCTTCTCCCTGTCTATTTCGAAGGAACCTTGGGAAGATGCGGAAGTCAATGCTTCTTACAAGAGGACATCATGTTATTTGTAGACACCATGAAGTTATGGACTTATTAACAATTAAGTGGTTCGGCAAATTTACCAGGCGTTGAGACACTGCCTCGTCTGCCGGGTTTGTGAAAGAGATGCTGCCCGAAGACGTGGCTGATGCCCGCGCTTAACTGTGCTCGAGCGCTTCGTCGAGATCTCGAGAACGGCCAGGCAATGGTCTCGTCCTCCGTCGCCCATTGCGTGGCTTTACCAGCGTACCCAGCGGTGCCGAGTCTGTGGGGGTGAGTGTTTTGTGCCTGAATAGCTCTGTGCGCCGCACTTTGCTCCTGAAATTACGTACGCAATGATTACATAATCAAATAGAAGTTACCCATTGAACCTAAATATATGATACATAGTAAATAAAATATATGAAATTGCACAAAAAAAACTGCAAAGGAGAAGGAAATATTGCAAACAAACAAACACACATACATGGATGTAACGGTAAGTACATGTTAAACTTATAGCGGTCAGCAGGTTCGATTCTGACGATGATGCAGCACAAAGATAAAACGATAAGAGCAAAGGTGTCTAAACTCGATACCTTTTTACGAGGGGGTAAAACCCAGGTAAAGACACGTCCGTCTAATAGCTTTGCGGATATAAAATAACACATTTTTTTTGGACTAAATGCAATTTAAGGGATTGCATTTATAAACAAGGATGAACTATTCTCATCAATGGCAAATGATGCGGCCTCTATTGTACAATATAAGATCATCTACACACTGTATTCCCTCTACAAATATTGCTGCAGAGCTAGACCTAATTTCGGTAGCACAAACAAGCATCGTACCATTACTAGCGCAGGACCTCACCAAACTACCGAGCGCTTCGTACGACACAGCTAGACCTAATTTTAAAAGAAGATCTTCTAATAAAATAATGGATATTATATGAGCAAGATATTGAGATTAACATGTTAAGCCCGAATAGCTTCTCAAAATTAATTTTAAAAAAAAATTGTAAATTAATATCCAATACCACAAAGCCTTTTACACAAAAGCAGAAAATTTGAATAAATTAGTTTTAACAAAAACTGAGGCGATTATGAGACGACATTTAAGGTCATTTGCATAACCACGATTTCCCGAGATTTTGCAAATTATGCTCCTAATCGATAGCTCTCTAGTCGCCAGATCAACACAGAGATTCAAACTGACAGATTATACACAGAGGTTTCGAAAGCTAGATCGAACACAGATTTTCCAAGGTGCCAGATTACTCTAGCCACTGCTGCTTAACAACAAACACTGCCACTGATGATTCCCATAGCTCTCTTAACAAAACACTCAGCTGGAGAAGTAAGAGTCACAGTTAACAATCCACACTCAATTCCCTGCCAACAACCATCCATTGACATTCAAGATCACTGCCAACCCCTATCTATCAATGAACTGAGGAGGCAATAAACCTCAACCAACAATCAATACCTTCGGCTCGACCAACAAGCTCCTCAGCGTGCTTCATGGCAAAAAATACTCGAATAATACTAACGTTGTTTAAACCATAATCAAATAACAGAGATTCACAAAATATTTGCAAGTTTTACCACCAAAGCTCATTGCTAGATTAGCTAAACAGCAGCTACTGCCGCTGATGAGAGGGGGGCCACTGGCCAGACAGAGGTGCCAAGAGGGAGAGAGGGCACAGAGGGGGGGCAGTCGGTAGAGAAGCAGGAGAGAAAAGGGGGAAGCGCTCTCGGGCGGTGGCTACCGACAGCAAGTGAGGCCGAGAGGCGCGGGCAGTGAAATGGGATGCCAAGGATAGGAGGAGGCCAAGGGAGGTGGTGGCGCGGCCGAAACGGCGCTGAGCAGGGGGCGGCGGCGGCGGGAGCGGATGGCCGCAGGGGTCGGTTAGTGGCGATGGCGGACGGAGGGAGTGGAGAGGAAATGGAGGTGCGCAAGGGCATGAGGGAGGAGAGGGGATGCTCACCAAGCCTTCGGTGGAGGCGGGGGTGCACCGGAGCGGGCTGGCCACGGGAGCCGAGGCGGTCGGAGGGGAGGCGACGGCGGTGGAGGCCCACAATGGGGGAGCGTCGGCGGCTTATGGGATGGCCGAGGCGGTGGGGCGAAGCTTCCAGCGGCACCAAATCGGCCAGAGGAGCACCGGCGACCGGAACGGGGGAGGCGGTGTTGGGTGGCGCCGGATCGGGGGAGGTGGCGTTGTGCGATTCTGGGAAGTGTTAAGAACTAGGGCAACTGCACAACAATTCGAGCGGACCACTTATATAGACTAACATCACATACGTTTCTTTAATAGAACCGTCTGTGCTGTGCATAGATGGACCACCAACTAATTGCCGGTCTGACCGCCGCCAAATCGGTCAGTCCGCCAAGGGTGGCCGGTCCGACCGCCCAACACATGGCAGTCTGACCGATTTAGCACCGGTCAGACCGTCAGGCCACAGAAGCAATGCACTTTTAACTTTGCTCAAATGACAAAACACACTTGCCCATTTGTGTGCATTTCCAACAAGGATTAAAAGATGATATTCTCAACAAGTTGATAACTCTAACAAGTCCGCATTAACATCAACATTAGAGATGAAAAGTCCATAACACATGTTAACATCAAATTACAATGGAATACATGCTTAATTGAAATATAGTCCTTCATGATGATCGACGCGTGTATAGCTAGCTTCCTCACTGGGTTCTTCCTCCAGTCTGATGCCGTCTCCGAAAGGAGGCAACTCGTCAAATTGATTGTACTCTTCCTCATCCACGACATTCTCAACTCCGACAATCGAAGTTTCTCCACTGGGCAGAATCAGCAAGGTGTTTGAGCTTCCCATCTTTCTTACGCTCCTCTGAGTGCCAACACATCAATCCTGCCTTAGCTTGGTAGGTCGTTGGTAGGTCGTGGGCAACATGTTTCCCTCGTATGGATGTCGACTAAGAGACCTAACAACGTCAGAAAACTCTTGTCGGACCAACCATTGCTTGCCTTCAATTTCAGCAGTTCAAGCACGGTTGATAACCTTGTGTATTCCGGCTTGCAGCTAGGGAACAAAGGTTTCCCCGAGTCCTCCATTAAGCCCTTGAATTTACAAAACTCTCTCTCACCGTAGTTCCCTTCTGCATCGCGTAGCATCTGATCCAGATTGTCATCATGCGATATATCCTCATCAAAAGCACATTCCATACCCTGCATATCGTTGACTTCCTCGGCGATGTCGTCATTACTGACTTCCGGTATAATCTGCTCTTCACCGTGACTGCTCCAACATGTATATCCTTTTTTGAAACCCCTTCGTATTAAGTGAGCTTCGATCTGCGCCGGGTTGTTAAGCATTTTCATATTACCACAATCAATGCATGGATAATACATAAATTGTATCCCCTTCTTCAACATATCCTGCTCGGCGGCTCTTCTAAAAGCAAACACGCTATTAATATACTCCCTCACACGGTTCTCAATGTACATCTAGTTTCGGTCCATCTACACGTGTACGCACGTAACAAATTAATTAGTGTTAAATTATATTAATAAACCGCAAGTACCCTTCATAATGACCAAACTCATTAGTGATTAGTCTAGAGCAAATATAAAGGGTTACAGATCGTTACACATTAGTGATTAGTCTAGAGCAAAAATAAAAGGTTACAGATCGTTACCTTTCTCTCCAAGGTGGCGCAATGTGGGAGGAGGCAGCAGAGGTGCTGCAATGGGGGAGGAGGAAGCAGGGGTGACAGCTCAAAATGGAATAGGCAGCAATGTGCATGGAAGGAGGCAGCAGCAGGTGGCGTAACGGGGGAGGAGGCAGCAGCAGCAGGGTGGCCAATGGGGAGGAGGCAGCAGTAGCAGGGTGGCGGCGCCTCAAATGGAATGGGCAGGGGGGCCTGTCGGGAGCATCTATTTATAGTGGTAGTATATCACAGGCGGTAGTAAAGAACCGTCTGTGATACGTCCACATCACAGACGATTAACGAAGAACCGTCTGTGATAATTTTATCACAGACGATTCCCCAAGGAACCGTCTGTGATGAGGCATCTTCTATTGCCTGTTTTGTAGTAGAGTGAATTCTTTTGTTGTGCTCTAGAGGGCTAGTAACCCTCATATACTCCCCCTCCTCATTCTAAGCTTCAGTGTTTCTTCAGATGCCGCCAAGAAGAGTCTCCGCCCCAACCTGTGGAGCTTTTGCAACTGGCCGAGGAAGAGGCCGTGGCAATGGCCGTGGTCGTGGCCAAGGACAAGATCTGCCTCCCATACACCGTGGAATCCATCAATGGCACAAGTTATGTTCCAAAGAAACTCAGATTCTTCAAGATCTCGCTAGCGGTCAATGACCGGACCAACCAATACACCTCCAAGCTTGCCGACTTTCTCAAGACGAGACCCCTCACTTTTGCTGCAGCCAATGAACCCCAAGAAGCCGAAGATTGGCTCCGGGATACTAAGAAAAAACTTCATCTAGCCCGATGCTCAAAAGAAGATAAGGTGGACTTTGTCACCCATCAGCTGAAAGGAGCCACCGCTACATGGTGGGAAAACTATCTCGCTGCCCGAGGTGGTGAAAGTCCAAATGAAGAAGAAGAACCAAAAGTTGTAGCATCTACGACTGGAGCTCCGCAAGATCCAGCTACTGAAGCAATTGCTGAAGTACAACTTGAAGAGACTGAACTCGAATGGCAGTCAATTCCTTGGGCAAACTTCAAAGCCGCTTTCAGAACCAACTTTGTACCCGCTGGCACAATGAGGATGAAAAACGAGTTCAAGGCTCTCAAGCAGGTCACATGTCGCTTAATGAGTACCTGACGACATTCAACCAACTTGCCCGCTACACCCCCGATGACGTAGCTGATGAAGAGGAAAAGATCGACCGCTTTATGGAAGGAATGCGTGAAGATATGAGAGTCCATCTTATCCTTCATGATTTCCCCAGCTTTCATCACCTGGTAAACAAAGCCCTTGTGTTGGAAAATGAGAAAAAGACTGCAGAAGTAAGCCACAAAAGAAAGATGACATTTCTTCATAGGCCACACGACAACTTTTCGCAGAAGTCAGCATCTCCTAGTAGCTTGTCTTTCAGGCCAATTGCAGTCCCATCACCAAATGCTCCAGTTTCAGCTCCAACCTCAGCTCCGTATCACAATGGGAGCGTGTTCGCACTCCCGTCCGTCGAATGCATCGCAATGCGCAACCCAATAGCACACCTTCACTGCTTCAAGTGTGGTGAAAAAGGATACTTCACCAAACGGTGCCCTCAACGCCACAACCCTTCCACGAAGTTCAACTCAGGAGCCACACCAACTCAAGGTCAGACGTCAGTTGCAAGCAAAAGTCATCAGACCTCGTAGGCATCCAGAGCCGCTTCCACGGCAAGCCAAAGCTAGGGCCATGTCAACCATGTCACCGTCGAAGAAGACCAGGCAGCTTCAGAAGCAATGAGAGGTATGCTCCCCATCTCATCTAAGTAGCTCGAATCTCAGGATCGAGATTCTGTTTAAGGAGGGTAGGTTTGTAACATTCTCAATTTAAAAGAAAAAATTTCTAGCCTTTTGATTTTCAAAATTCAAATTGAATTCAAAATTTTGAACTCACCCGTCTTGGGCCCATCTCGGCCCGGTTCTCCCCGCCCAGACCCACCACGCCGCCCAAATTTCACCGACCGCTCAGATCCTCCTCCTCGCTCCCCCTCCGGCGACCCGCGCCTGGCCGATCGCGGTGCCCCTCTCTGCGCTAGGCGCCTCACCACGCCACGCGCCTGCCTCGGTTGCCACCACCACGTTGCACGCCGACTCGCCGCCTCGGCCCCCGCCTTGAGTCGCCTGCCGCCCCCCTTCTCCCCTCCTCCCGCGGCCGCCGCTCACGGCTTTCCGCCGCCCCACCGCACCTCCTCCCCACTCCCACCCCTCTCTTCTCCCCTCCCCTCGGCTATTTAAGCCACTCACCACACCCTCTCTTCTCTCCTTCCTCCTCGCCTCCTCCTCCCGTCTCCCATCGACGTCGTCGTTGTCATCGTCGACACCGTCGCCGCCTCCTCGTCTTCGCCTCTGGCCGCTGCCGCCCCGCCTTGTTCCCTGCCTCCTGCTCTGGCCCGCTCCCAGCGCCGCCACTCCCTCCCTCTCACTCCTTCCCGGCGCCACCACAGGCGCGCCTCCTCCTCTCTCTCCCGCCTCCTCTCCCTCTCCCTGCCCCTCTCATTCTTCACGCGGCGGAAAACTCAAGGCGTCGCGCGGAGTGTAACATTTTTAACGCCGCGCCGGCTGACAGGTGGGCCTCCTCCCCCGCCGCGCCGACTGACAGGTGGGCCCCACGTGCACAGTGCCACGTGAGGATGACAAGTGGCCCCACCAAAGATCGGCCTTTGTGGACCCGCAAGGCGGTGCACATGGACTTGGTCTCACGACCGTGGCCGTGGATCGAGCATCAGGCGTGTGACACGTGTCAGCACGTGGTTTTTTTTTTCAGTTTTCTGATTTTCTTTTTAATTAAAAATTCAATTGAAAAGTTTCAAAAATTCATATCTTTTTCGTTATAACTCCAAAAATTACGAATCTTGTTCCTAAAATTTTCTAAAATCAAGATGTTGCTAATGGCACTGGTCTTGTTCAATTTGGAGTTCATTTGTTATGGATTTTTTATTTATTTGCTCTCTCCGCTGTTGTGCCTTTTTTCGGTACTTTCGTCCTATTAGGGTTCGAAGACGCAGGAGACCTCCCATTCGACCAAGCTCAAGAGTACCAAGATTCTCTTGCCTTTAACCAAGGTGAGTCAATAATTTGATCATTTTAAGCCTACATTTTATACAAACTATATTTATTTAAATTATCAAAATTGCATGCTTTAATTCTTTAATCAAATGTATGCTAAAGCTTAAGGTAGTTAAATACCTATTTGATTATTACTTAATTAATATGCCATCCATTGATAATTGAACCCATTATTCCTTGTCACCCTAGTAACTATATGGTAATTACTAGTATAGGTTGTACCTAAGCGACATGCTAGTCTTGCTTAAGTATCGGGGCATTTAATGTCCTAATAATCATCTTTTAAACATGAAAGTGGTTTTGGGCAATCATTGTGGGTAAATGACTGGGTTGACTAAGTTAATGTATTTTTGCTCCTCAAAACCCTAAACTGCTTTTACCATCTGGGCGGAAGGTAGGATGGATGATATTATGGTGGGTGCTAATGTAGCCCAAGAAATGTTAATATGTGGTTGGTATGCGGAATGAACCGCCCAGATAACTTTAATGACTTAATCTTGTCATGACCTCCCGTGTAAAACAAGTGCAACCACAAGTCTGTAAAGTACATCCTGACTAAATAATTTGTATCCACCAGTACGAGTTGCATCAGGTAGATGACCCGTGATGCCGGGAAGCCTTCGTGGCGAAGGGAGTCGGAGTGCACGACGTTAGTCGTTTCGATGGCACAAGAGGGGGTCTAAGTAAGGGATAACAGATCGATATGGACGTAACCCTTCGCAGACGAAACCTTAGCGAGTGTAACTAATACTGAGGGATGAATTGTAAATGCATTGTGGTGATCTCCCCTTGATTCACATATCTACAGAAACATGGGTACATATCAAGACGATTATCTCTTGTGGGCAAAGTGTACAACCTCTGCAGAGTTTAAACTGTTTAAACAGCCGTGCCTACGATCAAAGGCGGACATGATAACTTTACTAGAGATAGTTCTATTTCAAAAACCTTTGTGGGTGGTATGAAAACCAAGTCGGCTCACCTAGCCTAAGAATTGAATTTTCCATGGATCATCGCATCTAGTGTTGTTAATGTATGGGGTAGCCCCAGTCAAAATAAGCATAAAGGTGGAGGGGACCTCTGTTGTTATTAAATATTGTACAATTACTTTCTTTAATAAAATACAATTTGGTTAAAATGCTAAGTGCTAGGAATTTGTAATTATAATATTTAAAAATATTATTTTAGCAAATAAAAAGAACCTTAGCCATCCTTGTTCTGCCTTGCATATATAATATTGCATCTTGTGTGTTGGCTCGCGAGCACGGAAGTTGTGCTCATCCTCGCTCTTTCCCCAAAACGCTGAGAAGCAGAAAATCTTGGAGATTACGACTACTACGAGGAACCAGACGTCTGAAGGTCCAGGAGTTTTGAAGCGTAGTTTAGTCTGTAGCCGTTCTAGTCTCCCCTCAGTCTAGCTGACTCCGCTGGTACTTATGTTCATCCTATATTATCTGAGTTTTCGGGTAATATCGGATGTACACAGGTTTTCCCAGTCGCTTGCATGTTGAGAGATATGCTCTCACCCCTGTTGCTCCTTTGTCGCTTTCGCTACTTTTGTAATGTAATCATTTGGTCTGTTCGGCCCTTATTGTAAAACTTAGCCCGAAACGGTCTGTGTAAACTCTGATGTGTTAAATTAATGAATGGTATGATTTTATGCCTTGTATGAATTAATTCAGCAATATGTATGTAAGTGCTATCTACTGATCCATAGAATAACACAGTGTATTCACAGAGGATTCGGGATTAGAAAATCCGGATCCAACAGTTGATGACTGCATGCACAAGTGCTGCTGCTTCTTGCATTGCATACGTGTGGTGTGGACGTCCACCCATGTAGCATTCTAGGCACAGGAAAACCTTTTCCTACACAGCCCCTTGAAACAAATGGAGGAGCTCGATCAGCATATATAAAAGGATCGATTGGGGGTAGCTTAACCCATTAGGGAAGAAGTTAATGCTAACTCACGTAGTGCTCTCTCCCTCCCACTGAGGCGCACATTAATCAAAAGAATAGTGATGACTCAGCAAGAATGTACAATATTGCCACATCTCATCCAACGACACATCATGTTCTCCAATGCCAAATGCGCACATCAGAGATTAATTCAGTCAAGGGAGATGGCCAAGGACATGTAATTAGTCTAAGCAATCTGTGAAAATGAACAGAAATAACACCTTGAATATATGTAAGTTGATGTAGTTAGACAGACCTGATATAAGACTGAGAGACCATGTGAGTAGGGTCCCCTTTCGAGTGATGAGTATTTGACGCTGTGTTGAGAAGTTTGTGATTGGTTTCATTGCGTTTGCGCTGATGTCAAGTTGGTTCTGTACTGTGCGGAAGTTCCGGTTTTGGAATGCGGAAGTTCCGATAATCGGAACTTCCGCCCTGGTAAAACGGAACTTCCGATTATCCTGACGATTGTGGTCTGGTGTGTCAATGAGCGGAACTTCCGCTCCTGGGAACGCGGAACTTCCGATAAACCTGACAAGTATGTTCTGATTTGACGATAATCGAAACTTCCAAACTGGGAGTGCGGACGTTCCGATAATCGGAACTTTCGCCATGGTAAATGCGGAACTTCCGATTGTGGGCAGAACTGTGCAGAAAGGCATAGTTTTGATTTTGAGTTGTGAATTGATTTGAGTTAAATGCAAATGATGATTCTATTATCTTGAGCAATGCTATGTGATGTGTTTCTTGTTTGTACTGGTTGCAGGGCATCGAGACGGAGTCGTGGCGAGACACGTGGAGACCGGACTAGACGCAGGCGGCGTTGAGGTCAGAACGGTCAAGGTGTGTCAAAGACGGTGTGCACTCGAGGCGGTTGCGAGTCATGGACGACAAGGAATGCGGGACCTTCCAGAAGGTGTGCGAGGGGCGAAAGGGTAATTTCGCAAAGCTACACAAGTGGAAGCGGGCTCCGTTAGGGTTTAGCCGGCATAACGGGTTGGAGACCCGTTAGCCAAGGGCTATAAATAGAGGTGAACCCCTGGTTGTTTTGGTTGAACTTTTTGAGAGAGAAAATTAGGGTTAGCTTTAGCTAAAGAGCCTTTGGAGAGGTTGTTTTGCTTTATAGCTTTAGTTGTTGAGATTGAGATGATGAACTGAACTTCTTGTAATCATTCCTCTTTGTTTACCTCTGTAATCCTTTATTTCGAGTAATGAAATATTTGTTTGGTTCTTTGAATATGCATCTTTTCTTCTCTCTGTTCTTGGCTTGAATACCTAGGGTTTTGGTGAAACTCTTGATTTTTCTTATGAGATGGCATGAAACTTGATATCTAGAATCTTACTGATATTGCTAACATATCCTCAAAGTTTCATGAGCCAAGAATCTAAGTATCTTGCGAATTGTAGTTTTTGGTCTCTCTTGTCAAATATTCAAGAAATCTGTTTTTGCTTTGATTAATGAATCTTTGTCTGTGATTCTTTCTCAATGAGGTCAAGATGTTGTTTAGGATGATGTCTTGTAAGACTTGACCCGAGAAGAGCAACAATCTTTGAGTATTTCGGATTTTTGGAAATTTTCAGTACGTATTGTTCTTCGGTCAGGACAATCGGAACTTCCGCTATCTACAAGGCGGAACTACTGCGAGCGGAACTTCCGCACTGAAAGCCAGAACTACCGCAGTGCGGAACTACCGCTAGGTAGAATCGGAACTTCCGATATCCGGCGTAATGTTCAATTTTGTTTAAACCTTTTGGATTTGATTCACTTCACGTCTCTTGTTTATCAGAGGGTTTTGGATTACTGTGTGGACACTTGATAAGGGAGGATCTTATTTTTAAGGCACCATTCACCCCCCCCCCTCTGTTGCCATTTCGGTCCTTCAATTGGTATCAGAGCCGGTTAGCTCTTTTCGATAGATCTTAACCTGATGCGGAGCCATGGCAGCAGAAAGTATTCCACCAAGCCTCCGTCCTTTGATGGCCTGGATTACCCCTTCTGGAAGAGTCGAATGGAAACATACATCCAGGCTCAAGGGTATGCCATCTGGCGGAAGGTGAAGGTCAGATTCGCTCTTCCTGCCGATGAAAACATCAATATGGGAAACATGCCCAATGTTGAGGCCAATGCAAAGGCAAGGAACATTATAATCCAAGGTTTGAGCCGAAGCGAGTTTGATCGCATCTCTCATCCGACGTCGTTTTTCGACATCTAGGTGACCTCGACGCTACCATGAGGGCACCACCCAGATCAAGACGACCGACAGACCGATTCAGCGAGAGTACAACAAGTTTGAAATGCTTGCTGGCGAGTCCCTTGATGAGTGCTTTGCACGTTTTCACAAGATCTTGAGTAACCTCCGAGCGGTCGGTCTTACATACCCCGACTCGGACAATGCTCGTCAGATGCTCGCAGCTCTTGATTTGCGCGTTTGGGAGATGAAGGTGACTACCATCAAGGATACCACGGACCTCTCGACTTTGACTCTTGACGCACTTTACTCGCGCCTCAAGACTCACGAGATTGACATAGTCTCTCGAAGGTCGAAGTCACAGTCGATGGCCTTAGTCACCGATCCCACTTCTGGATCTTCTTCTGATTCTCTTTGCGGTTTCTCCCTGGCTGCTCTCTGTGACATAACTGATGATCGCTTAGAGCGACTTTGTCGATGAACAACTAGCCCTCCTAGCTCGAAAGTTTTCCCATGCTTTCAAGAGAAGGAGGGATGGAAGAAGAGGAGGACCCGTGATTTGTTTCGAGTGTGGTGGCCCCAACCACATCCGAGCAAACTGCCCCAAGCTGGGGAAGGGCAAAGGTGACTACGGCGGTCCGAGCAAGAACGACTACATCGACAAGAACCGCAACATGAAGCCCTCAGCACCTGCTCAAGACAAGAAGAAGTTCCACAACTTTGGGAAGGCCAAGAAGCTCTTCCATCGCGTCCTCACCGCCTTCGACAACCTCAACTTTAGTGACGTGGAGGGATGGAGCGACGACGAGGGCAAGGATGATCAAGATCCCAAGGACGGTGACGACTTCATCGGTATGTGCTTCATGGCCAACAGGACCGACGTCAGCGACAGCGAGCTCTACAGCGACTCCGATGAGGTAGGTCCCTCCTATGACCAGCTCAATGATGCATTTCTTAAGCTAGGAAAGTTTTATGCTAGATCTAGAGCTAAGGTTGGTGATCTTGAGAAGGAAGTAGATAGACAATCACGGGAGCTTACTTCACTTAGATCTGCCTCCTCCCGTGATGATTGTGATACATGCTGTGTTTTGATTGGTGACATGGAGAATTAAGGACCTCTCATGATAGTCTGAATTCTGAGCTTGATAAGCTTAAGGTGGAGAATGCTAGTATACTTACTGAACTAGAAATGAGTAGGGTAGCACCTAGTTCATCGACTAGTGTAGAAACTACTTCTTGCACCTCATGTGAGGATAAGGACAATGCTTTTAAAGGTCTTTATACTATGTTGCTTGATCTGCCTGAGATTTGTGAAAGCTGTAATAATCTAAAGATGAATCTAAAACGGGCAGACCATAAAACTGTCCCAAACTTACTGCTGAACTTGAATCTGTCTCCAAACAGTTTCAAGAATTAGTTGATGACAATAACAAATTGGCCAAATTTGCTTCTAAGGACCCTGTTAGCTCACCATGCAGTAACTGTGAAAAACTCAAATATGAATGGATTGTTCTGGATGAAAAATGTGTGAAGCTAACTAAGAACCTTCTAGAAAAGCAACCATCTGCTTGTAATGTGTGTGCTGGGAAGAAACATGAGGGTTTGGTAAAGACGCCTAGCGACGTAAACCAACTGGCTAGTAGTAGAACTGTTCCCCCAGAGTCGGCTGTGCATGCACAAGCAAATCTTTCCACTGCTGTTGGTTCTTCTTCTGCTCCCTTATCCTCTGTTGTTCCTTCTTCCCCCTGCTCTTCTAGCACCTCTCTCTTTCGAGAGTGTCAGTATCTTATGAACACTCTCGAGAGGTTTGTAGGAGGCAAGAAGAAGCTCAACCTCATTCTAGACCAATCTAAGATTTGCAGATTTAATCAGGGTCTAGGATATGATTTCCATGAGGATATGAGAAAGCATCCACCTGTCGTGCTCAGAACCATAGCACCAGGTGTGATCAAAACTAAGCCCAGGACTGAGAAAGTCAATTTTAAATCAGCGGGTTTTGTTCAAAGGATCTCTGACAGTAAGGTGATTCCACCTGCAGCTTCGGCCTCTCAGAAGGTGAAGTATCATTGCACCTTCTATCAGAAGGATGGACACTTGTTTGATCATTGCTTTAGGCGCGCCAAGATCGCGCGTAGAGATCATGTTGAGTCCTTTAGGCGCATTCAGGATCAGCCCCAGACCATGAGTGCACTTAAGACTAACATGAGGTCTAGGTTTGCTACAACGGATGATTTAGGGCAGCATCGAGGACTTGGTTTTTCTGAGTTTTCTAATTTCCGTCCTCATGCTCCCTTTGGTCGTGACTTCCGTCGTTTTGAGGGTAGATCTCGATTTCCCTTTCTAGATGGCTACCCGCGGCGAGATCAGCATGTTGCCAGTATTCCGACTCGCTCTTCCATAGCAGTCGGATTCAAGACGCACCTTCTAGTTCGCTGAGTGACAGAGAGCGTAGGGTTAGAGGTCATCGTGTGTCTACTTCATCTGCTACTCAAGATTGGGTGCCACCTTCACGGTTCGCTTAGTGACAGAGATTGCGTAGGGTAGATAGAGGTCGGCGCCGTCGTGCTTGACTACTTCATCTTCGCTCGACGTGTTACTCAAGATTGGGTGCCAAAATCACGCTTGATTCACCCCGTAAGATCGAGACTTTACTCTGCTTGACTCGCCGAAGTCCGTTCGCCAGGCGAGGAAGGAAAGGTTTGGCTTGTAGACTCGATTGTTCTCGCCATATGACGTCGGAGATTCTCGTTGGTTTTCTTCCCGGGCGCGAGCCCGTGCTCGGGTGATGAGACGATCACCTTTGGAGATGCTTCGCTTTAGACGCGCCATTGCTAAAGGTATGCCAAGAACCCACCGCCATTACTGTGTGCATTAATAATTCATTTATTCTCAAAGATGTTGCCTTAGTAAGTAAGCTACCTCCAGATATAATCGCTTTCGATCTCTCACGCCGAGGGTCGATTCTTCGCCGCCATCGCTGAACCGATGACGATTTCGAGGTGATTTTTAAGAAAAACAATTGCAAAATTTTTGATTCTTCGGGTAGTCTGGTTTGTGGGATTTCTCGTTATGGGAGGATCTTTCGTCTCGATTTTTCCGAGTCTTACGTGATCCTCTCCGGTGTTTAATTGCTTCTGAATCCCGTGATTTGACCTTCTGGCATAGGAGACTTGGTCATATTGGATTGATCATTTGACCCGAGTTAGCGGCCACGATCTCATTCGTGGTTTGCCGAAACTCAAGATGGTCAAGGATCTAGTTTGCTCTCCTTGCCGACACGGCAAGATGGTTGCCGCTTCTCACTCTCCGATTCTGATATAATGATCGATGCACGGGACAACTACTCCATATGGATCTGATTGGCCCGGCTCGAGTGCTTGATCGGCGGAGGGAAGTGGTATGTTCTTGTCGTGGTCGATGACTTCTCGAGGTACTCTTGGGTGTTTTTCTTAGCCTCGAAGGATGAGACGTTTACTCATTTTCGTGGTCTTTTTAGTAGGCTTTCTGTTGAGCTCCCAGGTGCATTACGAGCAATTCGCAGTGATAATGGCACCGAGTTCAAGAATTGCTACTTTGAGAGTTTCGTGGTGAGGCAGTGTAGAGCACCGCCTTCTTCTCCGCACGTCCCTCGGCAAAAATGGCGTTGTGGAGAGGAAGAACCATACTTTGATCGAGATGGCCAGGACAATGCTCAATGAATATTCTACACCTAGGAAGTTTTGGGCTGAGGCTATTGCCACTACATGCCATGTTTCAAACAGAGTTTTTCTTAGGGCACTCTTGCATCGCACTTCTTATGAGTTGAGATATGGGCGAAAGCCCAGTGTCTCGCATTTTCGTGTGTTTGGTTGCAAGTGTTTTATTCTGAAGTCTGGGAACCTAGATAAGTTCGAGTCACGATCTTGTGATGGGATCTTTCTGGGTTACTCGACTTCTTCTCGTGCCTATAGAGTCTGGAACTGCGAGTCTAGCAAAATGGTAGAAACCTGCGAGGTGACCTTCGATGAGGCCAGTCCGGGGACTAGGCCTGATATCTCAGGTTCTCTAGAGCAGTCTGAGTCCATCTTTGTGGACGATGAGGAGGACGGAGATGAGGGTTGTCTACCTGATCCAGTTCCTTCTCCTACTCCTGAGGTGCCTTCTTCCACCGCACCTCGAGGAGACCAACCTTTGCCTTCTGCTTCTTCTGAAGCTAGTGGCTCTGTCCCTATCTCATCTGCTCATGAGATATAGGCCACTTCTTCTTCTCACCTGGACCTCCTAGACATATTCAAAAGGACCATCCTTCAGAGCAGATCATTGGAGATCTTTTTGAGCGAGTCACTCGTTCAAAAACTGGCATGTCTCTCTTCTGTCTCCATTCTGCCTTTGTTGCCACTTTTGAGCCTAAAGACGTTTGTCATGCTCTTTCTGATGAGTCATGGGTTAATGCCATGCATGAGGAATTGAAAAACTTTGAAAGGAACAAGGTCTGGACGCTTGTTGAGCCCCCTCGAGGTCACAATATCATTGGGACCAAGTGGGTATTCAAGAACAAGCAAAGCGAAGATGGGGTAGTCATTCGAAACAAGGCTAGACTGGTAGCTCGTGGTTACTCCTGTGTTGAGGTCTCGATTTTGAGGAGACTTTTGCCCTCAGTGCGGACTTGAAGCTATTAGAATCTTGCTTGCCTCTGCAGCTTCTAAGGGTTTCAAGCTTTACCAGATGGACGTCAAGAGTGCCTTTCTCAATGGACTTATTGAGGAAGAAGTCTATGTCAGACAGCCCCCAGGTTTCGAATACCCCAAGTACCCTAATCATGTCTTCAAGCTTTCAAAAGCTCTTTATGGACTTAAGCAAGCTCCTCGAGCCTGGTATGAAAAGCTTAAGTCCTATCTGTTGAGTCATGATTTTGAGATGGGTAAAATTGACAAGACCTTGTTCATCCGCCGTCTTGGCACTGATCTTCTGCTCGTCCAGATTTATGTGGATGACATTATCTTTGGCGGCTCCTCGCATGCTCTTGTTTCTCAATTTTCGGATGTCATGAGCTCAGAGTTTGAGATGAGCATGATGGGCGAGTTGAGTTTCTTCCTTAGCTTCCAAATCAAACAAACTCGGGAAGGTACTTTTCTGCACCAAGGCAAGTACACTCGTGATCTCCTGAGACATTTTGACATGAGTGATGGCAAGCCAGTGTCAACTCCAATGGCTTCTACAGCCTCACTTGACCCAGATGAAGACGGTGAGCCAGTTGATCAAAAGGAGTTCAGAAGCATGATAGGCTCTCTCCTGTACCTCACAGCCTCGAGACCAGACATACATTTCTCCGTGTGTCTTTGTGCTCGTTTTCAGGCTTCTCCTCGCGTATCTCACCGCCAGGCGGTGAAGCGTATTTTTCGGTATCTTCGAGCTACCATTGACTATGGTATCTGGTACTCTTCCTCTTCTTGTCTATCTCTTAGAGCCTTCTCCGATGCAGATTTCGCTGGCTTTAGGATAGATAGGAAGAGCACCTCTGGCACTTGTCAATTCATTGGTACTTCTCTTATCTCCTGGTCTTCGAGGAAGCAGTCCGGTGTTGCACAGTCCACTGCAGAGGCCGAGTACGTTGCTGCAGCCAGTTGCTGTAGCCAAGTGTTTCGGATGGTCTCGACCTTGCAGGACTTTGGGTTAGTAATCGACCGTGTTCCACTCTTTTGTGATAACACGTCTGCGATTTGCATTGCCAAGAACCCAGTGCAACATTCTCGGACCAAGCATATTGATATCAGATATCACTTTCTTCGAGACCATGTAGAGAAGGGTGACATTGTGCTCCAGTTTGTGGAGAGTGAACACCAGTTGGCTGATATCTTCACCAAGCCTTTGGACAGCTCTCGGTTTTCAGCTCTGTGGGGAGAGCTTGGGGTGGTTTGTCCTTATGGACTGTTGTGAGGGGGAGCTTGTGCTTTACTACTGTAGTATATTTTAACTATGCTATTACTTCTTTCTGGTTGCATTTCTTTTGGGTACTTTGGGTCTAAGTCCTTCCAGCATAGGTTAGAGTGGTTCTCTTGCCAAGTTGCTTTGACTGCTAGTTCTTATCTTGTGCTTCTAGGATGCTGCTTATTAGCTATTTCTCCTCTCTCTAAGTTGAGCTTACTCACTTCTTATAGGTTCTAGCGAGGGTCGGGCCACCCGTGGGTAGATAGGGACAGTGTTTGCTCCTTAGTGTGTTAATTGATCAGGTGATAGTCCTGGAATCATATGGGGTAGATAAGAATCAGTCTGAGCTATAGTATTATCTATATCCTATCTATGCTCTAAGGACTGCCTTTTCTGTTTCTCTTATCAGTTTCTCGCTTTTGTCTTTTTGGTTCAGGGGGAGTTCATCTGGTTTCTTCTAGCTCTTAAATTTGTCATAACTCAACCTGAATTAAAAAAAAATGCTTCTCATTCTGAAGGGAATCTGGTTTTTCATCCTGCATTTCATCCTGCATTATAATAAAATTACATGGAGCCTTGTTTATTATCCCTTATGATCTGTTTTCACTGTTTTACATCTTGCCATGATTTATGCTAAACTGCTAGATTTATCATGACTTTTTATGTGTAGTTTAGTCTTTGCCATGATAAGGTGACTAAAATTGCTCAACTTGAACTAAAATCTTGTCATGATAGCTCTTGAGACTAGTCTGTTGAAGTTATCCTTTTATGATTCTCGCCATGTCAAGTAGGCTGAGTTGAGTCCTGAATCTCTATTGAACTTTAGCTTAAGCTATGTCAGTTCTTTAAGAAACATGACTTATCTTTAAATCTTTGGTCTAAAAATTTAAAAGCAAAAATGATCTCTTTTGTGCGAAAAAACTGATCTCACCAACTCTTTCTCATGAGACTGCTTGCCATTGCACTAGGCATGAACTCAGGGGGAGTCTTGGATGACCTAAGATCACTTCCTTAAGTCTGTTGCTTGGAGTGGTCGCATAAGGCTTAGGATCTAGCACATGGTTAAGATTTAAAAAATGGTTAAAGCTTAGGAGGCAGTTGTGGATGGCACCTAGTCCAGGACTTGCTTTACTAAGATAAAGCCATAAAGAATTTTCAGAAAAAGAAAAATGTGCTAAATTTGCTTATCTTCGAACAGACCAAGTACTTGTTGAATTGAGTCGTTCTTAAAACTGGTAGCACTCTGAACTGTTCAATATTATGCTTCTTGGTTCCACTTAGAGTATTTGACATGGCTTGTATCATCCTTGGATACCTTTAGCTAGACTACAATCTTGGTTTATTTGACATGCTAAAGAATTGGACCAATTCTCAGATTATGGATTTCTTGTCTTAGCTATTCTATACATCAATTGTCATGATCTTGATAGCATTCTTTTGTGTTATGGCTTGGTGTAATACTCGAATAGTCATTTTGGATAATCTTCATGGCTCCTAATGCTTAAAATGAATATCATATAGTCATTTCCTCCCTTTTCTACATCTTGATGTGTTTATTGCCAAAAGGGGGAGAAGTTAGTTTGGAGAGAAAAAGTCTTCTAGAGCATTGCAGAAAAATTTACGCTTTCATTTCAAGCTTCAGTCGTTCTCCTTTGACAAACATGGTCTTGAGCCTTCTTGTTTCCTAGATTAGACCGTGTTTGGTCTTTATCACAAACTCATCTGTATGCTTTTTCGTGTTTGTCAATATACTCATCAAGGGGGAGATTGAGAGACCATGTGAGTAGGGTCCCCTTTCGAGTGATGAGTATTTGACGCTGTGTTGAGAAGTTTGTGATTGGTTTCATTGCGTTTGCGCTGCTGTCAAGTTGGTTCTGTATTGTGCGGAACTTCCGGTTTTGGAATGCGGAAGTTCCGATAATCGGAACTTCCGCCATGGTAAAACGGAACTTCCGATTATCCTGACGATTGTGGTCTGGTGTGTCAATGTGCGGAACTTCCGCTCCTGGGAACGCGGAACTTCCGATAAACCTGACAAGTATGTTCTGATTTGACGATAATCAGAACTTCCAAACTGGGAGTGCGGACGTTCCGATAATCGGAACTTCCGCCATAGTAAATGCGGAACTTCCGATTGTGGGCAGAACTGTGCAGAAAGACATAGTTTTGATTTTGAGTTGTGAATTGATTTGAGTTAAATGCAAATGATGATTCTATTATCTTGAGCAATGCTATGTGATGTGTTTCTTGTTTGTACTGGTTGCAGGGCATCGAGACGGAGTCGTGGCGAGACACGTGGAGACCGGACTAGACGCAGGCGGCGTTGAGGTCAGAACGGTCAAGGTGTGTCAAAGATGGCGTGCACTCGAGGCGGTTGCGAGTCATGGACGACAAGGAATGCGGGACCTTCCAGAAGGTGTGCGAGGGGCGAAAGGGTAATTTCGCAAAGCTGCACAAGTGGAAGCGGGCTCCGTTAGGGTTTAGCCGGCATAACGGGTTGGAGACCCGTTAGCCAAGGGCTATAAATAGAGGTGAACCCCTGGTTGTTTTGGTTGAACTTTTTGAGAGAGAAAATTAGGGTTAGCTTTAGCTAAAGAGCCTTTGGAGAGGTTGTTTTGCTTTATAGCTTTAGTTGTTGAGATTGAGAGGATGAACTGAACTTCTTGTAATCATTCCTCTTTGTTTATCTCTGTAATCCTTTATTTCGAGCAATGAAATCTTTGTTTGGTTCTTTGAATATGCATCTTTTCTTCTCTCTGTTCTTGGCTTGAATACCTAGGGTTTTGGTGAAACTCTTGATTTTTATTATGAGATGGCATGAAACTTGATATCTAGAATCTTACTGATATTGCTAACATATCCTCAAAGTTTCATGAGCCAAGAATCTAAGTATCTTGCGAATTGTAGTTTTTGGTCTCTCTTGTCAAATATTCAAGAAATCCGTTTTTGCTTTGATTAATGAATCTTTGTCTGCGATTCTTTCTCAATGAGGTCAAGATGTTGTTTAGGATGATGTCCTGTAAGACTTGACCCGAGAAGAGCAACAATCTTTGAGTATTTCGGATTTTTGGAAATTTCCAGTACGTACTGTTCTTCGGTCAGGACAATCGGAACTTCCGCTATCTACAAGGCGGAACTACCGCGAGCGGAACTTCCGCACTGAAAGCCAGAACTACCGCAGTGCGGAACTACCGCTAGGTAGAATCGGAACTTCCGATATCCGACAGAACAGCCCAGTTTTGTTTAAACCTTTTGGATTTGATTCACTTCACGTCTCTTGTTTATCAGAGGGTTTTGGATTGCTGTGTGGACACTTGATAAGGGAGGATCTTATTTTTAAGGCACCATTCACCCCCCCTCTGTTGCCATTTCGGTCCTTCAAAGACTGCGAGTATTGATTTCCTTGCCAACCCACTTAGTAGACGTGCAGGATTTAAAGAAAGGGAGATGATTTAGTGATTAATTTTCTTTCTGGGGAAATAATATATATGACTCTAATATAACAAACATATATAATCAAGTAAAAAGGGGGAATCAGGATGATGTACCTGCAAGAGTAAATGGACTAAGGAGGCTTGAATGTAGAATCAACTGGGAAACACCGGGTTGTGGCATCAATTCCGTTTATGGCCGTTCCTGTTTGGCCCGGCATATTAAGGGTGTGTTTGGTTGGTGGGATGAAGTTGAATGGGATAGGATTGTACAGGTAGGATGTGATCGTCATGGATGAGATGATACAAGTATAGTATTTGGTTGGTGGGATATGATGATACATGATTTTATTTGGTTGGTGGAATAGGATGGTTCAAGATGGTGTTTGGTTGGTGGGATAGGATGGTCCGCGTGATATTTTTTATACTAAAATATGCCAAGAGTGGTCTTGTTTTGTTGATTAAATGACAAGGAACACAACGGTTCAATCGGATACTCGGTTTAGAAAATATGATCATTTGAAGCTCGTAAATCAAGCCGCCACGTCATCAAACGCCTTGGAATTCGAGTGAACGGTGTGGTTCAGGATTTTTTTCCCGAACGAGATGATACAGCATTAACATGGAATATTCCTTTTTCTTGAACCATCTCATCCCGAATGGTTTGGTTCTATTCAACCAACCAAACACCTGAACGAGCTCATTTCCCGTACCGGATAGTTTAGGACCACTTCATTCAACGAACCAAACACACCCTAAACGAACCGTGTCGTGCTGGCTCATGGGTTCAGTCGTAGGCTCAGACACGATACGCTGAGCTCATAGGCCGTGCCGTGCCAGCTCGGGCATGTTTAGCCCGACATACAAGAGTAGGCTCGTTTAGCCCATCTAGGCCCATTTTTTTTTGAAAAATTGACAAGAGTAGGCTCGACAGGCAAGGGCGAGGCCGAGAGGGGGAGGCGGCGAGCGGGCCTGGAGGTGGAGTTGGGCGTAGGGGCGAGGAGGACGAGGGGGAGATAGCGAGCCGGGGGGGAGACAGTAAGCGGGGCTGGAGCCTGAAGGCGTAGGAGGCGAGGCGGGCGGAGCGAGGGCGAGGGAGGGGAGGCGGCGGGAGTCTGTGGGGAGGAGGAGGCCACGGAGGAGGAGGAAGGAAAAGATAAGGGAAGCCAAAGACCGAAGGGGGGGGTGGAAACGAGCGGCTCGCGAGCCGGCTCGAGCTCGGCTCGAAATTTGACCGAGCCAAAAGTTGGGCTTGTCTCGGCTCGAAAATTGATCGAGCCCGAGCCGAACCGGCTCGAGCCTGATACAAGCCGAGCCGGCTCGCGAGCCTCGAGCTATTTTTCTAGCCCTATGTGTCTGCCTCACTAAAAACTTTGCCAAGTAAAAATTCAACACGATAAAATCATGGCAAAGAAAAAAGAGTACAACATAGAGCTCCACATACATCGATGTTCTAAGTATCGTTGACTAGGTAAAGATTGTCAAGCACGTCCGCCAACTCTATATTTTCTATAGAGTGTTGATCTCGTGTACCAACTTGCTCTTAGTATTTCATAGTTAGAAGTATTTCCACCATCTTACCCGTGAGACTTGATCTTCTCTCCTCCAATATTCGTCCAGAAATACTGAAAGCAGACTCAGAAGAAACCGTCGAGATAGGAACAGTTAACACATCCTGTGCTAATATGGATAGCACTTGATATGTTATCTTATGCTCATACCACCATTGCAAAAATACTGAAGTGCTCAACCTTGTAATCCACGGTATCGTTGTCCAGATAGGTGGATAGTTTCCCACTACTATGATGGGTGATGTGTTTTGCTTCAAAACTTGACGTCGTAGAACCTGAACCCTAGAGGAAGAACCTTCACCTCGTATTTTTGCCCCCACGCAGTTTTCTTCTTACAAGTGATGAGTGGTACTAGAGGTCGTTGCAAGCGAACTTCCTAAAACTTTAGTTCGTACTTTTGATAAACATTGGATGATTTAGTACGTACATCTAAAAATAGTTAGAATAATCTATGCATGTAACATCACTTAGAAGTGGGAGAACATTAGTGAATCCTTGAAGTTTAGCTCTAGGATCTAAAATAAAAGCAAATGCATACACATATGGGATGCCTTTCCAATATTTCAAATATTTAGTTTTCATAGGAGTGATAGCCTATCGTGATACTATTTCATTTTCACAAGCCTTCAAGTGACTAGCAATTTCAAAAATATGATGCACAATTAAAGGAGATGTTGGATAATACACCGTGGATAAAGCAATAGTGGAATCATAAAAAAGTTCTAAAACGATAGTAACTTTTCAATAAAGAACCAATGATGCTTAATCAATAGTGTATTACCATCATGGTTGTGATAGTGCGCGTGAATAAAAATAGAAAAATATGTTTTTATATGGCAAAGGGCTCTTAAGCATCATGTAAGTAGAGTTCCATCTTACTAGCATATCCAAACCAAATTTTATTAGACGTACATTCATTGTAATGCAAAAGTTATTTTATGTTGATATTCGTTGATTAGAATGATTTAGGAAAGCTATTGCATCACGTAAAGCTTTAATATACGGTTTCGACCTCTTTAAACCACTCCATATGTTCGAGGTCAAAGCCACCGAAAATGTACAGGTTTTAAAGAGTTCTTTTAATTTAGTACGACAATCATTATAGTATTTAACTAGTTCTATGGTTGTCGTCTCTAGAAACCGTAGAAAATATAGAATTATGAGCAGTCCTAATGTAATTTTCAAACACTTTAGACTCACCAAAGTTTAGAGGTAGATCATGTGAAGCAACTAAATGACAACGAGATTCTTGAGCTACCTATGGACTGCAATATCCCAGCTACGTACCATATCATCGGGTTGTACTGCAGTTATATGTCCGCCTCATGATCAATCCTTGTTTTACTTTACATCTTGCAGTATGTCTAATCTAGTCCCCCATTCCACCTGAAGATTTCACAGATAATTCATGATGATAAATTTTACAAACAACATATCTTACCTGAACTCCATTTTCATCTAGCTTGAATTTCTTATCGAAATCTGCCCAGACTTTTCGGTGTACTAGACCTGAATCTCTTTGCTCCGATGCTTGCAGACACAGAGGCACTCGTAGAGCGCGATGATGGTATTGCTTGCTCTTCCGTTTGAATTGGAGGCATACCATCCTTCATCCAGTGAAATTTCGAAATCAGTAATAGGAGAATTATAATTATTTTTCATCAAGAAAACTGCAAATCAAAAATTACATAATTATTTATTTCACCTTAGTACAACAAATAAGAACAATAAAATCTACAAAAATTAGTATTGCCACCTCTTTTCCAGACTGCAACTAGATTTTGAACTTTTGAATATTTGGCAAAAATATTTCAAATTTTGCTAAATAATCACAAAAAGGAACTAAATTTTACAATATAATTCAGAAAAGACAGTGAAGGTTGGATGGTGGCTGAACGAGGGGGGCCGGGGGTTGCCTATTTATAGAAAAAAACGTATTTTTTAAGCTCCCAGTGGCTATAAACGACTAGAAAATTCAAAACTTGTAACGTTATCATGCCTAACGGGCCGACCATTGCCTAACCATGCCTGGACGTGCTATGCCGGGCCTAGGCCATATCGTGCCAGGCACGGTACTGTGCGTGTTGTGACAAGCTAGCCTGCAGGGCTAAAGTCGCGATCCAAGCACGATACGGTGTGTCGGGGCGGGCCAACACTACCCGTTTAGGTGATGGGTTGAGTCGTGTCTGGGCCAAACTAATAGTATTATACTTCGTGCTGGCCCAACTAACACTACCTATTTAACCACCTCTAGTGGGGGTGGGGGCAAGGCTTTTTTTCTTGTTGCAGGCTGCGCGGATTGGGACCCGAAAGGCTAAGAAAATTGAGATGATGCGACTTCACAAGAGGCCAGGAAATTCAGTTAGTGGGGATCAACTGTATGGATATATGTTGTAGATTACTTTTGTTGGAGCCGTATTATTGTTGGCTTAAAATAAGTCAACCAATTGGATAACACATCATTTGCAGTCCTAATTTGCATGCGGTATAGAAGAATATCGTGATTTAACACGTGCAGAACTTTATGGCACACATGCATGGATCAAAGATATGGCATCGATCGGTTGCTTGATTGCTAAGGATCGACTCATGCACACACGCGGTACTAGAGCTGATAAAAATATGTTACCATGCACGGTCTAAATGGTTGGGGTTTACTTTTCATTTGATAAGCCTCGCTAGTGCCTCCTTATCCATTTTAAATCCACATCAGCCTATTTCTTATTGCTTTTGTTGCTCAGGAAGGGAAAATGTCTCAGCATTTCTACGGATTAAGGAATCGTGCAAAGTCTTCGGGTGGAACGGAGCACTAGCTAAATGTCCGTGCATTTCTACGGATTAAGAAATCATGTTACATCGGTACATAGAGCTACCGTCGCCGGGCTTGTTTGTGTTGAAAATGAGGGCAATATTTTAATTCCATATTTTAATAGAAGACAAATATTGCAAAAGACTAATGATGTATAAATCAGTGCTAACAACAAACAACTCATTGTACTTCACAATATAAGCAAAAACAGAATGTAAACAAGTCAATCAGTCACTCGAAAGACTTACAGATGAGTTCGATGAAGAACAGGAAGCAGCGCAGACGCAAACTCGATGCAGTGTAGAAACGTAGATGAATCAGCGAAACAAGCGGTCGCGCAGATGTGCACTGCCCAGAAACCTTATTGCCGCCCCCCGTGCAGGTCTTCACAACAGAAACAGCTTGGAGATACCGCTTTCCTTTTTCAAGGTGCACGTCGAGAAGAAGAGTCGACGAGGTTCAGACGGAGCAATACAACAACACAGGTTTGTAGAAGGAAGAAAAGAAGGAATGGAGGCAATTGTTCTATGCGCTATGCTCTGGACGTCTCCAGCATATATATTTGGATGTGGACTGTGAACTGACTCGATGACTCCTTCGCCGCTTGGCTTCGACTGGACTCCGAGTACTGTAGCTCCGAGTACCGAGTAGTAGACGTAGTCGTGAGTCGTGGTGCATACCGAGTACGAAGGACAATCGGAGTTGTCTGGTCGAAAGCTACAGTGCATGGTCGATGGTCGAGCTACAGTGCATGGTCGATGGGCGGAAGAAACAGTGCATGGTCGATGGGCGGAAGCTGCAGTGCATGGTCGATGGGCGGAAGCTACCGTGCATGGTCGATGGTCGGAAGCTACCGTGCATGGTCGATGGTCGAAAACTACAGTGCCTGATCGATGGTCGAAAACTACAAGGCCTGGTCGGTCGTCGAATGCTACAGTGCCTGGTCGGTGATTGGTTGCCGTAGGCTTTGCGATCGGTAGTCCTAGGTTTCGCGGTCGATTGTATTAGACTTCGCAATCGGTAGTCGTAGGCTTTTCGATCGGTTGTAGTAAGTTTCACGGTAGGTAGTCGTAGGCTTCGAGTGCTTCAATTCTTGTAATCTTCGAGTACCTCTACTACTCGTGTATGATTAGCCAGCATTCTGACTGGCTTGTGCACATCGGTTAAACCGGTTTTTCATAGTGTTCTCGGGTTGTTTTTCTAGAAAGATAGAAATTAAGATCGTGGATAATCTGGTTCGTGTTTATTGATGGATAAGGGTGTGATATGCGTGTGTGGATTGATATTGGTCAAGTTGGAGAACTTGTGTTAGGAAAACGTTCTTTGGTCTTTGCATGTGCAGGTTGGACGTGGAGACAGTCATGGTCGATGACGAGAAAGACCAGGACTAGGATAGGGTAATCCAAGGTTCAGGCGGTCGAGAAAGTCTCGAGGTGGTCGGGCTTACGCTGGGGCACGTGGAGATCAAAGGTGGATGCATGATGCGTGGAGAAACTATAGGATGTGCGGTCCTAGAGGCTTCGATGCGTGAGGAGTTATGGAAGATGTTCATAACTGGAAGATTTAAAGATTTTGGAAAACCCATGTTTGGAAATAAAACATTGTTTACTTTTAAGCATGGCAATGATCTTTTACTCGTTCATATTTATGTGGATGATATCATCTTTGGTGGTTCATCTCATGCTCTTGTTTCCAAGTTTTCAGATACCATGAGCAGGGAATTTGAGATGAGCATGATGGGAGAACTCACGTTCTTCCTAGACTTTGATCAAGCAATCAAAGCTGAGTATTTTTGTTCATCAAGCCAAGTACACCAAAGATCTCCTTCGTCGCTTCAACATGGGGACAAGCAAACCAGTCTCCACACCAATGGGATCCACTACAGTGTTAGGCCTTAACGAGGATGGAGATTCTGTTGATAAAAAAGAATTCAGAAGTATGATTAATTCACTTCTGTATCTCACTGCTTCAAGGCTAGACATTCACTTTGATGTATGTTTGTGTGCCCGTTTTCAAGCTTCCCCACGTTCTTCACATCGTTAGGCAGTTAAGCGAATTTTTAGGTATCTTCAGTCAACTTTAGAATTTAGTTTATGGTATTCTTCTTCATCATGCCTTTCCTTTAGAGGTTATTCAGATGCGGATTTTGGAGGTTGTAGAACTGATAGGAAGAGTACTTCTGACATATATCACTTTTTATGCACATCTCTTATTTCGTGGGCTTCTAGGAAACAGTTGTCTGTTATATTTTCCACTACTAAGGCTGAATATGTAGCTGTTGTTTCCTATTGCTCACAATTGCTTTAGATGACAACTACGCTTAAGAATTTTGGTTTAGAATTGAATAGTGTACCACTTTTCTGTGATAGCACTAGTGCTATTAGTATTGCTAAAAATCTAATGCAATATTCAAGAACCAAACACATTGATATTCAGTATTATTTATGATATTCTCACAAAATCACTTGATTCTGCATGGTTTGCTCTTTTGCGGAGTGAGTTGGGTGTGTTGTATCCTGTGGGATTATTCTGAAGGAGAGCTTGTTGTTTAAAATTTCATAAGCTTTGTTTATTATACTTGTCAAATAATTCATCAAGTCTAAGCTATTGAAATCAAATGAGGTGTAGAGCTCTCGTTATCATATTTACTCATGTGTTGTGTAGCTTTGATCATGACTGGTTATAACTTCTTTGCCACATTTGAACTAAAGCATAACATGACAGAATACTTTGACTAGATCGATTATAGGTATTACTTTGCGATGTTCATCGAAAAAGATTATCTTGCTTGTGAGTTTTATTTTAAATCTTGGCTATGATGCCCATATGTTTCTTATCGCAATCTTTTTATGTTCACTCAATTTAGCATGTTATAAAAAAAGAAAGAGACAATTGAAAAGATCTATACTTCAAGCATGCTACACATATATACACCATTGAAAAGAAGTATTCTTTAAGCATACTACATGCTTAAGAATTGAGCGTGTAGCAATAGGTTGTTACATGAGACTGCTAGATTGTTTAGATTGAAAGTTTAGTTTACTTTTAGGCTTTAAATTTTTATTGTGATACCTCATTGTGCTCTTTATAATCGTTTTGGTCATTGTTCAGATGTCAGTCACTAATTTAAATTGCTTAATCATTCTAAAGACTTATTTTGACATTGTTACATGTATATGACTTTATATGATCCAAATAGCTCTACTAAAAAGATAGCTTGGTTAATTTATTAAATCAATACGAAGTGACTTGGATAATCTACAAAGCTTCTTGATTTTTACCCTCCTTGCCCTTTTTTTAGAATTATTCTTTCTCTGAAGTTCTTGATGATTACATTGCCAAAGGAGGAGAAAAATGGGAGAAATTTAAAAAAAAAATAGGAGAAATTTGCTTCCCTTGTGTTGAGGGAGAGTTTTTCTGTTGTGGTTTTGTGTTGAGGGTGAGTATTTCGATTACTGCTGTGGTTTGTCAAAATTCTTTGCTTTGCAGCTTTGAAACTTTCTTTTCACAAATTGTACTTTTCTTTCAATATTCAACTCACGATTTTGAAGTGTTATTAATGTATTCATCAAGGGGGGGATTGTTAGACCATATGGATAGGTCGTGAATATTGTGATGATGAATAATTAACATTTGGGTTGCATAGAAATTTGCGTTTATGAAAGCTTCGGTCGTTGGAATATTTAGGTTGGGTGGTCCGAATGTGCCTTGTGTTGGATGGTCCAAACGGCAATACTCGATGACCTCTTCGCCGCTTGATTTTGACCGGACTCAAGTACTGTAGTTCCGAGTACCGAGTAGTAGACACATTCGTGAGTTGTGGTGCATACTGAGTACGAAGGACAGTCGGAGTTGTCTGGTCGAAAGCTACAGTGCATGGTCAATGGTCGATGGTCGGAAGCTACAGTGCATTGTCGATGGTCGGGAGCTACAGTACATTGTCGATGGTCAGAAGCTACAGTGCATTGTCGAAAGCTACAGTGCTTGGTCGAAATTCGAAAGCTACAGTGCCTGATCGATGTTCGAAAGCTACAGTGCCTAGTCAGTGATCGGTTGTCGCAGGCTTCGTGATCGGTTGTCATAGACTTCATGATCGGTATTCGTAGGCTTTGCGATCTGTTGTCGTAAGCTTCACGGTAGGTAATCGTAGGCTTCGAGTGCTTCAATTCTTGTAATCTTTGAGTGCCTCTAGTACTCGTGTCTGATCAACCAACAATCTGACTAGCTTGTGCACATCGGTCAGACCGGTTTTTCAGAGTGGTCTCGGGTTGTTTTTTTTTCTGAAAACATGGAAATTAAGATCGTTGGTGATATGGTTCGTGTTTATTGATGGATGAGGGTATGATATATGTGTGCGAATTGATATTAGTAAAGTTGGAGAACTTGTGCTGGAAAAATATTCTTTGGTCTTTGCATGTGCAGGTTGGACATGGAGACGGTCATGATCGATGACAAGGAGGACCGGGACTAGGATGGGGTAATCCGAGGTTTGGACAGTCGAGGATGTCTCAAGTTGGTCGGGCTTACGCTGGGGTACGTGGAGATCAAAGGTGGATGCATGATGCATGGAGAAGCTACATGAGGTGTGGTCCTGGAGGTTTCGACGCGTGAGGAGTTATAGAAGGTGTTCATAACGGAAGATTTAGAGATTTTGGAAAATCCATGTTTGGAAGAGTTTCTAATCCCTTGATTTTCGGAAGCAGATAGAATTTTGTGTCAGTGTTTATGAGAACACGGTTTAGCACTCTAGCATATAAAAGGAGGGATAGGTTAAGAGTTAATAGAGGATTTTTAGTCGGCTTTTGGGACAAAGCTTTTGGAGTTTTCGTGCTAGGGTTTGAGGGGTGCCGTTAGGGCACTTTGTAGCTACAGAACATGATTC
Organism: Hsuehochloa calcarea; assembly: GCA_036346395.1. Taxonomy (NCBI): domain Eukaryota; kingdom Viridiplantae; phylum Streptophyta; class Magnoliopsida; order Poales; family Poaceae; genus Hsuehochloa; species Hsuehochloa calcarea. Next base: position 28,900,156 of record CM070611.1, read on the forward strand.
AGAAATAAAAGCTCAGATCTATTCCAAGAAAAATTAGCCATCGCCAGCGGCATGTTGTTCTGGGCATCGTCTGCGACTAGTTCTCGTTACAGTGTCTTTAGTCGTCGGTTCAATCCAACGCAAACCATCCTCGGTAATTCGAAAGAAATCACTACAATCATTCACCCCACCCCCTGATTGCGGTATTCGATCCTACACAAAGATAAAGAGCCTCATGATTGCTGTATTCGATCCTACACAAAGATAAAGATACCGATCTACGCTAATGCTTTTCTAGAACAATCCAGACCCAGCGTTATATATTTACATGAACCTATCCAGGAGAAGAGAAACTATATATACGGACAACATTACGTATGCTTTTTAGTCCTTCGATCGATCAAAAGTCCGATTGCTGGGACTGAACATCCCCGCGAGATAATCGTCGATCCTTTTTTCCCCTGCTAAAATGATCACGATTGTTTGGTTTACGATAGGAACAATCAGCTCTGGTGCCTCTTTCTCTCTAGCCAGATTAGAGACACTCATATTCTCCATCCATTTAATTAGTGCCGTAAAGATCCATATACAGTTAGACAAAAGCCTAAAGTGGTTTGGTAAATGGAATCATTTTTTCTGGTCAGGCTAGAGATAGCTTTTGGTGAATATCCCCATCCTGATCATGGAAAGTTAACTAGACAAAATAATAATAATAATAAAAACGGGGAACCTGATCCTACAACTTTACCAAAAGCAGCTTACGAGTTTGCAACTTCTCATTGCTTCTTGTCGCGTGCAACATAGTGTGTGCCTAGCACTCCCGTTTGCCAGTGCCCCTACCACTTAAACCTTACCAAAAAGTGTGCAGATTAAGTGCTTCACTTGGGGTCAGTCCAGTGTTCATGCATGCACTCATACACTTGTACCGAATTGTTCATGAACTGAACAGGCTCATACTCTTTGATGTCACAAAAAAAATAAGAAGAAAGAAGCAAAAGCAACAAAGTTGAACGAAATGGGGCCACCTGAAAAACTGGGAAAAGGAAGTAGGACTAGTCGTAGAAAAACATTTTGGCGACATGCTTGGTACCACAAGCCTTTTATTAACCTGTGCGATGGCTTTTGGACCTCTAAACGTGGCCAATTCGATTTGACAGCAATATACAAAAGAGAGAGAGACAGAGAGATTGCAAAGAATCTACTCGCACTTGTTCCTGCAACGCAGATAAGAGTTGAAGAGGACACGACGCATTAAGACATAAACATCCTTGTCTTCACTCGTGCGGTAATATGAAGCCGAAAGCAAAGGAAAGCAAAGCAGTTAGCCTAGTATATCTGTGTCGAAGATGTTAACCACGCAACTCAACCATGGTTGCCGCGGCTTCAGCACTACCGCTTTGCCTGCACATCACCTGGATTAATTCCATATATGCAGGGAAAAAATGCTAGTTTGTAGATGTTTATCACATGGATCGCCAATGGATGGATGTCTTGCATAGTTGCAGTTGATGGGAGTTGAAATTACAGGCTTAATTTGGAATGTAAAGCATCAAGCATGGCTGGATGATACACATGAACCTATCCATCAGCCCAATTAGGGTTTGTTTGGATATAATGTGATTCGAGTCAATCTACAGGCTTAATTTGGAATGTAAAGCATCATGGCTATGCATGGCTGGATGATACACATGACCTATCCATCTGCCCAATTAGGGTTTGTTGGATATAATGTGATTCGACTCAATCCCTTCAAATTGACTCGAAATTTTAACTAAAATCTCTTCCAATCCGAAAGGATTGGTTATATTCCCTCCCTATCCAAACAAACCCTTTTAAGTGGAACTTCATGGCCACCAACATGGGATTGCATGTAAATTTCAAGGAAAAAAAAAGGGCCGTGTAAATTCCTAACTGAACATCTCGCAACAAATCCTGGATCTACCACTGCTTCCGATATTTTTCCCCTTCTATTTTCTCCTTTGGAAATCAAGGAGCTGCTGGTGGCAGGAGTTGCAGTTGCAGCTTTCACACGCACGAGAGCGATGAAGTTTGTTTGGGTGGAGACGTGGAGAAAGGAAACATACCTTGCTACAAACCGATTGGTTAAGCCCTCTTATTACCTTTCCAAGAGGTCGACTTCACTCAGTGTTCAGCCCCATCATATCATCTTCTTGTTTGCACCACATGGATCATGCAATGCATGACTGCCTCTCCTCCTCTAATTAAAATTATCTAGTTTCTTTTGCGATTCACTACTAGCAAGCAACTGTCTTAGTCACCTTTCCTTTGCTGGAAAATGACCTCCAACTTAATATAATTAACCCTGAGTAACGATAGGTTGTTGAGCCCTGTACAGGGCTACAGGTTATACGTCTTCTTCTGCATCAATGTTTGCCCAAGTAAGATCTGAGCGCAATGCCTTCTCGTCTCCAACAAAATTACAGCAGCATCAGCAATAGTTTCCAGTTGAAATGATTGACAAACAAACCAGACAGGAAGATCACAAATCAACCATGAGTGTTCTTCAGAGAATCAGTGCTCTAAACTCTTTAGGACTGCACGGACGAACATATCAGCACCAACAAGCTCACAAGCGCATGTGGAGAAGTTATACAAGTTTTCCTGCAGCAGGCCAGAAAAGAATTATAGCACTTACGCTACGATTTCCAAGATAGCTAAAATTTCTAAATTGCAAATCTTACACAAGCATAAATCAATGACTTAGAATCAAAAGAATCTACAATAGACTAGTATAAATCCCAAGCAGAAGATAAACAGCTAAGCTATGGCAATTTTCCTTCTTGCTTGCCAAATTACCTTTTACTTCTGGAAAAGTAGCAGGACTGCTGTGTGTTACATTAAGAATGAAAAGAGAGAGCTCTTCTACAGACAGTGCTCACTACCGCAATCAAAGTTTACCACATAGAGGGTGCCCTTTATCAAGTCTAATGACTCAAGAGAAAAAAATGCTAAATATACAACAGAGCTCTGATTAGGCACACATTGTTCCAACAAAAGACAAACAAGTGAAAGAACAGTTGAAGTATATAAATTGCTAGTGCACGATGAAAAAATAATGTTTTCTGTTGATATTTTTGTAAGCTTAATACATGATGTTCTTTTTGCCTGGATTTGTCTCTTGTCCAATCCCGCAAACCCTGCACTTACTATAATAAAGTAAACCGTATATACTTGTGGTAAATAGTTATATGCCATGTTTCTATCCTTCTAAGAATTTTCTCTATTCAGAGTAGTAAAGAGATATGCAGCGACCAGCAATCCGAATGAACTATCTAAAATGAAATATTTGAAGAAAACAAATTCAACAGCTGCCACTTACCATGTTACTATTGAAGTAATTCTCCAAATCCTGCAACTCAGAAGACGGCAGAAACCTCGTGATCTCCTTGTGCAGCTTCTGCATATTGACTGACACCGGAATACAGAATGGCAGTGGGCCTAACACCAAAATACCAGAGGCAAGAGACTAAATTGACATTGAGACAAACAGAGCAAAATCCAGTTAATATCTCATAATTTCAGAAAAATACCTAGATCCTGGAGTGTTGGGCGTTTCATGAAGGTCACCATGCACAATGGGGCAATGCAGCTGTTCATGTGCTCACTCCATACAACGTACCAGTTTGGATTGGAAAGGTTGTCAACACCACCAAGAGATTCGAGGTCATATCTTCTGGTATAGGACTGGTATGACCCGGCTTGGATGGCCTCTGGCAGGCCCTGCATGATGCGGCACAGCAACATGTGCGCCTGACCACTCTCATCTGCCTCTGCTATGCTCATGCTAATTGAAATGAAAAATTCCAATTAGCTCATCAAGTTTCTCTGCTTAAATTTTGCAATCGTACACAAGCAAGAAACTGTCTGGCATTTATTTTAAGAACTCATCTTGCTTTGTCCATACTCTGTATTTATCTGAAATATCTATTTGCTAGTGACCATGCTCCAACTCAAATTTGGAGATATAAAACTCCATCATCCAAACAAGAACTACCAAGAATTCCTCCATAGCTATCCACAAACTCATCAGGTTAATTTCTGGGATGATGCAAAACTTTTGCAGTTCTTGCACATAATATTACTGTTTGCCATTTGTTCAAATCAAGAACTCATCTTGCTTTGTCATTACTGCATACTTGCAACAAATCCCTTTTGCTACAAATCATAACCAGAGATGTTGCAGCAAAACTTGAGAAAAACAAGTCCACCATTCTCCCAAACTAGAACAGAAAAGGAACACTCCACTATTACTAACCAACTTTATCGGATTCCGAGATGATGCAAATCTTGCTAAAAATCTTCTCCCAAACTAGAACACGAATCGGCATTTGCTCAAATCAAGAACTCGAGAAATTCTCCATTCTGGTCGACCAACTTAACAGGTTGATTCTTAGACGATTCCAAATTTAGCAGTTTTTGAACATATTACGACTATTCCGCATTTCCTCAAACCAAGAACTCATCTTGTTTTATCACTACACCGTACTTAGGACAAATCGTAATCCAAAACATCACAACCAAATTCGGAGAAACACAACTCGAGAAATTCTCCATTCTTGTCGACCAACTTATCAGGTTAATTCTTAGATGATTCCAAATTTAGCGGTTCCGCATTTGCTGAAATCAGGAACCCAATTCTTGCAAGGCACCACCGATCAAGATCCAAGAAACGCCTCACCTAAGATGCGGGAACCTCAGCGGCGAGAGGTGCAGCCCGCGGCCGTGCGCGCGACCTTCCCCCGAGCAAGCTCCAGTTGGGCCTCCGGAACCAGGTCTTCGCGGCCGTCTTCACCTCCGCCGCCGCGGCGCTGTACCAACAAAGCTTGACGTTCCCCAATCCCCAGGTACCCCTCCTGCGCCCGGAACAAGCTCAGCAACGAGTCGGTAGGGACGTACCTACGTGCTTCAGTCAGCGTCGCCATGTCGAAGGTTCACCGGAGGACGATGCTGGCGGCCTCGTCCTCGCCGACCACGTTGCTCCTGCTCACCTCCAACTCGGCGTGGCCCGTGTCGGGCCGGAAGAAGCGGTTGCCGGCCTCGTAGATCCAGGCGAGCGCAGCGGCCGGCAACTCGGGGTCGGCCTCGTCGGAGCGGAGCATGCGAGCGAAGTCGGAGTGGGGCCAGCGGCCAGCGACCATCGGCGAGGGGCGGTCCGGATGACGTGCATCCCGCGGGCGACGGCGTTATGGAGGTGGGTGAGGACGTCGGCCCACCTGCCGGCGCCGGCGCCGGCCTCGAGGCAGAGCACCCGCGCCGGCGCCGGCCTCGAGGCAGAGCACCCGCGCCGGCGTGCCGCTGCCGTACAGGTCGAACGCCATTTCTTTTTCTTTCGCGGCGGGGGTTGTTTCTGCTGTCGGGGATGGAGGAGGTTTATTTGTGATTTTTAAAATTCTTTTTAAATAATATTTTAAAATTAACGTCCCGTTAACTTTATTTTCAATTCTGACCAGCGTGATCAAATTGTTCTGTCACGCCACCTAGATCGACGTGATCAAACCTGTCATGCAAACCCTTCAGGGCACGTCGTGCAAGTATGGAGGGCTGGCGCGACAGTCATTACGCCCGCAACCATGACGTCACAGGCTTGTCACGCCACTAGATTTGGCATGACAGGGTCAGCCTTTATTTAAAGGTGTTATCAAACGATGAAATATTACGTTAGTTCTCATACGATTGTAGGATCAAGGATAACCGACTAGAGGGGGGTGAATAGGAGGTTTCTAAATTTTCTTAATCAAATTACCGAAATTAGCAAGATACTCTAATCAAAGATATTTAACACAATCTATGAGCTACAAAATAAGTGCAATAAGTAAAGACAAGAAACAACCGCACAAGGACAAGGGGGTTTTTCCCGTGGTATCGAAGATTTGTCGATCTTCACTAGTCACGTTGAGGAAGCTTGACCACTCAATGGCTCCCACAAATCAAGCCTACCCTCGATCACTTGGTTGTTCTTCCTCCTCTCCGGAGTTGGTGAACACCGACCAATCACAAACGGCAACGGGTCTCTTCACAAGCTTCTTTGAAGAGATCACCGAGCGACCTTCGCCAAGTCGTCTAGGTGCCGACAAGCACCAAGAGAATAGAACTTGAACTTCACTTGCGACAATCAAGAGCCAATGGATCAACTAAGAATGCAATGCTCTTGTTCTTGCTCACTACCTCACAAATGTGTGCAAAGAGAGTAAATGAGGAGTGAGAGGAGTGCTCAAGGCTCAAATGAATTGAATGAATGCTCAACAACGCGTCCTTGAGTGGTGGGGTGTATTTATACCCCAACAACCAAATATGACCGTTATGCGAAAATCGAGACAAAACTCGTGGAAATCGGAAGTTCCGCGATACAAGGTGCGGAACTACCGCGACTTCACTCGAGTGCATCAGAACGGTCATTACGATGAGCATTAAATGCTCAAACTAGCCGTTGGATTTATGTGCGAACTTCCGCCAACTAAATTCGGTTCTTAGATTAATCGGAAGATCCGCTTTACAATGGAACTACCGCACTCGTGAAAGCGGCTAAGTCCCAAAGCGGGTGCTCTGGAAAAATCAAGCGCAGATTTTGGAGCATCCGATTAATCGAACTTCCGCTCATTTCATTGCGGAACTTCCGCACCTCGAAAATCGGCTAAGTCCCGAAAAGGATGCTCTGGAAAAATCAAGCGCGATTTTGAACATCAGATTAATCGGAACTTCCGCTCATTTCATTGCGGAACTTCCGCACCTCGAAAATCGGCTAAGTCGAAAAGGATGCTCTCGGAAAAATCAAGCGCGATTTTGAAAGATCAGATTAATCGAACTTCCGCTAATACCATTGCGGAACTTCCGATTGTGTTCGAAAAATGATTTTCTTTTAAACCAAACCAAAAGAACATGCATGATCTTAAGTTGATCCAAAGGCATAATGAGATGCTTTCAAGCTACTAGACAAGCTCCCCTTAATAGTACGACATTTATCCTATAATCCGGTCTTCCTCCATACTCAGAAGACCAGTAAAATCAAAAGGGTCCTAGTCTATTTATACCTTGTCTTTGAGATCAACTCCATCTTTTCAACATTCTTTGACATGCGCTCCTTGGATTCACTTTGTCATTTGGGACTATGCCTTGTAAACACTTCAACAAACATGTTAGTCCCATATTCACATAATGTCATTAATTACCAAAATACAATTTTTAGGGGCCTAGATGCTTTCAATCTCCCCCTTTTTGGTAATTGATGACAACACAATAAAGTTGTGAGAGAAAGAAGGTTTGAAAGCAAAGCTCCCCTTAACATGTGCATATTGAGTAGAAGATAATGTAAAGCACATGTTTGGATTTTCAGAAAATTTCGGCGGAGTTTCTGTAGAACGTTGTTACTTGGAAGAGAACAAATGACAATAAAGATAGAGCATTCACATCACATAGTCATTCATCATTAATCAAAGATCCAAGTACAACAAAATATAAAATAACACAAGATATTATCATAAGCATCAAGTTTTCAAACAAAGTCATAAGCATCAAGTACATTACAAGCCATAGTCAAAATGACACAATATGCTACAATATCATAATAGATAAGACTAGCCCTCTCTCACTAACACACTTTTCTCTCCCCCTTTGTCATCAAAGGCCAAAGGGTTCACTCCGCAGAGGATCTTGTGGAGGATCACCGGAGGAACAACAGAAGATCAACAGAGGACCGCCAGAGGAGAGCGGCGCGACGCCGTCCAAAATGAACTGTGGAGGAAACTGTTCGCGAATCTGGGCCAAAGCGTCAAGGTGGGCCGAGTGGCGTCGAGTCCGAAGTGGTCGCCTCTGAAAGCATCCAATCGGCAAAGGTGGTGCCTCAAACGCATCCAGATCTAGAAGTGGTCGCCTCTGGAAGGTATCCGGATGCCCTCATCTCCAACAAGGTGGCATAAATCGATCCATAGTGGCTATACCTTGTGGAGGAGCAAGAAGAAGAAGCAGGAGGTGCGGCTTGTGTACTTCACTGAGCACGCTAAGATTGGCGAGGATTGGAGGACCTTCTCTTGGTTTATAGGCTTTATGTGTCAAGGTAAAGCTCCATTATATCCAGGTTTGTTTAATGATCAAAGCCATAATGTAAGGTGCAAAGTTTATCCGTTTGACTCGATCATTCTTTGTTCTGCTATCTCCTTATGATAACATCCACAACATCAAACTTTCTACCATGCATGATGCATTCCAATATATTCCAGACATGTCCTCTAATGGCATCATAATTCCCACTCTTAGGTAACATGGTATGATTGATGATCCTATTTACCAAGCTGGGAATAGGAAGAAGTCCTGTGATCTTACCAGGACAAATCTACGTGTGGTGTCATAAAATTCACCCAAGCCGAAAGAGGAGGACTGCTTCCATCATAAATTTTCTCATATCTGCTCGACTCAACATCCAATGCACGTTCAAAAGCACGTCTTGAGCAGGAATGTCTCACTGTCCCTGTCATCCAAGTGAGGTGAGAAAAGTCAGGAGGAATGCACACTGTGGCATAGAACTGACGGATGATCTCATCACTATAGTTGCACTTTATTGCCACAAGGTTATGAATCCCAGCTCGCTGGAAGAGCCTGTAGGTACCCTCGTATTTGTCAAGCCCGTTTAGGTAGGACCAATTAACATACTTGTGATCAGCAAAAGGCTTGTTTGGTCCATAGAAAAGATCGTAGACTTGTCTTTGAAACTTGGTATGAAAACGAGGGTCATCACAGTTTCCTGGAAGTGAATATTGATCTTTATCCCGAAGAATAGTGTAGTCGTCTGCTGTGAGTCCTTTAAGATCAATTTCAATCTCTTCCGGTTCTCCTAGTTCCTCATCAGATTCATATTCAGATTCTTCTCCTGATTCACTTTCTTCTGATCCTGAATTATCAGATTCTTCCTCATTTCTTGAAGAAGATGCGCCAGCATCTGAATAGTGCTTTGGGACTGACATCTTCATCCTCGGCATCTTCAAGAACAACAATGGATGAAGTGTCAAATGTTGAATCAAATGTAAAAGGGATTTTACATTTACATCAGGACAATGGAAGCTCATAAGTTGCACTCGGAACTACGCTAGCGGAAGTTCCGCGATTTCAACGGCGGAAGTTCCGATTATCCTGAGCCGATTCTAGGTTAATAGGAATTTTGGATTTTTCAGTATTTGGATGGATTGAGTCCATGGATTCGATGCATATACATCATACAATACTGAATAAACCTATTTTCCCAAGAATCAACCACAGATTTCAACAACATTTGATTTTCCCAAATTCTTAACCTAGGGTTCATAAGAGGTGAAAATCCATGAGAGGAAATGGAAATACCTTGAGATAATGGGAGATTGAACCCTGGGGAAACGATTTATCGGTCGAGATTGAAGAGAATTACCGAAAAGGAACAAGATTTTTCGGTGGAGAAAGAAAAGGAGAAGAGGAGGGCTCGGGATGTAGTGCTCATGGTGAGAGAGATAAGGAAACGGAGCGTCCGCAGTAATAAATGCATCTCAACTACGGAAGCGGAAGTTCCAAGACTGGCAATGAAGTTCGGACAATGGAAGTTCCGCGCTGGAGGGCGGAAGTTCGATTATCCCGACGCAACGGAAGGAGCCGAAAACGGAAGTTCCGCAACACAACAATGAAGTTCGGAACCGAAGTTCCGCGCACCGGGGCGGAAGTTCCGATTATCCTGACACTTCAGGGAAGAAGAAGTTGAATTTGAAGATTTTGCAAATAATCCTTAGTTTTTGCACTCAACCAAGTATCATTCAGGATTATTATGCAATGAAAAGACTAATGTCTATATAATAAAGTAATTTTCTACCAAATATCACATTTGGAGCGAAAATTTGAGTAAAAACATCTTAAAATAGATAAAATGCAACTAAGACCCAAAGTGCATGTGACAAGAGTTCAGCGACATTTGAATAGTCAATGACATTTAACTCATTCCTCAATAGGCAAAAGCGGCCTTCATCTAAAGGTTTGGTAAAGATATCGCTAATTGATTTTCAATTGCAAATGTGGCTAATTTCAATATCTCCTTGCACACATGATCTCTAAGAAAATGATGGCGGATATCTATATGCTTGGTTCTTGAATGTTGGACAGGGTTGTTGGCTATTTTCACTGCACTATCATTATCACATAAAAGAGGCATTTTATCAAATGATATTCCATAGTCCATCAATGTTTGCCTCATCCAAAGCAATTGTGCACAACAACTACTGCGAAACATATTCGGCTTGGCGGTGGAAAGGGCAACAGAGTTTTGTTTCTTGGAAGACCAAGACACTAAGGATCTACCTAAAAATTGACAACTCCCTGAGGTGCTTTTTCTATCCACTTTACAACCCGCATAATCCGAATCCGAATATCCAATCAAATCAAATTTAGCACCTTTTGGATACCAAAGGCCAATACTTGAGGAATGCTTTAAATATCTTAATATTCTTTTGTGACCATTAAATGACATTCTTTTGGAGCCGATTGAAAACGTGCACACATGCAAACGCTAAACATAATATCGGGCCTAGATGCGGTAAGATAAAGCAAACTACCAATCATAGACCTATAAAGCTTTAAATCAACAGATTTACCTCCTTCGTTTAGATCAAGATGTCCATTTGTAGCCATGGGAGTCTTGATGGGCTTTGCGTCATCCATACCAAATCTTTTGAGTAAATCCTTCACATACTTGGATTGACTTATGAAAATCCCATCATTGAGTTGTTTGATTTGAAGTCCAAGGAAGAAACTAAGTTCTCCTATCATTGACATCTCAAACTCCCTAGACATCATATCACCAAATTCTTTGCAAAAATCTTGATTAGTAGAACCAAAATTATATCATCAACATAAATTTGACAAACAAAGAAATCACCATCAATAATTTTGGTAAACAAAGTTGTATCAACCTTTCCGATTTTGAATCCCTTAGAGAGTAGAAAATCTCAAGGCGCCATACCATGCTCTAGGAGCTTGTTTTAAACCATATAGCGCCTTTGAGAGTTTATACACATGATTAGGATTTTGGGATCTTCAAAACCGGAGGTTGTTCAACAAAAACAAGTTCGGATATTTTGCCATTTAGGAAAGCACTTTTAACATCCATTTGAAATAATTTAATATCAAAGCATGATGCAAAAGCAAGTAAAATGCGAATAGACTCAAGTCTTGCTACGGTGCAAATGTTTCATCATAATCTAAACCTCAACTTGAGTATATCCTTGAGCAACTAACCTTGCCTTGTTTCTTACCACAACTCCATTTTCATCTTGTTTATTCCGAAAGACCCATTTTGTGCCAATAACATTATGCTCCTCGGTCTTTCCACCATTGTCCAAACATCATTTCATGGTTATTTAGCTCCTCATGCATAGCATTCACCCAATCCGGATCTTCTAGTGCTTCATCTATACGCTTTGGTTCCAAAGAGGAAACAAAAAGTAATGTTCACAAAAAGAAGCAATACGAGAGCGAGTTTGGACACCTTTGCTTACTTCACCCAATATTTGGTCTATTGGGTGGTCTTTGGCTATTGCGTTGTGGATCCTTTGAGGTAGATTAAATGGTTGATCACCTTCCTTGACATCTTCTTGATTTTGATTAATTTCATTTGTCACGGAAGAGATAGGTGGCTCAACTCTCATGGATGATGATGGTTCACTTTGATCTTCTTTGGGCTTAATGTCCCCAATTTGCATATTCTTCATTGCTTCCATAAGAGCTCCATTACCTACATCATCAAGATCTTCTTGCTCTTCTTGAGAGCCGTTAGTTTCATCAAATTGTACATCGTGCCTTTCTTCAACAATACCACTTGTTTTGTTAAAGACACGATATGCTTTGCTATTTGAGGAGTAACCAAGCAAAAAACCAACATCACACCGACTAGCAAATTTAGAAAGTCGAACACCCTTTCTTAAGATATAGCATTTGCACCCAAATACTCTAAAGTAAGAGATGTTCGGTTTTCTTTCAACAAGGAGTTCATAGGAAGTCTTTTTCAAAAGTCTATGCAAATAAAGACGGTTTATGGCATGACAAGCGGTATTAATGGCTTCCGCCCAAAAGCGATCGGAAGTATTATACTCATCAAGCATTGTCCTAGCCATTTCTATTAATGTACGATTTTTCCTTTCTACTACTCCATTTTGCTCCGGAGTGTAGGTAGTGGAAAACTCATGCTTTATTCCAAGTTCATCACAATAATCTTCAATATTAGTGTTTTTGAACTCTAACCATTATCACTACGGATTTTCTTTATTATGAAATCAAATTCATTTTGAGCCCTTTTTGCAAAACTTTTAAAAATCTTGGGGGCTTCACCTTTGTCATATAAGAAGAATACCCATGTATATCTAGAGTAATCATCTACAACGACTAAACAATAGCTATTGCCCCCAATGCTCTTATAGGTTGTTGGCCCGAACAAATCCATGTGTAAGAGCTCTAATGGCCTAGAAGTTGACATGATACTTTTGGAAGGATGAGAGTTAGCAACTTGCTTTCCGGCTTGGCAAGCACTACAAAGTCTATTTTTCTCAAACTTCACATCCTTCAAGCCAACCACTAAGTCATGTTTGAAAAGCTTTTTAAGTTGAATCATTCCCACATGACCTAGTCTTCTATGCCATAACCAACCCATTGAAGTTTTTGCAATCAAACAAGTTTTCAAACACGATTCGTTTGAGGAGAAATCAACCAAATAAAGATTGCCGAATCTAAAACCTTTAAAAATCATTTCATTTTCTTTTTCTTTAAAAATAGTGACCTCCTTTTTAGAGAAAGAGCAAGTTAATCCAAGATCACATAATTGAGCAACGGATAGCAAATTGAAATTCAATGTTTCTACTAAAGATACATTTGAAATGGAAAGGTCATTTGAGATAGCAATTTTACCTAGGCCAATTACCTTTCCTTTGCTATTGTCACCAAAAGTGATCTTTTCATTTCCGCTCCCGTTCTCAAATGAGGTGAACATTTTCCGGTCTCCGGTCATGTGTTGAGTGCATCCACTATCAAGCACCCAATGCCTTCCACCGGTCTTGTAGTTCACCTTTTCTCCTTTTGCCATGAGGCAAGTGGGAGTAGAAAATAATGATGGAGCCTCCTTGATAGCAATACCAACAAGTCCTCTCTTCTTGGAGGATCCTTCAATATCGAAGTCGGAGTCGGAATCCGAAAACTCCTTGTCGGAGTCCCATTCTCCGATATGAGCTTCATTCTTGCCATCCTTGTGAAGCTTCTTGAAAAGCTTCTTCTTGCCATTGAATTCCTTCTTCTTTGATGACTTACCCTTGTCATCCTTCTTGGTTGGGCAATGAGAGGCAATGTGCCCCTTCTCATCACACTCATAGCAACGAATGTTGCTATAGCGCTTCTTCTCATTGGATGATTGCCCTTTTGCAATCTTATCGAAATTGAAGCTTCTATGAGGCCGTCTCCTCATGAATTTTTCATTCTTCTCACAAGGAGAGCAAATTCCTCCTGAGTCCTCATCCTCATCTTCTTCATCACTTGATTCCGCTTTTGCCTTAAAAGCGGTAACTTTCTTCCTTGAAGAAGTTGACTCAATGAGCTCTTCCTTGTCTTTCTTGTAAAGCTCATTTGTGATTAGGTTTCCCAAAGCCCGGTTGGTGTCATCCTTGGCAACTCGGGAGAGTTGAGAAATAATGTCACCAACACTTCGTACTTGTCGGAAGAGCCCTAAGCATCTTGCGCACTACATCAATATCAAGCAAATTAGTACCAAGACCCTTGAGCTCATTTACAATGTTGTTGAGTCTAGAGTACATTTCGGTGATACTCTCTTGAGGCAACATTGTAAATGTCTCATATTTGATCATAAGCCTATGCAATTTGGCTTCTTTAACCGTGGATGTGCCCTCATGAATTTCAGAGAGCGTGGTCCATATCTCGTGAGCAGTTTCAAGGTTGCTCACGCGATTGAACTCATCCGCGTTTAAAGCTCCAAAGAGAGCATTCATTGCTTGAGCATTGAGGTGAGAATTTCGTTCGTCTTGATCCGTGGTGTGTGTGGGATCAAGTGGCATAACGAAACCTTCACTTACAATTCTCCATACGCTTGGGCTCATGGCCTTTAAATAGATTGACATTCTAATTTTCCAATAAGAATAATTTGATCTGTCAAATAGAGGAGCCATGCCTATAGACATTCCCTCGCTAGCCATCCTTTTCTCTCCTAGACGGTTAAGTCTAAAATTAGAGAGACCAAGCTCTGATACCACTTGTAGGATCAAGGATAACCGACTAGAGGGGGGTGAATAGGAGGTTTCTAAATTTTCTTAATCAAATTACCGAAATTAGCAAGATACTCTAATCAAAGATATTTAACACAATCTATGAGCTACAAAATAAGTGCAATAAGTAAAGACAAGAAACAACCGCACAAGGACAAGGGGGTTTTTCCTGTGGTATCAAGATTTGTCGATCTTCACTAGTCCACGTTGAGGAAGCTTGACCACTCAAGCCGGCTCCACAAATTAAGCCTACCCTCGATCACTTGGTTGTTCTTCCTCCTCTCCGGAGTTGGTGAACACCGACCAATCACAAACGGCAACGGGTCTCTTCACAAGCTTCTTTGAAGAGATCACCGAGCGACCTTCGCCAAGTCGTCTAGGTGCCGACAAGCACCAAGAGAATAGAACTTGAACTTCACTTGACGACAATCAAGAGCCAATGGATCAACTAAGAATGCAATGCTCTTGTTCTTGCTCACTACCTCACAAATGTGTGCAAAGAGAGTAAATGAGGAGTGAGAGGAGTGCTCAAGGCTCAAATGAATTGAATGAATGCTCAACAACGCGTCCTTGAGCTGGTGGGGGTGTATTTATACCCCCAACAACCAAATATGACCGTTATGCAGAAAATCAGGCAAAACTCAGGGAAATCGGAAGTTCCGCAGTACAAGGTGCGGAACTACCGCACTTCACTCGAGTGCACTGTAACGGTCATTACAGTGAGCATTAAATGCTCTGAACTAGCCGTTGGATTTATGTGCGGAACTTCCGCCAACTAAATTTCGGTTCTTCCGATTAATCGGAAGATCCGCTTTTACACAGCGGAACTACCGCACTCGTGAAAACGGCTAAGTCCCAAAACGGGTGCTCTCTGGAAAAATCAAGCCGCAGTTTTTCGGAGCATCCGATTAATCGGAACTTCCGCTCATTTCATTGCGGAACTTCCGCACCTCGAGAAATCGGCTAAGTCCCGAAAAGGATGCTCTCTGGAAAAATCAAGCCGCAGTTTTTCGGAGCATCCGATTAATCGGAACTTCCGCTAATACCATTGCGGAACTTCCGATTGTGTTCTGGAAAAATGATTTTCTTTTTAAACCAAACCAAAAGAACATGCATGATCCTAAGTTGATCCAAAGGCATAATGAGATGCTTTCAAGCTACTAGACAAGCGCCCCCTTAATAGTACGACATTTATCCTATAATCCGGTCTTCCTCCATACTCCGAAGACCGGTAAAATCAAAAGGGGTCCTAGTCTATTTATACCTTGTCTTTGAGATCAACTCCATCTTTTCAACATTCTTTGACATGCAGCTCCTTGGATTCACTTTGTCATTTGGGACTATGCCTTGTAAACACTTCAACAAACATGTTAGTCCCATATTCACATAATGTCATTAATTACCAAAATACAATTTTTAGGGGCCTAGATGCTTTCAACGATGAAATATTACATTTGTTGCATAAGATATTTTCACTTTCAGGAGCCTTCCCCTTGTCCCCTTGATGCCCACGGCGGCGGTGGTCAGTCTCGAATGCATCCATGTCCTGCGAGACGGGCTGGACGGTCGAATGATGTTAGCATAATCGTAGGATCGGAAAGGCGACTAGAGGGGGGTGAATAGACGCTTTCTCAATTTTTCGTCTTAATTTAATTCAACACACACTTTTCTCCTATAGCTATGAAAGCTAAGAAGATCAGTAAATGCACATATGAAGCCTTGTGCTGAATCCGATTACCCCCTTAACTACAAGACTAAACAGAAAGAATTGATCTCAGGTAGACCGGTCTGACCGACTGTCAACGGGCGGTCTGAAAGCTGGCGGTCCGACCGGCGGCCAACTGGCAGTCCGAATGGCTGGCGGTCTGACCACCGGTATAAAATCGGTCGGACCGATTTAGTCCAGTAGCACTGCATAATGCCCCAAATCCAAAACGAAAATTGGTCCAACTTTTGATTCAACCAATGAAACTTGACCAAACTTGGAGCACACCTCCCTATTAGTGGACCGAAGATGAACATTAAGCTCCATGGGAGTCTCAGCGGTGTGCTGATCCGTAAGAGAAGCACGATCAAGAAGGTCCGAAATATACTTTTCTTGGAACAGATAGAAACCCTCAGGCGTAAAAATAACCTCAATCCCAAGAAAATAGCGAAGAGGACCCAGATCAAACATGAGAAACTGTTCATTAAGACGCTACTTGATAAAAGTGATGTACTGAGAATCATCTCCAGTAATGATCATATCATAAACATATAAGAGGAGAAATGTCCAACTACGAGGCGGAGTGTGAATAAAAAGAGCAAGATCATGAGCACTGGTAGAGAAATCAACTGCAGTGGCAAACAGAGGAGAAACAATCAAACTAAGCACGAGAAACTTGCTTGAGGCCGTAAAGAGATCGGCAAAGGCGACAAACCATACCACTAGGAACAAAATACCCAGGTGGTGGCTGCATATAAACATCCTCCACAGCTCACCATTGAGAAATGTATTCTTGACATCAAGCTGAGAGATGGACCATACCCGAACAGATGCCACAATAAGAAGAGTACGAACAGTGGTCATGTGAGCTACGGGAGCAAAAGTCTCATAATAATTGTGACCGTGCTACTGCTAAAAATCACGTGCTACAAGACAAGCCTTGTAACGCTCAAGGGAACCATCAGAGCGGGTCTTAATCTTGTAGACCCACTTGCACGTGATAGGAGTAACACGCACGGGAAGAGTGACAAGATCCCACGTGCTAGTACGCTCAAGGGCAGCAATCTTCTCTGCCATCGCATGTTGCTACTCCTGATGAACAACAGCATCACGATAAGAAGTCGGTTCGGCAAGAGCCGCTAAACAAAAGCGCGTAGGAGGCCGAATAGACTAGCGATCACGAAGAGCATATCAAAGAGAGGCCGAAGAAGATGAACCATCAGAAGAAGATGGCGTATCATAAGAATCCTCAACTCACGGACGATGAGTGTAGTAAAGAGGATAAAAAGGACGAAGGCCGGGAGGAGCCTCTGGAGAGGGTGGCAGTGGCGAAGGAGATGGTGAAGGAGGAACCGAAGAGACAAAAGGCGGTGATGGAGGTATAGTGACTATGGGGGTGGCAGAAAAAGTCAGAAAATAAAGCGGCTCAATAAGAGATGCTGGAGTGGTGGAAGGAGAAGGATGAGGGTAGAAAGGACGAGACTCATCAAAAGTGACGTCCCGAGAAACCCACATCCGTCGATCAACAGGATCCCAACAACGATATTCCTTATGCTCAGCACTATATCCCAAAAAGACGCACTCCACGGACTGAGTGGTCAGCTTGGTGCGCTCACGAGGGGCAAGAAGAACACAACACACACACACACCCAAATAGACGAAGACTAGAATAGTCAGGAGCCTTGCCACAGAGATGCTCAACTGGGATCCCGCCCTGAAGAGCAGAAGAAGGCTGAATATTAGTCAGAAAAGTGGTAGTAGAAACAGCTTCAGCCCAAAAGTATGGTGGGACAGCAGAAGCAAGCATAAGAGCACGAACTGTCTCAAGAAGATGACGATGCTTCCATTCAGCCACACCATTCTGTGCATGGGCATCAGGACAAGAAAATTGTGAGAGAGTGCCCTGCTCAGCGAGAAAGCCACGAAGGACCCCTAACAAGCATTCCTCAGTAGAGTCAACACGAAAGACACGAATAAGAGAATCAAACTGAGTACAGATCATGGTGGCAAAAGTCTTGTAGATGGATAAAACCTCACTACGAGATGATATAAAGTATATCCATGTGTGGCGAGAAAATTCATTAATAAAAATTATATAATATCGACGACCTCCTTTCGAAACAAAAGGAGTCGGACCCCAGACATCAGAATGAACAAGATCAAAAGGACGCTGTGACACTGACTCACTGGAAGAATAAAGAAGTTGAAGCTATTTACTAAGCTTACAACCCTGACAATATAGAGAAATATCACCAGACACAGACCCTTAAAGACCACGATGAAGTAAAGAAGATAGACGCGACCCACAAAGATGTCCCAAACGATGATGCCATTGAGCAAAAGACGCAGTGGAGGATGCAACAGAAGTAGTGGCGTCGGTGGAGGCAACAAGACTGGCAGGGGCAGTAGAAGGAAGATGGAGCTAGTCAAGCTCCCAAAGATGCTATGAGTCATGACGGCGAGGGCCAGTACCAACCAGAGTCCTCGTGCGTCGATCCTGAACACAACAAGAATCAGGGTCGAGAATAACACGACAACCATGATCAGTGAGCTGACCGGCAGATATAAGCTGCATGGTTAGTTTGGGAACATGAGAAACATCAGGAACATGAAAAGAGGAATTCAAAAGTGTGCCTCGTCCTGCGACAGAAAGAGAGGTACCATCTGCTTTCTGAATAGTTATAGGAGCAGCTAAAGGATGAATGGAAGTGAGACTTTTGGAATCAGATGTCATATGAAAAGAAGCTCTAGAGTCAAGAATCCAAGGTGGTATACCTGAGAAAGAAGTAGAAGGTGGTCTGTCACTAGAAGACTGTGCAGCAGAACCAGCAGACCCGGATGGTGCAAAAGTAGCCATGCGACGCAGTAGTGTGAGAAACTCCTGAGAATCAGAAGCACCAGGTCTCCTCTGAGAAGAGGAGCCACCAATTCCCTGTGGAGGACGGCTACCACGACGTAAATCCTTCTTCTTCTTGTAGCAGGTCTTATGTACATGCTCATCCTTGTTGCAGTAAGTGCAATGTAGTCCCCTTCCAAGAGCAGCTCTCACTGGTGAAGGCACAACTGGTGATGGAGTAGCTGTAGCAAGTGTAGAAGCGGGAAGAGCTGCCAGAACCGAATGAGACGACTGGAGCGGCAGCAGACCCGCAACATGAAGGCGAAACTCCTCAGTACGAACAACTGCAAGGGCCTCTAATAAAGTCACACGAGGGTGTCGTGCCAGCAACGGAGCACGATTCTGCTCATACTTAGCCCAAAAATATGTTAAGAAGTCATAGATGCGACGAAACTCCAGGTGAGACTACTGACGCTGACAGCACTGACAAGTGTGGTAAACATCTGGTTCCAAAAAGTCAATCTGACGCCATACCGCAGACAACTGAGCATAGAACTCGTTCACAGTGGCATCTCCCCCGGTGGCGGCGACTCCCCCCAGCAGCGGCAACCCCCCCCCCAGCGGCAGCGACGACCCCCGGCGACTACGAGCGACCACAGGTGCGACGGAGCGCGTTGGCGCAGTGGGATCCGGCGGCGGTGGCCGAATTCGGCGGTGGAGAAATCAAATCCAGCGGCGGAGAGGCCGGATCGGGCTTGCTGGCGGTGGAGACGGCCGAATCCGGTAGGTGCGTGCTCGGCGGCCACGGCGCGCGGCGGCGGCCGGAGGTGGCAAGACCACGGTGCGACGATCGCCGAGAGCGGTGGCGACCCCAATGACGACGAGCGGCCACAGGTGCGACGGTGGGTGTCGGCGCAGTGCAGCGGCCGGGAGGCGGTGCCGAAGCAGAGAAGTAGAGGCGGAACTCCCGAGGAGGCACGAGCGCGACGAAGACCACGGCGGCAAGGTCGTCGGGTGAGACGACGCCGAGCGCGTGGTCACGCGTGGACGGGACGGCGGCGGCGAGCTCGTCGTCCAGAGGAGACCAACAGCGGCGAGAGCTGACCGGTGACAAGCGACGTCCAGAGGACACGTGAAGGGCGGCGGTGGCGGCCGGTAGAAAGACCGGCGGCGGCAACGGTAAGACCCTAACCCTAATATGGCTCTGATACTATGTTATGAATAGCGCTTGTATTCAATATAAGGCCAATGGGCCAATATATATACAAGTACATGGGTGTTACATATGCAAAGAGTCTCTTGTACAATTCACATCTAACAAGTGTGAACAATTGTTCTCTAAAATACATTGCATTGTTAGTGCGAGCAAATGTTAAACCCTGTTTGAAACAAAGGAATTTATATACGGTTTTCTACGAAATGCGGCAAAAAATTCCCACTGGCCCTAAAGTGGTGAATTACATCTGATTTTCCTTGTTATACAGCCATAACTTCGTTACATGTGATTTATTTTATGCTTAGAACACTAGAATGCTTTCTAAGAATTCCTTTGAAATTCCTACGAGATAGGTTGATTGTTCTGAGCTTTTCAACATGAGCCCTTATATCATGTTTTTCACACTATATCTTCCTGTGTTTCCATGTATTGATTGATGTATAGGATCCAAACACCTTTTTTGATGTTTTTTTCCCTTGTGTTTTTAGTTCCAACATGCATGATCCCAAAGGGCATGACATTTGTTGCTTTGTTTTTCCTATTTATTTGTTCATTCATTTTGGTTTCCTAAATATTCCTAGCAAGCAATTGATTAAACAAAACTCTACATAGATAAAAGCAACTATTCTGCTTAGGCTCTGTTTGGCAAATAGAGGGAATTTGTCGGGATGCAAATGCCACAGAGCAACTGTCGGGTTTTTCAAACTCAGAATGCCAACTGGGGTGTTTTTTTTTTCGTTACAATTTCCCCGGATCGAAATAAAATAATGTAAACGCGAGATGGCTTAAACAATTTTGCTTATTTGAACAGCACTGGTGCTACATTAAGAAACAGAGTCTATGGAGTGTTCATCTGTATTATATTATTCCCCCTGTTCAAGAATATATGACATTTTGGATATTAATATGTTCACCAATATGTTCATAAAATTATTATATTATAAAAATATTTTTCATGACTAATCTAATGATACTATTTTCACATAACAATACAAATAGTTATATATATATATATTAGTGGTCAAAGTTAGGAAATCTGACAGCTCGTTTTCTAAAACGTCGTATATTTCTTAACGGAGCGAGTATACAACATGAACAACAGTAATAATTTTTACCACACCAAACCGTAGTGGGAGAATGAAAACTGAACAATGGTACAGGAGCTTTTACGTCCCATATATAGGCAGTTGGTCAAGTTGGCCATGTTGGGTATTAATGCAAGCCAGCCAGCCAGCTGGCTAAACAATATAATTAGCATAGCATACATGTTTTGGGAAGAGGAAGACGAGCCACTAGGATACGTGAGCAAACAAATCACAAATGCAATGCATTTAGCTAGCTAACTATGATTAAGAAGTTGCAACTTACATTGCATACAATACATCCCCTGGCTCAGAATCAAGTCGTTGGTTATAAGAACAGAGTCAGATAACTCAGATGACATGTCACAATGTGAAAAGCAAATACCATGCTCCCATGTTGGCTAATATGTTAAGAACTTACAAGCAAGCAGTGATGTTTTCTACATAATGATGGGACACTTCTGAAGCAGAGTTCTGCTGAACATTAATCTGGCAAGGAGCTAGCTGGTAGCCACCATGCCGCTCTAGATTCCTGCCTACATATGTAGTACCAACATGGTTGCAATTGCAATTGGATGTATTGCTGGATTGCAGTGCTATGTACTATCTGATTAATCGAACCTAGCCAGTGGTATTGTCACAACCTGTGGGTACTACTATATGTATACTGCTTGGAGTACGTACGTGCAAGCCTTAATCTGCTAGTAACTACTGCGTGCATTAGTGTACTCCAACAAGGCAGCACCATGTTGCAGACAGTGGAATATTCTTGTCTAATGGAAGAAACTGCAACAATGCAGAGCAAGAGTATCTTGTTTCTTGAGAAAGAAAGCCCTCGGGTTTCTTCAATTTGTAGTGTTGTTGCGCCTTCTAGACTTTGGCACACAATCTTGTAGACACTCTTAGCTGGCTAGACATCTTGCATCACACCATTTAGTGCAAAAAAAATGTCTAGTTTAACAGGCATATACAGTATGAATTTCAGAGTTCCGTTCAACTCAAACACTAGCTAGTTTCATCTCATAAAAACCATTGGCTGGTACGCATATAAACATTCAGAAAACTGGGGTGGGTGTTATATTGAAATTTAGGAACATTGGATGGCAGTTTAGAGATCTGTTGGTGCCGTGTCTAGATATAATTAAGAGTAGATAACTTAATTTCAGTTCTTGGGTGGATGTACATGCATGCATGTAATTCAAATAAGAAAGGTAGTTGAAGACTTCCAATTGTATTCATAAACACTTCAACTTGGGTGTCCTTGAGGTGTAGAAAAGTAGAGCAACAGGGCCTTGTTGGGGGATTAAAAATAACATTAGCTTTGACTAGAACATGCACATGGTGGTCGTGATAATAAGAGCAACTGCACGAATGAGAGGGAAGTCAACTTGGAACCAGACAAAAATCTAACCAATATACGTACTGTTGCAGAAAACTCCCCGTCATCTCGAATTTTGCCCAAAAAGAGACTCCCCCATCCCTAGACAGGTGTTGTCTCAGGCTTTAACATGCATGGTCTCAATGTGCATTTTATCATCCATTTTCACAGTAGTATGTTAGTAAGGATTACGAAAATATAGTATTGGTTCTAAAATATATTTCAGTGGCTATGGCATCGAGCCAATAAGCCATGACTCATGAGTTCGAGACCTGGTTAATGCAGTTCTAATAAAAAAGAATAACTGTGATCAGTCCACTCATAGGCGGTGGGCGGTGGTGTAGTACTCTAGACGTGAGGGGAATGTTAAACTATATTGCTCATTTTATCTCGACGGCTTAAGTTTTTTGGGTGAACTATTCGGTGCGCGAAAGTTTTGCTTTCTAATCCTTCTTGTTAGTACATAGTGCTATAGACCCAAAATAAAGTCTGGATTGATTGATATGTACTGCAAACTTATTCGCTTTTGTCATGCATAGAGGGCTAGAGGCTTGTACGGAAGCTTGAGCTGCATGCTTTATCTATAAGAAACCTGCAGCGTCCTCCTAACGAAATCAAGATCACAAGACCGACAATAAGGTACGGAGCAGTCTACAGCCTCGCTATATTTCCAGCTTCTTTTTTGTACCTTTAAATTAACTATAAAACTTTTCACTTCTTCTTCTTCTTCTTCTTCTTCTTCTTCTTCGCGAGCGTGTGTTCTCGAGATTTTCCTGCTTTTGTCTGAGGAATCAATGAAACTACCTGCATACAACTGTTTGGCTCAAATGCTTAGATTGCTCACTAACAGTCTCGATCTCATGGTTAATTTTGGTCCAGGATTGAATCTCTAGTACTGAGTACTGACTATATATGGATTCTTCGGCCAATCAATGGCTCGCACAACTGGTAAGAACCAAATCATACATCATATATATATATATGTTGCAAGCATATACATACCTATATTTTTCATTATCGAAATATAAATATAGAGAATTGTAGTTTTGCAGCCGAGATATCCCAATTAAGGGAGCAAAATAAATTAATGCATGGTGTCGGGTGTAGGAAAACGAAGACCTTGGAGAGCTGGAGTTCGTCGACCCGCTGAGCATGCAGCAGCTGGCTGAATCCCTCGCCAACGAGCTCTGGCAACAGCCCCAGGAACAGCAAGAACAACAGGATCAACAACACGAGGACACGTACCACACACGAGGATCACCGACGGGCTTCTCGTTTGCCGGGGACGTGAACAAGGCCGAGGGCTTTGTGGCAGCTGTCGATGCAGGTAGCAACAGTATGTTCCCCTTCACCAACGGCACGTCGGGCTCGCTGAACTTCTCGGCACTAGAACAGCAGCAGCACGGTGACGGTGGTGCCGCCGGCAACTGTTGCCTGCTGTGGGAGAAGAGAGGCGGAAGGAGGCCGACCTCAAGCGTGCAAGAGCATGTTATCGCCGAGAGGAAGCGCCGGGAGAAGATGCATCAGCAGTTCGCCACGCTGGCGTCTATCATCCCCGACATCACCAAGGTTAGACGCCGTCGGTAATAACACCTAGTCCGCAACACAACAAGGTGACTAATGTTGTCAGTAAATTTGGTGTTTTCCCAGACAGACAAGGTCTCCCTCCTAGGCAGCGCCATTGAGTACGTGCACCAGCTGAGGGAGAGGGTGAAAGCTCTGCAGGAGCACCAGAGCACGGCGGAGTCCCCGATGTTCGACGCCCGCTGCTGCATCGGCTCCGACGATCAGGAAGACGATGAGGCCGCCTCCCCGTCGTGGGTGAGCCCGAGAATCGATGCAGACGTGCGCGGGACGACGGTTCTGCTGAGGATCGTGTGCCGGGAGAAGAAGGGGGTGCTGATTATGGTGCTCACTGAGCTCGAGAACCACGGCCTGTCTGTCATCAACACCAGCGTCGTGCCGTTCGCTGATTCGTCGCTAAACATCACCATCAGTGCAGAGGTGAACTTTATTCTCTTTTTCAACATCCCAATCGATGATTATGTCACGACTTGATCCACGATCAGGTAAGTTGTCATCATGACCAGATCCACGATTAGGTAAGTCGTCATGATCAGGTCCACGAACATACAGGTCTTGATCGAAGGTTGTAATCGTACAGGGTAGGGAACGCCGGTCGGAGTCTTCGGTCATACGCCGTACTGCTTTGTCATGGTCTAGAGATCGAATTGGATAATCGTGGGTAATTACAGGCTTTGGTCTGGACCTCGTCGACCAGGAGCCGTGATGAAGATAACAGGGACAGAGAAGGAAGCATGAACTGGGAGGAGATACGCAGGGAAGAAGAAGGCAGACAAGGAATGAGGAATTAGAGATAATTCTTGCTTGCATTTTCATACGTGATTTACGCCTCTGATATGTGATGCCGACCATCACATCTCTCCCTCCCTCGGCAAACAGCTCGTCCTCGAGCTGAAAGGAGGGGTAGCAGCGCTTGAAGTCGTTCAATGACTCCCATGATGTGTCGGCGTCGAGTAAGGCCTCCCATTGAACCAAGACATCCCAGTTACCGCGGGCTAGACGAGCATGCACCACGCGCCGAGAAACTGGGATTATGCAGCCACCCTGGAGTGCAGGTAATGCAGGAGGAGCAGTAGGCGGCTCACTATGGAATATTTTGAGCATACTGATATGAAATACATCGTGAATACGAGCACGAGGCGATAGCTCCAAGCGGTAAACCACTGTGCCGACCCTGGCCAACACCTTGTACGGGCCAGAAAATCACGACGTCAACTTCTTATGGGCACGGGCAGCTTGAGAGAGAGCCTGACGGTGATGAAGATGCAGCCACACCACTGCCTAAACTCGAAGGACAACTCATGATGTTGCTTGTCGTAGTGGTGTTTGTAGTGTTGTTATGCCTGCAGGAGTCATTCCTTCACCTCGGCTAGGAAAGTATCACGATCGCGCAACATGGTGTCAACGACAGCCACCTGGGCGCCGTTATCCGTATACTGTTGCATGGTCGGTGGCTCCTGGCCGTAGACCACCTTGAAGGGTGTGTCACAAAGTGAGGACTGGAACGAAGTATTATAGCAATACTTTGCCCATGGCAGCCAGCATGGCCATTGTCGTGGACGATCACTGGAAAAAGAACGAGGCTACATGGTCACAATCTTGTTGACCACCTCCGTTTGCCCGTCGGATTGCAGGTGAAAAGCCGAGCTGAGATGGAGTTGTACGCCGGCGAGGTTGAAGAGATCCGTCCAAAAATTGCTTGTGAAAATGGGATCTCGGTCACTCACAATAGAGCAGGGGAACTCGTGCATCCGGATCACTGCTTCGAAGAAGACCGTAGCAACCGAGCTCGCTGTGTACTGCGCCAACAGAATGAAGTGGGCGTATTTGGAGAACCAGTCTACCACCATGAGGATGGCCAATTTCCCATTTACACGCGACAGGCTCTCAAGAAAATCTATGGAAATATCCTCCCAAATATGTGAAGGAATGAGTAGTGGCTGTAGCAGGCCGGCCAGATGAAGATGCTTGGACTTGTTGCGTTGGCAAGTTGGACAAGTACGAACAGAGTCCAACACCGTCTTCCGGACGTTGGGCGTGTGGAAGTCCGCCGGAAGCGATGGAGCGTCTTCTAGACGCCTTAGTGGCCAATGGAGTGCGCCGCCTCCAAGGTCAATGCCAATGCCGGTGAGGAGGCCGACAAGAATATCCGACCTTGGTACTGGACCAGGTTGTCGACGACGCTCCATGGTAAGCCGAGAGTGCCATCCAGTACCTGAGTCTGAAGGCAACCGAGCTGAGTATCCCCATCGGTCTCCTTGCGAATGGCCTCGAAGAGGCCAAACAGGGGCCTCGAGATGGCCAGAAGCTGACCGTCGGACCAGCCGGCCTCGGCGTCCCGCAGCGACAAGGCGTCGGCGACCATGTTGAGGTGTTCGGGCTTGAATTCCACGTGAAAGTAGTAGCCGAGGAGCTTGCTGACCCAATGGTACTGCGAAATCGTGGAGAATCATTGGTCAAGTAAAAATTTGAGACTGTAATGGTCAGTACGTACCACGAATGAGTGCCCCCATAGATACAGGCGTCAATGGCAAATAGCTTGCACCAAGTCGATTAGTTTGTGTTTGTAGGCCGCTAGTTTGGCATGGCGTGGCACTATCATGCGGCTGAGGAAGGCGATGGCACCCACTCCCTGGTGCAGGATGGCTCCAAAGCCTGAAGTCGACAGTGAAGTCGGGTAGTTGGAGGATAGGCGCCTCCACCAAGGTTGCCTGTAGAGTCTGGAATGCTGCCACAGTTGCTAGCGACCAAGCGAACGCCTCCTTCTTGAGCAACCGCGTGAGGGGGTGCAGCCACCGTGCTGAACTCCTGGATGAATTTGCGGTAGTAGCCCTCCAAGCCAAGGAAGTCACAAAGGGCTCAGACAGTTCGTGGTTGTGGCCACTCCAGGACCGTCTGTACCTTCTGGAGATCCACGGCGACACCGTCGGTGGAGATGACATGGCCTAAGTATGCCACAGATGTCATGTCAAATAGACACTTGAACTTCTTGACAAAAAGCACGTTCTTCCTTAGCACACGAAACACCACTCGCACATGGCGGAGGTGTTCGGACCATGAAGAGATGTAAATCAAAATGTCATAAAAAACAAGCTTAAAATGTCAGAGTAAGGGTCATAGAAGATCGTTCATCAGTGCTTGAAACGTTGCGAGGGCGTTGGTGAGGCCGAATGGCATCACTAGGAACTCAAATAAGCCCTCGTGAGTGCGAAACACCGTCTTCTCAATGTTGGGGGGGGGGTGTATGCGCACCTAATGGTACCCTGAACGCAAGTCCAGCTTGGTGAAGAAGTATGCATCACGGAGCTCATCGACAACGGGAATGGAAAACTTGTCCTTGACAGTGCACTCATTGATGGCCCTGTCGTCGACGCATAAGTGCCATGATCCGTCTCGCTTCTTGACAAGCAAGATCGGCGAGGAGAACGCTGAGTGACTGGGTTGTATGATTACTTGGCGCTGTATCTCGGCGCATTGCCTTTCAAGCTCGTCATTGAGGAGCTAGGGGTAGCGGTATGGTCGTACGAAAACAGCCGGAGTGTCGGCAGTAGAATGATGCGGTAGTCACTCCCTCGTTCCAGCGGTAGCTTGGTTGGCTTGGCGAAGATGTTGTCGAACTCGGCCAGCAGCTCATCCATCAAGTCGGACGATAAGACTGTGCACGACTGTGGCAAGTTGGATGGTGCGCCTAGCCCGTGCCAGCACACTGAGCGTTGGTCACGATGGAACGTCATGGTGAGTGCTTCGAAATCCCACAGGACCGACCCAAGGGTACGCAGCCACTGGACGCTGAGGATGACGTCGAACCCATCTAGTGGAATTATGTAGCAGTCCACTTGGAAGTCTTTGGCCGCCACCTTGATCAGCAAGGCGTGGCAGACGCCAATGTTGGGCACCTGCTCCCCTTTGGCGACGATGACCCGCAGTCCCGTGCGTGCCTGCGTGCGGAGGTTGAGGTGTGTAGCCGTCTCATGGTTGATGAAGTTGTGCGACGACCCTGAGTTGATGAGAGCCAGCAACACTGTTCAACCAATTCCACCGCTAGGCGCATGGTTTGGGCTGCGCACGGTTGGATGCTGGTCAATGCATATAAGGATATGCCGGGCTCCTGCTCGTTCTCCGGTAGTAAATCATCATCGACGTCATCGCTTGGGGCCAGAAGCACGAACAAGCACTTGCACAGATGATTTGGCGTGAACTTCTCCTCGCAATTGAAGCACAGGCCAGCTTCCTTGCGAGATATCATCTCGGCCGGCGTTAGGTAACGCCAGCGAAGACGTGGTTTCGGGGTGCCTCCTGCCCCGCGTGCCGGAGCCGGTAGGGCTACTGGGGCGACTGTCGGATTGGTTGGTGATGCTGCCGCAGCTACACATACGCCCCCAGCTGTTGCCAGCTGCCGTTGTAGTGCCATCGGCTGTTTGGCCGCTTGTTGGGGTGGTAGCTAGCAGGCCACCTGAGTGTGCCTCTCGTAGGCCCGGGCGAGGGCCATTGCCATCTGAAGGCCTACCGGGTTTTGTAGCTCGACGTCTGTTCGGATGGGCTCCATCAAGGCTGGGGTGAAGAGTTGCACCTGTTGGCGTGGTTGAAGGTGCTTTGCATGACACAGTATCGCGAGGAAGTGTTGCTGGTACTCTTCCATGATGCCGGTCTGCGAGAGCTGCTTGAGCTCCCCCAGAGGATTTGTGCCGAATGGATGGTCCAAAGCAAATGTTGATGTATTCCTTGAAATTCTTCCAGTTGGGATCGTCTTTGTCTCATTCCAACTGAAAGTACCATTATTGAGTAATACCAACAAGGTGATACAAGGCAAGCCATACCTTCTCTGCTTCCGGTATTTTATGTCCCCGAAAAACTTGATCACAGTGTTGCAACTATCCCAAGGGATCTTCCTTACCGTCATACATTGAGAGCTCCATCTTGTGGAAACGTGGGGGGTTGCTCCCCTCCGTGCACTGGTCGGATGCGCTGGCGGTGCCAAATGGCGCCGGTAGCAGCTAGTTGCCTGCAGTGCGTTTCTCCTTCTCCACTGCGTCGATGTGATCCGTCAGGCCGAGGATCGCGTTCTTGAGCTCGTTTATTGTAGACACCATGGTTGGAATCTAATCGATAGTGCCCTTCAGGTCGGTTAGCTGTGCCTTCACATCGTACATGTCTGCCGTCAAAACAGCTACATGTTGTTCAACGACAGTCATCTGTTCTTCAGAATCCATGGTAGTATCGTTGCCATGAGAGAATGCTGGCTCTCATACCAAGTTGTCATGACCTGGTCCACGTCCAGGTAAGTTGTCGCCACGACCAGGTAAGTCTTCACGACCAGGTCTTGGTCGAAGGTTGTAGTCGTGTAGGGCATGGAACACCGGTTGGAGTCTTCGGCCAGACGTCGTACTGCCTTGTCACGGTCTAGACACCGAATTGGATAATCGTGGGTAATTGCAGGCTTTGGCCTAAGCCTTGTTGACCAGGAGACGTGATGGAGATAACAGGGACAAGGAAGGAAGCATGTGCTGGGAGGAGATGTGCAGGGAGAAAGAAGGCAAGCAAGAAAGGAGGAATTAGAGATAATTATTGCTTGCATTTCTATACGTGAGAAGCTCCTTAAATAAGGATAGCCCCACCTAACAAGTATATCTAACCATACCAAACTTGGAGAGAACAAATTAACTAAGCAATCTTTTATAAAATAGAAAGTAACTAATGTGTTATATCTTATTGGCGTGATTTGCGCATATGATATGTGATGCCGACCATCACAGATTACAATACATTACTTGTTCATGTACGATTTGTATAAAATTGTGCAATGATATTGTCTTTTTTTTGGAGGATATAATGACACCGTCTTAAATAAAAATAGAAAGAAAATAAAAAAAAAACACTAGTGTGAAGGGATAAGACTTATTCCCCACGCAACATATTTAAGAAGTCAGGATTCGAACTCAGAAGACCGTCCCTGGAGACTCCTCAAATAGGAAACAAATAGTCCTGATAATCTAGTAGGGCTTAGTATTTTGGTTGGTCATTGATATATCCATTTTCTTTCTAATTTTTTGCAGATTGAGGATGGATCTTCTACCACTGTTGAACTTGTGAAGAACCTAAATTTAGCTCTCCAAAAATTTTAGGACAAACTTGACGTGAAGAACAAAATTGATATTGTACAAATGGGCAGTGAGTATCTATCTTGGGGGATCTGATGTGTTGCTTATAGAGAGTAATTCCTTTATGTTTAATTAGTTCTCTATTTCGGTGTGCTGAATGATTTATAATTAGATCCTGCATGTTTTACTTTGGAAATATTAATTATATGTTAAATGCACAGAAATCTCACAGCTATATTCTGATTTTGGTCCTGAAGAAGTAATACGAAATTGCGAAATATTGGATTATAAATACGCGTGATACTGGGTTGCCAACAATGCGCCTGTAGCTCAGTGGATAGAGCGTCTGTTTCCTAAGCAGAAGGTCGTAGGTTCGACCCCTACCTGGCGCGTTACACTTTTTCCCATAAAACTTCTTATTTTCTCTCTATCTGTCAGCCTCTCATCCCTTTTCCTTAGTTTTGGTTTATTTTTTTTTTTGAGATTGAGTGTACTAGTTCCGCTGAATTGATTTGAAGCAAAGTGAAGTTGCATTCTGCACCAGACAGACAGACAATAATACAGGAGAAAACAAAGGAAACGCCACACATAAAAGATGACATCACATCATGCTACATTAGAAGAAGGAGCTAATGGGAAAATCTAAATCGTTTTTTCTTCAGGGGGTTTTCTATGTTTTTCAAGAAGAAATGAAAAATCTAAATCGCTTTTTCTTCGGGCCTCATGGGCTCGTGGCCCATGAGGGGGCCGGCCAAAGGGGGTACTATCAATTTTTGGTAATACCGCTATTGTTCACCGGTACAACCAGTACTGTTCACCAGTGCATTTTTGCATTTTTTGGTTGTTGTGCTTTGGAGTTTTGATTGGATTCAATACAAGACATGTGTTGTGCTTGTTTGTTGATCTGCATAGCTTTCATAGCTATTGAAGAGAAAAACGTCTCGAATCCGATCAAGGTGAAAAATAGGCAGAATTCCTATTCACCCCCCTCTAGTCACCATTTCAGTCCAACACACCCACATATACATTCCTCTGAGCATCAAATAGTTGCACCCCTAGATTATGATTTATAGATCGTCGGTCTCAATTCTATGGCTTAGTTACTGGCCACTGTATTGCTAACTAACACGGGTTTCATGGGAATGATAGTACAGTGAAATGTGGTTATTGTCATGTTACTTGGGAGTGTTTTTCCAATATGAATCGTGCCTCTCTCCGTTGCTTCCATCTTCTCCGCCAGCACTAGTTCTTTCGGTTGGGTGGTCATCCATGGTGGCGCACCCAAGAGTTCAAGAGATTTTTATTTCTTCTACATCCGTACTTAGGGACTTCAGCTCTTGAATCTCCCCTTTCAGTATCGCGATCTCCGATCTTGCATCGAAAGTTCCCTCCTCCTCAGCCAAACTCCCATGAGATCGAATCTTTGTCATCCTCTTGCTGGAATTCAGGATCGGGTCAAGGGATTTTAGAAGCACGAATACCAACCTTTCCCCTCGTCCTCCTAAATGTCCTCACCGCCACCTTGTTCCACTCTCTCTGGAACCAGGAGTTTTACAGCCAAGACTTGGCCAACCGAAACCTAGATGATGAAACCTTCGCTGTAACATCCCGTTTTCAAATGGTGAATAATAATTCTCTGTTGTCGTTTTGGAGTTCAAAACTAATTCAAATTAATTGTGTATTTTGAAAATTCTCCTTTAACCTTGATTCAAAATCAATTTGAACCTCTTTTCAATTTTCCCTTCCTTCTTTTGGGGCTCGACCGCTTCTCATTCTTGGCTTGCCCCATTTCTTTTCTTACCCATTCGCCCACCGACCAGCTCCTCCCCTTGCCCCTTTCTTCATCGTGCGACCCGAGCCACCCACGCCACCTCGGCTCTCTGCCCTCGCCAACTCCCCACCGCTCCCTTTGACTCAGCGCCTCCTCCTCGTCGGGTCCTCGCCACTAGCGTGTCACCACCGCACTGGCTTTAGCACCTGGGCCTCGCCGGCGTGCCAGGGCCGCAAAGACCGCGCCCACCTGCTCCTCTGCCACCCTTGACCCCGACATCCACAGCGTTCTGTCCAGCGCCGAGCCAGAGCCCGCTCCCGCCCTGTCGCGTCGCTCTGGCCTCCCTCTCGGACCCAGTGAGCCCCTGGTGACTTGTAGTTGTTCATCCGCGCGCTAGATAGCCAAAATGGAGCAGCGACGGGCCGCTATGGGCCTCGCCGCTGGCACCATTAGGTGCGCAAGCGTGTAGGTGTTCCATTTTGGGCATTCCCCGGCACAGCCGTGCGCCACCGTGCTGCTGACGAGCGCGGCCACGAGCGCCCTCACGCTGCTCTGCGCTGTCCGAAACGGACAAGCACTGTAGTAGCGCAATTAAGAGAAAAATCTCGGTTAGATTAGGACAAAATAGTAATTAGCGTTGATTAAATGACTACTAAGTCTCACTGACGCATCGGCCCGCAAAATAGTAAACGAGATTCATTTACAACCTAGTTTCGCTTTGAGTCACTGACACACGGGTCCCACGGCCCTTATGCACACAAGGCACCTCCCGTGGATCGCGCACAAGCAGCGTGACATTCGCTTGCGCACTATTCTATGAGCTGAGCCAATGACGCGTGGGTCCCACCTGTCAGGAATAATTTTTGTGAGGTGAATAAATGGAAAAGAAAAGAAAAATCAATAGGGCCCACCTGTCATACACTAGTGTTTTCCAGAAGAAAAATAAATCAAAATAAAAGGAAAAGGGGCGCGGGTCCCACCTATTAGAGATAGATTTTTCTCTCCCCTTTTTATTTTTTTTGGAATTTCCAAACCGAACCAAACTAAAACCTTAATAACGTTTGCATAAAAACTCCAAATTGAATACTTTTTATCTATAAATTCATATAAAATCATGCTCTACTTGAATATGCAAAAATATTTGAATTTGGTTACTGTTGAAAGTATTGGTGTTATCTAATTTCTTTCCGACTCTTTTTGCATTGGACGTTGATTGCTCGAGCGATTATTTCGACAACCAACCATCCACATATTTAGAACAATAAGAGCAAGGCAAGCACTTCCTTTGATTATGTTGATCCCACTATTTTAATTACTATACTTTGTTTTGCAAAATCTATTATGAATGCATGTATGTTTGATATGAAAATGCTATGTTTGGGAAGTCAGAAGCTGTAAATCCTATTCAATGCATATATCTCCTTGAAATATTGATCCCCTTACTGTTGTAGTCATTAGGTTATAGGCTAGACAATATATAATATCATTTGGGAGTTTTGAGTGCGATTATCGCACAACTACTTAACAGAGCGATAGATTTTCCATAAAAGCTATAAAAGGATAATATGATAAACTTGAGTTTGGGAGATTTATGAAAAATGTCCAGAGGGGTGTACCTCTTTTATTCTGTATAAAAATAAAAATAAAAAACCTAGTTTTCAACGCGGGCGAGTTATTTTATATTCTGAGAAGAGTGAGGGGTGTACCTCACTAGTAGATAGAGAGAGATTCTCACCCGGGTCAATTAAGGACCAGACACCAGCAACTCCAATATAAGCCAAACGTACAACCATATGTGCCGGTATGAGACGACCTTAGCTAATTAAGTCATTGAAAACTAGGCTTGCACGTAGGTAAGCAGTAGAGTGCGGACATGATCGGTGTAGGCATGTTCGAAGGTGCTCCCTTCATCGAGGCGTCGCGACCAAAGCCTTCCTACACAACTGCGAATGCCTCACTGAGGCAGGGGCGTAAACCTGGGTGAAGTGAGGGTATCCATTCGCTGGGCTAGTGCAAGGGTAGGACTAGGTGATGTAAAGGCTTCAACACGTGCTCTAGACTGCTTACCTACGATTGTGAGAGGTGGCATTGATGGATGCCGAATAAACTAGAGAAATTGTGTACTATAGGTAAAGTTGTACATCTCTGCAGAGTGTAAATCTATTTAAATAATCATGCTCGCGGTCATGAGCGTGTTTAGTGCAGACGGTCATGGGTTTAGTTTTGATTTTTACAAAAATCATTTTATTGGTAAAACATGGATGATGACTTGTGGGTTTTTATTACAGTTAACTGCCATGTTATGGCTAAAAATAAAATGTTGCTCACAGCTGAGGAGGGTTGCGAGTTGTTGTTATATCATTTCTCGCAATCGAGGAGGGTTGCGAGAGGTTATTATTCATTCTGTTACTTACTTACTACCATGTACTTATTTAACTGCTCTTTTAAATTTTCCATTGCAAAATACTACGTATTGATATTGCAAATAAAATTTGCTTGTTGCAAAATAACTTATAAAGTAGAGCCTTACCCTTTGATAGCCTTGCATTTATATATAACTTTGCGATACACTACAAGTCTTGCTGAGTACGCATTGTAGTCAATCTTTCTTATATTGTTGTTCAAAGTTTGAAGATGAGCCGACGCCTGAAGATACTTCTTCGCACTCGGAATCGGAGGGTTCGATGATGCTACTTTTACTATGTTGATACTTGCTTTTATTTGGCCGATTGGACGTTGATGTAATAAATGTAACCGCTTAAGTTCAGTACCACTTTGTTTTGTTTTGTATATGTAAATGTATGGATGTGAATGCCAAATATTATGAATGTGTGTATTAACCACTGATCATGAGATTACTACGGTACACACAAAGGGTCTTCGGGTATTCCACGCCTAGGAGTCCGACATCCACAAATTATGAAAATTTTTGTGGAGGTTCCTGACATAGTTTAGATTATTGTGTAATTTTTCCAAAATTTTATTTATGCTTCATTTTCCTCAAAAATTCTTTCAAGCTACTATTTGAATGCAAATGCAGTAATTGATTTATGATTTTTTTTTCAAAAACATGTTCAAAATGCTTCCTCATTTTATTAACAATTCAATTATCCAAAGTTTTGATTTTTGGGATGCTACATATATAATTTAAGGGGTATATGAGAAGTGAGAGTACGTACTCCTAGGAGTACCATACCATTTTCACACATACACACACAACACTATCCAACGCTTAGCTAAGCGTAGAATAAGCTAGCTTATTCTATGCTCCAACCATAGTCCCCCGCGTGATATAATCACATCCCCCGCGCACCCCTCATAAATCTCTCACGCGCCCCACGTAACTGACCTTAAAACCTCACGTGCCCTCATGCAACCGTCCGTAAAACCACACGCGCCCCACACAACCTTTTATCGCAATACCACAAGAAATTGACTACGACCTCAGTGTGCACCCACTGCGTACGAGACCAAGCCAACTAACAAATATGTGTTCTTTATTAGTACTATAATGTTCTATTTCTTGTTTTAGCCATAACTTTTGATTGACAGCTCCGATTCATGAAACGATTTTCACCAATAGCTTGGTGGCGATGAGAGTAACTAAATGATATAAGTCTCGCCAATAAAAACTCTCTACGCTTTTACTAAAATAAATTTACTACGTCACTAAAAGAGATTTAATGCAACCTCCATATTTTACTGCACTATTACAAAGAGATTCACTGCGGCTTCATTGTACTGTTACTGCAACACTGCAAGAGATTTATTGCGATCCTTTTTTATGAAAATTGTTGCGATCTTCTTGTTCACTTACTGCACCTTTACAAGACATACACTATCACACTTAATATTACTACACTCCTTATGACTTTACTACGTCTTTTTCAGAGATTTACTGTCACATTGAGCATGGAGGAGTGGGTGGAGAGAGAAGTGTGGGTTGATTGCAAATTTTGAAAGATAATAGATCCTATTTACAATATGTTTGAAACATTTTGTTGGAAAAGTGTGCTTAACAAAAAGAGATCCATAATGAATACGTTTTAACAAAAAGTGTGGGTTCATGGATAGCGACCACTGGGTTGCCGTTGTGGGGTGGTGCCGCTGAAGGCTCTATAATCCCCGATGGAGGTCAGCCAGTTATTTCTGCATCACCTCGTATGCCTCCTTGGTCACGCCTGAGGCGGCGGGTGGTAGAGGCCCTGCCCGGTAATCTTCGGGCAGCGAAGCGAAGCCTAAGTATGTCGGGTGTCGTTTTCGACAAGCTCCCTATGAGTGGAGTTGTTGGCTTCTTCCTCGTGGCCTCGGTGGCGGCTGCGACAGCTGACGTCCTGCTTCGTTTGGCTCGCAGTGCCTTTAGCGCGGCTACCGCTTCGACCCTGAGACCTTAGGTGTGTTCGCCTTCTTTTTGTGAGATGTCATATTGGTGTGACTTACTTGCCACTCCTCACGGATGACGCCAACTGTCGTAGTTACAAACTATACAGTAGAAAAGGAGGGACCCCCGGGTTCCCCGCAATGAGAAGGGGTGAGGCCCCAAGGTCGTCAAAAAAGGGGGAAGCGGTACTGATATGAGTAAATGTATCCTTTTTTATTCCCAATAGTCATCTCCCCTCCACAAAGGGAGAGGGACCATTTATAGTGTTACATCCGGGGTATGGGAGATTACGATGCTACCCCTGAAAAGCCCTATGATTATAGAGCCTTCGCGGCCTTTACACCTTTCTATGTGTAGCTTTGGTGTACGGTGGTGTAACACCCCAGCCCAACATTGAGGTTAGAATGCCACTAAACTACTATAACCATCTAATTTACATCAACTTACTATAAAATTTCAGCAAGCATAACAACATTAAAACCCATCCACGGGTCGCATTAACACAAGCATAACACTATAACAATCATAGATAAATTAGACCTAGGAGCATAGCAAAATAATAAACCAAGATTAACATAAACCAAGCATCTATGGTTATTCAATACCATCATGTCCTAGATATAAATATTCATGTTATTCTAAAAGTTTCTCATGTCCAATGAATCAAATAATTGGGTGAAGTGCATGATTCCAAGTGCACTAGCCCTTCCCGAGTAAAACGTCATCACTGGTCACCTAAAAACAACAATAGAGCAAGAATGAGTCCAAGACTCAAAGAATATACATAATAAAGCCATAAACAATAGTTTATTAACCATAATCAAAGTTATCATCATCATCCATTTAGTTAATGCCATTGTCATTCTCAAACAAACAAGCCATATTCCATATAGGTAAAGTTGCATAATTTAACAATTTACTTAGATATGCGAATGCACCAACATGCTCATGCTCATATGCATCTCATCAGCTGATACCGGTATAGCGGAGTGTTCACCCGTCGATGACACACTCTATCCTTCACTCCCGTGAAGTCCCCACCAAAGTAGGATTTTATCTAGAGCTCTCCGGACTAGTCATGTATCTTTCTCACCGACCTCACCGGAATAATTACAAGACTTTCTCACCGACCTGGCTCATGCAACCCCTGTCATGATGAATGTAAATGATGCGACATCTTTATTTATTCATCAACATAGTCCATCTCATTAACTCAATATCTCCTCATTATCCCAATATCATAATCTCATTCACTCAAGGTCATCAATATCATGTATAAGAATAAGCTAAACGAAAGCATAATAAATAGCATGATAAGTAACAACAATGATCATGGTGAACAACCCATTGTTCACCACTCTACCATGTACTTGCCTTCCGCGCTGTGACGAGTTAGGAGGCAACGACGGAATTTCTCCACTCCCTGCCCCACCGCCTACACAAATATTTATTCGAAATAAGAATAACAAGACATGACGTGGCTACAAGCGTTTTACCATAACCCTCTATCTAATCAACATAACCAAAAACTCAAAATGATGAATTAACTAATCAGCCAATATATGCCGTTCTGATTAGCAGTACGAGAAAAATCGTAATTAAATATCTGTAAATCCGAATGACTTGAAACTAGTGCTCAGATACTCTTAACGTAACAGGCTACGAAACTTTAGTTGGTGGGGTTCTTTGATTCGGCCAAACCAGTGGTCTAAACAACCGTTGAAAACAACTGATAGACATCTGTCTGTAATACAAAGACAAAGACTAAAGAACATGGCATAACTTTCATTCTACAGATCCAATTGAGATGATCTTTATCAATTTCGAAATATTATCAAACAGGATACAATAACCTAGTTGGGAAAGACTCCTGATTCGGCCTTCTATTAACCCTAATATACAGGTGAAGTTCTCTGTCCTTTCAACTGACAATGTAACACAAATGACGGTAAAATTGCATAACTTTTGATTGCCAACTCTAAAAATCGTGTTCTTTATCAACTTGGAAATATTACTGAATTCTCTACAATATTAATTTTGGGTAGCCTTTCTGATTCGGCCTCTAAACAATTCATAATGGCCAGACAAGAAAACTGCTAAATCCCGTCAGCTCTCCTGACCAGTCGCACAAAAACGGACATATCTCCTAAACCGTAACTCCAAATCAGATGATCTCGGTGCCAAAAGAAAGCTAAAATCAAGGGCTACAACTTTCTGAAAGGTGGACAGATAGAAAATGTACGGAACTTACCCAAATCTGACGAACAAATCTGGCGCAGGGGGAAGGAGAAGGTGGCACAGGGGGAAGGAGAGTGGCGGCTCCAAGTGGGGGAAATGGGGAAGGGGAAGGGCTTTTAGGGTTTAGGGGAAGATACCCCTTTGGCCGCCCTCATGGGCCACCCCGGCCGAGGCCCAGAGCCCAAAGTTGTTGAAAAACACGAAAACCCCTCAAGAAAAAACGATTTAGATTTTCCCATTAGCTCCTTCTTCTGAAACTTCTTCTAGTACGCCGATTTACTTTTGGGGTATTACATTCTACCCCCCTTAAACAGGATTCGACCCCGAATCTACTCACCGATCTTCCCGAAAGAAACTACAACTAGAATGAAATAACGATATCCCAAGTTTGGAATTGCTCAGTTACTCACTTAACACTCGAGCACACCAAACGATGCGTACTTTGCATAAGGACCCGAGACGATCAACGCGATATGCCAACTTCCAAATTTCTGAAATTTTTGGAAACCAAGAGAATCCAACTGGAACTAGAGAGTCTTCATCGCATCCACGCAATGCTAACTCTCCACCAAAAAGGTTAAATCCCAAAATTTGACATTTCAACACGAAAACAAATCCATTTTCTAAATAGGCGCTTATTTAATGAACACCACGACAGCCAAAGAAGAAACCACTTGAATGCCCAAATCAAATACTTCTTTTGGTTTGTCTGAATTAAAATGAATCAGACATGCCAACACAACGCCAACTCAGATTGCGAAAAACAACAGTCAACAACACATAACTCAAACGAAATCAGGAAAACGCTTCACTAACCGAGGAAACATTCTTTTCCTCAGTTTCTCTTTTAGGAGTAAAACTTCTCTCGAACCTTGAATTCAATTCATCGATACCACATGAGCTTAAACCTTTTAATTGAACATCCTCAAATTATGCTCAAACTGAAATACATCATTAACACCATTGTGAAGAGGCTCCATTGAATCCTCCAATTACTCTAGGCATCTCATTCTACTAATCAACATTAATTTGATTGAAGGCACCCAAAGCGCTACAAAATAGATCCCACACAATCACATTACCTCTAATTTTCAAGAACAACTCAGAATCCTCAGTACACACGCTTATGTACTACATCAGAAAGGTTCTATCAATGATCATTCCACTGCCCAGGAAACTCTATTATTCCACTTTCTTTACACACACTCATTGTATGACCAAAGGTCTAGCATAAAAATGTAAAGCCCAGATTCAACCTCTAAGACTCTTACAATGAACTTCTGGTATACTTGATAGGAAATTCTTTGATCGGATAACTAAAATTCCTGGAATCCAAACAATATACTCAATCATTAATATCAACATTCCTCACTAATCAAGTAACTGCCTAATGTGATTAGCTTCACCAAACTTGAACCCACTAAACCACACTATTCCATTTCACCCACACGACCGCAACATACACATTCGCAAGACTCTAACTAATTGACCAAGTTCCAAACTTTTGAATATTTTAATATTCCACCGACATGAACAAGGGTTCTTGATTTACAATTCACTATTGGTTTTACATGAACAAGGGTTCTTGAATTACAATTCACTATTGGTTTTACTAGTTGTAACAACATAATCAGTTTTACCTCAACGACCATCATTCCTTTTGGATCCAATTCTCTACAAGATTTATATCACAAAATCAATTCTTCCTCCAATGCTCTTGAAATAACTTACAACATCGTCTCACATCAACATATACTTGACCACTACTAACTGGATGCCATCAGATACCCCATAAGGTTTTGTAAAACAAATTGATGAAGTGGCAAATAAAATGTTTTTTCAAAGACTAGGAAAAAATGTTTTCTTTTACGCAACAAACATAAGACCGGAGAAATAGACAAATAACAAGGATCTCGGAAAAGCAAAAGCGAGACTACAATTGAGGCACAAGTCCCACAAAAAGAGAATATGAAATCTCAAATAAAACAAAGCACCACTTTTGAAAATCGAGAAACTCCTATGGGGCAAAAATAGAAAGTTTAGGCACACTTCAAGTAAATCATGAGTTACAAAACTTGACTTCGATCTCGAATACTTCTACTTCACTCTTTCTTTAACAAAGAAAGTAATTTTTTTATTATAACGCCACGCTGCCCACTCAAACAAGAAAAGTTGTAAGACCAAATCATATGAATCACTTAAGAACCAATAAAGCTTTCCAACAAGCCACTTGCTCAATCCAATCCCAGCTACTACATAAACCATGAACTACAAAAGATCACGGATGCAAAACTTAAAAATTTTCATTTGAGCGATACCACGAGTGACGATCAAATTACCTTCTTTCTATAAGAATCGACAACACACTACCAATCTATTGGTCGATAATCTTACTAACATCCGTAATAATACATTGTTAACGAAAATTCATCATAGTCTACCCTTCCATTGTACAAATTTCTAAAAACTCACCAAATTGTTTCATACTACTTTATCATCTCGTCCTCAAATCGAGAGTCCACCAAAAGCTTACAAACTACTACAACAACAACTTTATTTTAGCAGAGATCTACTACACAAATCAAAATGTTATACCAAAACCCTTTC
Source organism: Hsuehochloa calcarea (assembly GCA_036346395.1). Taxonomy (NCBI): domain Eukaryota; kingdom Viridiplantae; phylum Streptophyta; class Magnoliopsida; order Poales; family Poaceae; genus Hsuehochloa; species Hsuehochloa calcarea. Next base: position 28,941,316 of record CM070611.1, read on the forward strand.
ATTTTGGACATGCCATCGTCTGACAATTCCACTATCATGAAAGCATAGGCCACCAATTAAATCCCACAGTTCAACTCTTATAGATGCTCAACACCAAACGTCAACACACAATTGTTGCACTCCAACCATCATTGCTATCAATCGGCTTCATCAAGAAATCTAGATGCTACCTACTTTCCTTTTCAAATCACATGAACAATCACAAATACATGTTCAGCTGTCCATCCTCATATTCATATTTCGGTGCAAAATCGCGACAAAACTTCTAAAATCATAGCCTTCCATCGATCAAAAAGCCTCAACAACTTTGCAACTAAATTCGTCTAATTATTCTAGTTAAAATAACTATCTAGAAACTCCTTCCATAATATAAAATCATCTAGTATCTACAGATAAGATAACTCCAAGATTAATATCCACTATGGTAATAATCTAGCATCTCCCCAACTTTTCCTTCCCACACAAAGAAGATTAATCCACCGAGACCAACTAATCCAACAAGTTTAGCAAAACTAAATAATTTTAATGATCATACCACCATCAATGTTCTACAATTCTTAATAACTCCTTTAATCCAATTAGGTATAGCCATACTATTAATCATAGTTCATCAAGAACTACCACATGACACCATCAAGTTAATCAACTTTCCTTCCAAGGTTCTTGGTTAAGATTGATTATACACCACACTACTGCACTCCAACTTGATAACCCATACCATATCCATTAATTTATTTAATTACAACCTTTAACTTAACCACAACAAGACATCGCTAAAGGGTTTTAATATTTTCGTTTATAACAGAGAAGCATTCAACTTCAATACTCAAAATACCCAAAAGAAATACATTGGGTCAAAGCTTCCACATGTTAAAGGACTTGAAAAAGAAAACTTTCGTTATCCAAAATACCAAGCTAACAAATGAGTTATTTTTTCCAAACAAGAAAGACAGATCTCTCGTGAAAAGATCAACCTTGTAAATTAACGACGTTCACAAGAAACAACAACAGATCAACAGTCAGGAGAACAAATAATAACTTAATAGAACCAACAAAGACCAATGAAAATACATCAACTGCATTGTAAATACTAACCCAAGAAAATTCATCAACTGCAACTATAACAGGAATAATCAAATTCAAACTCAAGGAAGAAAACAACTTTTCTAAAGAAACATATCCTCAACACCTGTAACTAAGTTACCCGATGTAAACACTTCACCACTATCATACAACAAACGGTGATATAACTTGGCCATGTCTATGGCCACAACCACAATCTCTACCTCTCGACTATCATGATCCATAGCAATCACATAATCAAATCATAAGTAGTCAGAACCAATTCATAACATAAATCATCAATACAACATAACGGAAGCGTAAATGCGATACTCATCCCATTCCCATCGTGATTGCACACCAGATGGTGTCAAAATTTTAAGTTAATTAACCATTATCAAATTTTGGTTTATTTTACAAGTCCTAAAACAAGTTTTAGCAATTTTAGGTTAACTAAGTTATTAATCTATTCACCACGGACCTGAAGCCCGCTCTGATACCAACTGTTCATCGGTACTGTAATAAAAACCCACAAGTCATCATCCATGTTTTACCAATAAAATGATTTTTGTAAAAATCAAAACTAAACCCATGACCGTCTGCACTAAACACGCTCATGACCGCGAGCATGATTATTTAAATAGATTTACACTCTGCAGAGATGTACAACTTTACCTATAGTACACAATTTCTCTAGTTTTTCGGCATCCATCAATGCCACCTCTCACAATCGTAGGTAAGCAGTCTAGAGCACGTGTTGAAGCCTTTACATCACCTAGTCCTACCCTTGCACTAGCCCAGCGAATGGATACCCTCACTTCACCCAGGTTTACGCCCCTGCCTCAGTGAGGCATTCGCAGTTGTGTAGGAAGGCTTTGGTCGCGACGCCTCGATGAAGGGAGCACCTTCGAACATGCCTACACCGATCATGTCCGCACTCTACTGCTTACCTACGTGCAAGCCTAGTTTTCAATGACTTAATTAGCTAAGGTCGTCTCATACCGGCACATATGGTTGTACGTTTGGCTTATATTGGAGTTGCTGGTGTCTGGTCCTTAATTGACCCGGGTGAGAATCTCTCTCTATCTACTAGTGAGGTACACCCCTCACTCTTCTCAGAATATAAAATAACTCGCCCGCGTTGAAAACTAGGTTTTTTATTTTTATTTTTATACAGAATAAAAGAGGTACACCCCTCTGGACATTTTTCATAAATCTCCCAAACTCAAGTTTATCATATTATCCTTTTATAGCTTTTATGGAAAATCTATCGCTCATATAGTTGTGCGATAATCGCACTCAAAACTCCCAAATGATATTATATATTGTCTAGCCTATAACCTAATGACTACAACAGTAAGGGGATCAATATTTCAAGGAGATATATGCATTGAATAGGATTTACAGCTTCTGACTTCCCAAACATAGCATTTTCATATCAAACATACATGCATTCATAATAGATTTTGCAAAACAAAGTATAGTAATTAAAATAGTGGGATCAACATAATCAAAGGAAGTGCTTGCCTTGCTCTTATTGTTCTAAATATGTGGATGGTTGGTTGTCGAAATAATCGCTCGAGCAATCAACGTCCAATGCAAAAAGAGTCGGAAAGAAATTAGATAACACCAATACTTTCAACAGTAACCAAATTCAAATATTTTTGCATATTCAAGTAGAGCATGATTTTATATGAATTTATAGATAAAAAGTATTCAATTTGGAGTTTTTATGCAAACGTTATTAAGGTTTTAGTTTGGTTCGGTTTGGAAATTCCAAAAAAAATAAAAAGGGGAGAGAAAAATCTATCTCTAATAGGTGGGACCCGCGCCCCTTTTCCTTTTATTTTGATTTATTTTTCTTCTGGAAAACACTAGTGTATGACAGGTGGGCCCTATTGATTTTTCTTTTCTTTTCCATTTATTCACCTCACAAAAATTATTCCTGACAGGTGGGACCCACGCGTCATTGGCTCAGCTCATAGAATAGTGCGCAAACTGAATGTCTACGCACACTGTGCGCAGTCCACAGGAGGGTGCACTGTGCACTTAAGGGCCGTGGGACCCGTGTGTTAGTGACTCAAAGCGAAACTAGGTTGTAAATGAATCTCGTTTACTATTTTGCGGGCCGATGCGTCAGTGAGACTTAGTAGTCATTTAATCAACGCTAATTACTATTTTGTCCTAATCTAACCGAGATTTTTCTCTTAATTGCGCTACTACAGTGCTTGTCCGTTTTGACAAACAGCAGAGAGCAGCGGAGGGCGCTCGTGGCGCGCGGCCCGCCGACGGTGGCGCACGGCACCTTGAGGGAATGCCCAAAATGGAACACCTACACGCTTGCGCACCTAATGGTGCCAGCGGCGAGGCCCATAGCGGCCCGTCGCTGCTCCATTTTGGCTATCTAGCGCGCGGATGAACAACTACAAGTCACCAGGGGCTCACTGGGTCCGAGAGGGAGGCCAGAGCGACGCGACAGGGCGGGAGCGGGCTCTGGCTCGGCGCTGGACAGAACGCTGTGGATGTCGGGGTCAAGGGTGGCAGAGGAGCAGGTGGGCGCGGTGCTGCGCTGGGCACGCACGGCGAGGACTGGGTGCTAAGGCGCTGGTGCGGTGGTGACACGCTAGTGACAGGACCCGACGAGGGGAGGGGGCGCTGGAGTCAAAGGGAGCAGGTGGGGGAGTTGACGGGGGCGGCAGAGAGCCAGAGGTGGCGTGGGTGGCTCGGGGCTGGCACGATGAAGAAAAGGGGCAAGGGGGAGGGGAGCTGGTCCAGCTGGGCCGAATGGGTAAGAAAAGAAATGGGGCAAGCCCAAGAATGAGAAACGGGTCGAGCCCCAAAAGAAGGAAGGGGAAAATTGAAAAGAGGTTCAAATTCAGATTTTGAATCAAGGTTAAAGGGAGAATTTTTCAAAATACACAATTAATTTGAATTAGTTTTGAACTCCAAAACGACAACAGAGAATTATTATTCACCATTTGAAAACGGGATGTTACAGCGAAGGTTTCATCATCTAGGTTTCGGTTGGCCAAGTCTTGGCTGTAAAACTCCTGGTTCCAGAGAGAGTGGAACAAGGTGGCGGTGAGGACATTTAGGAGGACGAGGGGAAAGGTTGGTATTCGTGCTTCTAAAATCCCTTGACCCGATCCTGAATTCCAGCAAGAGGATGACAAAGATTCGATCTCATGGGAGTTTGGCTGAGGAGGAGGGAACTTTCGATGCAAGATCGGAGATCGCGATACTGAAAGGGGAGATTCAAGAGCTGAAGTCCCTAAGTACGGATGTAGAAGAAATAAAAATCTCTTGAACTCTTGGGTGCGCCACCATGGATGACCACCCAACCGAAAGAACTAGTGCTGGCGGAGAAGATGGAAGCAACGGAGAGAGGCACGATTCATATTGGAAAAACACTCCCAAGTAACATGACAATAACCACATTTCACTGTACTATCATTCCCATGAAACCCGTGTTAGTTAGCAATACAGTGGCCAGTAACTAAGCCATAGAATTGAGACCGACGATCTATAAATCATAATCTAGGGGTGCAACTATTTGATGCTCAGAGGAATGTATATGTGGGTGTGTTGGACTGAAATGGTGACTAGAGGGGGGTGAATAGGAATTCTGCCTATTTTTCACCTTGATCGGATTCGAGACGTTTTTCTCTCCAATAGCTATGAAAGCTATGCAGATCAACAAACAAGCACAACACATGTCTTGTATTGAATCCAATCAAAACCCCAAAGCACAACAACCAAAAAATGCAAAAATGCACTGGTGAACAGTACTGGTTGTACCGGTGAACAATAGCGGTATTACCAAAAATTGATAGTACCGATGAACAGTAGCGGTACTACCAGATGAACAGTAAAAACATCCCGAATCAAAACCAACATCGACATAACTTTTGATTCGGTGATCCAAACTTCATGAAACTTGAAGCATACCTTCTCTATGATGTCAGAAACCTATTCCAATCAATGATTGGGAAGATCATTACCAAAGTTCCAACCTTTCTCCGTTTCAATGAAGGTGGCTTCAAAACCAGGCCAAAATCAACATTTGATCCTAGAGTTTGCTCGTGGGTAAGAGATGATCAAGATGATCCTATATGCATTCCCACATGTCGCAGTAAGCAAGATCTCGGCAAGAAACCAAAGAAAAAATAAAGAATCATCAAAAACCCAAAATCACTAAAAAGATAGCAAGAACAAGAAGAGAGTCATCTTGAAGAATCTTGCTTGGATTGATTCGAGATTGAAGTTGGTTTACAGCCACTCCGCCAAGGAGGATAAAAGCTCAACACTTGAGCACACAATAAATCCATCTCTCAAGAACCTTAGCCTCTCCACTTCCCTCTCCTCTCCATAAACCAAAACTAGGGTTTTTCTAAATGTAATGGTTGGGAGGTGCACAACCAGCACCCTCCTCTTTTATAGTGGATGCTAGCTTTTAGAGGAAGACACCTAAATGGGCACCCATTAAGCCCACACACAAACAGGTCTACACTCACGCATGCTTCTCAAAGTGGGCGGCAGAGGATTTAGACTGCTGTACCGACCGCTTGTCGAGATCTCGCATAAGCGCCGAGCCTGGTTAAGAGCGAGGGCATCGGCCACGTCTTTGGGCAATATCTCTTTGACAAACCCGGCAGACGAGGCAGTGTCTCAACGTCTGGTAAATTTCTCGAACCACTTAATTGTTAATAAGTCCATAACTTCATGGTGTCTACAATAACATGATGTCCTCTTGCAGGAAGCACTGACTTCCGCATGTTCCCAAGGTTCCTTCAAGCAGACAGGAGAAGGATGTACCGCTCACGCCCCGCAAAACAAGGAGCACCCGGTCGCACGCGAGGCGTTGGGGTTTACGTATTTTGGAGGATGGATTCCCACACAACTCCGACACGATAGGAGTAGGAAGAGATCCAAGGACCAAAGACGACGCCGGTTGGAACATGTGATTATTGCAAAATTTCAAGAACAAATAACAAACTTGCGTAACCAAGTAAATCAACTCATGCAGCGCAAGCCGCCTCGTTAATTTGGGAGCAAGTCCCGCCGACATCGGAGTAGCGCCGCGTCCACATATAATTCGACATGACGACGCAATTACCGATCGACGCAGATCGAGGTAATGTACATCTCGGAATGCTCCAAAGATAGACCTATAGGACGCCTTAGCTAATTGTGTCCCCTTTGTAGGAGCCAACGCCCGCAAGCTCCAAGTGAGGATGGTTGGGTCGATTCCTATTGAGGTCGGGCGGGTATGGTGTATCCATACCAGAAGGGCAAGGCAAAGCGACGCATGCCACCGGCGCAGGTTACGCCAGGTGCAAGTGGACATGGTCCATGACAATTTCGTGGCCATCCTACCGAGATTCCCCGAACGAATAAATCGTAACACTAGGGATGCCACGCACACTTTTATCCAAAGGCCCAAGAAGGACATCGACCGACCCTTCAAGGACGCTGACATCGAGAGGACCCCTCTCCAATAGGACCTCGATGAGTCCGCCTCAACCAAAGCTTCGTAAGGCCGCCACATCGCTTCCGCCGAGAAGACGACGAAGGGACAAGAAAAGCGTGTCACCATATCGGTCCCTCGAGGCGCTCACGGAAGACGCCCTCACCGCCTCGTTAAGAGAAATCAAAATCAAGAACATTAAGGCACCTCCCAAACCCGTGAAATACTCACTCGGAAGTCCGCTGGTCTCCTAGCGAAAATAAAGCGCCAGAGTAGCTTGTCAAGCTTTGCATAATTGGTACTTGCGCAAGACCCGAGAGAAGGGGGTCATATCGAATCACCGCCGACACGGAGGGAGCATTTTCTCCACGAGCCCGCCACTTCGTCGTGGGCTTCAAGACTTATTTGACCTATACAACCTAATCGCCTCGACGCCTCACTTCTACGATGCCGACATCGTAAGTGTGTACAATCAATTTCTACACTCACGTGATACCGATAAATATCATAACTCATTGCTTATGTACGATACATTATGAAATATGCCTGTCGAATCAAAGAACCGTGGGTTTCTCGACCCACACGTGGTCTCGAGCAAACAATCAATCAAGACGATCCTACGCTGAGAATTACATAAAATGGGATTGCTTGCTCTGGACGACAGGGACTACATAATAGTGCCCTACAACCAGAAGTAAGTGCTGCAATATTTGCTATACAAATTACGTTTCAACATAGGTTTATGACTATAGCGACATACACGAATAGGTTCCACTAGATTCTTCTGATTCTTGTGCCAAAGAGGAACATGGTATTGTATCTTGATTCTCTACTCAACAAAAATCACGACTTCACCCTTCTTAAAGGAATACTCGACAGGTATGTTCATTTCCTCCGCACATAACTCTATTGTAGTCTTCCTTCGTTTGAAATGGACAAGGATAACTTTTTTTGAATCATGTAGGGCGTTCATCGGCTATGTTGCCGAGGGAGGTTTATACAAGGGAACGAGCGCCACACTGACTCACATGATGCGATTTTCGGTACGCACTACAACACAATAATCATATATCATACTCCGTAATATTGCGTCTCGAACTGACTGTACATATATATGTAATTCTATTTTTGCAGTGCCGCCAGCAAAAACGAGATCACCTATGCGCATTCTACGTATGCCATCATATGCAGCTATTGATTGCTTCTAGTACGCACGATCCCCAAGTTTGTCAATCTCGTAATAATTATATCCTAATTATAAATTTAAATATATATGCTTACTACTTTACTCCTGCTAGCGACAGGGCTTAAACATAGAGTTAAATGCATTCGAGATGGACCAGGTCATGCACATTCGAGAGGAGCTCTGTGCCTTCATCAAGGCAGACATAGTTAACACCACCGGAGAGTTTCACACCGTCGACACCGATGAACGACCTCGAAACAATTGATTCAATATTGTAATTCACTTTGACTGGTTGTAATTCAATTTGTAACTCTAGCGACAATATATACTTGAAACATTCTTTTGTAATTGATTTTGAGTTAAATGATCACTTTGAGTTGTTAACAATTATCGTGACATGTTTCTGCTTGCTAGTTTTCAGAGGGCATGGCTAGCAATTCCTGAGGCTAGCTAAAAATACGATAAAAATTAATTAGGTCTAAATACTTATCACGCATTTGTTCTAACCACGAACCGTCGTGATACTACATAATCACGCATTTGGTTCGTGGTTGGAACCGTCAGGATAAGAATTATCACGACGGTTTTTCAACCGTCTGTGATAACCACCGCTATCACGCAGATAAAATTTCGACGGTTCAAAACCGCCTCGTGATGACCGCTACGAACCGCTCGTGATGAGCTTTTCGTAGTATCACGAACCGCCTATGATACTACGTAATCACGCATTTATTCGTGGTTGGAACTGCTCAGAATAAGAGTTATCACGCACGGTTGAAAACCGCTCGTGATAACCGCCTGTTATCACAGACATAAAATTTCAGACGGTTCAAAAACCGTCTGTGATGACTGTTACGAACCGTCTGTGATGAGCTTTTCTGTAGTAGTGCCTAGCCCTTTAAGTATGCGGCCCTATAGATTCATGTGTAATCATTTGTGACTCGGAAACTCTGTTTCGACCACTAGTCGTTAGCGGTACCTAGCAGCACATAACGATTCCTAAACACATATAGAATATATCGGACGAACCTTAATGCAATATGATCTATTACCGGGTCCATATCACTAACGATTAGCTCATATCTCTATACAACCAGTTCATATTTGGTCTCGACCAATTCGTAACTCCTAATAACCAGGTTTCGACCACCTAGTGACCATGTTTGACCAGCCTACGACCAGCTCGTATCTCCAGACGACTAGTCTGTATCCGATCGAACTGAAAGACCTTCTCGTGTATTCTCCCTTTGCCTCACGATGTCTGGTTGAACTCCAGGTGAGATGTTGTATCATCCATGGACTGTTCAATATTTTCTCGATCAAGTGTCGAATAACTTCATGTGGTCGACACTTCGACCACTAGTGGCATGGCCATGCACTTTCTTTATCCGACCACAACGAGGGGCCCAGAGACATCTCTCATGTTATGTTAGGAGGGGCAAATCCCATATCCGACCAGTCACATCCCTCCACATATTTCATAGCATACCCGAAAGCTACCTTTATAACTACCCAGTTATGAGTAGTGTTTAGCAACCCCTAAGAGTGCTACTGCACATGTAGGAAACCATGCCGATATCAGGTCTAAGGATTATACATCATCATTGCTTGATACCAACTAATGATACATATAATCATAACAATCTCAACAGTGTCTCAAGGTGGGTCTTTTCCAACACTATGTTTTCTAACATGTGTCCATATTATTTGTTTGATATCTCCATATCTATGACCTGTAAAATATAGTCATCAACCAATATATATGCTAGTTTATTCATATGTGTTCTCATATGTTTCTGACCAGGGAACGTTTAAGAATAATCATCACAGAAATATAGAGTTTCACAATCAAATCGCATACTTGATAATAAATATTATTAATATTATTCTAGGAACAAGATAACATATTATCCAATGTTATGAACATAATGAAATATAATCATCTTTATGATTGCCTCTAGGGCATACTTCCAACATTCTCGGCTTCAAGTATTGTTCAGTGTTTCAACCACCTGGTCGAAGGGGTTTTGCCTTCCTGGAAGAAAAGGGTTTTCGAGTATTGTTCACAGTTTCGACCACTTGGTCGGGATGGGTCTCGAATACTTGGTCGAGAAAGTTTTTGAGTTCTGTGTATAGTTTTGACCATTTGGTTGAGATGGGTTTCGAATACTTGGTCGAGGAGGTTTTTGAGTTCTGCTCATGGTTTTGACCACTTGGTCGGGATGGGTTTCGAATACTAGGTAGAGAGGGTTTCGAGTACTGTTTATGGTTTCGAGTACTACTCATTATTTCTATTACTGTTTAACGGAGTTTCGATTAGTTGGTCGAAGGAGTTTCAACCAACTGGTCGAACGAAATTTTTGAAGGTGTTTTGACTATTGGTCGAAGGAATTTCGACTATTAGTCGAAGAAGTTTCGACTATAAGTCGAAGTGGTTTTTCGACTACTTGGTCGAAGAAGTTTCGACAATCTGGCCGGAGCAGTTTTCTACTAACTAGTCAAAGAAGTTTCAATAGGCTGGTCGAAGAAGAGTTTTGCCTAACTGGTCAAAGAATTTTCGACAAGCTGGTCAAAAAAGAGTTTCGACAAACTGGTCGAAGAAGTTTCGACAAGCTGATCGAAGAAGAGTTTCGACTAACTGGTCGAAGAAGTCTTGACAAGCTGGTCGACGAGGAGTTTTGACTAACTGGTCAAAGAAGTTTCGACAGGCTGGTCGAAGACGAGTTTCGACTAATTGGTCGAAGATGTTTCGACAGGATGGTCGAAGGGGTTTCGACTGATTGGTGGGGACAAGTTTCGACTACACGGTCAGAGGGGATTTCGACTATCTTGTCAAAGGAGGTCTCGACCAGTGGGTCGGATAGAGGTTGACCACCCGGTCGGAAAGAGTTTTGACCATCCGGTCGGAAAGAGTTTCGACTTCGACCATTCAGTCGAGAGGAGTTTCGACCACTCAGTCGAGAGGTGTCGGTGTTTCGACCACCCAGTCGAGAGGAGTTTCAACCATCCGATCAAAAAGAGTTATGTCCACCCGGTCGAGAGGAGTTTCGACCATTCGGTCGAAAAGAGTTTTGACCATTGGGTCGAAGGGGGTTTCGTCCATTCACTCCGAAGGAGTTTCATCCGTTTTCTTTTATATAATGCAAAATAAAAGTTATAGAACGCAATGCTATATTTCTCTAATAAAAATTACAAATTTATTTTTCAATTTTCTGTTTCATAAGTTTACTAAATCTTTTAGATATCACAGTATATAATTTGTTAACATGAATCAACATATGGGGTAATACAAATTTAATTTTGGTGAAATTGTAAGAATAAATTCATAAGTAATTGAAGAATTTTATATTTAGATCTGGAAATTATAGTATAAAAGCTAAACTAAAAATTAAATTTGGGGTATTGTCTAAAAGAACATATTTTACTAGTTCATGTAACATCCCAAATTTTGGGCATAGTTACAAATATATTAAAATATGAACTTCAAAAAAAATTGATGCATTCTTATTGACATTTGTTTTCCCAGGATTTTCAATCAAGATTTTGTTTGATTTTAAAACCTAAGCATCAATTTTTAAAACATAAACCTATTTGATAATAAGAACAAATAGAAATAAAAGATGATGATTAAAAATCTCAAACCCGCCATAGTTGTACTGTTAATAAATGGGGGAAAAATATTCTCACACATGTTTTGAAATTTTCCTCAAATAAAATAATAAAAGTACAAGCCAACAGAAACTTTAAAAAAAATTAGAGAAAATATATAACAAAAAAACCCTAGAAAAATTACACAATAATATACACTGTGTTGTAAGCCTCCCCAAAATATTTCATGATTTTAGGAGCTCGACATCTATGTCTAAAATTTCCTAAAACACCCTTAGCCATTTTCTAAAATCTGAAAACCTAATTTCTTTCCCTCTCTCATCGACCGGTGGACCCCACCAGCAAGGTTCTTCCTCCACGAGCGTGCGGTGTAGCACAACGCCAGCGTCATGGCCACACAGATGCTCACCCAGCACGCCACCCATCCCTGCCCGTACACCCAAGCACGTCGCCGCTGGTGCCCGCGGCTCCAACTTGTGGTTCCTCTGCCCCCTGGCTATATAAAGCCACCCAGAGCCTCTTTGAACATTCCCCTCCTCGCCATTTCCCTGCCCAACCATTTCCTCTCCTTCTCCACCCCGAGAAGCTCAAGCCCCATTTCGGCCACCATGCCTACCTCTCCGTTCCGCCACACCAATGAAGCTCCTTCTTCACCACCTGCATTATGTCACGTTCCAGGGCACGAGAGACATTTCCCCTAACCTAATTTTGCCTTTCCTTCATAGGAACACGCCGGAGCTCCCTTCTTCCCCAACACTGGTCAAAACTGCCTATCTCGCTGTTGTGCCTCGCTCGATGAGCCCTACCCCGATTGCTTTCCTCTCGAGCACCTCAACACCTCCCTTAAGCTCCCCCGAAGATCATTGGTGTCTTCCTTTTCTCATGTCACCGCCGCCACATGTAGCTGCTTGTGCCTCCTCGGGACATCACTACCAAGCCTTCTCCAACCTTCTCTGTCCTCCCTCTTTGACCCAGCGAGTTTCCCGTGCTTGCTTATTGCTCAGGCATGCGCTAGCTAGCCTAGGGCGTCTCCAGTTTGCAAAATGGCATTATCACCCGTAGCGCCCCACCGCCAAACCTTATCGCGCCGCTGCTCCGGTCCACCATCGACCATGCCACATCCATCCATGGGACCAGCTAACTCCAGGGGTTCCATTTTTGGCATTGCCACCGGCCACCGTGGGCCACCCAGCCAACGACAAGCGCGGCAAGCAGCGCCCGAATGCCTCTCTATTTTGTCAGAAGCTGACAACAACTGTAGCTCAGCAATTAATTGACCAAATCATAGTCGTTTAGGGCAAATATTTAATTAGCGTTGATTTAAATGCTGCTAAGCTCACTGACGTGCGGGCCCGGTAAACAGTTATTACGGATAATTAAAAATCGATTTCTATAAGTCAATAACACGCGGGCCCAAAATCACTAAGTGCACAATTGACTCTGTTCCATGGAACGGTGGACCAAGCGCATATACTTTAGTCCATGCGCAATTTCCTATACCGAGTCACTGACAATGGGTCCCACTCATTAGTAAATAGATTTCCTTTAGAAAAATAAATGAAAAGAAAAGAAAATACATACGGCCCACCTGTCATACACTGGTACATTTCCAAATCAAAAATAAATTAAAAAAGGCAATGGGTTCCACCTGTCAAAGAGAGAATTCTCTCTCCCTTTTTCTGGATTTTCAATCCAACCAAATTGAAACCTTAGTAACTTTTGCATAAAAACTCCAAATAGGATGGATATTTTTTTTATAAATTCATCTAAAATTATGCCCTACCAGATTATGTAAAAATATTTGGAATTTTTAACTATTTAATTTGTTTGATATTATTTAATTCATTTCTGGCACTTTTTTGGATTAGACGTTGATTGCTCGAGTGAATACTTCGATGACAAACCATCCTTATGTTCAGAACAACAAGAGCAAGGCAAGCACCTTCTTTGATCATGTTGATCCTGCTATTTTACTTATTGTATTTCTTTTTACAAAGTCTATTATGCATGCATGTATGTTGATATGAAAATTACTATATTTGGGTTATCGGTAGATGTAAATCCTATTCGATGCATGTTTCTCCTTGAAATGTTGATGCACTTAATGTTGTAGCCATTATGTTATGGGTTAGACAATATATAATATCAAGTTGGAAGTTTTGAGTGCAAATATCACACAAATACTTAATAGAGCGGTAGTTTCGACCATCTAGTCAAAGGGAGCTTCAACCATCTCGTCGAAAGGAGTTTCGACCACCTAGTTGGAAACACAGGTTCGGCCACAGTATTAGGCGGGGAGGAGTTATATTATCTAGGGGTTCTGCTATACTCCAAGTTGGGGGAGGTTCAACCACCTGGTTTGGTTCGACTACAACTTGGCCCTACGTGCATTCTTCACTCTAGCAATGCTTTCACACACCAAGAGTGGAAATGGGCCTCTAGTGGCCACTAGGAACGCACCGGTAGGAAGCAGGAGAAGCGGGTTAGCCGGAGACGGTCTGGCGATGAAGGTCTGCGATGACGTAAGAGGCTCCAAGTGGTGGTGATGGCCGTCGAGGTCGATCCAACTGCCGGGGCTACTCTGGGCGGAGGGAAGGATGAACGAGATCGGCAGTTCCTACTAATACAGAGTGGATCCATGAGGGGAGCCACCTCTGGGTCAGGGAACAAGAGCTGAGGAAGCCAAGGAGAAAATACGTTCACTGATGGCGACGTTGTGGAGGCACAGGCCGAAGCGAGCGCTCAAGACTTACCTAGAGCTCGAGCTCTCTTAAGAAATGGAGGAAGGGAAGAATGGAAGAACTAGCTCTTGTGGCGCGGAACAGTAGCGGGAGAGCCTGGAGTTGCTATTTATAGGCGCAGAGGGTGGAGGTCGACCGGGGGCATTCGCTGCATCTGGCACTGCGCTGTACCACGAAGTGGTTGACGATAGTGACAGGGTCGACAACACAGTGTAGTGACATGACAGGTTGAGCAATGGTGCTTAATGGCCGAGCGATGGCGGTTGCCAGCACACACACCATGTCGCATTGGGGCATTCGGACTCGGCAGGTGTCGACGCCAGCAGAGGGGAGGACATACTGACCCGGGCCCACTCAGAAGACCACGACTGGCGATGGTCTACGGTCACATCGGCTTGACTGGCACCCGACCTGGGTCTGCGTACGCGTTCACGACCAGGGTGCGGTCTCGACTGCGTCGGGTTGGCTGGGCCACTTGTCGGAGGAACAGTGCATAGGGACGTACCCAGGTGGTACTGCGGTGCATGGGGGAAAAGGCTGCCACAACTAGTCAAGGGGATCGGTGGCTTACGACATCACCCGGCTGACAGTGGAGGCAAGGGGGAAAATTAGGGGAAAGTTTGGAGACTAGAAGAGCAACTTTGATTTTAAGAATTTCCCTAGAGGTGATAGGTCCCAATCTGGTATTTTGCTAAACAGCTCTAACTAGTTCTTGAGCATTATTCTGATTCTAGGGTTTGTTGCTTAGGGTTAACTTGTGTCGACGAGAAAAGTATAGATCGAATAAATCTCAAGATACTGGTAAAAAGTATGACAACAGATGACACACGAAAAGATTTAAGAATCTCGTATTATTGCATTCAGGCAATCTTGGGAAGATGTTTCATTCATTCAGAAGGCTTTTCCACATTTTTCAACCTTGAGGACAAGGTTGTTCTCGAGAGAGAGGCGATGTCAGGTTCATGCTTCAGTGACTTGGCTCAAGAAGAAGTCGGCAACGAAGCTAATGGCTTGACGTTTCACTTCAACGGCAGGAATGGCGCAGATGCAAGCTAGCAGCGCAGGGAGTCACATCGCACAACTGTTGCGTCCTCTATCAGAATTTGACACGCTGTAGATGTCATGCGTTTGTCGTTTACAGGGGAGGGGGTTTTAACTTCAGTTATGACTGCATTTACTTTATCCAATTTTGGCGTGGAATGGAGAATGGAAGTTAAAAAAAAAGTATATTCTCTAGCATTTCTTTAGTCACCGTTAGATCAAATGTGAAACGTCCCTGGTAAGAACGTGTCGTGCTGATCCACATATTTATATTCCTGCCGCACAAGCAAACAATGTTTTCCTAATTACTGCCTCTTCAATCCCAGCATGCACTTTGTACTTGTTTGTGTTGTGCTGCGAAGATTTTTCTTGTTATGCGTTGCTCGAAAAGCTTTCAACTAATTGGTATATCCAAAATTATAAATTAAATTGCATAACCTAAAAAATTACCAACCAATATGCAAGGAAATTGCATGAAAGAAAAAAAAACCGCAGGTATTTGCTGTGAATGCTTGTAGAACCATATAGATGTCAACCATATCGATGATCGATCTCATCCATGGCAGCTCTGCCTCGGCCTTCTCCTCCTCTTCAGTTCAATCAAGAGGGAGGGCAACAGATGGTTACACCATATAAGAAAGAGCTCACACAATAACCGTACTAACCCAGCTGCTTAAAGTATACAATAACATGTACACAGATCTACATGAGAATAAAGATTCAGTTCATCACCATCCTTGCATAGACTAAATAATAAAATTATGGACTGCACTTGCATCTTTAATTGTAACACTGATCACCACCTAGAGCTCTAAACTGCTAACGATATACTCGGTTTCAGCGACACTATTGAAAAGCTAGCACCTTATCATCATCCATTACTGAAGATTAAGTTACAACAACCATATAAACAAAATGATATGATTGATATGATGGTATCTCATCTCCCCTTCAATCCAAGAAACTACAGACAGCCAACAGAACGCACCAAAAAGTCTCTCTTTGACCGCATTGGACCTTCAAAAAACACCCACCACGTTCTCATCAGCGACGTTTCAGCGAAAACTTCAGACCTTTCACCCTGTCATGGTAGAACAGCGGTAGTATAGGAGTTCAAGATACAAGATTAGTCAAGCATGTTCTACAGAAATCAACACTCAACAGAGAATACAGCGAGTACTCTTTAAGTACACCCAATACTTAATCAGTAACGTAAAAAAAACAGAGAAAATAAAATTAGCTCGGTACCCTCGCAAATAGGGATGAAAACGGATCGGATAATTTCCGACCGATCCGGACGGAAACGGATTCGGATTGTCTCGGATCGGATTTTTCTCGGATAATTTTCGGATCGGAAACGGATTCGATTTTTTTGTCTAAACGAAACGAATACGGTAGCCATACTATCCGGCGGATACGGATACGGATTATCCGGATAAGACCAAGTTCGGATATCCGGATTTCGGCCCAAAAGAAGAGGATTTCGGCCCAAAAGAGAAAATGAGATTTTAATTGATTTTCGAATTTCAGAAAATACAACAAATCAAATAGCCTTTTAGAAAATAGCAAATAGAGTAAAAAAAATTCTAGAAAAAATAATAAAAATTCATTGAATTATTTTGAACATAATAAAATTAATTCCAATTTAAAGTTGATTTTTATTTTTGCACATAAATTATTTTTAATTCTTGAAAAATAGGAAAACCTTTTTAAAATCCAGAAAATTCAAGAAATTAATTATTTTATTATTTTCACTTTAACTCTAATAAAATCCCAGAAATCTTAATAAATTTTATTTTTGACATTGAAAACTAGGAAATTAAATAATTAACTTTATTTTATTTTTTCCTTTTTAACCAAGAAAACTCTTTTAAATCTCAGAAAATCCAATAAAATAATAACTTTATTAATATTTTTTTTGGTAACATACTTTGGGATGTTACAGTCATTTGTGTATAGATTAATCATCTAGCCCGATCAATGTTAGTGTGAACTAATTTTATGTATGTGATGAACTAAGTGTGAATGTGTGATGACTCGTGACTTTGTGAGTTATAACTTATTAACTAAATATGGTAAACTAAGTGTTATATTTGTGATGAACTAGTTAATGCAACTTGCTAGTGCCAATGTTATATGTGGTTGCTGAAAATATGAACAATTCATGAATGTGTGCATCAAATAAACTAGTTATATGTTTTTGTTAATTTCTAGTATACAATTTAAGGGGTTTTCATGTTCCGAAAAATATTCGCGACCGTATTCGTTTCAATTCGTATTCATTCCGTATTCGTATTCGATATTATTCCTATCCGTATTCGTATCCGGAGTATTCGTATTCGTATCCGGATCCGAAAAAAAATATGAAAACAAATATGGCAGAGCCAATATCCGTCTGTATCCGATCCGTTTTCACCCCTACTCGCAAAGATGTATAAATTGGAAAATATCTTCTCATGTGAGGCTGATAAGTAGACCCTGTGACCACATGTCAGTGACACGTCGATAGTATTTTTCAACTCGATCTTTGTGATGATACAAAGCAATTCCCCCCAGAAAAAAAAACAAAGTCCAAACTCCTCCAATATGATCCATGCTACCAGTGGAAAGCAACATTATATGGTAGCACAAAAAATGTTTTTGCGGGGAAAAAAATACTGCACACCAACCATAAAAATCTAATCCTTGGCAAGTTTTATTTTTATTACTATAACAAATTAGAAACGTACTGTTTAGGATCTTACAGCCTCAAAATTCCAGAATATCATATCAAATTCATCAAAAAAAAAACAGCTAATACCATCGGCAAATGTTATTTGCATTTTGCATTTCCTCTAAAAGCAAGTAGATGACTTTGCAAATTATGAACTTCTCAAATAAGAGCAACTTTTTTCATATGAGAGACAATGATATTGACATAGATGTTTTCAGTCAGTGGGAAGCTCGTTTTCTGTACAGTAATATTTAAGATGTCAGATTTCCAGCAAGAATATTGAATTTCAATGAGATATGTCTAACTTCAATAATCAAGGAAAGATGTAATCTTATCGGGGGAAAACGTAGGGCAAAAGACAAGATATACCTGCTACACAAACAGGAGATGAAGAATTTGCTTTGTCTACAAAAGAGCTTCACAGGTTGCCTTATTGTGGCCTGCTTGCTTGCACCTGCTACAGAGCCGTATAACAGTGGTAATCTTGTTGGGGTTAAACCGCTTCCTTCTTGGTTTATCTGATGTCCGTGGCTTGGGAGGAGGAATCAAATTTGCCCCGGCACTAAAATCAACGGTATCCATGTCAGGAATTGGGAAGATTGTTCCTGAGTATGTCAAATGGTAGCTCTCTATTCTGAAAAACTTTGAGCAGTAGTCGTAGAAAGATCGCCCAATCCTGTTAAACACAGCAACAGCATGCAGACAAGGGAGGCCAGAAAGTTGCCACCTCCGACAGGTGCATTCCCAATTTGCAAGATTAACAACAAAAATCGAGTTGCCCCGCACTTCAAACACTGTTTCAGAAGAGCACAGTACAGTCAGCTTACCAGCCTTCAACATCTCATCATGCGCTTTGTATTCCATGGAAGGTGTTAAAGGCCCAGACCATGACTTGCAAGCTTCACGCCTCGCTTCTACTACCTCCATTATTTTTATCCTCAGCGAATCTATCATCAGCACTGTCGACCCCTCCTTCTTGGTTGGTATCCAGTTATTAAAGGCATCAACAATGTTTGATGAGAAATGATCATACCGACAGCCTCTGAAAATGGCATCTGACCAATGCTCTGGCTTACTTGCAATAATCCAGTCAGCAGCTTCAGTGGATATATTCCTTATGCTCTCAATTGACGCATTAAAATCCTCGATGCTGCATGCTTGGGCTGCACGAGTAAAATCCTCGACCATCCCATCCCTTATCTGTTGTGACCACGGTCCCTTCCTCAGCTCTCCTTTGAATTCCTCCATGATATGATGCAGACAGAAGGCATGGTGGCTATCTTCAAACACTTGTGGAACAGCAGCGTCCAGACCCTTTTGTCCACTGGACAGGAATGTCATAGCATTGAAAGGGTAGTTGTGATTTTGGAGAGCAAATCTCAGCTGCATCAAGAACCAAACCCAGCTCTCGTAATTTTCATCTTCAACCACATTAAATGCCACTGGAAAGACACCGTCATCTCCATCAACTGCAGCAGCAACCAGCAACTTGTACTCATTTGTCGCTTTGAGTGGAACCTTGTCAAGAAATAAGAGGGGCCTACA
The DNA here is from genome assembly GCA_036346395.1 of Hsuehochloa calcarea. Taxonomy (NCBI): domain Eukaryota; kingdom Viridiplantae; phylum Streptophyta; class Magnoliopsida; order Poales; family Poaceae; genus Hsuehochloa; species Hsuehochloa calcarea. The sequence goes on from CM070611.1 coordinate 28,960,680, forward strand.
CCCATTTGCGAAGCCATGCAAAGAAGCATGGAATGCAACAAAAAACCGGCGAAATTTTGTATCCACCATCGGAGACAACAAAGCTATACTCCCCGGGTTGGTCTCCAAAATCCTCTCGCAATACCAGGGCAAATGGCTGTATGTCTCCCTGATAGCATGATACAGCTCCTTCTGTGCCACTTCCCTACCTCGCCAAACCTGTGAATAGGTCAGCATAACTCCATATTCTTCGTATATTTCCTTGACAAGGTCTTTTGGCTTGAACGTTGGGTTCTCATGCAGCTTCTCCTTAATGATGGTAGTCAGCCACTGTCTTGTTGCTCGCCGCTGACCCTCTCCACTTCCTCCTCCACATTTATGCTCATCTGTCATTTTCTTGATAACAAATTTCTTGTTACGAGATGACTCAGATGCATGCAATCGCCAGGTGCAGCCCTCCCCAACACATTTAACAGTGACACGAGTGGTTTCATTCTTAATGAATCGGTACACAAACCCTTTCCCGATGGCATACTTGCACAACTGAGCACGGAAATCCTTCACATTATCAAATTCTTGACCAACACCTTTGATAATGTCATCCCAAAACACAATAGGATTGTTAAGTCCCTGCGGAGGATCTGTTGTGAGCTCAGAACCAACATATGGGTTGACTGCATCATCAAAAAGCCCAACTGGTTCCCTGAAAAAGCCATGCCAGCGTATGTGAAACTTATCATTTTTACAAACTTTCTGGAGTGCTGATAGACATAAAGTGAGTAGAAAATTACCTTTGTGTGTTATCAACAAGAGCAAGCTTTTGCTGATTCAGAACGTCCGGAGCAGAGGAAGTAGCTCCAGCAGTGGTGGCAAAGGCAACATCACTCCCAAATTCCAGTTGAAAAGCCCTAGTTTCATTTTAAAAATATAGAAACTGTATGAATTGGACAGCATAGCATCACAAAATAGAATGATTGACTCTTATAATCTAGAAGCCTAGTAATGATTCATGAGACCGCAAACAACGAAAACCATAGATGTAATCATGAGACTGCAAAAGAGACATCCAAGATGAACTAGATCAGAAGTTCACTGAGCATTAACCGATCAAACTAGGGTTCATACAAGCGAAGCTTCAACTCCTTGAAATGACAAAGAAACAACTAAAATAGCAGTAACTACAAAATGTCAATAATTGATGAGACTGAAAAATGGATCATAGAAGGCATGTAATCAGGACATGAAACCATTCATATAATAATGTAAATCACGAGAGAGCGTCGTCCGCGAAACTAGGTAAAAGAAACAGCTTCTACCCGAGATAGTAATAAAGTATGAATTAGCAGTTACCATAAATTAAAAGAAAAGGGGCAGTAACAAAGTAGTAAAGATGCATACACAGTAACCATCTTATAATGACCATGACTTAACTAATTCTTCACTAATATGCTCTCTAAACTAACAAAAATACGGATATAATACAAGGTATGCGCAGGAATTTAAATTACAGACATTTCACTAACCATGAATTAGTGGCAACGTCTAGCGTTACTGGCACAACCAATAAGTCGATAACTGCAGCAACTGAGGTAGGCAGAAAATTTGATACGCTAACCACAATGTTGAAACAAATTGCTCCTCTTAAAAATTGGCATTTGTTTTATGTTTTCCTTAAAGGGCGCAATAGATAGTAACCAAGGTACCTTTCTTAATTGTAACCATGGAAACCAGTATACTGTATATAATATCTCAGATCAGAGAAGACATGCAAAGATGTAGCAATTATATGAACATCGATTCTGTACCTGTTGTCATCGTTTTCAGTCACGACTGGTCTTGGCTGTTTCACATTATTGGCATTAGTTTGAACTGCAGTGCCCACAGCATTGGGAGTCTTCTTGTTATTTTTGGATGCCCTAGAGAGAGATAACATTGACTGTAACGTGGAAGAGTATGGGGTTGTAAAAAGAGGAAATTCTTTATTTGCCACTAGAAGTTGGCAAGTTCCCTGATATGTCATCGCTAAAATGCTCTTCCCTTCGTTGCCGTTTGATCTCAACTTTCATCCCTCACATGCCACTCCCGTCAGCTCCTGGTGAGTTGGCTGTTAAGTGGTGTGCAAAAAGACTATATTGCCCTTCTTCTGTGTCTTTTTATTCCATCTTCTTCTTGCTCAGGCCACATTCCAGATATGCCGTTGAGATCAAATGGCAATAAAGGAAGAGTATTTTCGTGATAGCATATTAGGGAACGGGCCAACTTCCAGTGGCAAATAAATAATTTCCTTTTATAAATAACATTAGATAAATACAACTGGCAGTCTGGCACAGTGCCACCTACTTGTTTTTGGACGTTAGCCTTTTCCTTTTGTCGCCGCGTGCATTAGATCCAGGTTTAACAGTGGAAGCTCCAGTGTGAGTTATGATGCTCCTAGTTATCCAGCATGAGAAAAGTGTCCATCACATCAGTACATGCTTGATATTGGCTCTTCTACATGAATGATAAAAGGTTGGCCCTAAACGGTAAAACAAGAAATACCTGTTCTCCACTCTACTTATCACAAAAACATCCACTTGTGCAGCACTAGCAGTAAAATCAACCATCCGTTGCAAATCTCGATCACATGATATTGTGATGAGTGTTCTGTTATTGTTCGGAAGAAAGTACTTGAATGACATATCAGTGACGTCAACATGGAACACCTTGGACACCTCATCCTTGAAGCTCTCCAGTGACATCTCCCGTGTGACGTCGACAGCGTGCGCTTCTCCTCCTTTGTAGATCAAATTACCATTGGGGCCGGAAGTGAACTCTCCACCATATTGGCAAATGGCGACCACAATACCGCCCTCTGACATGCTTCCAGAGTTGTTCCGTAATGACACACTACATTTTTAGGGGGGCAATATTTTTCTATTTAACTTCTCAGATGTAATTCATTATCACTCAATCGAAAATATATACTCAGCAATTCAAACAAGAAGCACACAGCTCGTGGGTAAAAAGCATATGAACAATAAGCATACAGGTTAAATTGAACATGATATTTGACACAACTCATCAATCACATAACTAGCAGGTGAAGCATTACACGAATTTTGCAAGAAATCTGGAGAGCTAACACTCTGAACTAGTGTTGTTGCAAATAAGCTGCGAAGTACAAGGACGTACTCCAAGTCAAGTGACCCTGGATAATTAACAAATGGCAGTCAGTGCCATCAGTTCCTAACTGTAGGACTGCAATGATAATATCCAACAAAAACAAGGTACGAACCACAAAAAAGGTGAGATAATGAGAAAGACATTTTGCTCAAGAATCCCCCCTGACTTGCACAAATCACACCACTAGAAAGACAACAACTAAAGAAAGAAGAAAAACATCTCAACTTAGCACTGGAAATTCGGACAACATGACGCACAAGTTCGCAAATTTCAGAAACCATACACAAATTTCAGAAATTTACTTACATCCGCCACTAAAGAGGTGGAGGTGGAGTTGTTTGGCGAAACGGGGGTCAGGAGGCGTCGTCGGCGCTGGGCGAACGAGTGAGGGCGGCGGCGATGGTCGTCGTCGGCTTGGAGGGAGGTGGGAGCGACAGGAGGTGGAGGGCGCGGCGATGCTGGCAGGGAGAGCGGCTGGCCGGCGAGGTCGGGATGGAGAGCGGCGGCGCCGTGTGGGCTAACCCTAGGTCGCGAGCTCGGGGAGGTCGGGAACGAGACGAGAGAGGGCGAGAGCGAAGGGTCAAGGAGGACTATTTCGCGAAAAAACTTCAACGTGCGGGGTTTTCTGCAAAAGCGTTTAAGTGGGATGGGAGTGGGGCTGGGGATGGGGATGGGGATGGGGGCTGCCTAGCAAATTTTGTGGGGGTTGTTTTCGCACATGGGATGAGATGAGGTCGTGGATGGATGGCGGAAACAATAGTTGGGCCTTTCCACAATTTCGCCACCGCGGCTTACTCCTTTCTGGGCCTCCACTGCGAATTTGCCACCTTCACATGGGCTCCCACGTTAAACGTTAACGTGGGCTGGATGGAATTTTTATAGTATGCTGTTTACATTTAGCCCCCGAGTACGCAACCATTTTTAGCTGCCGTATTTCTCTAAGGTCTCTTGCGGAAATTGGTACCATCGCCTCGAAGTTAGGTTCCAGGAGATTGTTGGCCGCCTTGATGTCGCGAGTCCTCGCGGAGGTAGGCGAGTCGTGGAATCCAGTGTGATACTGTAATGTATAAATCAGTACTAACAACAGTTAATTTATTATATTTCACAATATAAACAAAAATAGAACATAAACAAGTTAATCAGTCACACGAAAGACTTACGATAAGTTCGATGAAAAACAGGAAGTAACGCAGACTCGATGCAGTGCAGACGCAGCGAAACGAACGGTCGCACAGATGTGAACTGCCTAGGTGTGTGCGTGTGTGGCTTATATAAGACTATGTGATCAGATTGTTAAGGTGGGTTGAAGAGAGAAATACAAGCAAAAAATTGCCCCACCTATGTTTATTTTGTCACTGTTGCCTGCTGGTGTTCTCATGTGAGTTTGTGATCCAGGATCTTCTCCAACAATTGGTATCATAACTTGGTCTATGCCCGAAATTATGCCAAAAGGCCAATGACCAAATGGCATTGGCGGCACCGGCAAGCGCACCAACGAAGGAGAGTTCTGCGGTGTCGCTTCACTATCCCGTGCTCACGAGGAGCAACTATGCGACATGGACGAGGAAGATGAATGTGTACATGAGAGCCCAAGGCGTATGGGACGCCATCGAGCCCGACGACGCTGACACACGCAAGGACCAAATGGCATTGGCGGCCATTTACCAAAGTGTTCCAGAAAACACGCTCTTCCTGCTAGCTGAGAATGAGACGGCCAAAGCTGCGTGGAGGCGTTGAAGACCATGCACATGGGAGCCGAGCGCGTGAGGGAAGCCAAGGTGCAGACCCTCAAATTAGAGTTTGAGGTTGTTGGACCGAAAAAGCGACTAGAGGAGGGGTGAATAGAAGCACGCTCACTTTTTCAACTAAGATCAGATTCAATACAAATTTCACTCTAATAGCTATGGAAGCTATGAAGAGCAATATACCAGTACAGCGGAAGACTAGTATTGAATCCAATCTAAACCCCGAAGCAAAACAACCAAAATCAATACGGGCTAAAATTCTAAGTGTTGGGCAGTCTGACCTCTGTGTTAATAGTCGGACGGGTCACCTTAGGCGGTCTGACCTCCAGTTTGATGAACAGTAAAAATAGCCCAAAAAACGAAGTTGTAAATAGATGTAACTTTTGATCTACAACTCCAAACTTGATGAAACTTGGAACACACCTTCTCTAGAATGTCAGAAACCTATTCCAATCGAAGATCGTGAAGATCCTTGGAAAAGTTACGATATTTTTCCTTATGAGAGGAGGATGGTTCAAAACCGAGTCAAAACGAAAACTAGATCCAAAAACTTGCTCGTGGGTGATTGATTATCAAGTTCATCCTAGATATGTTCCCACATGTCACAGCAAGCTAGATCACGTGAAGAAATCAATCAAAAACTCACGAATCAAAGAAGACTCAAAATCACCAAATAGAGAGAAGGAAGGTAAAGAGACACATCTTTAAGCAAACTTTCCTTAGATTGATTTGATAGGGTTTGGGTTTACAGCCACTCCATCAATGGAGGACAAAGCTCAATCCAAGAGCACGAAATCAAATCAAAACTCTCTAGAACCCTAACCTCCACTAATCCTCTCCCTAAGCAAAACTAGGGTTTCAACAATAATGAAAGGGTTGAAGGGGTGCAGCCACCTCCCTCCTCTATTTATAGTGGAGGCTTAGACCTTCTAGAAGATTAACTTAAATGGGCTCCCGTTAAGGCCCAACACAAACGGGTCACACACGCACGCATTTTAAAGCGCCGTCTTCAACACCTCTTGACCTAAACCGCTTCTCTTTGCGCTGCCTTGCGCGCTGGTTGGCAAAGGTCACCAAGGTGGTATTTGGTAAGATTACCAAAATACCCATTCTCGGTCCTTCTCCGAAGACCGAGTCCATCTCGCTGGCACTTCGCCGCTTCCGCCACGTGTAGGTTGATCAACGGCTCTCTCCATGTCGGCAAGTCTCTCCCATCCGGCTCCCACCGAAACCACCATGGCACTTGCTCTGCGCCGCTTGATCAAACCAGTCGTGCCGAACTGTCCGTTCGGTACTCTTTGTCCATTCTGCACCATACTTAAGTTCATTGACCTCACCCGGCATTGTCGATCGTTCTGGACCTCAGCTCTCCAAGCCTAGTCCCGATCATCCTCGCCGTTGACCGTCGTTGACCACCAAGCAACCTGCACAACAATAGACAAACAAATCGAATCCGGGAACAAGTTCTTCACAACTTGACCCACGTTAGTCAAAACATGCATCATGCAACACATATGCACTGAAACTCATGACTTTGACCTAACAACCGAACATCGCCACCACAACGGGCGACGATCAGTGACAACCGGTCGACCGCCCGTCGGGGCGATCACCATTTCGGCGGCCTGATCGCCACCGCTTGGCTACCGATCACGGATGGGACTTAGCCAAAATTTGGCCCCTGAAATCCCAGACCCTACTGGAATTTTATATCACGAATAACTTTTGACTGGAGACTCCAAAAATTATGAGACCAAGTGCAATAGACCCCCCCCTCTCTTGCCTGCACCCTCTATTTCTGGCCTAGCTCCAAATGTCACCTCTGATAACTTGCCGGTCCGACGCCTTATGGGCCGGCCGATCGCCATGAATCGATCGGGATCGCCACCCCGGCTTGTTAGACCGGCTTCGCCCGACATAACTGTTTCTTTGCCGAAAACTCGTGAAACGACAAACCGTTAACGCCATTGTCAATTGTCACATCATCCTAAGATCTGGAGTATATCCCCATGATATCCACAATCTCCCCCTTGATGAACACATTGGCAATAATGCAGAAAATGTAATTTGGAGGTTTGAAAAGTAAAATACTTTCGTTTTTGCACAAAGGCACAACTTGGTCCATAAGCAAGAGAAAGCAATGGAAATGATCAAGCTGGCATCATAATAGCATAGGCATGTGAGATAAGGCAAAAGAAAGTATAAAAACTTTGATTTCCAGAAAAATGTCAAAAATCTCACTTAAGGTCCATATGAAAGAACAATTGTTCAATTGACCTTGGATCATCGTGAGGATTAATAAATACAATTCAAGTTCAGAAGAGTCAATAAGACAATAAGAATGCAATTGAAAAACTCCCCCTCACTAAGATCCACAGATTTCAGAATATGTTAAATTTTCAATTTCTCCCCCTTTGTTCCGTATTAACATTTTTAACACATCTTCTCCCCCTTTGACAATGGAGTCATCAAGGAATCACGCCTTCCTCTCATCCAGAGATAACAAATGCAGAATGAAGAAAGAAGCATAAAAAAATATGCATGAAGTGCAATGGAGTGGCTTCATTTTTGTTTTTTTCAATTTTTGATTATAAGAAGCTTTAGAGATTACCCAAAAGAACAGGCCAGCATTTCTAATATTGCACAAACAACATATCAAGCCTAACAACGCTAGCAAGATCATGATAAGACATATATATATCAAAGCTAAGCGAAGGCTCAAATATAAAGCAATAACTATGATCAATGTAAGCAAAGCTTCAAATTCAGCAAGTTCATCAACAGGATCCTAAAGTGAAACTGGCCATGTCAAAATGTCAAAGTGAGATCAAAAATCTAACAAAGACCACATTAAGAGTCAATCAGGTCCTGTATTGAATCATTTTGCTCAGATTTCTCAAAAGCTCATTTGTCAACAGTTTTCTCATATGCACTGAATATTGAAGTTGACTAATGATCTAACTTAGTGACAAGATCCTGGACTATGAGCCATCCACAAACTCATCCTAAGCTTCGACCAGGAGTTGATTAAAGGTATATCTTAGTAAAGAAGATCCTGGACTAGGAGTCATCCACAAACTCTTTCTAAGCTTCTACCAGGGCGACAAATCTTGAGGTTCATGTCATTTCTGACAAGCAATCCCCATGAGATCGTCTGGATCATCAAACTATTTCCAAGTTCATGTCTTTGACAAGCAGTCTCGTAAGAGTAGTTTGGCACATTTTAAGCATAAGACAATCTTGATTTTTTTATTTTTCACAGGAGCAGTTTTAGAATCTCAAGAACACAAAAAAAAAACTCAAGTAATGGTCAATTTTAGATTCAAGAGCTAACAAAGCAATTCAGGGCTAATGTCACAAAAGGAGCACTAATTGCGCAACTAGCTAAAACATCCACAAATTATAATTTTTAGTTCGAGTTGTTTTAGAGTTCTAGCTCATACAGCAAAGACTTATCTGTATATGTGAAAACATGATAATTCTAGCAAGTCAAGGAACTAGACATGGCATTGAGCAAGAATTGAAATACTAAAGCTCCAAAGGGTAATAGGCAAAGCTTCATCAATTTTAAAAGATAAGCAGAAAATCTTATATTACAATGCATCTTTTTGGATTTTTCATACCATTTGTTGTATTATTCATATGAATGCAATATGATACAATGAGATGCAACAAAAAAGCTTCAAAACCTAAAAAATTCAAAAAGATCAATAAGTTCAGAAAAAGAACAATAAAAGATCAAAAGAACAGGGTAAGATCAGAAAATATCGAACTCCTACTCAAACCAACCCATAGGGATAAATTACCCCTAACTCGCTTCCCAAGGTGGCAAACCTAGTTAGGTCTAACGGCTTGGTGAGGATATCAGCCAGTTGAGCCTCGGACTCCACAAAGTGCAGCACAATATCACCCTTCTCGACATGGTCTCTAAGGAAGTGATAGCAAATGTCTATGTGCTTGGTCCTAGAGTGTTGCACAGGGTTCTTAGCAATATTAATGGCAGAAGTGTTATCACAGAAAAGAGGAACACTAGCGAACGAGTGAGGGCGGCGGCGATGGTCGTCGTCGGCTTGGAGGGAGGTGGGAGCGACAGGAGGTGGAGGGCGCGGCGATGCCGGCAGGGAGAGCGGCTGGCCGACGAGGTCGGGATGGAGAGCGGCGCGCGCGTGTGGGCTAACCCCTGTCGCGAGCTCGGGAGGTCGGGAGCGAGACGAGAGATGGCGAGCGCGAAGGGTCAAGGAGGACTATTTCGAAAAAACTTCAACGTATGGGTTTTTCTCGCAAAGCGTTTAAGTGGGATGGGAGTGGGCCGGGGATGGGGATGGGGATGGGGTTGCCTAGCAAATTTTGTGGGGGTTGTTTTCGCACATGGGATGAGATGAGGTCGTGGATGGATGGCGGAAACATTAGTTGGGCCTTTCCACAATTTCGCCACCGCGGCTTACTCCTTTCGGGCCTCCACCGCGAATTTGCCACCTTCACATGGGCTCCCACGTTAAACGTTAACGTAATGGATGGATTTTTATAGTATGTCGTTTACATGTAGCCCCGAGCACGCAACCATTTTTAGTCAGCCGTATTTCTCTAAGGTCTCTCGGAAATTGGTACCATCGCCTCGGTTAGGTTCCAGGAGATTGTTGGCCGCCTTGATGTCGCGAGTCCTCGTGGAGGTAGGCGAGTCGTGGAATCCAAAGGTCGACATCAGTAATGTATAAATCAATTACTAACAAAGAAGCTTAATTTATTATATTTCACAATATAAACAAAAATAGAACATAAACAAGTTAATCAGTCACACGAAAGATTTACGATAAGTTCGATGAAAAGCAGAAGCGGCGTGAGACACAGGACTCGATGCGATGCGACGCAATAAACGAACTCGCCGCATGATGTGAACTGCCTAGGTGTGTGCGTGTGTGGCTTATATAATACTATGTGATCAGATTGTTAAGGTGGATTGAAGAGAGAAATACAAGCAAAAAATTGCCCCACATGTGTTTATTTTGTCGTTGTTGCCTGCTGGTGTTCTCATGTGAGTTTGTGATCCAGGATCTTCTCCAACAATTGGTATCATAACTTGGTCTATGCCCGAAGTCATGCCAAAAGGCCAAGGACCAAATGGCATTGGCGGCACCGGCAAGCGCACCGACGAAGGAGAGTTCTGCGGTGTCGCTTCACTATCCCGTGCTCACGAGGAGCAACTATGCGACATGGACGAGGAAGATGAAGGTGTACATGAGAGCCCAAGGCGTATGAGACGCCACCGAGCCCGGCGACGCTGACACATGCAAGGACCAAATGGCATTGGCGGCCATTTACCAAAGTTTTCCAGAAAACACGCTCTTCCTGCTAGCTGAGAAGGAGATGGCCAAAGCTGCGTGGGAGGCGTTGAAGACCATGCACATGGGAGCCAAGTGCGTGAGGGAAGCCAAGGTGCAGACCATCAAATCAGAGTTTGAGGTGCTCCGCATGACGGAATCAGAGTCGGTTGACGACTTCGCCGTCTGGTTAACAACAATCGTCAACAAAATCCAAGGACTGGGTGAGAAGATGGAGGAGAGCTATGTGGTAAGGAAATTTCTTCGTGCAGCCCCCGCCAAGTTTCTGCGTCTGCATCTGCGCAGATGTGAACTGCCCAGAAATCTTATTGTCACCCTCGTGCAGGTCTTCACGGCAGCAACAGCTCGGAGATACCGCTCCTCTTCTTCAAGGTGCACGTCGAGAAGAGGAGTCGATGAGGTTTAGACGGCGCAATACAACAGCATAGGTTTGCAGAAGGAAGAAAAGAATGAATGGAGGCAGTTGTTCTATGCGTTATGCTCTAGACGTCTCTAGGCATATATATTTGGATGCAGACTGTGGATGGACTGATTAAATAGTCATTAGAGTTTAATGACGCTGGAACAGGAGCTGTCTACATGTGCCAGCACGGAGAGGCTCACGAGCGCTGGCGGCCACAGCTTGTCACCGGCGGAGGAGGGAGCGGCGACCGGGGAAGGGCAGGGACGGGAGACCCTCGGAGAGGCGGAGCCGATGCTGGTGGTGGCGCGCCGGGAGGAGCACCGGAGCGACTGTACGATGGTGGGAGTACAACAGCGGTGCACGGTCGTCCGGGTAGCACGGTTGATGCGGTGGCACAGCGGCAGAGATAGCACGCGCAGGAGCAACGCGCGGCTACGGGGGAGATGCGGGGTCGGGCGGGGAGGCTTGAGGCGGTCCAAGGTGGCAGGGCGGCGACGGCCGGAAACAGAGAAGGAGGGGTGCGGCGGCGGACGTCCACGGCGGCGGGAGGAAGGAAGGAGGTGGGGTGGCTTCCTCGGCCTTCGAGACACACGGTGACGGGGTTGCCCGGGGTAGAGGCTCACCGAAGCGGTGGCGCAGATGCTGGGGCACGGTGGAAGGCGGCGCAGCCGAAGGGGGAAACGAGCGGCTTTTCATTGGCTTACTAGGGAGCAAGGCGACGAAGTGGGGAGTCAAGGGGAGCACAAGGGACCTCTTATAAGCGCCGGAGGGTGAGGGAGCCGTTGGGCTCTGATGGCTGCGCGCGATGCTCGTGCGGTCCCGAGACGGCCACGGCGGGCTCTACGCAAGGAGGTGACAGGGTGGAAGCTGGGCGCCAGGTCAAGGAGCAAGTGGCGCAGGCGGGGAGATGACAAGGGGACGGTGAGAGGGCCGGCTGACGCGAGCGTGGGGTGCGGACCGGGTGCTCTGGAGCGGCGAGGATGGGCAGGTGCGAGCTCGCAGCGATGGAGGTGACTTGATGAGGGTGTTGCTGACGCGGTGGCAAAGCCGGTGACGCGAGCAACGGGACAGGGCGAAGGTAGGTGAGTGGGCAACGCAGCGCTGCGTGTGTCTTTGTCTGTGTGTGACGCGCACTGCTCGGACCAGTCGAGGTGCGCGATGGGACTCGACGAGGAAGGGGCACCGGGGTCGCGGGCGTACGGCTCGGACCAGGCGCTGAGGTGCGCGATGGGACTCGACGAGGAAGGGGCACCGGAGTCGCGGGAGGCAGGGGAGCAAGTGCGCTGCACAGGGTAGGAAGAGCACGAGGGTGGTAGGGAAGGCGTCACGCGGCGCAGGCGGCTTTGGAGCATGCTGACCTGAAGAGAAGGGCAGGGGCATGGTGACCTGGTGGGGAAGAAGCAGGAGGGGGAGGGTTGTTGGGTGGGAGGCCGAAAGAAGGAGGGGAGTGGGCCGGATGGGCCAAAAAGGCCAAAGAAGGAAACGGGCCAAGTGGAGCTGGGCCAGCCCAAGGAGATATGGACTGAGCCCAAAGAAGAGGAGGGCAAAATTGAGAAGTGGTCCAAAATCCAAAGCATGAATTCAAATTCGAAATTTGAATTCTAGAATTGCAAGGAGGTTTGAAACACAAACCCGAGCTTAGCTATACGCTAGAAGATTTGAGAAAATATACTAATTTGAATTAAGGTTTGAAAACCGAAAACCAAATGGAATTACTATACACCGTCCGAAAATGGACTGTTACTATGGATATCATGGGGATATACTCCAGATCTTAGGATGATGTGACAATTGGCAATGGCGTTAACGGTTTGTCGTTTTACGTGTTTTCGGCAAAGTTCAGTGCTATCAGGCCATAACCGGTCTGACCGCCAGGCGGCGATCAGACCGGTCCGTCCGGCGGCCTGACCGCCCTAGCGACGGTCGGGCCTGCAATTTCAGAATGTGGTGTTTTGAGCTGGGCCAAAAATAGAGTGCGTAGGCAAGAGAGTGGATTCTATTGCACTTGGTCCTATAATTTTTGGAGTCTCCAGTCAAAAGTTCTATTGGATTAAAAATTCCAGTAGGTTTCGGTTTTCCAGATAGGAAATTCGGCTAAGTCATAACTGGCGGTCTGACCGGCCAATAGGTGGCGGTCAAACCGGCCCTAGGGGCGGTCTGACCGGTTTTCACTTGGATCGTCGCCCATCGTGGCGGCGATGTTCGGTTGTTAGGTCAAAGTCATGAGTTTCAGGGCATATATGTTGCATGATGCATGTTTTGACTAACATGGGTTAAGTTGTAAAGAACTTGTTCCCAAATTCGGTTTCCTTATCTATTGTTGTGCAGGTTGCTTGGTGGTCAACGACGGTCAACGGCGAGGATGATCGGGACTAGGCTTGGAGAGCTGAGGTCCAGAACGATCGACGATGCCGGGTGAGGTCAATGAACTCAAGCGTGGTGCAAGATGGACAAGGGTGACCTATTGGCTAATCTGAGGCGCAAGATGGCGCAAGGTGTAGCTAATTAGGTCAAGAGGTGTTAAAGACGACGCATTAAAATGTGTGCGTGTGTGACCCGTTTGTTTTGGGCCTTAACGGGAGCCTAATTGAGTCAAACTTCTAAAAGGTCTAAGCCTCCACTATAAATAGGGGAGGGAGGTGGCTGCACCTCAGCTTCGTCTCTTTTGCTATTTGAAACCCTAATTTGTTTAGGGAGAGCTTTTGTGGAGGCTAGGGTTCTAGAGATTTTGATGTGATTTTTGTGCTCTTGGATTGAGCATTGTCCTCCATTGATGGAGTGGCTGTAAGCCCATATCATATCAAATCAATCTAGAGAAAGTTTGATCATGACTTGTCTCTTTGCGTTCTTTCTATTTATTTGATGATTTTGGGTCTTTCTTTGATTCGCGAGTTTTTGATTGAATTCTTCACGTGATCTAGCTTGCTGTGACATGTGGGAACATATCTATGATCATCTTGATCATCAATCACCCACGAGCAAGTTTTTGGATCTAGTTTTCGATTGACTCGGTTTTGAACCCTTCTCCAATCAAACGAAAAAGGGTCTTTATTCTTCCTAGAATTATCACAATCTTCGATTGGAATAGCTTCCTGATATCTTAGAGAAGGTGTGTTCCAAGTTTCATCAAGTTTGGAGTGGTAGATCAAAAGTTTCGTCTATTTGCAACTTCGTCATCGGGTTGTTTCGCTCGTTCTTGGTCGTGGTCGACCGCCGTGGTCACCTGTCAGACCGGCAGGTCATCGGTCCGACCGCCAGTGACCCAGCGGTCCGACCGCCAGTGCATTGCTTTGGTTTAGCTTGTGTTGATTTTCGTCGTATTGCTTAGGGGGTTAAATTGGTTTCAATATTAGTCTTCCGCTATACTGGTATATTGATCTTCATAGCTTCCATAGCTACTGGAGTGAAATTTATGTTGAATTAATTATTTGTGAAAAAGTGAGCGTGCTCCTATTCACCCCCCCCCCTCTAATCGCCTTTTCGGTCCAACAGTTACAAAACCTACCCACCTTAAACGGAATCTCGACTCTGAGATTCGAGCTGCTTCAGGAACAAGGACGGGAAATCCAGCTTCAGTTGGTCTTCGCGCTCCCAGGTGGCTTCTTTTGCTGAGTGATTGCCCCATTGGACTTTTCAAAGGCGGATTATCTGACGTCTTATTTGTTTCTCGATGACGTCGAGGATCTTGATCGGATGCTCCAGATAAGTTAGGTCTTTTTGAAGGGCGAAGGCTTCGATGGGTGTTTGCTCTTCACGTACTCTGAGATATTTCTTGAGCTGAGAGACGTGAAACATATTGTGAACGTCTGACAAACTTTCAGGTAGCTCCAGCTGATAGGCGACTTCTCCACCCTTGGCGGTGATTGGGAATGGGCCTATGTATTTTGGTTCGAGCTTGCCTTTCACTTTAAATCTTCGAGTTCCATGAAGCGGTGACACTTTGAGATACACATTATCTCCAACTTCAAAGGTTAATTCACTTCGACGGTTGTCGGCATAACTCTTTTGTCTGGACTGAGCTGCTTGAAGGTGAAATCTGATTAGTCGAACTTTCTATTCTGCTTGCTTGAGAGTATTCGGTTCGAATATGTATCCTTCTCCTGATTCTGACCAATGCAGAGGGGTTTTGCATTTTCTTCCATAGAGCGCTTCAAACGGTGACATTTTTAGACTTAACTGAAAACTATTGTTGTATGCAAACTCGGCATACGGTAAATATTTTTTCCAGTCTACGGTGAACTCCAAAGCACAAGCTCAAAGCATGTCTTCTAGAATCTGATTTGTTTTTTCTATCTGACCATCAGTCTGTGGATGATACGCTGTGCTGAAAGCAAGGTGTGTCCCCAGGGTTGTGGAGAGGCGAAACCAAACTGTAGTTGAGATGGCTCGAAGTTTGCTTAAAAGTAAAAATATGCCGGCAAGATTTTGGGGAGAAGCGGTAGTGACAGCAGTGTATTTATTAAATCGATCTCCTACGAAGTGCTTGACTGGAAAGACACCATATGAGGCATGGCACAACAAAAAACCGAGTGTACACCACTTACACACTTTCAGTTGCTTAGTTCATATAAAGGTTGTGCATCCTCATGCGAAGAAACTGGATGATCGACGTATTCCTATGGTTTTCATTGGATATGAACCTGGAACAAAAGTATACAGATGCTATAATCCTAAGAGCAATAAATTACATGTTAGTCGGGATGTGGTTTTTGAAGAAGATAAAAGTTGGGATTGGTCTCTCGATAGTGCTCAAGAAGATACATTGATGAGTAATGACCATATTTTCAAAATACATTACGAGCTTGAAAATGTAGACTACGAACCAGAACCTGCTGTGGCCAAAAAAAGTCAGTTCAGAGCCACTAAGTCCTCACGTTGATATTTCGGTTACTCAAATGACTGAAAACAGCCCACAACAGGAGAACTCACTTGAGGAAACTGACTTAGATTCATTGACAGAAGGACCTATACGATTTAGAATGTTGAGAGATATTTATGAAGCTACAGAGCCAGTTGAAATACAGTATGCAGGATTATGCCTACTAGCTCTGGAAGAACCAACTAGCTATGAGGAAGCAACAAAGGAGAAACGCTAGATAAAAGCAATAAAGGAAGAGATAAACTCTATTCAAGAGAATGAAACATGGAGTCCTATGAACTTGCCTGCTGACAGAAAGCCTATTGGTCTAAAATGGATATTCAAGGTGAAGAAGGATAGCAAAGGAAATATTGTCAAATACAAAGCACGATTGGTAGCCAAAGGATATTCTCAATGTTAGGGGGTGGATTTTGATATTTGCACCAGTTGCAAGAATGGAAACTGTCAGGGTGCTCATTGCAATGGCAGCACATGGAGGGTGGGAAATTCACCAGATGGATGTTAAATCGGCTTTTCTCAATGGGGAATTAACTGAGGAAATGTATGTACATCAACCTCCTGGATATATTGTGTAAGGGAAAGATAATATGGTATTACGACTCAAGAAGGCTTTGTATGGACTTAGAGAAGCACCTCGGGGTTGGAATTATAAATTGGATCAAACATTGGTGTCTTTAGGTTTTGAAAGAAGTGAGGTTGAACATGTTTACAGGAGAGAAAGAGGTAAAACCTTTCTCTTAGTTGGAGTATATGTAGATGATTTAATCATCACTGGGTCAAATGTCAAAGATATTTCAGAATTAAAGAATCAAATGAAGAGGTTATTTAGTATGAGTGGTCTTGATCTCTTGAATTATTATCTAGGCATTGAGGTGAAACAAGCTACTAGAATCATTACCTTGTGTCAAAGTGGATATGATGAAAAATTGTTAGCCGTGTCAGGATTGACAGAATGCAATTCATGTCAGATGTCGATGGAGAGTCGTCTAAAATTAAGTAAGAAAGGAGGTGGTTCTCTGGTAAATCAGACTAAATATCGAAGTTTGGTTGGAAGCTTACGGTATTTGGTGAATACAAGGCCAGACATTGCATTTGCGGTTGGAATTGTGAGTAGGTTTTTGGAAGCACCGACAACAGAGCATTTAGCAATTGAAAAACACATATTGTGATATGTAACTGGAACAAAGGATTTTGGGTGCTGCTATGAAAGATGTAATGATCCAGAACCAAAGATTGTTGGTTATTGCGATAGTGATCTGGGAGGAGACATTAATGATCGCAAGAGTACCTCCGGCATGGGTTTTTATTTTGGACAAAGCCTAATTACTTGGGGATCTCAGAAACAGAAAATTGTGGCTTTGTTTTCATGTGAGGCAGAGTACATTGCTGCTGCAACAGCAGCTTGTCAAGGTGTTTGGCTGAGTCGTCTCATTGGGGATTTGAAGAAACAAACACTGGGTAAAATCAGATTGATGATAGATAACAAAACTACGATTGCGCTATGCAAAAATCTAGTATATCACGATCGGAGCGAACATATTGATACAAGATATCACTTTTTTGTGATTGTGTTGAAAATGGAACAATTGAAGTAGAGTAATCAGCACTGACAATCTAAGAGCTTACATTCTTACAAAAGCGTTAAGCCCGGTAAAATTCATAGAGATGAGAGAAAGATTGGGAGTGAGAAATGTAACATTAGACAAACAAGATTAGGGAGGTGTTTTGTTAGACTTAATCTTGTTGTCTAAAGTTCAGTTTTGTTTTCTGTTTGAGTTTGTTTTGGATCGCATTGAGCAATCCGTTTCCAGGTCAATATGTGAGTCGTTTCTTTGTTCAGTCAGTCCGTTTTCATATCGGATACTGTAGCTAGTTTAGTTTCTATCGTATTTTGACTTTCAGGGTTTCTGGAGGTTCAGAATCGAGAAACCGATTCAGTATAGTAGTTGTAACTCGTTTTGATGTCTATTTAAGAAAAAGAAAAGTCGCATTGAGAGATACGGCGAAAATTGAATCACAAGTCTTCGGTTGTTCTTGTTTATCTGTTTCTTCGATACAGTTTAGAAAATCGGAGAAGTCAGTTCTTCAGAGAGAAGAACAGAGCGACTGTTTTGTTTTAAGCTTTTGGTTCCAACACTTTCTTGGTCTCATCGACAAGGTCATCTGTCAGACAATAAAGAACATTTCTTGATCTATAATTGAAATTGTGCGGTAGAGAGTATTGCCCAATCATATTATCCCGGTAAACTTTCTTGGAAATGCAATTATACTTCATCCTCCTCACAACAAATGCAATTATCTTCTCAATTTTTTTTCGTTACTCTGCCAAGTAAGTTCCTTGACATACTTGGAAATCAAGTACACCTTGCACCAATCTGAAGCTACTATGTAAAAGTACAGCTGCAATAGCTCCAGCATCGCAATGCCAACTACAATCACCATTGTTACCAAAGCATCATGGTTAGAGGTGGGAGTCGGGCCGGGCTTTTCTGGGCCAGCCCAAAGCCCGGCCGGTCCGGTATGGCCGAAGCACGGCCCGGCCCGACACGTGGCAGGCTGTGGGAGTCAGGCTGGGCTTTTCTGAGCCAGCCCAAAGCCCGGCCGGCCCAGCCGGCCCGGCATGGCCGTAGCACGGCCCAGTCCGACATGTGGCGGTGGGCTGGCCCGGCCAAATGGTGGGCGTCTTGGCGCCGCGCAAGCCGCCCGTTAAGCGGCACGCGCACACGACGGCAAATCGTGGCGTGCTCGGGCGGCAAGACGGCACGGTTGAGCACGGCGAGCACGCCTCCGCCGACTCCGATCTCCAACCGACGAGACGCTGGCGTGAGCGCGCGACGCCGCAGCGGCGACGATCGGCCGCGGCGCGGGGCCGCCAGAGGAGGCTGGGAAGGCGCCTCCGCCGCCTCTCCACGCCTCGGCAACCGCTCGCCTCCGCCGCCCGTCGCCGCGCCATCCGCCGCCTCGCCTCGCCTCGGATCCCGCACCGCCACCCGAGCCGCCTCCGCGGCTGGTGGTGGTGGGGATGGACTCCTATGGCTCGGTGGTTGTGGCCGGTGGGGATGGGGAGGGCCTCCGCGCGCCTCCTCACCCCGCCGCCGCTTATCGCCGGTTCGCCTCGCCGCACCTCCTCGCCTCCGTCGCGCATCCTCGCCCCGCGCCAGCGTGCCGCCGGTCCGCGCCGCCGCTCCGCCTCCCACCGAGCCATCGGAAGAGGCCGCGGCCGAGGCCACGCTGGCCGGGAGAAGGCGACGGGAAGGGAGGCGACGGGGAGGCGAGGACGGTGGAGGGAGGCGGCGGGGAGGCGAGGACGGCGAGGGGGCGACGGGGTGGAGGCGACGAGGTGGAGGCGACGGGGCAGTGGAGGCGGCGACCGGGACTGAGGAGGCGAGGAGGCGAGGCGAGGCGACCGGGAGGGGCGAGGCGAGGCGAGCGGGCGAGGGAGACGAGGGGCGAAGGGGGCGATGGAGACGAGGGGGCGGGCGGGACCGCGGGAGCGCCGGGGGTGGGAAAAAGGGGGGAGAGAAACCGGGAGAGGGAGAGGGAGAGAGAGAGGGGGGCAGAGGGAATATGAGACACAGCGGGAATCCGAGACACAGCTTTCGCTTTCTTTCAAATCAAATCAGTTTTGCTTTCAAACGGACACTTATTATTTTGCTTTCATTCAGATAGAGAGCGCCAGCGATAACGTTCGGCAACTCACCGTGCCTATAAAATCACCAAGCATTCGTCAATCGTCGTGCTCACCAATGAAAATCAACTCACTTATCTCTTTTCTTCACCATACAAAAATCAACTTTCATTTCTTCATCATCCCATCTACTCTCCTTATTTCTTCAACATCCATCTACTCTCCCCATTTATTCACCATCTATTCACCCATTATGCTGCCAAGGAGTCAGAGCACCAAGGAGTTCCCGAGCGGTATGCTACCGAGGAGTCGGAGCACAAAAAGGACAGCAGGGCGACTTAGTGTAAGCTCTCGCCATCGCTCCCCTAGTCCTCCTCCGGCTCCAACTCTCGTTGATGCTCGCCAGTTCTCACCAAGCATGGGAGACTACGGCATGGATGACCGTCATATGGACGGTACAGAGGGCTACGAGGAGTACCGGGGCTGTCCGGCTCCAATGGGGCCTCCATAGTTCTCTCCTGCGTCCACGGACGGCAACATTGGCGGGTTTGGACGAAGGGAGAATTGCTGGAAGCACATGTCCTGGAGCCAGGAAATCCAAGACGGCCAAACGGTAGATATCGCAATATGTAATTATTGCCAAGCTAAATTATCTGGTCTTGCAGCTGCAGGGACAGGACACTTGAACCGGCACTACAAAGCATGCTTGCGCAAGATCAGAGCGCAGAGCCGAGGGGGAGGAGTACAAACACAGCTAAACTTCGAGGCAGATGGGTCTGTAAGTACTTGGGTATACAACCCGCTTTCTGCTCGTGAGGAAATTGCTAGATATATTGTTGCAGAAGATCAACCGATTAGGATGGGTGAAAGTCGCGCGTTCGAAAAAATGATCCAACGCGGCTTTTGCCCATAGTACCAACATGTTAGTAGGAGAACCACTACATCTGATATTTTACGGATGTATCGTAAGGAACTAGCAGAGCTAAAAGAACTATTCCTACAAGTTCAGTTCTCTTTTGCAATAACTTTAGATATTTGGACATCATCACACCAGAGAAGTGCCTACCTTAGTGTTGTAGCCTATTATTTAGACGATAATTACAAGCTAAATAAGAGAGCTATAGGGTTTAAAGTAATTAACGAATCACACACGGGAGAGGCCATTGCCGAGCGTATACTACATATACTTGATGATTTTAAGATAGATAATAAGATTGCTTCTATAAATTTTGATAACGCATCAGCCAACACGACTGCTATAAACATCCTCACCCCAAGATTGCAAACGTATATTGGTGGTTATGTTCTCCATCAAAGATGCGTATGTCATATCTTGAACCTTATTGTTCAAGATGGTATGCAAGCAATTGGCAAATTTTTGAAGACGCCGTTCGCTACCTCACAAATTCCCCACCAGTGGCAGCCAGGTTCGCGGAGTACTGCGCGGCCAATGGGAAGGAGCCAAGAAAATTCGGTCTTGACATGAAGGTGAGGTGGAACTCTACCTATATCATGTTAAAGAAGTTACAAGGGTATAAACATGTAATATCCGTTTTTGTTAATGCTAACTCTCAAGACAATGAACTAATAGTTACTAATTCAGATTGGCGGATTGCTAGTCGTTTTCGAGAGTTTTTACAACCTTTTTATAAAGCAACAAAGATGTTATCTGGTATTTATTACCCTACCTCTCCCTTAGTTATAGAATATATTTGGTTAATTGCAAATAAGATTGACAAATCTAGGAATGATCCACTTTTAGTTCATGCTATCGCACAAATAGAGGAAAATTTTATTAAATATTTTGGTCCTATTTCACACGTGTATTGCTTTGCTATCATTTTCGATCTTACGAAAAAGTTGCTAGGTTTGCAGATCGGTTTGGAGGGAATAGGTGAATGCCTCGGTCTTGATTACTTGGAAGCTTTCGCACATGTCAAAGAGGAGCTTTTTCGTGTTTTCCATATGTATTATGACAAATTCGGCAGCAGCACGAGATCAGAGGCCTCGCAGCAGACGCAACAAGGAAAGAAAAGCTTGACATCCGACTTGTGGAAGAAGCTAAAGGGCAAGTCCAGTTCTTCGTCCTCTCAGTCTCAGGCAGCTCCAGTGTGGAATTCTGTCTCAGAGCTAAACCACTACCTAGAGCATGATTTTGCAAACATCGATCCTGATCTTTCCGGTGGAAAGATAGACTTGCTCAGTGGTGGAAAAACAAAAAGGCAGATATTTCTGTCTTTGTCACATTTTGCAGGGATGTTCTCACTGATGCGGTGTCAACTGTCTCTTCAGAAGCAACGTTCAGCATGGCTGGGAGAATAATTGAAGAAAGAAGATCATTCCTCACGCCTAAGATGGTGGAGGCAATCACATGCGCAAAGGACTGGGAATTGGCTAAAGAGCAGCAATAGCATCAACTGGAGGATCTTGAAATCGTGCAAGCGTATGCTGACCTCAAACGCATGAACGATCTCGACATTGATGAGTAGTTAGTATGTATGCATATTGTTACTGTACTCTTTTCCTTACTCGGGGAACCCCACTCTGGGGCGTAAGGTTTTTAACGAGACAGTAACATTGTATCTGTAAAATATCAATAAAAATTCAATTTTCCCTGAAATTTTTACGTGCCCATGTTTTTATTAATTAATTTAATTTTAACTAAGTTCTTAATTAGGCGGGCACGAGAGGAATGAAGATGGCGGTCGCCACCACCATCGCCACCTCCGCCGTCTATAGTAATTTTGGGCTGGGCTTGGGCTGGCACGACACGACTCCAGCACGATGGGCTTTGTGCCGTGCTTGAGCCTGACCGGAGGCGAAGTGGACCAGCACGGCACGGTAAGATGACCGGACCGAGCCAGCACGGCACGATGCGGCCCGACGTACAGTGAACCCAGGCCGAACCAACACGACACGGCCCGACTCCCACCTCTAATCATGGTTGCTCCTAGCAACGACCAGCGGGTTGTCGTTCCGCGTGTGGAAATGCCCAGAAAAGCAGGTACGTACGCCAGCCACAGGCAAAATGGGCAGGTATGAGCAACGCAAGAAAAGGGTGGCAAGCATACAATACATAGTATTTTTTAACTCTTTTTGCACTCTCCTTTACTCAATCAATATTGTTTCCTCGAAGAAAAAGACGTAATCTTTCAAATATTTTATTTACATACTGTTGCCTATCTTGAACGTTAGCCGAATAACGAGAATCATAGCCTCATTTTGTGTGGGGGGGGGGGGGGGGTAGCGTTACGGAGAAAGAAAAAAAAACGAAATGCAATATTTCCTTGTGGGTCCTTTTCAAGACAGACCATAAAAATAAGAATAATATTAGGCAAAGGGTTATGAATGCCATCAATAAGTTAAACATCATGATTCGGTCGTCCCAGATATTGTACTCCCTCCGTTCAGAAATGTATAACGTTTAAGAAAATGTGCAGTCAAACTTCACAAATTTTGACTAATAATATATGAAACACTATTTAGATTGGTCATGAGATAATAATATCATTAGATTTGTCATGATAAATATTTTCATAATATAATAATTTTATCAACTTTTACTAACATAATCATATGAAAATTTATTGTCAAAGTTAGACATTGGTGACCGTGCTGATGTCAAAAACATCATATTACTTATATCTTTTATTATTTATTGAATGCCCCCCACCCAGTGGCGGAGCCAGGAATTTGGTGTTGGGGTGCACACACAAAGTAACACCAAGTACGATTAGTTCAAACCAGAGAAAAACCTATCGGTTGAGAAAAAATCAGAGCCTAGCGATAGACCCGGTTACAGGTAGTTACTAGAATTTTTGGATTTATTTCGGCCAAAATTTTCGAATAAAAATTTGAATTTTTTGTGAACTTCAAACAAAAAATACATAAAAAATTGCATAGCCAAGGTTCGAACCCAAAACCAACCTCTTCAAGACTAACGGTGTTTGCACTATTGTGTTTGCATATGGTTACAATATTTCTTTATATTAATATGCCAAAAAATAAAATTTGGGACAATTATACTGAGAATAAATATGAAAATATTTTAAGCATATTTTTTATTAAAAAAAATCTTAAATCAATTAAAAACCCTAGCAACATGGTCATGACCTTAAAAGAATTTTTGAGAAATATTTGAGAAAAAAATCAGAATAGATAAAATTATGGAAAAATTACACAAATAACTATACAGTACCAGAAGCCTCCAAAAATATTTTCAGAATGTTTGGAGCTCGTTTGCTATATTTAGAAATTCGAAAGCCCAACACGGCCCAGCTTCTTCGCGTGCGCCAGCCCGCCTTGCTCCCCGCCTCTCTCTCTCACTGATGCTCCGGACCCGCGCATTAGGAGCCTTCTTCCACCTCATGCTTGTCCACTCCACGTCTGTGCTAGCTCTGTCGCTCGCCCCCGGATTGCGACCGCCACCCATCGATTCACGGTCACCAGCTCCCGTCACCTCCGCACTACGCGGCGCGTCAACCTGCCCATGCTAACTCCTATCCCATCACATGCCCTCCATTGCTGCTCAAAATCCCGCCACTTTTGTCGCACCTTTCTGCTCAGTACGTAAGGCCTCCAACTGCGTCATCGTCTTTCTTAGCTCGTCCCCGTTCCATTTTCACACAAACTCAAACTTCTCACTCCTTAGTTTCGCAAGAATGTAAGCGTCATTCTCGACACCGGTGAGCAAGCTCCACACTGTCATTGCCTCTCATGAAGTCCATTCCCCTCGACACCCACCGTCGCCATTAGTCTCGTACTGTAACACCCCAATTTTCATGGATTGTTGAAAAATTTTGAAAAAAAATAACCATTTGATTTTTTTGAAGTTGCTAAACCTTAACTTGGAATTTTAGACAATAAAAATAATTTAATATGAATTAATCAAACTTTAATTAATTCAAATTTAGTATATTTTGAGTTTATTGGAGCTCTTTGGTATGTAAAGTCCCCTTTCTCAGTCTGTTCCGAATCTCGCACCACCCTTTGGTTTCGACCACCGACCACCCTTTCGGTTTCGACCACCCTTTGGTTTCGACCACCCCTTCAGTTTTGACCACTCATTCGGTTTCGACCACCCTAGCCTCAACATGTTCCTTATCCCTCTTTTTCCTCAGCGTCGTGCGTATTAAATGTCGTCGTTCCCTCATAGACATGCACATTAAATACCATCACCTCCGCAGCGCCGTGCGCATTACATGCCATCGCCTCCTCAGCGGCATGCACATTAAATGCCTCTGTTCCCTCAGCGACATACGCATTAAATGTCGTCTCTGCCGCGCCGCCCCAAATCTCTCTGCTCCACCTTGTCGCCTGGTCCCCCCCTCCTCTTTAAACGGAGCCCCAAGGAGCCCTTTTACCCTCCCCATGTTTTTCCCTCAACTCCCTCTCTCTCTCTCTCACCCTCATTTCGCCTGTCCTTCGAGTTTCGCCGGCGGCGGCCAGAGCTTCCGCCATCACCTCCAGCTCCGTCGACGTGGTCTTCGTCGTTGACTTCGCAAAGATCGCGGCCTACCCGGTGTGCTGCTCCCCGCCATCTTCGACTGCTCTGCCGAGCCTCACCACAGGCTATCTCGAGGCCGCTCTCTTTGTCGTCGCCAGTCGAACCTCTTTCGACCAGGTAGCCAAAATCTTCTGACCAGTCAAAACCTCATTTCTACCGCATGATTTCAAAACTTCCGAGAATCTGTTCTCCTTCGTTTGGGCTCTGATTTGAGTGATTCAAATCTCTAAATTCACCTAAATTTAGTACCTTTCTTTTGGTTCTAGTTTGGTGATTTTTTTTAATTTTATTTGAAATTATTTTATTTATTTGGCTCTTTTCGCATGTATATATTTTGGCGTTTCCAAAGAATTCTTGGACCCAACGACCGAAGCAGCTGATACCTTCAACGAAGGCAAGTCGTAGACCTTTGATCATGTCGTACCCAGTTTATAAAATTATATTGTTTTATATCAACATGCATTGCTAGTTAAATGGCAAATTGCCATTAAGCCTCCTTGGATGATTATGAATGACATGTTGACATGTACTCTTGGACACCATAGGTTGGGTAATCTTAGTTGGACATTATAGTACTACCAACATGGGTGTGTATTATGCTTAGTCATGCTTTAGTTATGCGATGGTCTCTCGATCACATGATTCAATGATGATAAATTTGACTAAATGAACTATATAATTGTGGCGAGGCCACTTTTGTTAAAATTTATTGTGCCATGGCAAAGGTTGCCATTTGGTCGGGTCGAACCGAAAATGATTTCATGCTCAGGCGATTGATCGTGCAACAAAGGGGGTGCAGGAAGCACTTTGGGATGACGATATTTCGCCTGAGTAGCCACTAAAGACTTAACTTTGTGCGCCATTGATCTGGGCCATACCGTACAACCACATGTCCAGGATGGGGTGGACCTGGCTGACTAATTAGCAATGTTTTGGTTCGGTTTTTTAAGGGTTGATAAGTGGCGCAAGAGGGGGTCCAGAATGGCAAAACCTTAGCGAGTAAAACCGAGTCAAAACAGAGTTTTGTAAAAGCCTTGTGATAATCTCTTAGTCGCACACCTCGAAAGTGTGTGAGCGGACAATATAAGATGATTATCTCTTGTGAGTTAAGCTGTACAACCTCTGCAGAGTATAAAAACTATTCGAATAGCTGTGTCACCAGTTATGGACAATTCCTGATGATTTCACACGAGGGGTAGGTTTTATCAAAAATGTTGGAATGGATTTGTTGGGAAGTGAACGGGTTGTCCACTGGTCATTGGTTGGAAAGTGAATAGGGTGTTCACGAGTTGTTTCAAAGAATTTAATTATTATTTATTAATCTTTTAAATCGTGGTTTACAATCTACTTACTATATTTACTATCGATATTGCTTTATGCAAAATAGCCATAAAGCTATCCTTGTCGAGCAATGCATGAATACTATTTGTATACTATTTCCTACAACTTGCGAGTACTCTAAGTACTCACGGCTCTGCGCCACTTGTTGATCAGTCGCCGAAGAAGAACCAGGCAGCACCGACTTCTACGAGGAAGATTACTTCGAAGACTATACGAACTAGGTCGTGTCCTCCACTCGATTGTCGGTGGGCATGTCGGATGGCTACCGCAAGATATTTTGGCTTCCGCTGCAAGTGTGTCTTTTGTCGTAGAGCCCTGCGTGGAATTTGTAAGACTTGACCATAAGGTCCTTTTGCTACTAAGTAATATTATTTTGTCTACTCTGTTAGCTGTTTTGGTGTATGGATATGATTATATCGATGTTACAACTATGTGAGCTAATTACTAATTTGGGACTAGTTCAGAGTACACAGAGAGTCCCGGAGTTGCATATCCGGGGTCCTGACAGAGGTGGTATCAGAGCCAGGTTGACTGTAGGACATAACCTTAGTTAGCATGGTCGTTTTAGTTGAAAGTTTCAAACTCTACTTTCTAAATCAAACCAACCAATTAACATGAATAGATATTCTTTTCTCATCACATTCTATTCTTTTCTCATCTTGTTCTAATCTTTCCTCATATCATCCACAAGTTTGTGCATCTTATCTCTTCTGAAACTTTATTTTTGAATTTAAATTGATCTTTCTCACCTCGGTAATCTCTATAGGATCGAGTTTCCATGATCAAAGCGGTGGATGCCCTGGAAGTTTCAAGAGATGCCGAGTGTTTCATGCCGACCACCCCTATAAGTTAGATTAGTAGTGTTGTACCTAATTGTTCTTCCTAGTTTTGGAATCGTTTGGTCCGTAATAGGATCTTTTTGAGTGTCGCCTTTTTGTTGCTTCTTGATAGCTTTTCAGCTATTTATTCATTGAGCTAAACCGACTTGCCTCGGTTAGATTGCTCTGTCTTTCTCCCTTATTCTCTCTCGTCTTCTGTGCTTTTCTCTCTCTCCTCTCGTGCTTTCTTCTTGTCGTCTATTAAACCCGGGAGGTTTTGTTTCAGATGGTTCAAACCCGCAACTCCGCAAATCAAGAGGAACCCCTATTGCCACCACCCCTGGGTCAGCCCCAATCAAACCTAGAGCAAATGATGGCCATGCAACTACAACTACTTTGGGCTTTTGCTCAAAATCAAGTCAATCAACCAGCTCCGGCTCCAGCCTTTCCACCTCAATCCAGACTAGAAGAATTCATGAGGACCAGGCCACCAACCTTTGCTGGCTCAGTTGATCCCTTGGAAGCTGATGAATGTCTTAAGAATGTTGAGAAGAAACTGATCTTGGCTTAGTGCAATGACCAAGAAAAAGTACTCTATGCGGCTCACTAACTCAATGGAACCACAAAAACTTGGTTGGAAAACTTCTACGCAGCTCACCAAAACGTCCAGGCCATTACTTGGCAGAAGTTTTACGCTACTTTACATGCAGCGCACATTCAATGGGAATAATGAAGATGAAGAAAAGGGAATTCCACAAGCTGCAGTAGGGCAACCTCAACGTGTTAGAGTAACTCAATAGATTCACCCAACCATCAAAGTATGCACCAGAGGATGTCACAAATGAGGAAGCGAAGATTTGGCGCTTCATGGAAGGACTTGACCCCAGCCTTAAAGTGCAGTTGGTGTCAGTTGACTACCCCAGTTTTCAGCAGATGGACAACAAGGTCCTCGTGTAGAAGGATGCTCAACATCAGTTATATGAGTCTCATAAGAGGAAGATGATGCAGCATAATTCTCATCAAAGTCACCTGCGGAGAGCTAGGATGAATGTGCGACACCACGGCGTTTCACTTCTCTGTTGCATTCAAGACCCTGCATCGGCACCTCGTCCGGCTACTCCGAGATTTCGCGGCCGACAACAACAACACTAGCAATCGGCCAAGAAACAATAATCATGCCACGAGAATCACCTATTTCAGCGCCAACAATTGGGACATTACACGACAGCGCGCCTGAAGCAAGGTCCAACGCCTATTAGATTCAATTTGTGAGCTACTCCGGCCAGAACCCCCACGCTAAGAGCCGATCGTGGAGCACCTCAGGCTCCAGTTGTAGTAGCCAAGACCCCACAGCATGTTAGGAGAGCCCGTGTGAACCATGTCAAAGTGGAGGAAGCCCAGACAATCCCGGACGTCATGCTGGGTAAGCTTCTAGTTAATTCGTCACCTGCTACTGTCTTCTTTGATTCTAGAGCTTCGCATTTGTTTATTTCTAGAAGTTTTGTTGCAAAGCACCAGCTAAAGATTTTGCCTTTTAAAAATGCTTTATTGGTTCAATCCCTCGGTTCGGAGTTAAGTACAAACCAAGGTTGCCCATGTTGGACCGAAAAGGCGACTAGAGGGGGGTGAATAGGAGCATGCTCACTTTTTCACAAATAATTGATTCAATAAGATTTTACTCCAGTAGCTATGGAAGCTATGAATATTAATATACCAGTACAGCGGAAGACTAGTATTGAATCCAATTTAAACCCCTAAGCAAAACCACAAAAAACAACACAAACTATAACAAGACTCATTCTTTGGTGATCACGACCGGACCGACCTGGCGATGGCGGGTGTACAGGCGATCGAGACCAAGAATGATCAAACAAGATCAAGCGACGAGCAAATGAAGTTGCAAATAGATGTAACTTTTGATCTACAACTCCAAACTCGATGAAACTTGGAACACACCTTCTCTATGATGTCAGGAACCTATTCCAATTAAAGATTGTGGAAATTCTTAGAAGAATTACGATCCTTTTTCGTTTGAGAGGAGGATGGTTCAAAACTGAGTTAAAACGAAAACTAGATTCAAAAACTTGCTCGTGGGTGATTGATGATCAAGATGATCCTAGATATGTTCCCACATGTCACAGCAAGCTAGATCATATGAAGAAATCAAGCAAAAACTCACGGATCAAAGAAAGACTCGAATCATCAAAAAGAGAGAAAGAAAGCAAAGAGACAAAACATTGATCAAACTTTCCTTGGATTGATTTGATATACTTTGAGTTTACAGCCACTCCATCAATGGAGGACAAAGCTCAATCTATGAACACGAAATCAAATCAAAACTCTCAAGAACTCTAACCTCCACAAAACCTCTCCCTAAGCAAATTAGGGTTTCAAAACAATGAAAGAGTCGGAGAGAGGGGGCAGCCACCACCCTCCTCTATTTATAGTGGAGGTTTAGACCTTCTAGAAGTTTGACTCAATTGGGCTCCCGTTAAGGCCCAAAACAAACGGGTCACATACGCACGCATTTTAATGCGCTATCTTTATCGCCTCTTGACTTAATCAGCTTCACCTTGCGCCATCTTGCGCCACGGGTTATGTCGGACCCCGGGTGTCACACAACCCCGAGACCCTCTGTGCATACCAAGCTAGTCCCATGATCAGTAGCTAGCTTGCACAGTTGCAACAATGATGTAATCATAACCATTCAACAACGAACGAATGAAGCAGACAAAGTAATATTAATTAAAACAGCAAAGACCTTATGGTCAAGGTTCTTACAAAAGTCGCCTCGCGAGCTTAGCAACAACAGTATCTGGCGTGAAATCTCAAAATACGTGGAGCCCAATCGACATGCCCACGAGCAATCAGTGGAGGGCGTGACCTAGTTAGCAAAGTCTTCAAAGTAGCCTTCTTCGTAGAACTCAACACGTCCCGATTCTTCTCTGGGGCCGATCAACAAAGGGCATAAAGTCGTGAGTACATAAAGTACTCGACAAGTCGTAAATGAAAATGTATGCACATAGTATTCATGCCAGCTTAAACAAGGATGGCTTTATGGTTAATTTGAGAAAGCAAGTTTAACGATAAATACAATAATTAGATGGCAAAGCGAGATTGTAAAAGAATAATACATAGATAACCAAGTTCTTTTGAATCAAGCCGTGAACATCCGTTCACTTCCCAACCATTCAACCAAGCGTTTCTATCGAACCAAACCACATTTTTGAAAATACTACCCCTTGCGAAATCACCGGGCATGTCCGTGAGCAGGGGACACGGCTATTGAATAGATTTTGACACTCTGCGAGAGGTTGTGCGACTTTACCCACAAGAGATAAATCACTTGTAATGTCCGTCGACACACTTAGAGGTTGTGCGACTAAGTGATTACCACAAGGCCTTTACAAAGTTCCATTTTGCCTCGGTTACGCGCTAAGGTTTAGCCATCACACCCCCTCTAGCGCCATTAAGCACCACAACAGAACCGACTCAAAACTTCCCTAATTAGTTGGCGGTCAGTCCCATACCGGACTTATGGTTGCACGAGGTGGCCCAGATCAATGACTTGCAAAGTTAAGTCCTTAGTTGGTACGCTCGAGACAAGTCTACCACAACCCAATGTGCATTACGCACCCACTCTAGCTCCTACCTCAAGCCCGAGCATAAATCGGTTTGGTTTATTCCCACCAAATGGCAATCCTGCCATGGCACAATATCTTTTAATAAAAGTGGCCTCACACCACTGTTCCATAGTTCCATTAGTCAAATTTCATTAATCATTGAACATGTGATCGAAAGTACATGGTAGCTAGAGCATGTCTAAGCAATATCGCTCCCAAGTTGGTATACAATCATGTCCAACTAGTATTAACCATCCTAAGGTGTCCAAGGATATATGTCATTCAAGGAGACATTTCATTTCAATTTATCAAGGAGGCATAATGGCAATTTGGTAATTATCTACTCCCAAAACCATTTTTAATAAAACTAGCCATGCATGATAATTTAATACAATATACATTTGTAAAATGGGTTCAACATGGTCAAAGGCCTCGACTTGCCTTCGTTGACGGGAGGCGGGTCTTCTGGTCGTTGGGTGAAGAAATCTTAAAAACAGCGGAATCTACACGTGCGAGAATAGCAACAATAAATAAAACAACACCAAATGAACTCCAAAATTACAAAACCAGTACCAAATGAAAGGGCTGAATTTATATAAATTTAGAAATTTGGATCACCCAAATCGGAGTTCGGATGTGAAAGTTCTGACGAAAGAAGTTGAAAATCACATGAAATGATAGAATTAGGGTTTTCGGATTTTGAATAATTTTCAATTGAAAAATCCGACTTTGGCGTCAGCGCACGCAGCGCGCTCTGCGGCACCACGCTGGCAAAACCCGCCTACGTGGCGCCGCGTGGCGCCACGTGGGTGACCACGTGGGCTCGGCGGGAGAGAGAGAGAGAGAGAGCGCGGCAGCGGCGGCAGCGAGCCCGAGAGGCAGCGGCGGCGGCTCTCACGGGAGACGACAGCAACGCGAGGCGACCGGGCGAAAGAAGAAGGGAGGAGCGGCGCGAAGGCAGCCGAGAAAAGAGAGAGAGGGAGAGCCGCGGCGCGGCATTTATAAGCGAGAGAGGAAGCACGGCGGCAGGGCAGCGCAGCGGCGGAGCCAGCGGCGTGGCGGGCGCGGTGGAGGCGCGGCGGCAGGGCAGGGCAGCCTGGCGTGGCGCTTGCGAGCGTGGGAAAGAAGAGAACGGCGGCTTGGCGAAGCAGCGAACAGCGCCGTCCGATTCGATCGGACGGTGGGAGCGAAGAGCGCGGCGAAGCAGGCGTCGTCCATTCGTCGGACGGCGGAGAAACGAACGGCCATGGCGAACAGGAGCGGCAGATCTCGATCAACGGCTAGCGGCAAAGCGGCGACGCGGCGAAGGAGGGTCGTCCGATGAGGATCGGAGGCCGAGGCGGGGCGCCGCGAGGAAGATGACGGGCGCCGTCCGATTCGTCGGACGGTGGGAAGACGGAGGGGCGAAGCGAACGGAGCGCGCGGATCTCGATCAACGGTCGAGAGCGATAAGGTGGCGCGGCGATCGAGAACATGAGATGGGGATCGGGCGGTGGCGAAGGGAGACACGGCGCCGAGGACGCCGATGGAGATCAACGGCGAGGCCGAGGCGAGGCGGCGCGGAAGTGGGCATGAGGAGGCGGGCGGGCAGGGGAAGCGGGCGAGGAAGCGATGATGGGCCGAGGATTCGCCCAAAAAAAAGGAATTAAAATACATTTTTGATTTTCAGAAATCCAAACAAATCAAAAAGCAATTTAGAAAATAACAAATAGACCCCAAAAATTCTAGAAAAATTCAAAGAAATTCCTTGAATTATTCTGGACTTAATAAAAATACTTTTAACTTTAAATTTTCTTTTTCTTTTATAAATAAATAAATTTTTCATTTCGGGAAAAAGGAAAAACCCTTTTTAAAAATCCAATAAATCCAAGAAAATTCTCAAAATAATAATTTTTGATTTTAAATTCCAGAAAACTCAATTAAACCAACTTTAATTTAATTGAAGTTCGATTAATTCATTTTAAACTGCAAATGGATTCTGAAATTTCAAAATTAAGCTTTTGGCAAAAAGGAAACAAATGGTTCTCTTTTAAAATTTTCAAAAACTCCGAAAAACGGGACGCTACAGGTTAGCCAATAGGTCACCCTTGTCCATCTTGCACCACGCTTGAGTTCATTGACCTCACCCGGCATCGTCGATCGTTCTGGACCACAACTCTCCAAGCCTAGTCCTGATCATCTTCGTCGTTGACCGTCGTTGACCACTAAGCAACCTGCACAACAATAGACAAGTAAACCGAATCCGGGAATAAGTTCTTCACAACTTGACCCATGTTAGTCAAAACATGCATCATGCAACACATATGCACTGAAACTCATGACTTTGACCTAACAACCGAACATCACCGCCACGACGAACATCGATATAAGTGAAAACCGGTCAGACCGCCACCATGATCGGTCTGACCGCCCACCCTGGCCGGTCTGACCGGCACCTATAAGCCGGGCAGACCGCTAGTTGGTACTTAGCCGAATTTAGCCCCTGAAAATCCGAAACCTACTGGAATTTTCAAACGAATAGAACTTTTGACTGGAGACTCCAAAAATTATGAGACCAAGTGCAATAGAATCTCCTTTCTTGCCTACAACCTCTATTTTTGGCCCAGCTCAAAACACCACTTTCTAAAATTGGTCGGTCCGACTGCCGCTATGGTCGGTCGGACTGCAACTGGCCGGTCCGACCGCCAGGGGTGGCCAGTCTGACCGCTGGTTCGGTCGGTCAGACCGCCAATGGCCTGACAGTCCTGATTCTTTGCCGAAAACACGTAATACGATAAACCTTTAACGCCATTGCCCATTGTCACATCATCCTAAGATCAGGAGCATATCCCCATGATATCCACAGCCCAGAAGTTAGAGTAACCATAGAAGGGCTAGAATTTCTAACCAACCTCATAATCATCTATGCCATGCCCTTA
Organism: Hsuehochloa calcarea; assembly: GCA_036346395.1. Lineage (NCBI taxonomy): Eukaryota > Viridiplantae > Streptophyta > Magnoliopsida > Poales > Poaceae > Hsuehochloa > Hsuehochloa calcarea. Next base: position 28,994,021 of record CM070611.1, read on the forward strand.
GATGTGATTTTGAGTATGGATTAGCTTGCTTATCACCAAGCAGTCTTGGATTGTGGTGGTAGAAGTATCTCTTTGGACAGTCCAGTGGGAACTGGAGTAAAATTTGAAGCCTCCACGGAAAAGCATGAGGGAGCATTAGTCTGCAGCGTCAATATTGTATCTTTGGAAGATGTGCCAGTGGTCAGAGAGTTTTCGGATGTCTTACCTAATGATTTGCCCGGGATGCCACCAGTCAGGGACCTAGAGTTTGTCATCAATCTAGTTCCTGGAACTTCACCCATTTTCAAGAGACCTTACCATTTGCCGGTTGACAACTTAGTCGAGCTAAAGAAGCAAATCGAGGAGATGCAAGATAAAGGTTTTGTCTGACTAAGTTCTTCACCTTGGGGAGCCCCAGTGATCTTTGTTGCAAAGAATGATAGTACCCAGCGGATGTGTGCGGATTACCGTTCACTCAATGAAGTCGCCATCAAGAACAAGTACCCTTTGCACAGGATTGATGATTTGCGTCGACCAGTTGAAGGGAGCCGGAGTGTTCTCTAAGATAGATTTGGGGTCAGGATACCATCAGTTGAGGATTCGCCAAGAGGATATTCGCAAGACAACTTTCTCCACCCGATATGGATTGTACGAGTTCACGGTCATGTCTTTTGGATTGACCAATGCTCCTGCGTACTTTATGAACTTGATGAATAAAGTATTCATTGAGTATTTGGATAAATTCGTCATTGTCTTTATTGATGATATTCTAGTTTACACCAAGAGTGGGGAAGAGTATGAAGAGCACCTCCGCTTGATCTTGAATAAGCTTAGAGATCATCAACTCTATGTCAAATTCAACAAGTGTGAGTTTTGTATGAAAGAAGTCATTTTCTTGGGGCACATCACGTCTGCAGAAGGAGTCGCCGTCAACCCTAGCAAAGTCAAGGATGTGCTCAAATGGGAGTCACCCAAATCAGTGCCTCAGATCAGAAGTTTCCATGGAATGGAAGCATACTACCACCAGTTTATAGAAGGATTCTCCAGAATAGTAAGACCCCTCTCTTAGTTGTTGAAGAAGGAAAATAAATTTTCTTGGACGCTAGAATATGAACCAAGTTTTCAAGAATTGAAGAAGCGGTTGACCACTGCACTAATGTTGATTTTACCCGATGTCCAAAACGATTTTGAGATTTTCTATGATGCATCGCAACAAGGTCTCGTTTGCGTCTGATGCAAGAAAGGAAGGTGGTAGCGTATGCTTCCCGTCAGTTGAGAACTCATGACGCAAATTACCCCACTAATGACTTAGAATTGGCCGATGTAGTGCATGCTTTAAAGATATGACATCATTACCTCATTGGTAATTGCTGTGAAGTTTAGACTGACCATAAAAGCTTGAAGTACATTTTCACTCAAACTGATCTTAATATGAGGCAAAGAAGATGGTTGGAGTTAATCAAATATTACAACATGGGAATCCATTATCATCCCAGCAAAGCTAATGTAGTAGTGGATGCCATAAGTAGAAAGGTATACTGCAGTACTCTAATGATGGAGGAAAGTCAGCCAGCCCTGCATGAAGAATTTCCAAAGCTCAAGCTAGAGTTGGTCGAAGAAGGTTTTTTAGTCACTTTGGAAGTACAACCCACTCTGCAAAGTCCGATCAGAAAAGCTCAGACTGAAAATGCTGATATCAAAGAGATAAAGAGTAACATGAAGAAGGGTAAATCCCTAAGATTTTCATATGATGAGTAAGGAACTATTTGGTTTGATAAACGTATTTGTGTACCAGACTAAAAGGAGCTTAAGCAATTGATACTCAAGGAAGCACATGAAACCTTCTATTCTATTCACCCTGGAAGCACTAAGATATATCAAAATCTCAAGGAATTTTATTGGTGGTCTAGTATGAAGCGTGAGATTGCTGAATACATAGCTCAGTATGATGTTTGCCAGCGAGTTAAAGCCGAGCATCAGAGACCTGCTAGACTCTTGCAACCTTTAAGAGTACCGAAATGAAAATGCAAAGAAATTGGCATGAACTTTATCACCGGTCTGCCGAGAACCAGAACTGGCTATGATTCTATCTCAGTAATTGTAGATCGCCTGACAAAAGTTGCCCACTTCATTCCAGTCAAGACTACTTACTCAGGAGACAGACTTGCAGAGTTGTATATGGCAAGGATAGTGTGCCTGCACGGTGTACCAAAGAAGATCTTGTCGGAACGAGGATCCCTATTTACCTCAAGATTATGGCAGAAGCTACATAGTGATTTGGGTACGAACCTGAATTTCAGTACAGCTACCCATCCGCAAATAGATGGCCAAACAGAAAGAGTAAATCAAATTCTAGAAGATATGTTGAGAGCCTGCAGAGTTTTCATACAACAACAGTTATCAATTAAGTCTGCAGATGTCCCTGTATGAAGCTCTTTACATAAGAAAGTGCAAAACGCCCTTGTATTGGACCGAAATAGGCGAAGGGCGAGTACTTGGACCAGATATCTTGAAGGAAGCTGAAGATCAAGTTCGGTTGATAAGAAAAAAGCTGAGAACAGCACAGGCCAGGCAGAAAAGTTACGCAGATAATCGTCGCCGGGATTTAGCTTTTGCGCCTAGAGATCAGATGTGCCTTAAGGTTTCACCTCTCAAGGGAATACGTCGATTCAGAGTAGGCAGGAAGCTTACACCAAAATACATCAAGCCTTTCCCAATTTTAGTCAGAAGAGGAGAAGTTGCTTACAAATTAGAACTCCCACCTCAGCTGTCAGATGTGCATGATGGCTTACATGTGTCTCAGTTGAAGAAATGTATGTGTGTGCCTAAGGAGCAGATGCGGTTGGAAGCAATTGATCTACATGAAGATCTCACCTTCAAGGAGCAGCCTGTTAAGATTTTGAAAGTAACAGAGTGCATGATAAGAAGCACATCCTCTGTTTCTTCAAGGTTCAGTAGAGCAACCACACTGAAAAAGAAGTCACCTAGGAGCGTGAAGAGGAACTGAAGGCCGAGTTTCCCGACCTATTCTCTAGTAAGCCCGAATCTCAGGGTCGATATTCCCTTAAGGGGGTAGGTTTGTAACATCCCAATTTTGAGGGATTTTTTTAAAAAAAATCACAAAGTAAAAATAACCTTTTCATTTTTGTTGAAGTTGCTAAAGCTTAACTTGGAATTTTAGACAACAAAAAAAATTTAATATGAATTAATTAAAATTTAATTTATTTTGAGTTTATTGGAGTTCTCTGGTATTTAAAGTCCCCTTTCTCTATCTATTTCGAATCCCGCCGCATCACCCTTTGGTTTCGACCACTCTTGGTTTCAACCACCCTTTGCTTTCGACCACCCCTTTGATTTCGACCACCCCGTTGGTTTTGACCACCCTTTGGTTTTAAACACCCTTTCAGTTTTGACCACCCCTTCAATTTCGACTACTCCTTCGATTTTGACCACCCTCGTCTCGGCATATTCTTTCTCCCTCTTTTTTCTCAGCGTCGTGCGCATTAAATGACGTCATTCCCTCAGCAACATTCGCATTAAATACCATCATCTCCGTCGCGCCGTGTGCATTACATGTCGTTGCCTTCTTAGCGGCATGCGCATTAAATGTTGTCGTTCCCTCAACAACAAGCGCGTTAAATGCCATCATCTCTGTCACGCCGCCGCAAATCTCGTCGCTCCACCTTGTCGCCCGGTCCCCCTCGTTCCTCTTTAGATGGAACCCCAAGGAGCCCTTTTGCCCCCCTCTCTCTCGCCCTCATTTCATCACGCTTCGAGTTTTACTGCCGCCGGCTAGAGCTCATGCCACCACCTTCAGTGCCACTGTCAAACTTCTCCGCCGATGTGGTCTTCGCCGTTGGCTTTGCAAAGATCGCGGCCTACCCGGTGCGTAGCTCCCCGCTGTCTTCGACCGCTCTGCTGAGCCTCACCGCTGGCCATCTCGCCGCCACTCTCTTTGTCGCCACCAGTCGAATATCTTTCGACCAAATAGCCAAAACCTTTCGACCAGTCGAAACCTCCTTTCGACCACGTGATTTCAAAACTTTCGAGAGCCCGTTCTCCTTCATTTGAACTCTAATTTGAGTGATTCAAATCTCTAAATTTATCTAAATTCAGTACCTTCCTTTTGGTTCTAGTTTGGTAATTTTTGGATTTTATTTAGAATTATTTTATTTATTTGGCTCATTTCGCACATATAGATTCTCGCATTTCCGAAGAATTCTTGGACCCGACGACCGAAACAGCTGACACCTTCAACGAAGGCAAGTCGTAGACCTTTAATCATGTCATGCCTAGTTTATAAAATTATATTATTTTATATCAACATGCATTGCTAGTTTTATAATAACTGATTTTTATAATAGTTAAATGCCTAATTGCCAATAAGCCTACTTGGATGATTGTGAAGGACATGTTGACATATACTCTTGGACACCACAGGTTGGGTAATATTAGTTGGACATTATTGTACTACCAATATGGGTGCGTATTATGCTTAGTCATGCTTTAGTTATGCGATGGTCTCTCGAACACATGACTCAATGATGATAAATTTGACTAAATGAACTATAGAATTGTGGCACGACCACTTTGCTTAAAATTTATTGTGCCATGGCAATGGTTGCCATTTGGTCGGGTCGAACAGAAAATGATTTCATGCTCAGGCAAATGATCGTGCAACAAAGGGGGTGTGGGAAGCACATTGGGACGAGGAAGTTTAGCATGAGTAGCGACTAAGGACTTAACTTTGTGCACCATTGATGTGGGTCATACCGTACAACCACATATCTAGGATGGGGTGGACCTGGCTGACTAATTAATAATGTTTTGGTTCGGTTCTGTTAAGGGTTGATAAGCGGCGCAAGAGGGGGTCCAGAATGGCGAAACCTTAGCGAGCAAAACCGAGTCAAAACAGAGTTTTGTAAAAGCCTTGTGATAATCTCTTAATCGCACACCTCGGAAGTGTGTGAGCGGACAGTGTCAGATGATTATCTCTTGTGGGTCAAGCTATACAACCTCTGCAAAGTGTAAAACTATTCGAATAGCCGTGTTCCCAGTTATGGACAATGGCTGATGATTTCACATGTGGGGTAGATTTTATCAAAAATATTAGAATAGATTTGTTGGGAAGTGAACGGGTTGTCCACTGGTCCTTGGTTGGAAAGTGAACACGGTGTTCACGAGTTGTTTCAAAGAACTTGATTACTTATGTGTTAATCTTTTAAATCATGTTTTACAATCTACTTATTGTATTTACTATCAATATTGCTTTCTGCGAAATAGCCATAAAGCTATCCTTATCGAGCCTTGCATGAATACTATTTGCATACTGTTTCCTACGACTTGCTAAGTACTCTAAGTACTCACAGCTTTGCGCCACTTGTTAATCAGTCACCAAAGAAGAACCAGGCAGCACCGACTTCTACGAGGAAGATTATTTCGAAGACTATACGAACTAGGTTGCGTCCTCCACTCGATTGTCTGTGGGCATGTGAGATGGCTACCGCAAGATATTTTGTCTTCCACTGCAAGTGTGTCTTTTGTTGTAGAGCACTACGTGGAAACTTTATAAGACTTGACCATAAGGTCCTTTTGCTACTAAGTAATATTATTTCGTCTGCTCCATTAGTTGTTTTGTTGTATGGATATGATTACATCGATGTTACAACTGTGTGAGCTAGTTACTGATCTGGGACTAGTTCAGAGTACATGGAGGATTCCGGAGTTGCATATCCAGGGTCTTGACACATACCTTCCTTATGCTCCCTCTCTGCTCAATGGAACATCTCTAGCTCTGTGGCACTGCAACGACTTCGCCGACCTCGTCTCCAACGCTCACCCCGGTCCAAGCCACCATGTTCCCGCCATTCTGGTGAGTTTGGGCCTTGCTCGATCGCGTCACAATGTGTTACATGCCCTAGTGATGAATCAGGCCTCCTCGCCATCTTCCCCAATTCCGACCATCGTTGCCATTTTTTGTCGTTTCTCGTAGATCAGTGAATCCCGGTTAACTACTTTCATCTTCACCATCTTTAGCATGTCAGTGAGTTAATGTGTACCTTCTTGTAGCACCTTCATTACCGTAGATTTAAAAGACCTACAAATCACCGTAGGGCCCACATGTAAGAAAATGATTTATGGAAATTCCTCAAAATTGAGAAAACCCACTTCTAATTTTTGTAGAGTGTGCCTTCTCTGTTAGAAAGCATCATTTCAAAAAATGTGCCATCGACGTCATCAATTTCTGATTTTCTAGAATTTTCAAACCGAACCCTTTTCAAATGCTAGTAACTTCTGCATATGAACTCCAAATTGAATGAATCTTTTTTTCTAAATTCATTTAAAAAAAATTCTTTCTGATTATGCAAATATATTTGAATTTTGTTGTTACTGAATCTATTTTATTATTTGTGATTTATTCTTGGTTCTTTCAAATAGACGTCGGAATCACGAACGAGTCATTTAACGAACAAGCATGCTCACTCTCTGAGCAACCTGGGCAAAGCAAGAACCTCCTTTGATCATGTTGAACCCGCTATTTTAATTATTATATTTTGTTTGCAAAATGTATTATGCATGTGTGTATGTTTCGCTAAAAAATGTTATATTTATGGGCAACGGTAGTTAAATTCCTATTATATGCATGAATACAACTTGTGATGTTGATGCCCTTACTATTGTTAATTTGGGTATACTTCATTCACAAATATCAAATAAAAGCTTAGCGGTGCTCTTGTTTCTCTAGAATTGAACATTCGATAAAATTTGCGTATGGACTTGGGTGATTTTGAAATGTTGGACCAGAGGGTTTACCTTTATTAGTTTGGTATAAAAATGGAAATAAAAAACTTAGTTTTTAACGCGGATGGGTTATAATATGAACTGTAAAAAATGTGAGAGTGTCTTCTCGCATGTAGATAGGGGGAGATTCTTGCTCGGGTCAATTAAGGACTAAAATTCGTTGTGCCAATCTAAGCCTAAGTGTACAACCACATGTGCTATTTATAGGATAGTCATAGCTAAATAAGTTATCTAGGAATAGTCTTGCATTTTGGTAGGTCGTAGTAGTACGGGCAATCTAGGAAAGTTTGCTCGAAGGGGCTCCTTTCACTGAGGCATTGGGACCAAAGTTTGTCAATATAACAGTGAATACCTCACTGAAGCGGTGGTACTGTAGCGTCCCGTTTTTCAGAGTTTTTGAAAATTTTAAAAGAGAACCATTTGCTTCTATTTGCCAAAAGCTTAAATTTGGAATTTCAGAATTCAATTGCAGTTTAATATGAATTAATCAAACTTCAATTAAATTAAAGTTGGTTTAATTGAGTTTTCTGGAATTTAAAATCAAAATTATTATTTTGAGAATTTTCTTGGATTTATTGGATTTTAGAAATTGATTTTTGTTTTATCCGAAATGGAAAAAAATTATTTGATTTGTAAAAGAAAAAGAAAATTTAAAGTTAAAAGTATTTTTATTAAGTCTAGAATAATTCAAGTAATTTCTGTGAATTTTTCTAGAATTTTTGGAGTCTATTTGCTATTTTCTAAATTGCCTTTCGATTTATTTTAATTTCTAAAATCAAAAATGGATTTTAAATCTTTTCTCTGTGCGTGGGCCGAATCCCTGGCCGGCCCATCGCTGTTCCTCGCCTCCGGCCCACTCCATGACCTCGCGCGCGCCTCGCCCTCGCCGTCGGATCTTCATCCGAAGCGCCTCGTTCGCGCGTCGCCTCTTGCTCTTGGCCGTTGGATCGAATCCGGCCGCATCCGTTCGCTCGCGCCCCTTTTCTTCGCGACCGTCCGATCGCCATCGCCTTGCTCAGACGCTCGCGCGCCCTTCCGCTTCCCACCGTCCGTCGGAATCGGACGGCGCCGCTCATCTCCTCTCCCGCCCTTTGGACTCCCACCGTCCGTCGGAATCGGACGGCTCTCGTCACCGCGCCTCCCTCGCTCCCCACCGTCCGTCGGAATCGGACGGCGTCCGTCTGTCGTCTCGCCCGCGCTCACCGCTCTCTCTCCCACGTCGCCGCCGCGCCTCGCCGCGAATCCCGCCCGTCCGTCTCGCTCTCCTCGCCTCTCGCTCCGGATCCGCCGCGAATCCGCCGCCCATCCCGTCCGTCGCTGCACCGCCACGCCGCGCCCATCCAGCGCCCGTCCGTCGCCTCTCCGCCGCCTCCGCGCGCCGCGGCTCCTCCGCCTTTTTAGCGCGCTACTCCGCTTTCTTTCCCTTTCTTTTCTCTCCCGCCGCTCTCTCCCCTCTCGCCTTGGTCGCCTCGCGTCGCCTCCGTGGCGTCGCCGCCTTCTCCCTCGCCGGCGCTGTCGTCTCCCCGACTCGGCCGCCGCCCGCTCACCCGCGCGTCTCTCTCTCTCTCTCTCTCTCGACTGCGGGCCGAGCCCACGTGGCCACCCACGTGGCGCCACGTCGGCGCCGCGTCGGCGTACCACGTGGCTCGCTGCGTCGTAGCAGCGTGTCTTGTTGACGTCAAAATCGGAATTTTCAGTTGAAAATTAATTCCGAAAAATCCAAAAACCCTAATCCATCATTTTATGTGATTTTGAAATTTCTTTTGGCTATAACTTTCACATCCGAACTCCGATTTGGGTGATCCAAATTTCTAAATTCATATAAATTCATCCTCTTTCATTTGGTACTGGTTTTGTAATTTTTGGAGTTCATTTGGTGCTGTTTTATTTATTTGTTGCTTTTCTCGCGCGTGTAGATTCCGGCGTTTCGGAAGATTTCTTCGACCCGACGACCGAAGACCCTCTCCTCGTCAACGAAGGCAAGTCGTAGGCCTTTGACCATGTTGAACCCATTTTACAAATGTATATTGCTTTAAATTAACATGCATGGCTAGTTTTATTAAAAATGGTTTTGGGAGTAGATAATTACCAAATTGCCATTATGCCTCCTTGATGAATTGAAAATGAAATGTCTCTTTGAATGACATATATCCTTGGACACCTTAGGATGGTTAATACTAGTTGGACATGATTGTATACCAACTTGGGAGCGTATTATTGCTTAGACATGCTTTAGTTACCCGCGAGACTTTCGATCACATGTTCAATGATTATTGAAATTTGACTAATGGAACTATGGAACAGTGGTGTGAGGCCACTTTTATTAAAAGATGTTGTGCCATGGCAGGGATTGCCATTTGGTCGGGAATGAACAAAAATGATTTATGCTCGGGCTTGAGGTAGGGAGCTAGAGTGGGTGCGTAATGCACATTGGGTTGTGGTAGACTTGTCTGAGCAGCCAACTAAGGACTTAACTTTGCAAGTCATTGATCTGGGTCACCTCGTGCAACCATAAGTCCGGTATGGGACGGACCTGGCCAATTAATTAGGAAAGTTTTGAGTCGGTTCTGTTGTGGCTGTTATTGGCGCAAGAGGGGCAGATGGCGAAACCTTAGCGCGTAACCGAGGCAAAATGGAACTTTGTAAAAGCCTTGTCACGTGCTCTAGACTACTCACCTAAGGAAGTGAGCGGTGGTATCGACGGATGCCAAACAAACTAGAGAATTCGTGTCTTGTGGGTAAAGCTGTACAACCTCTGCAGAGTGTCAAAAATCTATTCGAATAGCCGTGTCCCCGGTTACGGACATGCCTGGTGATTTCGCGCAAGGGGTAGTATTTTCAAAAATGTGGTTTGGTTCGTTGGAAACGTTTGGTTGGAATGGTTGGGAAGTGAACGGGATGTTCACTGTTTGATTCAAAAGAACTTGGTTATCTAGGTATTATTCTTTTGAAATCCTGCTTTGCCATCTAATTATTGTATTTACTGTTAAACTTGCTTTCTGCAAATTAACCATAAAGCCATCCTTGTTTAAGCCTGGCATGAATACTATGTGCATACATTTCTCTACGACTTGTTGAGTACTTTATGTACTCACGGCTTTATGCCCTTTTGTTGATCAGTCCCAGCAGAAGAATAAGGAAATGTTGAGTTCTATGAAGAAGGCTACTTTGAAGACTTTGCGAACTAGGTCGCGTCCTCCACTCGATTGCCTGTGGGCATGTCGATTGGGCTCCACGTATTTTGAGATTTCCATTGCGGATACTCTGTTGTTGCTAAGCCACGTGAGGCGACTTTTGTAGAACCTTGACCATAAGGTCTTTCTTGTTTTAATTAATATTACTTTATGCACTTCATTAGTTCGTTGTGAATGGTCATGATTACATCATTGTTGTAACTGTGCAAGCTAGCTACTGATCATGGGACTAGCTTGGTATGCACAGAGGGTCTCGGGGTTGTGTGACACCCGGGGCGCCGACAGGTACTTGGGTGAAGTGAGGGTTTATCATTCACTGGGCTAGTGCAAGGTTAGGAGTAGGTGATGTAAATACGAGTTATGAACTCTAGACTGCATACTATCATATTGTGTGTGGTAGTATCGACGGATAGCGAACAAACTAGAGACCTCATATCATGTGGGTAAAGTTGTACACATCTGCAAAGTGAAAAAAACTATTTAAATAGTTGTGCTCGTGGTTATGAGTGTGCCTAGTGCAGTTTCATCGGGTATAGTGTTTACTTTTGCAAAAACAGTCTTGTTGAAAATGATGGGATGGCTTATTGTTGTGTGTGTCATGTCTATGGCTGAGAATGGTTCGATGATCGTAGCCGAGGAGGGTTTTCATTTACTCTTATTAAAGTTACATACTTGTTATTTCATTATATGTCAATTGCTCTTTAAAATTTTTGTTGCAAATTACTACATATCAGTATTGCAAATTAAACTTGCTTCATGCTAAAAATAACTTGTAGCTTAGAGCCATATTCTTGTTTAGCCTTCCATTTATATTTTGTTGCGATACACTATAAGTCATGCTGAGTACAGAATGTACTCGATATTGCTTAAATTGTTGATCAGATATGGGGATGGACCAATTCCCGACGATGTGTATTTCGCACCCGGTACCGGAGGTACAATGACGGGTCTTTCTAGAGCTAGTCCTTGTCGGTTGCCCGCTGGCATGGATTAGGCATACCGTTGGGCCTTTTGGTTTTATTTGCTATGCTTCCGTTGTTCTGTCTTTGAAACTTGAAGTTTAATTTGGCCCATCGGCCCTTGTAATATAAACTTGTATAACACAAGTGTGAGAGCCGTCGGGTGATTTAATTTGTAATGCTTAACCTTTCTGTTGGTCCTAGCATTACAAATAAAATTTCCCCGCTCTCGGTGTGTACGTACTTCCCAGAACTGCAGTACACATACACCTTCCACAAAAATAGCATCAATTCCATACACAAGGTATTACATTACTGAGAATTTCATAATTTATATATGTTTAACATACACTAAGATTTCATACAAAAGTTAAGTATGTAGCGGAAAAACACTTGCCAATAGATGGCAGGAACAAAATCCAACCGGTTGCGCTTACCCACAAAGCAGTTGACCAAAACACCCAAGCTAGTCATCGAGAATGTAGTCAACCTCACACTCGTTAACCCCTTCGGGGTCAACCTCCTCTGTAGCAAATAGACAATGCAGTTGTATACAAAAATGTACTCGCAAGACTTACGATTAACAAACCTATACATAGCTACATGCAAGCTTAATTCAATAGAGATGGCCATGTAGTTTATTTTCAGCGTAAAGCCACATTTAATTTGCAATAATATCATAGATTAAAGGCAACTTGTTAAAACAGTTTTTAATAGTTCAAATATCGATGAGACAACAATTATAAGCATAATTAACATCCTAGAGGTAACCTCCCACAGAAACCACATCAATAGCACGAATTACCCATTCGTACCACCCAATCTCAAGTTTTATCAAAATGTTATAGTCTAACTCTTGAAAGACCTCCCCAAGCGTGTCCATAACCAAGGACGTGGCTATTTGAATAGTTCAAAACACACTGCAGTGTACAACTTTACCCACATGTCAGACCGTCTTTTGCCAAGCTATAGAGCACACTTCCTTAGGTATGCTGGCCAGGCTAAGTCCTACAAGACGTTTTCTAATATTGTGTATTAACTACGAGTCGCTCGGATGGATAGAAACCCATACGTTGTGTCGGAGTCATTGTTAAGCCTCAGTCAACTACCGCTCGGAGTAAAGCCTCAGACAACTACAATGCCCCTCAGTGTGGAGAACCTACCCGGAACTCCACCCCCGCACACCCAACACACAAATCATTTCCTTTTTCACACAACACACACAACCTCTTGCGACTCAGAGCTAACACACGCCAAAGTACTAAGTCAAGAGAGGTCTCATATCCCTCTCATGTGGTTGCACGTGAGAATGCCTGGTTCAGTGGGACAATATATTATGTCCTTGTTGATTCGGGCACATAATCACACACCCGATAATCACACCATCGTCCATGTGCCCAAATCTAAATCCTTTTTATTTGCATTTTTAGTTTTTCCAACTATGATACATACATGAGTACTGTAACATCCCAAAATTCAGAGCTTTAAAAATCTTTTAAATATTGGTAGCAAGAGAATTTACCATTCGGATTATTTGAATATTAATTTAAAAAGCTTAAATTGGACTTTTAGAACAAATTGATTTAATGTGCTTAATCCCAACATCAACAATTGTCAAAACTATTTTATTTAGATTCTATATGCTTGGATATATTTTATAGAATTTTCTGGAATTTTTCCAAAGTCATTTGCTATTTTCTATTAGCTATTTGTATTTTCTGGATTTATTTAAAAGAAAAATCAAATGAAAACCCTTCGGAACAGTGTTGGGCCGAAGCCCAACACTATTCCGCCGCAGCCCAGCTCTTCTCGGCCCGACTTCATGCCTCGCTTGCCCCGCCGTCGGATCGGCGCTAGACGCTTGATCTCGGCCCCGTCTGCGCGCCTCGCCTTCTCTCGGCGTGGGCCCACCGAGTCGTCGCCCCAGCGCCTTCTTCTTCCTCCCGCTTTCCCCACTCGCCATTTTACGCCGAAGGAGCTCGTCCGACAATTGCGCAACCGCCACTGATTTCTCGCCAACCGCACTGTAACGAACTCCCTCCTATCCGCGCATATCTCTACTGCTTCCCCCCAGACTCCCCTCAATCTCCCTTATTTTGGATCTCCGATCGTGGCGAAACGGACTCATTTAGGCGTTTCCACCCTCGTCGTCCCGGCCCTATAAAACCCCGAGGTCCCCTCCTGCTCCCCGATCCCGAGCCGCCACCTCACCCCTCCTAAAGTCCTAGCGCCGCCTTAATTTGAGTTTGTAGCTTTTGGCGCCACGCAAAGCTCCACTTGCGCCGCCATCGGTGACGCTCTACCCGGAACTACGCCGTCAAGCATCCCCATCGCCGAGGCTTTCTGGAACCTCGACATCGCTCGGGCGCCACCGAGTTCAACGCCGCAAAACCCGATCACCCTCTTCCGCTCGGCGCCAATTCCGGCGACCCCGAGCGTCCCAGGCGCCAAATCCAGCGTCACCAGTGCGCGTGCTTGAGCTACCAGAGCACCGGCCTTCCTCACCGAAGTCGTCGTCGTTCGCCGTTGTCGGCGCGATCAAGCCGCGACCGGCGTCGGCCGACGTGGGCCTCTGCGTGTCTGACCAGTCGGCACTGCGCTGGCGTGTCACTCGCGTGGTGCCCATCGGCGCCACGCCTCCCGGTTTGTCGCGCGTCGGCTTTGCCTCGGCTCGGAGGACCCACCACCGTGGTAGTCGAGAGGTCGACAGTGGGGCCCACTGTCGATCGGATTTTAATTATTCTCTTTTTCCTACCGACGCAAGCATTGCGCAATAATCCGATTTTCCTTTATAAAAATAATTCGGAAATTCGAGAAAATCCAAATTAGGGTTTAATTAATTTTCAAATCTTCCAAAGCCCATATCTTTTGCATCCAAGTCCAATTGAGCCCATTCAAATTTGTAAATTCATATAAAATTTAGATCTATTTAATGGTGAATTTTATTTAATTTTTGGAGTTTGTTTTGCCTCTGTTATTTATTTGTTTTGTTTCTTTTGTCTCGTTTACAGTAGGCGTCGATACTTGGTGAATTTTGCGTAAGAAGGAGCACCTCAAGACCAAGACCAATATCTAGATCTATTCCAAGGCAAGTTATACCTTTGATCATATTGAACCCGTTTTCAAACTACTTTGTTTCAATGTATTGCATTCTATTTCAAGTATTTATTTAAATGCTTTTGGGATAGTTATTAATCCAAATTGTTATATCCACCTTGTCTATTGTATGCCATGATCTTTTGTCACCCTAGGTTGATTAATTATTAGTTGGTATTATTGTAGCACCAACGTGGGTTGGTTAGATCGATTAGGCGCTTAGCCATGCCACGAGTCATCATTTCATGTGAGTTGCAATTATAAACTTGACTAAGTGATTATGGAACTGTGAGATGAATCTGTGTGTGTTTGTGTCTTTTACTCGTTGATGGCATGTGTTGCACTTAATCAACAGGGTGGGAAAAGATTTAGACTGAGGCAAGTGGTGGATTCTGTGTGAATGGTGGAGCTGTGTGCTTATTAAACTTTGTGATTTGGGTTAAAACTGGAAGTCTTGCCTTGGTCAATTAAGGACTTAACTTTGTGCGCCATTGAATGGGCCTTCTTGCGACCACATGCCTAGTATGGGTGGGCGACTTAGTAAGTTATGGAGTCTTGACATTGACAACTCAGGTTGTATTTAAGCTATGTGATGGGTCGGAGGTGTGATATGTCACATCGCGGGACGGTTCATTGCATCCTGTCCAATGGTGTGTGTCGTCGCCAAGGGTGTGTGTACAAATTGGACTACAGAAAGCACACCAGAGTGTCATTGTTTGAGATGAAGTCTCTGAAAGGTTTTGTTGTGATCAACTCTGATCCGGTTGGTTTCATCGTGTGGGTAAAGTGTACAAACTCTGCAGAGTGTTTAAACCAATCTATTCGAATAGCCGCGTCCTCGGTTATGGACATGCTCGGGAATTTCACACGAGGGGTAGATTTTTCATAAAACAAATGGGAAGGGTCAGCTGTGTGAGATAACTTGTTCAGCTGTGTGAAAGAATTTGATTAGACTATGTGTACTTTGTGAAATCAATTGTTAACTTATTACTGTCTATTTGTTTTGAATCATGCTTTCAATCTATTATTTGTATTCAATTGCAAATGTTGCATTTCTGCAAAATAACCACAGAAGCCATTTCTTTGTAATAAGCCATCATGTATAAATGCATTCTGTGGTATGACTTGCGAGTACGGTGTGTACTCACTCTTGCTAAACAAATCAACAGAAGTGGAGGAGTCGTCGCCTACTTTTGAAGAAGAGTTCTACGAAGGTTGAACGTTAGGGTCTTGATCCCAGTCGGTTGCCTGTGGTAAATTGATGGGAGCCACCGGAGTTTATTTCGTTTCATTGCAGCTTATTTCTTTATTATCGACCTTGCATGGCTTAATAAATGTAAAACTCGACCATAAGGTCCCAACAGATTATTTGTTATTTAAAGTACTCGTTTATTCTTATATTCGTTGTATGGATGTGATATTTCATCAATGTTGACACTTTGTGTGCACTAGCGTGATCTGGACTAGTGCGAGAATACACGAGAGGGTCCAGATTTGCATATTTGGGTCCCGACAGAGGTGGTATCAGAGCCATACTGACTGTAGGTCTTGACCTTAGCTAGATTGGTCGTTCTTAGTGAGTCCAAAACTATTTTCTAAAGCAAAATTAACTTACAAGATTAATTGAACTCCTTAACTCATCTCATGTCTCTCTTGACTCAACTATTCTTTGAAATTCTTTCTTTCCCATTGTTTGAAGTTGTTTTCATATCCTTGTCCATCTTGACAGATGCCTCGTCTTCAGAGTTATGGAGAGCGTAAGGGAGGACTTGTCGCCGAGCTTTGGAAGTTGCTACAAGTACTTGGAGGGTTCGATCGTCCATTGTACCGTGGCGGTGCTTGGATTGTGAACGGCCGAGATCGTGGAGTAATCGCCATTTGACCATCTACGCCGAGCGAACACCAAGGCGAGTAAACCACTCGAACATCTCAGCTCGAAGGAGTATTTGGATTGAAGCAATCCAGAGTCTTCACGCCTTGCCATCCCGAGGATCGCAACATTTACTCTCGAGCTTCGTGACACGCTTTTCCGTTATCACCCCGCACTTCCGACGTGGATCTTGCTTTGCACGCTTTCCGTCTGAGAGGAGAAGACAACGCCACCGTCGTGCATCTCGCCCGATTCGCGTGCTTTCGGGAGGAATCGTTGGAGTTAGCCGCTCTGAGTGGAGTGTACCTATGAGACTCTTCAGAGAGCTGAAGAAAGGATCGCCATATTAGAAGAAACTCTTTATGGACGACACGATCACGAAGAAGACACTGAAGAGGAAGACCGGAAGAAGGCGATGGACCGGTGAGCGGAAGAGCAGCAGAGGCAAGCAGAGCGAAGCACCAAGGCACTGCACGAGGACACTGCTCCTATTGCACCATCCGGGACATCGGGATCGGTTGCAAGGATGCCACTCACTTTGAGTCTACAAGAAAGGGAGCACCGTCAAAGGTCTGCGAGGCTATTTGATTGAGTAGTCTGCTCGCGTTGTTTGAGCTTAGCCGCTTTATGTCTTGAGTCGCCCTTTAGGCGGTAGTTTGGTGTGCTTAAGTTCGTCCTTATTTTTGTGTGCAAGTATGAGCTGCAAAGGCCCTTAGGCATTTGTTGCAAGCCATACTATTATCTTAATCAATATAAGAGTTTGATTGAGCTTTCTTAAAATATGTTGGGTTTTACCTACCCGCTTAGTTCTACAACTTATCTCGTCTTGCTACCTTATCTAACCACGAGATTCACGGATGGTCGGACTCATCAAGTCGCTGCAAGTGGTTCCGATACTCGTATCGGAAGGGCGAAACAGACCCGAGAAGCGGTTCCACCACAAGCACCTTGATTGATCTGCGAATTTTGGAGCATTCATGACACTCGGACCCAACCGATGTACACCATGATGAATCGGATGCAAGCTATGAATAACGAGCAACAACAATCAAGATCACAATGGAGCCCGGTTGCTCATGGTCACAATGGATCATCAAGTTGGCGGAGTTTATGAGGACCCGCCCACCAACCTTTTACGGACATGTCTCACCAAGAGAAGCGATGATTGGCTTCGTGTTATTGAGAGAAAACTGCGATCACTCAATGCGGCGATCATGAAAAAGTTACATGACGCCTCTCACGGATGGAAGGCATTGCCGCGAATGGTGGGAAAACTTTGTGCAAAGACATGGAGCCGCAAGACATTACTTGGGAAGAGTTCACAATCGCTTTTCGCGAGATCATGTACCGAAGGAATCATGGATCGAAGAAGGATGAATTCCGTGCTCTCAAGCAAGGAGGAATGTCGATGATCGACTACCTCAATAAATTCTCTCAACTTGCTCGATATCTTTGCGAGAAGATGTCGCCACCGACAAGGCTCGTCGTCGTTTTACGAAAGGATTGAACATCGGACTTCAAGTCAACTTGATCGCCCACACTTTCCCGATTTTCAAGAGTTGATCAACAAGGCTTTGATTCTAGAGGATAAGCGCAAGGAATTGGAAGATCATCGTAGCGCAGAATGGCTCGACAAGGAAGTCACCAACCCGGTGAGGGCAAGAATGATTCCACCGCAGCTTTAGCCGTTTTCCACCACGAGTGCGGACCACCGCACCAACTTCAAGACCTCGTCCGCTTGCTCGAAATTTCCGCAACCTGCACGATCAACCCCAATCCAATAAGCAACCCCGAACACAACGAGTTTGCTTTACAGCCGTCGGCCAGGGCATTTCGCCAACCGATGTCCGCAGAATGGGACTATCACTCCAGTACGCTTCAACCTTGGGAACACACCAGCCAAGACACCAGTACAAGGCAACCATCAAGGAACTTCTCAAGCTACCGGTCAATCCGGAGGAGCACCGCCATTAGTGGTCAGAGGCCGTGTCAACCACGTCACTCTAGAAGGAGCCCAAGAAGCACCTGACGTTGTACTGGGTAAGTTCCTAGTAAATTCAGTACCTGCATCAGTTCTGTTTGATTCTGGAGCTTCGCATTCGTTTGTTTCTGGAATTTTTGCAACTAAGAACAAATTGGAAGTTATGCATCTTAAGCATACTCTGTTAGTCCAGTCGCCTGGAGCAGAGCTAAGTTCTAAAGTTGGATGTTTAGGAGCTAGGCTACTCATAGCTGGAGTTGAGTTTCTAGCCAACCTAATAGTTCTAGACACTCAGACCATAGATGTCATCCTTGGTATGGATTGGTTATCCAAACATAAAGCAGTGCTAGATTGTGGCCGAAGAGCCGTGACAATTGAGGATACCACAGGAAAGAAAGTAGAATTTCTAGCCACCTCAGTACGTGATGGACATTTGGTAGTCAACAGTTTGAAGACAGTTTCTTTGGAAGATGTACCTGTAGTCAGAGATTACCCAGATGTATTTCCAGAAGAATTACCAGAATGCCACCGACCGTGACATTGAGTTTGTCATCGATCTAGTGCGAGAACAAAGACCAATTTCAAGAGACCCTATCGGATGCGGTCGATGAACTTGTGGAAATGAAGAAGCGGATAGAAGAACTCTTCGAGAAAGGTTTTGTAAGACCTAGTTCGTCGCCATGGGGAGCACCAGTTTTGTTTGTCAAGAAGAAAGATGGAAGCATGAGAATGTGTATCGATTATCGTTCTCTCAACGAAGTCACCATCAAGAACAAGTACCCATTGCCCAGAATTGATGATTTGTTCGACCAGATGAAAGGAGCCGGAGTATTCTCCAAGATCGATCTGCGATCAGGTTACCATCAGTTGAAGATTTGTCCTAAGGATGTACCAAAGACCGCTTTCTCAACCCGGTATGGACATTATGAATTTCTAGTCATGTCTTTTGGATTGACTAATGCCCCTGCCTATTTCATGAACATGATGAACAAAGTATTCATGGAATATTTGGATAAGTTCGTGGTAGTGTTTATTGATGATATTTTGGTATACTCAAAGTCGGAAGAAGAACATACAGACATTTGGGATTAATCCTAGAAAGCTCAGAGGACATCGGTTGTATGCCAAGTTCAAAAGTGTGACTTTTGGAAGAAGAAAGTTGATTTCCTCGGTCATGTGATGACAAATAGAAGGAGTAGCGATTGACCGGAAAGGTTAAAGGCAGTAATGAATTGGGAGCGGCCCAAGGCGGTTACTCAAATTCGTAGTTTCTTGGGAATGGCGGGATACTATCGTCGTTTCATTGAAGGGTTCTCAACGATTGCTAAACCTCTTACACAATTGTTGAAGAAAGAGAAGAAGTTTATTTGGACCCGACTTGTGAAGAGAGTTTTCAAGAATTGAAGAAGCGTCGACTTCACCCGATGCTAGTTTTGCTGGATATTAGTAAGGATTTTGATATCTCTTGTGATGCTTGGCGTCAAGGATTAGGATGTGTCCTTATGCAAGAAGGAAGAGATGTAAACTATGCGTCAAGGCAATTAAGGCCTCATGAAGAGAACTATCCTACCCATGATTTGGAATTAGTTGCAGTAGTGCATGCTTTGAAGATTTGGCGTCATT
This sequence comes from Hsuehochloa calcarea, assembly GCA_036346395.1. Taxonomy (NCBI): domain Eukaryota; kingdom Viridiplantae; phylum Streptophyta; class Magnoliopsida; order Poales; family Poaceae; genus Hsuehochloa; species Hsuehochloa calcarea. The sequence goes on from CM070611.1 coordinate 29,013,524, forward strand.
ATCTCATCGGTGTCGCCTGTGAAGTCTATCTGAGATCATAAGAGCACAAGTACATATTCACTCGACCGATTTGAACATGAGATGCAGAGAAGATGGTGGAATTAATAAAGGATTATAATCTTGGAATCCATTACCATCTGGTAAGGCCAATGTAGTTGCAGATGCACCGAGTCGTAAGAGCTATTGCAATGCTCGGAAGCAAAAGAGTTGTGTTGAGAACTTGGGAGGAATTCCGAAGCTACTGACTAGAAGTTATTAGGAAGGATTTGTGGCCAGTTTGGAAGTGCAGTCTACTCTGGAGAAACAGATTCGTGAAGCTCAACCTAAGGATTCTGAGTTTGCTGATCTCAAGAAGAAGATGTCAGAAGGAAAATTTAAAGACTTCACCATAGATGATCAGGATATCTTGTGGATCAATGGGCGTATCGTGTACGGATATGGATGGATTAAGACAGCTGATTCTGAAGGAAGCCCATGACTCAAAGTATTCAATTCACCCTGGAAGCACTAAGATGTATCAGGATGTTAAGAATAAGTTTTGGTGGCCAAACTTAAAGCGAGACGTCGCAGAGTTCGTTGCCTTATGCGACGTATGTCGAAAGTAAAGGCCGAACATCGAGACCACCAGGATTGCTACAACCGTGAAGATACCGAATGGAAGTGGGAAGAGATCGGTATGGATTTTATTACGGATTACCCAAGACTCAATCAGTTATGATTCGATTTGGTTAATATTGGATCGTTTGACTAAGGTTGCCCATTTCTTGCCACCAAAACTACTTACTCGAGAGACCGCTTGGCGGAATTATATATGTCAAAAATCGTCAGTCTGCACGGTGTGCCTAAGAAGATAGTGTGAGATCGAGGATCTCAATTCACCTCTCGTTTTTGGCAGAGTCTACATGAAGCCACAGGAACTCATCGAATTTGATCTTCGCTTATCATCCAGACATGATGGACAGATGAAAGAGTCAACCGATATTAGAAGACATGTTGAGAGCACATGCCTTAGCTAATGCTACCGTTGGGATAAAAGTTTGCCGTATCACGAAATTCTCGTACAACAACGATTATCAAGCCGGTTTGCGATGTCACCATTTGAAGCTTTGTATGGTCGTACTGCGAGAACTCCATTGAATTGGTCGAAAGCAATTTGAGCGTGTAGTGTTCGGGCGGATATTATTCAGAAGTCAAGAACAAGTTGCTATGATCGGAGAAAGACTAAAGATAGCCAGTCCGAGCAAAAGAGTTATGCCGATAATCGTCGTCGTGACCTCGACTTTGAACCGAGGATTTTGTGTATCTGCGAGTTACTCCGCTCGAGGTGTTAAGAGATTCCACACCAAAGGGAAGCTTGCTCCAAGGTATGTGGGTCCATTCAAGGTTTTGGAGCCGTGGAGAAGTTGCGTACCAGTTAGAGTTACCGCAACATCGTTAGCGAGTGCATGATGTCTTTCATGTCTCTCACCAAGAAGTGTCTTCGTGTGCGGAAGAGCGGACCCGTTGAGTCAATTGAATCGAAGGAAGATCTCACATACAAAGAGCGACTGTCATATTTTGGATGTCATGAGCGCCGCACTGAAGCAAGACCGTTCGTTTACGCAAAGTCGAAAGGAGTAACCACTCGGAAGGAGAAGCAACGTGGGAGCGTGAAGAAGAGTTAAAAGCCGAGTTCCTAGCCTTTTCTCTAGCTAGCCTAATCTCGGGGCGAGATTCGTTTAAGGGGGAGGTTTGTAACATCCCAAAATTGAGCTTTAAAAATCTTTTAAATATTGGTAGCAAGAGAATTTACCATTTGGATTATTTGAATATTAATTTAAAAAGCTTAAATTGGACTTTTAGAACAAATTGATTTAATGTGCTTAATCCCAACATCAACAATTGTCAAAACTATTTTATTTAGATTCTATATGCTTGGATATATTTTATAGAATTTTCGAATTTTTCCAAAGTCATTTGCTATTTTCTATTAGCTATTTGTATTTTCGGATTTATTTAAAAGAAAAATCAAATGAAAACCCTTGAACGATGTTGGGCGAAGCCCAACACTATTCCACCGACCCGACTCTTCTCGGCCCGACTTCCGCGCGCTTCGCTTGCCCCCGCTGTCGGATCGTGCTGGGCGCTTGATCTCGGCCCGCGCGCCTCGCCTTCTCTCTCTCGACGCGTGGGCCACCGAGTCGCCGTCCTCGCGCGCTTCTTCTTCCTCCCGCTTCCCCCATCGCCATTTTCGCCAAGGAGCTCGTCCGACAATTGCGCAACCGCCGTGATTTCTCGCGCCAAGCGCACTGAACGAACTCCCTCCTATCCCGCATATCTCTACCGCTTCCTCCGACTCCCCTCAATCTCCCTTATTTTCGGATCTCCGATCGTGGCCGAACGGACTCATTTAGGCGTTTCCACCCTCGTCCCCGCCCTATAAAACCCCGAGGTCCCCTCCTGCTCCCGATCCCGCAGCCGCCACCCTCGCCCTCCTAAAGTCCTAGCGCCGCTTAATTTGAGTTTGTAGCTTTTGGCGCCGTGCGCAAAGCTCCACTTGCGCCATCATCGGTGACGCTCTACCCAGGAACTACGCCACAAGATCCCCATCGCCAGGCTTTCTGAACCCTCGACATCGCCGGGCGCCACCGAGTTCAGCGCCGCAAACCCGATCACCTCTCTTCCGCTCGGCGCCAATTCCGCGACCCGACGTCCCAGCGCCAAATCCAAGCGTCACCAGTGCGCGTTAGCGAGCTACCAGGCACGGCCTTCCTCACCGAAGTCGCCGTTCGCCGTTGTCCGGGCGCGTCCAAGCACGCGCCGTGTCGGCCGACGTGGGCCCTGCGTGTCTGACCAGTCGGCACTGCGCTGGCGTGTCACCTGCGTGGTCGCGCATCGGCGCCACGCCTCCCGGTTTCTGCGTCGGCTTTTGCCTCGGCTCGGAGGACCCGATCCACCGTGGTAGAGAGGTCGACAGTGGGGCCCACTGTCGATCGGATTTTAATTATTCTCTTTTTCCCGGCTGACGCAAGCATTGCGCAATAATCCGATTTTCCTTTATAAAAATAATTCGGGAAATTCGAGAAAATCCAAATTAGGGTTTAATTAATTTTCAAATCTTCCAAAGCCCATATCTTTTGCATCCGAAGTCCAATTGAGCCCATTCAAATTTGTAAATTCATATAAAATTTAGATCTATTTAATGGTGAATTTTATTTAATTTTTGGAGTTTGTTTTGCCTCTGTTATTTATTTGTTTTGTTTCTTTTGTCTCGTTTACGAGTAGACGTCGATACTTCGGTGAATTTTGCAGAAGAAGGAGCACCTCAAGACCAAGACCAATATCTAGATCTATTCCAAGGCAAGTTATACCTTTGATCATATTGAACCCAGTTTTCAAACTACTTTGTTTCAATGTACTGCATTCTATTTCAAGTATTTATTTAAATGCTTTTGGGATAGTTATTAATCCAAATTGTTATATCCACCTTGTCTATTGTATGCCATGATCTTTTGTCACCCTAGGTTGATTAATTATTAGTTGGTATTATTGTAGCACCAACGTGGGTTGGTTAGATACGATTAGACTGCTTAGCCATGCCACGAGTCATCATTTCATGTGAGAGTTGCAATTATAAACTTGACTAAGTGATTATGGGCCGTGAGATGAATCTGTGTGTCTTTGTGTCTTTACTCGTTGATGGCATGTGTTGCACTTAATCAACGAGGTGGGAAAAGATTTAGACTGAGGCAAGTGGTGGATTCTGTGTGAATGGTGGAGCTGTGTGCTTATTAAACTTTGTGATTTGGGTTAAAACTGGAAGTCTTGCCTTGGTCAATTAAGGACTTAACTTTGTGCGCCATTGAACTGGGCCTTACTGTACGACCACATGCCTAGTATGGGCTGGGCCTGACTTAGTAAGTTATGGAGTCTTGACATTGACAACTCAGGTTGTATTTAAGCTATGTGATGGGCTGGAGGTGTGATATGTCACATCGCGGGACGGTTCGCTGCATCCCTGTCCAATGGTGTGTGTCGTTCCAAGGGTGTGTACAAATTGACGGCGATAAAGCACACCAGAGTGTCATTGTTTGAGATGAAGTCTCGAAAGGTTTTGTTGTGATCAACTCGATCCGGTTGGTTTCATCGTGTGGGTAAAGTGTACAAACTCTGCAGAGTGTTTAAACCAATCTATTCGAATAGCCGCGTCTCGGTTATGGACATGCTCGGAATTTCACACGAGGGTAGATTTTCATAAAACAAATGGGAAGGGTCACCGTGTGAGATAACTTGTTCAATTGTGTGAAAGAATTTGATTAGACTATGTGTACTTTGTGAAATCAATTGTTAACTTATTACTGTCTATTTGTTTTGAATCATGCTTTCAATCTATTATTTGTATTCAATTGCAAATGTTGCATTTCTGCAAAATAACCACGAAGCCATTTCTTTGTAATAAGCCATCATGTATAAATGCATTCGTGGTATGACTTGCAGTAGTACGGTGTACTCACTCTTGCTAAACAAATCAATGAAGTGGAGGAGTCGTCTACTTTTGAAGAAGAGTTCTACGAAGGTTGAGCGTTAGGGTCTTGATCGATCGGTTGCTCGTGGTAAATTGATGGGAGCCACCGAGTTTATTTCGTTTCATTGCAGCTTATTTCTTTATTGTCAGCCTTGCATGGCTTAATAAATGTAAAACTCGACCATAAGGTCCCAACAGTTATTTGTTATTTAAAGTACTCGTTTATTCTTATATTCGTTGTATGGATGTGATATTTCATCAATGTTGACACTTTGTGTGCCTTGGCGTGATCTGGACTAGTGCGAGAATACAGAGGGTCCAGTTTGCATATTTGGGTCCCGGCAGAGGTGGTATCGAGCCATACTTGGTAGGTCTTGACCTTAGCTAGATTGGCCGTTCTTAGTGAGTCCAAAACTATTTTCTAAAGCAAAATTAACTTACAAGATTAATTGAACTCCTTAACTCATCTCATGTCTCTCTTGACTCAACTATTGCTGAAATTCTTTCTTTCCCCGCTGTTTGAAGTTGTTTTCATATCCTTGTCCATCTTGACAGATGCCTCGTCTTCAGAGTTATGGAGAGCGTAAGGGAGGACTTGCCGCCGAGCTTTGGAAGTTGCTACAAGTACTTGGAGGTTCGATCGTCCATTGTACCGCGTGGCGGTGCTTGGATTGTGAACGGCCGAGATCGTGGAGTAATCTGCCATTTGACCATCTACGCCAGGCAGAACACCAAGGCGAGTAAACCACTGAACATCTCAGCTCGAAGGAGTATTTGGATTGAAGCAATCCAGGAGTCTTCACGCCTTGCCATCCTGAGGATCTGCAACATTTACTCTCGAGAGCTTCGTGACACAGTTTTCCGTTATCACCCCGCACTTCCGACGTGGATCTTCTTGCACGTTTTCCGTCTACAGAGGGAGAAGACAACGCCACCGTCGTGCATCTCGCCCAGTTCGCCGCTGCTCAGGAGGAATCGTTGGAGTTAGCCGCTACAGAGCTGGAGTGTACCTATGAGACTCTTCAGAGCAGCCGCCTAGCCATGGTCACTACCAGTGGGACACAACGAGGGTGTTGACTGGGTCAGCTTTGACCCAGCCTCGGCTGAGGTGACGTCGAAGGCGTATTCTTGGCATACGTCTTCGTTTTATAAAAACGTAACTTCAATTTAAGCCTAAGAGAAATATGTTTCCCTATACTAGAAAACGTACAGCCTTGGCTTTTGCGCAGACACCTAACCGGCCGATGGCTCATCGGCGTTCGCATGCGCAGCGGCGCAGCCGTGCAGAGGATCTGGCGAAGCAGAGACGCTCTGTTCTCGAGAGTGGTACCTCCAGGTGCGCAAGATCCTCGCGAACACGAAGGCGGTGGTGTGGAGACCTGAGGAGGCTGGCGACAACTGGAGGCAGAGATGAAGACACGACGCTTGCAGAGAAGACACCTCGGAGGACGAGGAGGCTCGGGAAGATGCGCCTCGGGTTCACCTTGGCTCCAGGAACGAGGCGCCCAAGGTCTTGACTTCAATGGAGGTTGGAGACGGCCGGAATTGAGGCGGCTGTTGACCGTGCTAGGAGACGAAAGCGTCGCACGCCCTCGACGTTGAACCAAACCCAAATTAATTTGGCTCGAATGCTTAGTGAGTTAATGTGATCATGATGGAGAAGACGGGGAGGGGACAAACTCAACGTAATGCCAATGAGCTATGCGGCCATGGCCACGGGCCGAGAGGACGAAGATGTGGCTCCCGGCGATTCAATACACGACAAGGGCTAGGACTGGCCAAAACAGGAGCGGCACGAATAGAGGAACTCAGCAGTGCGGTCGCAGACTCGAGGGCGACACTAAGGTGGCTGCGCTCACCTCAGTTCGTTCTCCTGCCGAAAGAGAGAAATGGATGGAGAAAGCGAGAAAGAGCGAAAGGGAGAAAAAGGATAGGCTTGGGAAGTAAATGAAGTCCCAGCGATGCTTCGAGAGCAATCGTGGAAGCTAGAGGTGGCGTGAGCGGCTACGTTGCACGCAGGCGGAAGCGCCAACGACGCTCGGCTTCAGCGACGCGAGGATGACGACGGCTCCGACAGGTGGGGCCCGCTCGTCACTGGCGGCGACGAAGCGGTGCGAGCCCGAGTCTGACTTGGGTTCGGTGGAGCGACGTGGTTGAGTCCAGCCAAGTCAAGGTAGTCTGGTCGGAACAATGAATCTCGGTCCGGTCGGAATTAGGGTTTGAATTTAGATTTGACCGAAATCAAACTAGTTTGACAAGGCTGTTTGGAATATCAATAAAATTATGAAAAATTTTGTGGGTGTTCTTAGGTTCATTTAGTACTTAGCAAAATTTGTTTCGGCCACTGTTCATTTTCCATTTGCCATAAATAAATTCCTTTTGAAATCAGCCTTAGAAACTAGGTTAGGATTTTTTATGAGGTCAATTGTACTTCGAAAAATTTGTAAAAAATTATATTAATCCATGATAACTAAACTAGTATTTTACAAAATTATTTCAGATACTTTTATACACACGTTTTTCTAAAATCAAATAGAAACTAGATTTCAAGTTAAAAGTCTGAAATTTAAGGCAAACTTATGAGTTTTAACAAAAGTTTTTGAAAAGCTCAAACTTTTATACATTTGAAACACAAACCATAGGTTGGGATGTTACAGTAAGCTTAAGACTTATTGTATCATGTTGTATATATATGTGAATTGTGTATGGATGTGAATATTAATATTGTAGATGTGTGTGTACTAGCCACTAATCACAGGACTAGTACAGTACACATAAGAGGATTTTGGGTATTCAACACATCGGGTCCGACAAGGGGTCTAGTAGGACCGGTTTGCCCAAAAATCGAAATTTTTTGGGTAATCTCGGTCAAAATTTTCAAATCAAATTTTGAATTAAAAAAAATTATCTGAAAATTAGCTGAAAATCAGCCGAAATCAGTTGAAAATATTGGCCAAATTTTTTGAAAATAAATTTTCACACAAATTTCTTCTATATTTGACAAAATTCAGGCAGAACAAATTTTTCAGAACCGGTTTGAAATTTTAGGGAGGGTCCGACAGTAACGATTTTCACCTATTCAGACAAAATTTTAACTAGGGTGATATGGAATAATGGATTCAATTATCAAAGGATGGCTTAATATTAATTAATCATCAAATGGGTATTTAACTACCTTAAGCTTTAACATACATTTGATTAAAGAATTAAAGCATGCAATTTTGGTAATTTAAATAAATATAATTTATATAAAATATAGGCTCAAAATGATCAAAGTGTCGACTCTCCTTGGTTAAAGGCAAGAAAGTCTTGATAGTCTTGTGCTTGAACAATTTGGAGATCTCCCGCGTCTTCGAATCCTATTCGGGTGAACGTACCGGAAAAAGAGCACAAACAAGCAAAGTGAGCAAATAAATACTAAAAATATAATAAATAAACTCCAAGTTAAACAAGACCAGTGCCGTAAGCAAGATCTTGAATTTACAAAATTTTAGAAACAAATTTTATAATTTTTTGAGTTATAACGGAGGAGAACAAAGCTTCCTAAGTTTGAATTGAAACTATATCGGGAAAAAAAAGAGGAGAGAGAAAGGGAACCACTGACATGTGGGACACATGAATAGTGCTTGGCTCATGTGCACAGTGCATGGACCGGAGGTCAACATGCACTGTGCACCGATCCATGGTTCATCGAGCGCACACTGTGCACGGGCCCACCTGTCGATCAAAGGTGGAGGATGAACCGGGTGCTTAATTAAATGACAGTCATTAGTGTTCGTGGGCCCAAGTGGCAAAGATACCAAGAGGGTTTTAAGCCGACAGTTATTAATGCTAATCATTGATTATACTTTAAGGCAGAGATTTGGGTTTTAATCGTGCGCACTGTTCCAATCGGGACGTGCCAGCATGGGCTCTCAGCTCTTGGTGGCTCTGGCTTGTCGGCGGCGAGGGCGGGCACGGCGGCGGTGAGGGGAAGCCGATGACGGGGGTGGGGTGGCTAGAAGATCGCCGGAGCAACAGCGCGGCGAGGGACAGCGACGGCGGTGCACGGGCTCAAGGCCGAGCAAGAGAATTCGGCGAGCGGGGAGCTTACCAAGCTCAAGAAGAGGACCGAAGGTGGCCGGAGGAAGGAGATCGGCGACAAAGAAGAGGTGGCCGGGCGGAAAGAACGCGAAATGCGGCACACATGTGGACCAAAACCAAATTGGTTTGGAGCGTTGGCTTCCTTGGCCTCGGGGGCGCTCCGTGACTGTGGCGGCGGAGCGGCTAGACGCAGGCGGAGGATGGGATGGGATGGATGGTGGTGGACCAAAACCAAAAGTATAGTGTTTACTTTTGCAAAAACAGTCTTGTTGAAAAATGATATGATGGCTTATTGTTGTGTGTGTCATGTCTATGGCATAGAATGGTTCGATGATCGTAGCCGAGGAGGGTTATGATTTATTCTTATTAAAGTTACATACTTGTTATTTCATTATATGTCAATTGCTCTTTAAAATTTTCGTTGCAAATTACTACATATCAGTATTGCAAATTAAACTTGTTTCATGTTGAAAAATAACTCGTAGCGTAGAGTCATATTCTTATTTAACCTTGCATTTATATTATGTTAAAATGTGACCTTTCACGTGCAAAGGGAAAAGAGAGAGAAAAAAAGTATCACAAGTTCACAACATAAACACTTGCTTCAAAAAAAAATATAAACTTAACATTAAACATATCAAGCTATACTATTGAAGCTTCAATCTGCACCTACTTGTAAGTTGTGTAGCACCCACCTACTTGTAAGTTCCTGGTGCCGCAGTGAGGAAGAAAAGGCGGGGCGGGCGACTGGCCAACCACCCAAATCTCTTCTCAGCCTTATCCTTGAGAGTGGGAAGATCAAACGGAGATACGACGGAGGATTTGGAGGCCAGTCCAATATCGAAAGTTTGAAGTGACAACACACACGCATGGTATTGGCAAGGTTTAGTTTGTTCGAGTAGGTGTGAACCATGTTTTGTTTCCTTGAGCTGGCTACCTTCACTGCCTCCACAGCACAGCGAGGATCTTCAAGTAGGCAGGCACACATCCAACGTCAATGGAGAAACACTATATAGACAACGAATGCTCACTTACGTATGGAGCAGCAAGGATCATCGACTAGCAATGAATGTATGGAACATCGCGCTACAACAAGCACTCTAGCAGGAGCGCCAATGTTACAACACCAATCGAATCGAATCGAACCGAACCCAAGCGACAGGTGATGATCATAGTAGAGAGAGAGAGAGAGAGAGAGAGAGAGAGCATGCTCCCAACCAAAGAATAGCTCTGCTCTGCTCTGCTCTACAATCTCCTGCTACTGCTCTACCACTTCCCCTGCAGGAATCCCGACCGAGGAAGCTCTCGCCAGCGCCGCAGGCTGCCCCACGGAGGTGAAACTGTCGGGCAGCACGAACAGCGCGTGGCAACCCCCCTCCGATTCGCCCTGGTACGCGAGACCCAGAGAGTAGCCCAGCGCCCGAGCAACAGGGACGGCCACCGCATTGCCTACCTGGATGTACCTATGATCATCAGACAACAAAAACAAGTGTTCAGGTTCCATGGTACCCAAGGCGACAAGATTCTGTTACACACTTTGCAACAAGTAAACGGTGGGTGGGTAGAGAAGAGAAACCTACTTCTCCTTGATGGTACCGGTCAATCGGTAGTAGTCAGGGAACCCCTGCAACCTTGCGTTCTCCCGGACGGACAGGACTCTTGCCTGGTCCGGATGCAGTATAATCTGCACGCAAACACAATTGAGACTCCCTTCACAGAGGACAGGCACATCAAAACAGGATTTGCATAGATTCGGAGAGACCTGGTTGTGTGGCTCCGCTCTGGTCACGACCGTAGGAACCGTCTCGTCCCACCACAAGCGCCCAAACGGCCTGTGAACAGTATTATATGTAAGAACAACTGTACTGATCCAGTACTATTCTAGAAAATGAAATAAGTATGTTGCACTTACTTCGGTGATCTGCCCTTGATGAACGACATTGCATAGTCGGGAACCTAGCCACAAAGACAGCAGAGCTCTTCGTCAATTGTAACTAGTTACATAACTAAGAACTTGATTCAGTTCAGGAACAAATAGAGGATAATAACACCATGTATCGATGTTTGTTTCCAACCTTTAAGGCCTACAACTTTACATTTTTTGTTCATTTCCCATGTTGCTCCTATGTTCTGCTGGGTAATATTTGTGTCTTACATTACTTGTAACATCTTATCATCTTAATTTGAAAATGTAATATTAAGTTTGTACTGATATGGAAGCATCCTAAAAAGAACTGTGCAGCGGAACCCATACCAAAGGTTTGCCAGACGTCAGATACACACGTTCAATATCCGGATCCCACTCAACGGTATTGTTTGCTCCGACCTTGACACCCTTCAGGTCGCGGAAGTTGGCTCCCTGAAACACAAGATTCATCATGCTTGCAGAAGGGAAAAGGAGTGAACAAGCACATAAAGCTATTCAGCCCCCAACCTTCTTTACAGGAATCTGCTGTACACGCTCATAATCATCCGTGTTTAGCCTCAAGGGCTGGTGATCAAAGAGCTTGCCTTCGTATGGACCAGCCTCCTCACCAAAGGAATAATCTAACATGTCTGGAAATTTCGGAACCAAAAGAACTGAACTCACTATACAGGAGTAATATACTGAGCACCAACATTGAACAGGTGGTAAAATTGAAATTGCAGGCTCAAATGCACAAGGAAAGAACTCTTCACAACAACAAAAACTGAACTTATTCATCTTATTCATAGCCCATAAGGTCAACTAGTAGAGCTTAATGTATTACCTTTACGACTAAGTCTAATGTAGCGCTGGAATTCAGTTATGGGGGAAGCAGCGTATTCCATTACATCATTAGGCTGGTTATTCTCTACCTGAAAAAAAGGGGTAAGATTGTGTGTACAGGTAAAGAAATGTATGAACTCAAGAAAACACTTGCCTTTGGCAAATCTGAAATTGCGTCACCAAGAAGCAGAGCTTTTTTCAAGGTTGGTTGTTGTGTTTCGTCATATGCAACAATACTTTGCTGAAAACAAACATAAGTTGGTCGGCAAACTTAAACTTTTCTCTGGATTTCGAAGTTACAATTGGACTTACAGAAAAAGCATTTGGGGCTCCACCACGTACAACAACATCATGTGTAGGGAGAGGGTACTTTGGGAGCACCTACATTGCCAAATACACCTGATTACTGGGCATTATAACTAGCAAACATTTAACATGACAAGAAGTAGAAACAAACCATGGAAGGAAGAGCTCCCCAGAGGAACACACGCATCCGGAACTGTGGCAGCCCATAACAACCCGCAACCATCATACCAAGTCGTGCTTGGTAGTTCATAGCCACCAGACGGCTCAAAGCATATCTTCCGAGGTAACCATCTGCGAACTTAAGTATGTCTACCACATTTTCCATGAGGACGTACTTAGGCTTCAAGTACGCCACGATATCCATGAAAGTCACCATCTGCTGGTTTTTCTCGTCTTTTAGTGGCTCTTTACGGTTCCTGAACCGATTGAACCCACTGATTCCTTGGCAAGGTGGGCCGCCACAGATGACATCAACATCACCCTTTGGAATTAGGTAGATGGCGTCAGCAAATCAAGTGTGGAGCTAAAGGAGGCAAAAGAAGAGCAAATACTCACAGGCAGTGGCAAAATTTTGTTCATGTGTCCTTCTTGTACAAACGCTTTAATTTTCAATGGGCAATCACTAGGTTATGAAACAATGATTAGTGCAGTGCAAATAGAAATACCATGCGATGAGCATATGACAGATGAGATACCAACCTGAGGTTCTCAATCGGCTCCCAGGTGTCCTCTTCAGGACCATAGCCTTTCCATTGCACCTGAAAAAATCTTGTATTACAGCAACCTATACAGAATTACCTACTAGTACTACTACATGAACCAGAAGGCCAAACTGAAAATGAGACGGAAGTACCTTGAAATATAGGCCATTTTCCCTCCCATTACCACCGTAGCAGATTCCAAGGAGCTTCTCTACCACGAACTCATCCTTCGCAAGAGGCTCACCATCTTCCTCTTCATCCTCCGAGGGACCAGCTGAATCAGAACCCGCATCTCCATAGACATGTTTGTCACATAGGACAGCCCATTCCCTAAGGAGAGCAAGAAATTCATCGGCTTTCTCGTTTCGAACCTACATTCAAAGATCAGAGAACATTGTATACCAACCGTATGGAACAAAGGGAATCCAAGATGATACAGTATACAACCATACCTCAGTATCTGGATGGTTGTACCTTAGACTCTCACATGCAAAGCTATTGAGATCAACAGCCCATCGCTACAAAGACAGCAGAAAAACGTATAATTAGTGTTGACATCACGAATATATTCTCTCAAACAAATAACAGGGTAGAATAATACCGTTTCAAGTTTCAGGCCAGCAAGTGCTGCTCCCAAGCAAAGCCCAGTAGACATGCCCCCACAGCCAGAATAAAGATCAAGAAGGGCTGCTTTTCTCACTGGCGTACCATATGGCACCTCCGAATCCACATCATCAGAAGAAATACCAGAAGCAGTGTCGCTGCCTGATGCACCATTTTCTAGGTGAAAAAAATGTCAAAGTTAGGGCTTGTGTTTAAAAAATGGAACAAATTTAATATGCTTGGCACTATAAACATAGACTTTGGTCATGGTAAGAAAAACCTTAAGACTTTGGTACATATCTCACCAAACTCTTATCCATAAAGTATTACCCTAGCACTAAGTTGCTGAAACAAGTCATTTGCATTCGCCTAGTAAAAAATCAGAAAGGAAGTTGTAGGCTGGTAGCAATTACCTGATGGGATATTAGCAAATGTCGAATACGCAACAGTGTAGGACATGTCATAGTACAGCTCACAGTCTGCTACCAGCTGAGCCTTGGCTTCTGGATCCATCTAAAATGAAGGGAGAGGGGAAATACAGTGAGAAACATTATATGCATGAGGTAGCACAGAGTTCGGAACAACGACACTTACATTTGGATCGATGTGGACTATTTTAACCTTCGAGATGATGCAGTCGAGCGCATTGTCGTTCTTTTCCTCAGAGAGGAAGACACGCTTAATGTCGTGCTTGTGATCTTCGATATTTTCCGACATCATCGTAGAAATAACCTGCAAATAGAGCTCTCAGATCTATACTCTTTGGGCATACATAAACATACTACTCCAGCGCTCAATACGCACCGTGTCCACTGGACGGAAGAACCAACGACAGGTAAAATAGCGGCGGCGGTCAGTCCCCTCAAAGAACTCAGTTATTCGGCCAATGTAATCAGGCTCATTTTCCCCGGCCTATGAATGGCAAAACGGAATCACAAATGTAAGATACAGAAACTATTATTAGAGAACATGATAACAAATATGAGAGCACAACTATCTGGATTTCACGCATTTACCTAAATCTTACTTTATTTTGAGCATTCTTGCTCAGTGAGTAACCAATGTGAGCATCCACCAATTCAATTAGTAAGGACTTCCATCGAGGCAGAACTTAAGCCATAAAATTTCTATTATGTCCCAAACTCCTCATGGAGATACTTCATAAAAGCTTAAAGCTCACAAAAATTGCACACACCTCGCTACTACCACGGGATTTCAGCAATGCATTTCCTTTTGTGAAGACAACTAGCACTTGAAGCAGCAACAATCGCATACAACAGAAAAGTTTTTTTGAGATGTCATACAACAGAAAAGTTTTTTTGAGAGGTCATGCAACAGAAAAGTAACATGTCAAGGGGGTGCATTTTTCTACAGGAATCCAGACCAGCAACCTACGCACACATCTCATCGCTAGCAATTGATTCCAGATGAAGCAACAATTACACAACGTAAAATAGGAGCTGAGAAGGTAAAAATCTGAGGGATCCCAGAGGCCGACCTTGACATAGACGTCGTCGTTGAGGGAGTAGACGGTGCCGTCGACCTTGGCAGAGCGGTAGTGGCAGCGAGCCTTGACGTCCTCGTCCTCATCCGGCCTGCACAGCACAACAGTCATGTGAAATGGGAGCTGAGAACGCAGCAAACAAAATGGGAGCTGAGAGATTTGAGAGGTACCTCGTGGGTGCGCCGCTGCGCTGGTAGCGGTGCGGCCACTTGGCACGCGCCGCGTGGGCGGGGAAGGGGTCGCCGTGGAACTCCGGCTCCCGGTCGCCGTCGGCGGTGTGCCTGACCCTGCTCGGCTGCGCCACCCGCTTCCTGGCCGCCGCCTGCTGCTCCTGCTCTTCGGCGTCCTCTTCGCCCATGGCCATCTCCTCCTCGTCCGGCTCCTCGGCGCAGACGTCGTCCTCCGCCGGGCTCCCCGCGTCCTCCGGCTCCTTCTTCCTCCCGGACGCCTTGGGCTTCATCGCGGGCGCCTTGCGTGGGCGCTTGGTGGCCTCCTCGGCCTGGGCGGAGGCGAGCCGCTTGCGTGAGGACGAGCGGGTCGGCGCCATGGCTCCGGCGGCGGATCTAGGGTTTGCGGGTTTGGTTTCGGGGGAGGAGAGTTGAGGCGGAGACTGGAGAGAGAGATTGGGAGGGGTTTCAGAACGAAAATGGATTTATGAATCCCAGGGAAGCGCACAGCAGATTGGATTTGGATTTGGAATTGGAATTGGAATTATTGGATTGGATTGGATTGGATTGGGGGGGAAAAGGAAAGCCAGCAGAGCGGGAAGTCCCGGAATTTTGGAGAGTCCCACCTGCCAGATCGCCGGGATGAGCTCTGCAAAGACGCGGTCCACGGGATTCGTGTCCTTGGAGGTGGGGGTTCACGGGCCGGCGCATTGAGAGCCTCGCGGATGGCAGGTGGGTCCCGGGATGCCTGGACCCACTTGCAGTGAGAAGTGAGAGTTTGCGCGTTTGGTAAGGGCGGGACGATTCGAATTTTCGGATGACGCGCGTTGCTGCTGGCTTTTGACCGTTCGGCCAGTCTCTCCCCTCTCCCTGCCGGGTGGGCCCTCCCTTTCCTTTTTACCGCGGATGCTGCTGCTAGGATCGCTCGCTATTGGCTGACGAAATGATTGGTTCTAATATTTGAATTTCAAACTCTGCGCGCCGCCCAGATCCAGTGCTCTCTGTGCACCGGGGGGAAGCTGTGTCGGTGGGATTCCGTACCAGCGGGTCAACCCTAATCACCTCTTCGAGTTGCCTGTGCGTGTGGGTGGGTGGAGGGGAGGAATGGGGATAGGGAGAGTGAAGTATTCCTTTTTATATGTGGTATGGGGTGTGTAATTTCTTGCAATTTTGAGTGGCAAAGATGTAACCCCATCCCGCAAAAGCCACCGAAGCTGGGGGTAGGGCAGCTTGTAGGCTGCAGCTTCTCGTAGTACAAACCCAGCTATCGGCGGAAGCTAAGCCAAGAAGCCGCGTTGGAAGCCTGCTGTTTGAGAAGGCTTAACCTATCCCATACGAGGCCCTAATATACTATTTCATGTTTCCAGGTCCCGAAACAAAAAAAAACTTTCATGTTTCATGTGGAGTATTTAATTTCTTTATTTTGTCACCCTTAATGACTATAGGGGGGAGTAGCTTTTCTTTTCTGTAGGAAAATAGAGGAAGGGAAAATTGGGACAAGAAAACACCTCTTAACACTATGACTTTGGGAGAGAAAAAAGACAACATACCACTTATTTGTGGTTGACATATGTATGTCTTGTGTAATATGTCTTTGCCGCTACATCAAGGTTGATCGGGGCTTACAAACTTCCACGAAAGAAATCGTTTTGGGTTAGCCGGAGATGAGGATAGCTCACAACTAGAGGTGCGAGTCGGGCCGGGCTATTCCGTGCCCGCCCGAGGCCCAGCCAGCTCGGCACGGCCCAAGCACGCCACATGGCGGGCTAGGCTAGCACGACATGGACGACGGACTGGGCCAGGCCTGGAAAGACGGCACAGTGGGTGGGACGGCATGGCCCGGTGTGGTGTGGCGTGTTGTGCTCAGGCCGGCCCAGCACGGTTGGCACGCCAAGCATGCCCAAAGACGGTGGCACGCAGCAACCGCCTCGCCTCCGCCGCTCATTGCACAAGGCCGCCGCCAAAGACATCCAACACACGTGAGCAAAAAGCATCACAAAAACCATGGGGGACGAGCCGGACCCGGGTCGGTGGGGAACCAGGGAGGAGACCAGCGGTCGAGCTAGCCGGGCGCGGCGCTGGAGGGGTCGGTGCATAGGGAGCTGGGCGAACGGTAGGGTGGCATAAGAACCATGGCGCAAGCTTCGGCTGGAATCACCAGTGAGCAAAGCTCCAGGAAGAAAGAATAGAGGTAGGGGGAGAAAAGAGGAATGAGGAAGAAATGAAGCAATGGGGAGAAAGAGGGGAAGACAAGAGGCAACAGGAGGCACAACTTCGGCATGGAGAGAAAACATCAGGAGAAAAAGAAGTGGAGGAAAGGGAAATGGGGAGAGAAGAAATGAAGTAAGGAACTTACCTTTTGTATTGAGTGGCTCCAGTGACTTTCCTTTCACTTTGTATTGTATGCACACAAACCTAGGCTAGGTGGATGGCCTAGAAACTCAGCACAGGTAGCTCGTAAGGGTTAGGCCGCTAGGGATTACAGCCTAGGATCTATAGGCTACTGCCAAAGACCTTCTTGCAGTGGATCACCTCCATGTGATGAGGTACGATGCAATGCAAACACTAGCCTATGTATACTCATGGGAGTGGTCGATGTGCCGAGGGGTTCGAGTTAGAGCGAGACTAGTTGTTGTGACTTGGTGTGACCGTGTGCGGGTACATGCATGGACCGAGAGAGGCACCGGGAAAGAGACGGACAACGGTCATTAGCAACGTTCAGGAGGTGCAGACAACGATCATTAGCAACGTTCGGGAGCAACGACATTCTTTCTGATGGATGGCTATAAAATCAACTCGTTTTCTCATTTCTTCACCATCCATTCACTAACTCTCCTCATTTCTTCACCATCCATCCGCTCTCATTTATTCACAATTCATCCACTCTCATTTATTCACCATCTATCTACTCTCCTCATTTCTTCAACATTTATCTACTCTCCCCATTTATTCACCATCCATCCACCCATTATGCTACCAAGGAGTCAGAGCACCAAGGAGCTCCCGAGCGGTATGCTATCGAGGATTCGTAGCACAAAAAAGGCAGCAGAGCGACTTAGTGTAAGCTCCCGCTGCTACTCTCCTAGTCATCCTCTAGCTCCGACTCCGTTGATGCTCGTCAGCTCTCACCAAGCATGGGAGGCTACGATATGGATGACCGTCTTATGGACGGTACGGAGGGCTACGAGGAGTACCAGGGTGGTCCGGAGCCAATGGGGACACCTGAGTTCTCTCCCCTGTCCATGGACGATAACATTGGCGGGTCTGGACGAAGGGAGCATTGCTAAGCACATGACCTGGAGCTAGAAAATCCAATACGGCCAAACGGTAGAGTTCGCAACTTGTAATTATTTTAAAGATAAATGAACTGCTTGTACAGCTATAGGGACAGGGTACTTGAACCGGCACTACAAAGCATGCTTGCGCAAGATCGGCGCACAGAGCTGAGGGGGAGGGGTACAAACGCAGCTAAATTTTGAGGCTGATGGCTCTGTAAGTACTTGGGTATACAACCCGCTTTCTTCCCATGAGAAAATTGCTAGATATATTATTGTGGAAGATCAACCGATTAGGATAGGTGAAGGTCGCGCGTTCGAAATAATGGTCCAGCATGGCTTTTGCCCACAATACCAACATATTAGTAGGAGAACCACTACATATGATATTTTTTACAGATGTATAATAAGGAACTAGCAGAGCTAAAAGAACTATTCCTACAAGTTCAATTCTCTTTTGCTATAACATCAGACATTTGGACATCATCACACCAAAAAAGTGCCTACCTTAGTGTTGTAGCCCATTATTTAGATGACAATTACAAGCTAAACAAGAGAGTCATATGGTTTTACGATAATTAACGAATCACACACGGAAGAGGCCATTGTCAAGTGTATACTACACGTACTTGATGATTTTAAGATAAATAATAAGATTGCTTCTATAACTCTTGATAACGCATCAGCGAACATGACTACTATAAACATCCTCACCCCAAGATTGCAAACATATATTGGTGGTTATGTTTTCCACCAGAGATGTGTATGCCATATCTTGAACCTTGTTGTTCAAGACGGTATAGAAGCGATTGGTGGATATTTGAACAGTGTTCGCGAGGTCGTTCGCTACCTCACAAATTCCCCACAAGTGGCAGCCAGGTTCACGGAGTACCACGCAGCCAATGGGAAGGAGCCAAAAATATTCGGTCTTGACATGAAGGTGAGGTGGAACTCGACATACATCATGTTAAAGAAGTACAATGGTACAAACATGTCATATCCATTTTTGTCAATGCCAACTCTCAAAATAATGAATTAGTAGTTACTAAGTCAGATCGGCAGATTGCTAGTCATTTTTGAGAATTTTTAAGACCTTTTTATAAAGCAACAAAGGTTCTATCTAGTATTTGTTACCCTACCTCTTGCTTAGTTATAGAATTTTTTTGGTTAATTGTAGACAAGATTGTCAAATCTAGGAAGGATCCCCTTTTAGGTCATGCTGTCGAACTAATGGAGGAAAATTGTATTAAATATTTTGGTTATATTTTATATGTATATTGCTTTGCTATCATTTTCGATCCTACAAAAAAGTTATCAGGTTTGCAGATCGATATGGAGGGAATAGGTGAATGCCTCGGTCTTGATTACTCATAAGCTTTCGTACATGTCAAAGAGTAGCTTTTTCGTGTTTTTTGCATGTATCATGACAAATTCGGCAGTAGTGCGAGATCGGAGGCCTCACAACAGACGCAACAAGGAAAGACAAGCTTGACATCCCACTTGTGGAAGAAGCTAAAGGGCAAGTCCAGTTCTTCGTCCTCTCAGTCTCAGGCAGCTCCCAAGTGGAATTTTGTCTCAGAGCTAAACCACTACCTGGAGCATGATTTTGCAAACATCGATCCTGATATTTCCGGTGGAAAGATAGACTTGCTCAAGTGGTGGAAGAACAAGCAGCAGATATTTCCCGTGCTGTCATATTTCGCATGGGATGTTCTCACTTTGGTCTTTGGTGTCCACTGTCTCTTCAGAAGCAACGTGTAACATGGTAGGGAGAATAATTGAAGAAAATGGTCCATCCTTCACGCCTAGGTTGGTGGAGGCAATCACATGCGCCAAGGACTAGGAATTGGCTCAAGAGCGGCAACAGCATCAACTGGAGGATCTTGAGATCGTGCAGGCGTACGCTGGCCTCGAATACATGAACGATCTCAACATTGATGAGTAGTTAGTATGCACGCATATTGTTACTGTACTATTTTTCTTACTCGGGGAACCCCACTCTGGGGCGTAAGGTTTTTAACTAGGCAGTAACATTGTATCTGTAAAAATATCAAGAAAATTACACTTTCCCCCCGAAATATTCACGTGTCCATGTTTTTATGCAATTAATTAAATTTTAACTAGGTTTTTAAAGAGGAGGGCATGAGAGGAATAAAGATGGCGGTTGTCGCCACCATCGTCACCGCCGCCGTCTATAGTTACTTAGAGCTGGGCTTGGATTGGCACAGCATGACCCTTGCACAGCGGGCTTTGAGCCGTGCCTAAGCTTTGGCCGGAGGCGAGGCGGCCGGCATGGCATGACACGGTGGGGTGACCGAGCCGAGCCGACATGACATGACGCGGCCTGAAGCACGGCGGGCCCATGCCGTGCTGGCACGGCACAGCCCAATGCCCAGCTCTACTCACAGCTATGCATGCAAACACTTCGAACATACGCAGAGTTACACATAGGCAGCAAAAGGAACATCTTTTTTTTCATAATACTGGCAGCAAAAGGGACAACGTTGGCAGAATTTCCCTCATTTTGCTGATAATAGATCCCCTTATGGGTTTTGTACGGGTTGCTAAACTGCTTATGGAATTCGAATTGTGTACAGTGATGCTATTCAGGGTATGTACAATGTTAGAGACAACTATTGTCTATAGTAACCCTCCATATCATGTATAGACAGCGTAAATACAACTCATACAAGTGTCTTATTTTTCATGTTATGGTCGACTACTCTGCATAAGATACGGCTCAATTCTCTATGCTCCCCCTCTCATCCACATAATCCCGTGTCCTACATGATAAGACTTACAGACAGCTGATGTCACACTATTGTACAATGCTTTCATACCGACTAAGTACATACAACGTACTTACTGGAGTGGGCCCATTGGGCAGGTTGGATGAAATAGCAGGACGTCGCGATTAAGTGGGCTTTTCTGTTATTCTTTTCCTTGATTTGTGTAACCATTCACTGCTTGACTTTGGACGTCTCCTCCAGAAGATTAATGAGGACCACGCCAGGGGTTTCCATGTTTGTTAGGAGATTTTATCTCTCTACATGTTTTGTTATTCATTCCTATCTCGGGCATGATCCATTTGTACTATTTATACCCTTGAGATTAATGCATGAATTAAGTGTGTGATCTATTTCCACCATGCTTATGCCTAATTAAAAACTCCTTCCGAAAACCCAGTAGGAAAAACGGTAAAAAGAAAAGAGTACATAGGTTGTGTTCTTGCCATTGCACATGTTGTCTCGTTAAAAACCTTTAATTGAGAAAACTAATTGGAACAAAACTCAACTAAGGGAAAACGAGTACAACATCTTTTTATCCCAATAATGAACATATATGAATATTATATATCCCCTTGAAGACAACAACTCCTTGTGTCTTCTCATATCAATACTATGGTCATGTTTTGCAAAACTTGGTCCTAATAAAAAGTTGGTAAATAAACCTACAAAATTATTACTTTTTTGGATTTTCTATATTCTCATTCTCATGCTACTCGTATGGGTAGATATGCTTCGAGAGTATATGCTTTGTCATATGCATTTTGACATAGCTATTCTTCATTTGTGCAACGCAAGATGTATTATCCTCATAGAGGACTATGACTTGCCAAATAATTTACTGCAAATGCAATATCAGACCTAGTATAATTAACATGTTCATTTCTCACAGAGCAAGCACACATGTATCATTAGAAAAGGACAAGCATGTATTATATACATGTTGTACTTTTCGATGAGGTCTGCACAAGCCTCTCTAAGAGCTTCCACAATGTTTATTTAACGAGTTGATCTTAAGGTGATGTCCATGTACGGTGACATAGCTTGTTACCATCCTCAACAAAGTACACGGACCTTAGCTTGTGGGTAAAAGGTGGACTTAGCATGTTAATTAAAAAACAACAACCAACTTTCCCTCTCCTCTCAAACCTATCTCATCCTCTTCTCTTGATCTCCATGGTGCCTTCACAAAACCTCCCACGTCCACTAGTCAATTCAACACCGCCGCCCCCTCCCCTTCTCCACCCGCCATCGTCCCTCCTCCCACCCTACTCCTCACCCTCTTCACCCCCTCATGACCCCACCACCACCATTAGTGCCTCCACCATTTCTTGGGTAAAAGCAGCCCGCTTGGATTTTACCTACGAGGGGAGTGGGGATTTGGAGACTCTTTGCTAAGGTTTTACTAAGAATCATATATCTTCACACATGAGTGGCACCAAAGAAACATCTTTCGTGGCCGTTCAATTTGAATTCAACTTATTGGAATACCTCGCACGAGAAATTGAGGACCTTTGAATTTCTTGGGATAAATTCATATTTTTCTTGCCCACATAGATCCAATCCATCCAAATATTTAATATGATGTCCCGGAGCATGTTGAACGACAAATTACTGTGCTCCTTCGCCATTGATATGCGACGGTAGAGGATACAATTACTATAGGGGCGCGCATCATCCCCTACCTTGGCCTAGTGGGCCTACTAATATATGTTTCTCCGATGGACATTGTCCATTACAATTGCTATGAAGTTAGTGGATAACACAAAATTTCCTTTGTATTTTAGAGTTCAAAATTACGTTACGCATAAAAAAGACAGTTATAAAGCTATAACTTGAGGAAATGGATTGGCGTCGCTAGTAAGGTTAGATCGACCCCTTGCATTTTTTAGGGAATTTTTTATATGCTATTGCAAATGTTCTAGATCACTAATCTGTCATTGCAAAGTGATCTCTTCCTCACATGCCACTGCTAAGTCAAAACCATACCCTTTTATGCTATTGTTGACCAGTTAGTCGTGAAGTGGTTGTGCACATACCATTTTACCTTTGATGTCTTCTTCTTCCTCTCACTCCCTCTTCTCACTCTTCATCAGCCTCCTCCAACTGTGACCTGGCAGTCGCAACCAAGGCAACCGCTGCTCGGCCTCACATTAACGAAAGGGAGGTGGTCACCGGGTGGACCCATGATCGGGTGGAGAACGACGATGTCGTCGGCTCGATCCACACCGAAGATGGAGGAGGGCATCAGGGGAGGAAGAGGACATCCGAATCCATGGCGACGCCTCGGCGTGGAGGCACCGAAGGGAGGGGCAGTGCTGGATCGATAGTGGAGATCGGTTACATCGAGGCACCGGTGGCGACGTTGATGTCGATGGCGACGACGGGGTGGCATGAGGATTGACAACGAAAACGACGTTAGGATGATGTGGCAGCGCGCTCGCGCGAGCTCGTCCATGGTGGTAGCGTAGTTCAGGTTGGCAGATATTCGACGCGACAGCGGCTTTTCAGGAGTGACATCACTGAATCGAATACGAGGATGGCATGTCGAAGCCGAATAGGAGACAACAAAGAGGGTTCATCGGCGACCGCGAAGAAGATGGCAAAGGCGTCGATGACGATTGTTGGACCCACTTGCAGTGAGAAGTGAGAGTTTGCGCGTTTGGTAAGGGCGGGACGATTCGAATTTTGGGATGACGCGCGTTGCTGCTGGCTTTTGACCGTTCGGCCAGCCTCTCCCCTCTCCTGCCGGTGGGCCCTCCTTTCCTTTTACCGCGGATGTCTGCTGCTAGGATCGCCGCTATTGGTCGACGAAATGATTGGTTCTAATATTTGAATTTCAAACTCTGCCTTGCCGAGATCCAGTGCTCTCTGTGCACCTGTTAGATGATGTTTCGCGCTGCTTTGCGATGCTTCCGTGATGAATGAACTGGATGGACAAACACTAATTAGGCATGTTTGCCATTAGCTTTTCTTAATGGTTGTGAAGTAAAGAAGTTTGGTGTTTAGCGCCTAACCTTTAGTTATGTTCACCGGTCGCTTCGAAGAGTTAGGTAATATTCAAATACTCTCGAGACAAAAGATGATTTGTTTGATGCCGCTTAAATGGCATTATGGATGTATTCCTTTTTTCTTACTTTTTTGCATGTTTGCATAAAAATGTAATTTTAATCATCAAATATATTAAATTGAGAATTTTCAAGTATGAAATACAAAAAGTTACATAGAATCTTTGTTTTGAACTTCACATAAGTGCCGATATGAACCCGAATTTGCGAGTTTGTGCATTAGTAACTCTCTAATCGACATCAAACTCATCAATCCTCACAATCAACAACAAGAACAAGTGTGAGGCTATGGAAGCATGCTATTGAGCATGTGTTGGGCAACAAGAACAACAATCAACTATGAACATGAACAAATCTAAGCATAAATAGATAATAGAGAAAATCACATATCATGATAGAAATATGAAGGGCCTACTCATCCTCGCCAACTCATATCTGAATGAACTAGGGGAAGGTGATGGCTTACCACGACATCGGCTGCGAAGATCGCGGCAGAGAGGCGAGGCGGCCGAATTCGGTTTGTCGGGCAAAGGAGGCCGTAGATGGCGGTGGCAGGTGGAGGAGGTTGTAGGTGACACGTCGGGTGGAGAAAGCCTGAGGGCGGTATTGGAGGGAGGAGCAAAGCAGAGTCCGGTGCCGGCGGGAGGTGGTTGGGGACGACGCGCGGCGCCGAAGGGTCGACGGAGTTGGCGGAGGGTAGCACCGGGGGGAAGCTGTGTCGGTGGGATTCCGTACCAGCGGGTCAACCCTAATCACCTCTTCGAGTTGCCTGTGCGTGTGGGTGGGTGGAGGGGAGGAATGGGGATAGGGAGAGTGAAGTATTCCTTTTTATATGTGGTATGGGGTGTGTAATTTCTTGCAATTTTGAGTGGCAAAGATGTAACCCCATCCCGCAAAAGCCACCGAAGCTGGGGGTAGGGCAGCTTGTAGGCTGCAGCTTCTCGTAGTACAAACCCAGCTATCGGCGGAAGCTAAGCCAAGAAGCCGCGCTGGAAGCCTGCTGTTTGAGAAGGCTTAACCTATCCCATACGAGGCCCTAATATACTCTTTCATGTTTCCAGGTCCCGAAACAAAAAAAAAACTTTCATGTTTCATGTGGAGTATTTAATTTCTTTATTTTGTCACCCTTAATGACTATAGGGGGGAGTAGCTTTTCTTTTCTATAGGAAAATAGAGGAAGGGAAAATTGGGACAAGAAAACACCTCTTAACACTATGACTTTGGCAGAGAAAAAAGACAATATACCACTTATTTGTGGTTGACATATGTATGTCTTGTGTAATATGTCTTTGCCGCTACATCAAGGTTGATCGGGGCTTACAAACTTCCACGAAAGAAATCATTTTGGGTTAGCCGGAGATGAGGATAGCTCACAACTAGAGGTGGGAGTCGGGCCGGGCTATTCCGTGCCCGCCCGAGGCCCAGCCAGCTCGGCACGGCCCAAGCACGCCACATGGCGGGCCAGGGTAGCACGACATGGACGACGGACTGGGCCAGGCCTGGAAAGACGGCACGGTGGGTGGCACAGCATGGCCCGGTGTGGTGTGGCGTGTTGTGCTCAGGCTGGCCCAGCACGGTTGGCACGCCAAGCATGCCCAAAGACGGTGGCACGCAGCGATCGCCTCCTCCCGCCACGCCTCAAACACATCCAACACACGTGAGCAAAAAGCATCACAAAAACCATGGGGGACGAGCCGGACCCGGGTCGGTGGGGAACCAGGGAGGAGACCAGCGGTCGAGCTAGCTGGGCGCGGCGCTGAAGGGGTCGGTGCATAGGGAGCTGGGCGAACGGTAGGGTGGCATAAGAACCATGGCGCACGCTTCAGCTGGAATCACCAGTGAGCAAAGCTCCAGGAAGAAAGAATAGAGGTAGGGGGAGAAAAGAGGAATGAGGAAGAAATGAAGCAATGGGGAGAAAGAGGGGAAGACAAGAGGCAACAGGAGGCACAGCTTCGGCATGGAGAGAAAACATCAGGAGAAAAAGAAGTGGAGGAAAGGGAAATGGGGAGAGAAGAAATGAAGTAAGGAACTTACCTTTTGTATTGAGTGGCTCCAGTGACTTTCCTTTCACTTTATATTGTATGCACACAAACCTAGGCTAGGTGGATGGCCTAGAAACTCAGCACAGGTAGCTCGTAAGGGTTAGGCCGCTAGGGATTACAGCCTAGGATCTATAGGCTACTGCCAAAGACCTTCTTGCAGTGGATCACCTCCATGTGATGAGGTACGATGCAATGCAAACACTAGCCTATGTATACTCATGGGAGTGGTCGACAGGCCGAGTGGGGTTCAGGTTAGAGCGAGACTAGTTGTTGTGACTTGGTGTGACCGGTGTACGGGTACATGCATGGACTGAGAGAGGGCACCAGGGAAAAGAGACTGGACAACGGTCATTAGCAACGTTCAGGAGGTGCAGACAACGATCATTAGCAACGTTCGGGAGCAACGACATTCTTTCTGATGGATGGCTATAAAATCAACTCATTTCCTCATTTCTTCGCCATCCATTCACTAACTCTCCTCATTTCTTCACCATCCATCCGCTCTCATTTATTCACAATTCATCCACTCTCATTTATTCACCATCTATCTACTCTCCTCATTTCTTCAACATTTATCTACTCTCCCCATTTATTCACCATCCATCCACCCATTATGCTACCAAGGAGTCAAAGCACCAAGGAGCTCCCGAGCGGTATGCTATCGAGGAGTCGTAGCACAAAAAAGGCAGCAGAGCGACTTAGTGTAAGCTCCCGCTGCTACTCTCCTAGTCATCCTCTAGCTCCGACTCCGTTGATGCTCGTCAGCTCTCACCAAGCATGGGAGGCTACGGTATGGATGACCGTCTTATGGACGGTACGGAGGGCTACGAGGAGTACCAGGGTGGTCCGGAGCCAATGGGGACACCAGACTTCTCTCCCCTGTCCATGGACGATAACATTGGCGGGTCTGGACGAAGGGAGAATTGCTAAGCACATGACCTGGAGCTAGAAAATCCAATACGGCCAAACGGTAGAGTTCGCAACTTGTAATTATTTTAAAGATAAATGAACTGCTTGTACAGCTATAGGGACAGGGTACTTGAACCGGCACTACAAAGCATGCTTGCGCAAGATCGGCGCACAGAGCTGAGGGGGAGGGGTACAAACACAGCTAAATTTTGAGGCTGATGGCTCTGTAAGTACTTGGGTATACAACCCGCTTTCTTCCCATGAGAAAATTGCTAGATATATTATTGTGGAAGATCAACCGATTAGGATGGGTGAAAGTCGCGCGTTCCAAATAATGGTCCAGCATGGCTTTTGCCCACAATACCAACATGTTAGTAGGAGAACCACTACATATGATATTTTTTACAGATGTATAATAAGGAACTAGCAGAGCTAAAAGAACTATTCCTACAAGTTCAATTCTCTTTTGCTATAACATCAGACATTTGGACATCATCACACCAAAAAAGTGCCTACCTTAGTGTTGTAGCCCATTATTTAGATGACAATTACAAGCTAAACAAGAGAGTCATATGGTTTTACGATAATTAACGAATCACACACGGAAGAGGCCATTGCCAAGTGTATACTACACGTACTTGATGATTTTAAGATAAATAATAAGATTGCTTCTATAACTCTTGATAACGCATCAGCGAACATGACTACTATAAACATCCTCACCCCAATATTGCAAACATATATTGGTGGTTATGTTTTCCACTAGAGATGTGTATGCCATATCTTGAACCTTGTTGTTCAAGACGGTATAGAAGCGATTGGTGGATATTTGAACAGTGTTCGCGAGGTCGTTCGCTACCTCACAAATTCCCCACAAGTGGCAGCCAGGTTCACGGAGTACCACGCAGCCAATGGGAAGGAGCCAAAAATATTCGGTCTTGACATGAAGGTGATGTGGAACTCGACATACATCATGTTAAAGAAGTACAATGGTACAAACATGTCATATCCATTTTTGTCAATGCCAACTCTCAAAATAATGAATTAGTAGTTACTAAGTCAGATCGGCAGATTGCTAGTCATTTTTGAGAATTTTTAAGACCTTTTTATAAAGAAACAAAGGTTCTATCTAGTATTTGTTACCCTACCTCTTGCTTAGTTATAGAATTTTTTTGGTTAATTGTAGACAAGATTGTCAAATCTAGGAAGGATCCCCTTTTAGGTCATGCTGTCGAACTAATGGAGGAAAATTTTATTAAATATTTTGGTTATATTTTATATGTATATTGCTTTGCTATCATTTTCGATCCTACAAAAAAGTTATCAGGTTTGCAGATCGATATGGAGGGAATAGGTGAATGCCTCGGTCTTGATTACTCATAAGCTTTCGTACATGTCAAAGAGTAGCTTTTTCGTGTTTTTTTGCATGTATCATGACAAATTCGGCAGTAGTGCGAGATCGGAGGCCTCACAACAGACGCAACAAGGAAAGACAAGCTTGACATCCCACTTGTGGAAGAAGCTAAAGGGCAAGTCCAGTTCTTCGTCCTCTCAGTCTCAGGCAGCTCCCAAGTGGAATTTTGTCTCAGAGCTAAACCACTACCTGGAGCATAATTTTGCAAACATCGATCCTGATATTTCCGGTGGAAAGATAGACTTGCTCAAGTGGTGGAAGAACAAGCAGCAGATATTTCCCGTGTTGTCATATTTCGCATGGGATGTTCTGCTGGTGCTGGTGTCCACTGTCTCTTCAGAAGCAACGTGTAACATGGTAGGGAGAATAATTGAAGAAAATGGTCCATCCTTCACGCCTAGGTTGGTGGAGGCAATCACATGCGCCAAGGACTAGGAATTGGCTCAAGAGCGGCAACAGCATCAACTGGAGGATCTTGAGATCGTGTAGGCGTACGCTGGCCTCGAATACATGAACGATCTCAACATTGATGAGTAGTTAGTATGCACGCATATTGTTACTGTACTATTTTTCTTACTCGGGGAACCCCACTCTGGGGCGTAAGGTTTTTAACTAGGCAGTAACATTGTATCTGTAAAAATATCAAGAAAATTCCACTTTCCCCCCGAAATATTCATGTGTCCATGTTTTTATGCAATTAATTAAATTTTAACTAGGTTTTTAAAGAGGAGGGCATGAGAGGAATAAAGATGGCGGTTGTCGCCACCATCGTCACCGCCGCCGTCTATAGTTACTTAGAGCTGGGCTTGGATTGGCACAGCATGACCCTTGCACAGCGGGCTTTGAGCCGTGCCTAAGCCTGGCCGGAGGCGAGGCGGGCCGGCATGGCATGACACGGTGGGGTGACCGAGCCGAGCCGACATGACATGACGCGGCCTGAAGCACGGCGGGCCCGTGCCGTGCTGGCACGGCACAGCCCAATGCCCAGCTCTACTCACAGCTATGCATGCAAACACTTCGAACATACGCAGAGTTACACATAGGCAGCAAAAGGAACATCTTTTTTTTCATAATACTGGCAGCAAAAGGGACAACGTTGGCAGAATTTCCCTCATTTTGCTGATAATAGATCCCCTTATGGGTTTTGTACGGGTTGCTAAACTGCTTATGGAATTCGAATTGTGTACAGTGATGCTATTCAGGGTATGTACAATGTTAGAGACAACTATTGTCTATAGTAACCCTCCATATCATGTATAGACAGCGTAAATACAACTCATACAAGTGTCTTATTTTTCATGTTATGGTCGACTACTGCATAAGATACGGCTCAATTCTCTATGCTCCCCCTCTCATCCACATAATCCCGTGTCCTACATGATAAGACTTACAGACAGCTGATGTCACACTATTGTACAATGCTTTCATACCGACTAAGTACATACAACGTATTTCTCGGAGTGGGCCCATTGGGCGAGTTGGATGAAATAGCGTGACGTCGCGATTAAGTGGGCTTTTCATTATTCTTTTCCTTGATTTGTGTAACCATTCACCGCTTGACTTTGGACGTCTCCTCCGTAAGATTAATGAGGACCACGCCAGGGTTTCCATGTTTGTTAGGAGATTTTATCTCTCTACATGTTTTGTTATTCATTCCTATCTCTGCATGATCCATTTGTACTATTTATACCCTTGAGATTAATGCATGAATTAAGTGTGTGATCTATTTCCACCATGCTTATGCCTAATTAAAAACTCCTTCCGAAAACCCAGTAGGAAAAACGGTAAAAAGAAAAGAGTACAAAGGTTGTGTTCTTGCCATTGCACATGTTGTCTTGTTAAAAACCTTTAATTGAGAAAACTAATTGGAACAAAACTCAACTAAGGGAAAACGAGTACAACATCTTTTTATCCCAATAATGAACATATATGAATATTATATATCCCCTTGAAGACAACAACTCCTTGTGTCTTCTCATATCAATACTATGGTCATGTTTTGCAAAACTTGGTCCTAATAAAAAGTTGGTAAATAAACCTACAAAATTATTACTTTTTTGGATTTTCTATATTCTCATTCTCATGCTACTTGTATGGGTAGATATGCTTCGAGAGTATATGCTTTGTCATATGCATTTTGACATAGCTATTCTTCATTTGTGCAACGCAAGATGTATTATCCTCATAGAGGACTATGACTTGCCAAATAATTTACTGCAAATGCAATATCGGACCTCGTATAATTAACATGTTCATTTCTCACAGAGCAAGCACACATGTATCATTAGAAAAGGACAAGCATGTATTATATACATGTTGTACTTTTCGATGAGGTCTGCACAAGCCTCTCTAAGAGCTTCCACAATGTTTATTTAACGAGTTGATCTTAAGGTGATGTCCATGTACGGTGACATAGCTTGTTACCATCCTCAACAGTGTACACGGACCTTAGCTTGTGGGTAAAAAGGTGGACTTAGCATGTTAATTAAAAAAACAACAACCAACTTTCCCCTCTCCTCTCAAACCTATCTCATCCTCTTCTCTTCGATCTCCATGGTGCCTTCACAAAACCTCCCACGTCCACTAGTCAATTCAACACCGCCGCCCCCTCCCCTTCTCCACCCGCCATCGTCCCCCCTCCCACCCTACTCCTCACCCTCTTCACCCCCTCATGACCCCACCACCACCATTAGTGCCTCCACCATTTCTTCGGTAAAAGCAGGCCTGCTTGGATTTTACCTACGAGGGAGTGGGGATTTGGAGACTCTTTGCTAAGGTTTTACTAAGAATCATATATCTTCACACAGAGTGGCACCAAAGAAACATCTTTCGTGGCCGCTCAATTTGAATTCAACTTATTGGAATACCTCGACGAGAAATTGAGGACCTTTGAATTTCTTGGGATAAATTCATATTTTCTTGCCCACATAGATCCAATCCATCCAAATATTTAATATGATGTCCCGAGCATGTTGAACGACAAATTATCGTGCTCCTTCGCCATTGATATGCGACGGTAGAGGATACAATTACTATAGGGCGCATCATCCCCTACCTTGGCCTACTGGGCCTACTAATATATGTTTCTCCGATGGACATTGTCCATTACAATTGCTACGAAGTTAGTGGATAACACAAAATTTCCTTTGTATTTTAGAGTTCAAAATTACGTTACGCATAAAAAAGACAGTTATAAAGCTATAACTTGAGGAAATGGATTGGCGTCGCTAGTAAGGTTAGATCGACCCCTTGCATTTTTTAGGGAATTTTTTATATGCTATTGCAAATGTTCTAGATCACTAATCTGTCATTGCAAAGTGATCTCTTCCTCACATGCCACTGCTAAGTCAAAACCATACCCTTTTATGCTATTGTTGACCAGTTAGTCGTGAAGTGGTTGTGCACATACCATTTTACCTTTGATGTCTTCTTCTTCCTCTCACTCCCTCTTCTCACTCTTCATCAGCATGTTCTCAGGTTATTTTGGAATTTAACTGTTCTCAGGTTATTTCCAAGCACTGTTCTCAGGTTATTTTGGAATTTAAATTTTAAAAAATAAAAGTCAAAGGCTCCTAGAATGCTTGAGGTAATTTCAAAATAATTCTCAAATTCAAACTAAAAAACATACTTTCTCAAGCTCAGAATTACAAACTGATTTTTATTTTGAAAATATAGTAGGACCTATAGTTGAGAATATTTTAGTTGGATTCCATCTTCTCTGATATGTTTTTAAAAATGTTTCTAAATTTTTTGGAGGTTATTTGGTTCCCTATTTAAAATGCATGTTCAATTTTAAATTTGAATTTAAAATACAAACAAATCATGTGAACAGTGCTTGGAAATATTTTTCCTAGGTTCTGAAACACCTGAGAAACTCACCTACAAAATTTTACATTTTTTATAGAATTAATGTGCTATTTAAGTAGCCAGTCAAAGTAGAGAATCAAAAGTCAAATAACAAAAACAGAAACTTAAAATAATTCTAGAGAAAATGTATACAAACAAAACCCTAGAAAAATTACACAGTGATCTACTCTGTGTCCTCACCTTCCCTAAACTTTTATCATTTTTGGAGCTCGGCAACTATCTCTAAAATTTCCTTAAGCTCTCAAATTATTTACAAAAATCTAGATAACCTTAATACTTCTCTCCTCATCGACCTACGGCCCCACCGTAGGCCTTCTCCTCCACACGCAAGGCGCATCCCTCACGCCACCGCTCGAAGGTGAGCTTCGCCGCGTCGTGCGGGTTTTCCCGAGCCCATGCTCGCCCCATCTCGACGCCAGGCCTGCCGACCCGCATGCTCGCCACGTACCCGCGCACGTAGCCTCCACCCATGCCATGCTGCCATCGCCGAGCGCATCAACCGCGGCTTCTCCTCGAGTTTCTTCGCCCACTGGCTATAAGTACCCATCTAGAGCTCTTTGGGCACCTTTTTTCCACGTCGCCATTCTCCGGCCACTTTCTCTCCTCTCCAAACACAACCTGAGCTCCAAGCTCAAACTCCAATTGCTGGCCGCCGAGCCGCAAGGGCCGCCCGTCGCCGTTCCGACCACATCAATGAACCCCGCCCACGGCCGACTACGTCATGACATGTTCTAGGATTCATAAGACTTTCCCCAAATCAATTCGGGATTAAATCCATCGGAGGACCCGAGCGCCGGCTTCTTCTCCAACTCCGGCCAACACCGCCTCTACCACTGCAACTTCTTCTCCGGGGACCCCCTTTCCAATTCCACCCCACGGGAGTATCCTGTAGTCTCCCTCTACCTCACCCTACCACTCATTTGTGCTCTCCTCCTCTCCAGGACCGCCGCCGAGAGGACCTACGCCGTGCAGCCCGGGTCACCGTCACCAGCTAGCTCCAACCTCCCTCCGCCTCCACAGACTGGCTAGGTGAGTTCCCCATACCCCGCCGGTGTTCACGCTTCCACTAGTTCTCCCCCTCTCCCATCCTTGCACCGCCGACCATATCTCTCCCCCACGGCCGGGCATCGCGTGCCCTTGCTGCATCGCCATAGGACCGCCTGAGCCTCAACATCCCCACCCACATGGTTGCACTCCCTCCCTGGTCCCATTTTAGCCATCGCCGCTGTCTCACCGCTGCTCCCTCGCCGGTGATGAGCAGCCCTGAGCCTCCTCTATTATGTCCCCTTTGCCCTCTAATGTCTCTGTGTGTAGGGATGAAAACGGATCGGATAGCTTCCGACTGATCTTGACGGAAATGGATTCAAATTGTCCCGGATCGGATTTTTCTCAAATAATTTTTGGATCAGAAACAAATTCAGATTTTTTTTATTGGAAACGGATACGAATAGGGTAGGCATGCTATCCGTGTAACACCCTGACTATAAGGAAGTCAAGATGTCACCTACAATCTCTACTCTTCAAATGAATAACATCAAGTAGCATAACAAAAAGAAGCGGTTATTGTGAATGTATGAAAACAAGCATTCGTCCTCCGCCTTACTCAACGAAATGGAAGTAAATAGTTCACAAGATAAGTAAACAAGGCCATGTGGGCTTATTACATTGCAACACAAATCATAATTAATGATAAAAAGTCCTCAAATTGTTTGATAAATGATAGTGAGTGCATCGTGATGAACTACCCTCCATAAGATCATTCTTCCTCGTCATTTACCTAAATAAGACAAGAAAGCAAGAATGAGCCAATAGACTCGAAGAAGTAATCAGATGTAACAATCAAACATACAATGAGCCATATATCACAAACACAATTTGAACATATACTCGAAACGAATGTATGAATGAATGAAGTGGAATGGTGCATTGAAGGAAATGGACATATTGTAGCATATATGGTATAGCGAGTGAAGCACCCGTCGGTGTTCACTTAAAGTATTCGTATGAAGAACGTTTCATACGATCGTCCAACGTGGCCCACATTGGAATGGTGGACTCACGTAACGTGGCCCACATTGGAATGGTGGACTCACGTACCCATCTTGGAATTGATGGGATTTCAAGTGCCCATCTTTGGAATTGATGGGTCTTACCAAATTATTGTATGCATGTCATGATGATCACATGTCAATATGGAATAGTATTCATAAATGAAAAGAACGCATGGCATTCATCTACATATACGAACCAATGTAAACATTCATTCACACATCATACGTGACATCAAACATGGAATACAAATTACTTACTGCCCGCTACGCAGCGGGTTGGGAGGTAATTGTGATACCCTCCACTCACCGCTTCACCGCCTACAATAAAATATAATCGAAATGAGGGCAACGAATATTGCGATGCTACACGTGTCCTCCTCAATCTTCTAGCCAAACTAACCAAATAAAAGTCAATTTGATCAATTTACCCAACCATTTCAATTAACCCTAATCTGGCAGTTTTACTAGAAAATTCACCAATAAAAAACCGTAAGTCCAAAAGACCTGAAACCAGTGCTCAAATTTTCTTAACTTAACTGGCTACAAAACTCTAGTTGAGGGTAAACTCTAATTCGGCCATTACAGGGGTCTAACCATCCATTGAAAAACTACAACTGCAGTCTGCCCAGAAATCTGAACAGCCCTAAAGAAATTGCTCTAACTTTTAAACCACTGATCCAAATAAAGTGATTTTTATCAGCCTGGAAACATGGTGAAATTATCTTCAAAAACCTAGTTGGGTGGCCGACCTGATTCTGACTCTAACTAGATCAAAACCTAGGTGCAACTCACTATACCCATCAGTTCTGACAGACAGACCAGCGCGTAGTAAAACAGCCATAACTTTTAATCTACTGGGTCAAAATTCGTGATCCAGGTGCCAAAATAAAGCTAATGAAATAAGGAACAAAACTCTAGAAGGCGAAATTATCCAATTCTGCCTCTAAGGCACCCAAAACCGAGTTGCAACCTACTGTACAGAACCGATCTACTAACAGAAATTACACGATACTACCAAAAACATGGAATCGACAACTCTAACGCAATCAAACAGCGATGGGTCTCTCGTTACCCTTGTAGACCAAGAACGACGAGGAACAACTTCCCAAAGCCTTCCCTCTCCTCCTTTGGCCAGCTCCAACTCCACGAACCCGATTGAAAGGAAATCGCCCGCGGAGGAAGAACCAAGAAGAACACTTGAAGGCCGGGGTGCAGCTCGGGATCTCCAATGGCAGCCACCAATGGAGAGGGAGGCGCCTAGGAGGAGGGGAGGAAGAGAGGGGCGGCACAAGGGGGAGGAGAGGCGGCTTGGGGGAAAAGGGGAGGAATAGGGTTTGGGGGAAAGGGTGTTCCCCTGGCCGCCCCTAGATGGTGGCCGCCCACTAATCGGGCCTCTGGGTCGCGAATCGCGCCCAAAGTTGCCCGATATTAACGAATACCCCGACGAAAGGAATTTTCCGCTGAAAACACTTTCTTTCGCTCTCTCCGACCTCTTTCTTTCTACCGATCCATTTCCGAGTATTACATTCTACCTCTTAACAGATTCGACCTCGAATCTAAACACGATCTTATTCAAAGAAAATCATGATCGGAATTATTAACGAAAAACATGTACCATAAACGAACAGTGCCGGATACTTATCGCGCCGAGGGTCTCCGGCTCTCAAACGCCTCTCATTCGGACTAGAGAAACCACCACCCAAAGACCCAAATCGACGCCGACCTAACATTCAACCTAAACTTTCTAGGTACCCTCATCGAAGAGGATCAAGGTAAGACCATACTCAATGGTCAACGCCTTAAACTTTAACTCGAATCTTGAATAGTTCACCGCCCACTCAAAGACTGAACACACCCGACGCTATGTGCTTGCGCGTGTACCGAGACGGTCAAAACGAAATACCAACTTTCTAATTTCTGCAACTTTCGAAAACGAAGAGAATCCAATTGAAAATAGAGAGTCCTCATCGCGTCCACTTAATGCTAACTCTCCACCAAAAGGTTAGATTCCAAATTTGACAATCATCTCGAAAACAAATCCGTTCTCCAAATAAGCAGCTTACAAAGGAACACCACGACCACCAAAGGAGAAATCACTCGAACGTTCAAACCAAATACTTGCGGTTTGTCTGGATTTGGAAAGAATCAACACGCCAACCCAGCGCCAACTCAAAATTGCGGAAGATACAAGTCAACGACACAAAACTCAAACGAGAATCAAGAAAACACCTCATTATCTGATGAACATTCCTTTCCACAGCTTCTCTCCTCTAGGAATAAAATTTCTCTAATTTGAATTCATCGCCCAAAATTTCTCTCCGGTGGATACAAATACGAATACGGATTATCCGGATAAGACCAAGTCCAGATATCCAAATTTTGGCCCAAAAGAAGAGGATTTCAGCCCAAAAGAGAAAATGAGATTTTAATTGATTTTTGAATTTCAGAAAATACAACAAATCAAATAACATTTTAGAAAATAACAAATAGAGTTAAAAAAATTCTAGAAAAAATCACAAAAATTCCTTGAATTATTTTGAACTTAATAAAATTAATTAAAAGTTAAAGTTAGTTTTTATTTTTGCACATTAATTATTTTTAATTTCTAAAAATAGGACAAACCTTTTTAAAATCCAGAAAATTCAAGAAATTAATTATTTTTTTCATTTTCACTTTAAATTAAATAAAATCCCTGAAATATCAATAAATTTTATTTTTGATATTGAAAACTAGGAAATTAAATAATTAACTTTATTTTATTATTATTTATTTTTATCCAAGAAAACTCTTTTAAATCTCATAAAATCTAATACCATAATAACTTTATTAATTTTATTTTTGGTAACATACTTTGGGATGTTATAGTCATTTGTGTATAGATTAACCATCCAACCTGATTAATGTTCGTATGAACTAAGTTTTATGTATGTGATGAACTAAGTGTGAATTGTGATGACTTGTGACTTTGTGAGTTATGACTTATGAGCTAAATATGGTAAACTAAGTGTTATATTTGTGATGAACTAGTTAATGCAGCTTGCTAGTGCCAATTTTATGTGTGGTTGCTGAAAATATGAACAATTCATGAATGTTTGCATTAAATAAACTAATTATATGTTTTCGTTAATTTGTGGCATACAATTTAAGGGGTTTTCATGTTTCGAAAAATATCCGCGACTGTATTCGTTTCAATTCGTATTCGCTCTATATTCGTATTCGATATTATTAGTATCCGTATTCATATCTGGAGTATTTGTATTCGTATCTGGATCTGAAAAAATATGAAAACAAATATGACAGAGCCATTATCCGTCCGTATCTGATCCGTTTTCACCCCTATCTGTGTGTTCCCTCCCCATGGCTGGAAATGGGACCCATGTGTGAAGCAAACCAAATGCCGCTAACAAATATTGTGAATGTCAACTAGGCCACTCAAATGAATTAATAAATTAGAAAGTTGAAATCTAAAGGAAGTTTGGCTAGTAGCACTTTAGTTCAGAAAGATGTTCTTTTGCAGGATGTATGAACAGAAAAGGAAATTAGAATGCACTCGGGAATAACAGTAAGTAAGATCAATTAACAAATGGATAATTGAATTAGTAAGAAGATTATTTGACAAAATAGTAAAATCCTTTTTATGAAATATTGAACAGAGAAGGTATTTAGAGTACAATTAGGAGCAGCAATACACTACTGACATTTCAAATGCAAGTGAATGGAAAAGTTATGTTGGATTTACTAGCCATTAGAGATTGATCTAAAGACTACACACTAAATCTGAAAAACAAGTATTAAGAACGGTCATTCCAAATAAAACAATGAATCTCCATTAGATTAAATAGTTATCAAAGTAGTTAATAAGCTAGTTCTTCTTAGTAAAGTTGTTAAGAAATTAGAGGGTAATTAGAAAAGGAGCAGTAAGCTAAAACAATATCAAAATGCAAAGATCAGCTAAGTAAACCTCATTTTAACTAGCCATTAGCTTTTAATCTAAAAAGAGTAAAAATATTTAGAAGACAAGAGTTAGGTTATATGAATGTCAAATGACAGTAACCTTATGCCATAGATATGACAATAGTAATAGAGGCACTAGGTCAATGGGGATGGTTGATAAAAATTGGTAAAGCAATTAGAGATTAAGAATCATTAGTATGCACTTAGAATAAATTCATAAGATAATGCTCCCAGTCGTGAGTCAAGTAAAATCGTCGATATCACTAATGTCCGTGGATAAAAATCGAGCTCAACTAGAAATAGCCCTTAACACTTGTTCTAGTTAAAGGGTAACCTAGTATACTAGATGTACCTTAGTATAAGCTTGATCATGATAATAACTATGAAATAATAACAAAATGAATTATTAAAATGAACTAGACTACCCATGCAAGTCATGGTAAGGTACTCTCAATAGAACGATATCAAGTCAACAACAAATTTAAATGCAAGTCAATTACATCTATTGAACACCGCTAATAACTCATAATAAGAAGAACATCAATTACATCTATCGAACACCGCTAATAACTTATAAGAAGAAGAACAATTCACGAAATGAGAAGATCCATTTTCAGTTCATATGAAATGCACTCTCTCTAAAGGAAAGCATAAATTTAAGAAGAATACACTTTCATTGTCACCTTTCTTTATTTTCAAGATTTAACAATCGAAGCAAATCAAAATGCTAATAACTTTTACGTACAAACTCAAAATCAAATGAATCTTTTTTATAAATTCATCTAAAATAATACTATACCTGCTGTGTATTTTTCATGCATTTTGGATGAAAATGAATTTTTGGGTAATTTCGGTGTTATTCGTTCTCGTTCGTTCGATAGTTTTTGGAGATTCGAGTGTCTACGAAAGTGACCCTCGGCAGCATTTGGACTATCCCCAGCAAGGCAAGTAACCCCCTTATGTTCAATACTATTATCTTGTTTTATAACTGTATGTATGCATGCTTTATTTGATGATTAATTTCTCGTTAGAGGTAGTTAATCCTAGTAGTTGCATGAGTTGTAGGTAAATATTCATCCTTTTCCACTGAGCCTAGGTTAATATCTCCGTTGATGAATTAGAGCTCAATGGAAGAGTTATGGTCATTTATATACCGTATACAAGTCGGTGTCACTTAGCAATGCTTAGTTTCAGTAGAATGGGGATCATCGTTTCAGCGATGGTTATTATATCATCACTTTAATTACTTGAGTTAGGGTACTCATATAAGTATTATATTTGGAAAATTAAAACTAAAAATAAAAGGATTTGGACTTGGGCCGATGTCGGAATGGTGTGTTATCCGGGTGTGTGGTTCGTGCCCAAGTCAATAAGGACCGAACATCTTGTTCCACCGATTCAAGCATTATTGCGTGCATCCACATGAGGGTATATGAGACCGCTCTTGACTTAGTACTTTGTTGTGCATTGACTCCGAGCCGCAGATGGTAATTGTTAGGGAGAAAAATATTCTGTTGTTAATGGAAATGTGCGGGGTGGGATCTGGGTAGGTTTCCTCGCCTGAGGAGCATCGGTAGTTGCTGAGGCTTTACCGGTGACTCCGACACAACGTATGGGTCCTCCGTGGGAGCCCCGTCTGCACACACAAGGGTGGTTCACGTAGGTCTTCGCACCCATAGGGCGGCTCCTAGTTAATACATTTCATTAGAAAACGCCTCGTAGGACTTAGCTCTGTAAGACACCTTAGGAAGTGTGCTAAATAGCTTGGCAAAGGAGCGGTCTGATGTATGGGTAAAGTTGTATACCCCTGCAGGGTATAATCTATTCGAATAGACAAGTCCTTGTTTATGGACATGCTTGGTTAGGTCTTTCAAGAGTTAGACTCTATATTTCGATAAAACTTGAAATCGGGTGGTACGAATGGGCAATTCGTGCTATTGTTGTGGTGACTGCGGGCAGGCACTTCTAGGTTGTTAATTATGTTTCTAAATTTTGTCTCACTATTATTTAAGCAAATAAAAAACTAATTTGATAACATACCTTACAATCTATTACACTATTGCAAAGAAAATACATTTATGTTGAAAATTGCTTAGTGTAGTAGCTTTCCTTTGATACTTGAATGCATCTACTTTATTTTGTTGTTTCTAAGTCTTACTAGTACAACTTTGTACTCAACCGGATTGTCCACTTGCTGCAGAGGAGGTTGAACCCCAAGGGGTTAGCCAATGTGAGATCGACTACAAACGTGACGACTAGCTCGGTGGTTTACCGGTCGGCTGCCTTGTGGGTAAGGATAGCCGGTTGGCATTTTATTCGCTGTCATCTTATGGCTTGTGTTTCCGCCGCGAACTCGATATTTTGTTGTGTTTTTTGGCCGGCCGGCCCTATGTATGAAATATGAACCTTGTATGTTTACCGTGTTATAAACTATGAAGATTTTGGTATTGTAATAACTTGTGTATGACTTGATGTTTGTGAAGATGTATGTGTACCGCTCCTAGGAGGTACATAATACACCGAGAGCTGGAGATTTCTCTTGTAATGCTAGGACCGTTGGGAAAGTTAAGCATTACAAGTTAAAATCTCTCGGCGGCTCTCACAGACGGGCCGGTTGAACAGGAGGAGAGAGAGAGAGAGAGAGAAGTTGGAAGGGAAGAAAAGAAGAGGAAGGAGAAGAAAGAAATGAGTGCATGTTGGGTATTTTGGGAAGAGTTGACGAAAAGAACTTAACGGATGCGACGACAGTGGCATAAATGGGTATAGTTTCAACTTTGTAATGGCATGTGAAGGAGTTGTCACTTTGTAACGGTGTATCAAAGAAAAAAAAATAACATACGGATAGATCATTGTGGAACTAACAGTAGTTGTACATGAACTAGTTGCGACAATGCACCTTCGGCCAATTTTTTTTTTTTTTTTTTTTTTCTGGGAGGATCAGCCGATTCTTGTTTGGAGGCAGTAAGGCCTAACAAGGCGATCACTGGATTTTATGAAAATTAGCATCTGTCATGCCATGATGTATTTTCCTTCAGGAGTAAAGGAAATAGATGGATGGGAGATGAGGACAGCTCAGCCATGCACACGAAGAGAGCTGTACATAGGCAGCAAAATGTCAGTGAAAACTCAAATCACAAGTTTTCAGAACCTAGACCGGTCACAGGTGCGTCGATGCTTTTCCATGGCACGGCATCGACCAAGTGATAGCATCTAATGTCTGGAGCAAGATTTATACACATGACAGAAGCAACCAGGACAAAAATTGGAACAAAATTAACTCAGATTTCAAAAATTTAGATGCTATACCACTCCTATCTTTTCAATTTCCATACACACAAGGGGAAGCAAAGCCAATGAAAAATAAGCAATAAATAATACTCGAGGGAAATGCAGTAAAAACCTCGAGGCAATTTATTTTGTTTTGGGAGAATACAAATCACTCGCCAAGTATTATGCTGTGCCGAATAATAGCTGCTGAGTCTCGTTGTCTAGAGGAACGGAAATATGCCTCCAGTCCTTGCGGAGAAGAGGTTATACTCCTTGATGTTCGTCTCCTCCCTCGAGCAGGGCTGAGTTTTTGGAGCCATTGGTGCTAGCGGTCTCGACGCCAGTGCTTCTCCACTGTGCTCATCTTTGGATGACGCCGAGGAAGGAGGGGCTATGGGTAGGTTGAATTGGAACAAGGAGAAGGGCGCACCATCATCTTGCGGCTTGGCATGGTCTCCTGAACAGCCATTCTGGCCCCCCGCCAGCTTCGATTTAGGAGGGAGGGTATGGCGATGCTGCCTGTCTGGATTCATGACTCCCGGCGCTCCATTTCTACACAGCGGAGTCGTTGGCACAGCATTGAAGCTCACCGGAGTCTTGTGGACCGGCTGTGCAGGCACATAACCAAATTCAGGACCAGAGTAAGGATGTAAATTGCTGTACTGCATTGAGAAGTCGACACATTGGTTCCCAGTGACGCCATATCCAACAGGGCTGGGGTAGAAGTGGCCAGGCTGAGGATATGGTAAGTATCCATTTGTTGGAACTGACAAGGGATGATTGTGGAACCCCATGAAGGTCGATGAGTATGGTGGCACATGAACCTTTTGGTGATGCAACACCTGGTCCTGGAAAGGGGCCATACCGAACCCACATTGGTTGCTATCAGGAGGGTGAATGCTTTTCGGTTGGTATTCTCTGAAACCATTTCCTGCGCACATCTCAAGTAACGAACGGGGAGCATTCTTGGTTGGTGGATCACCTGCGCTGCTATTATTCCTTTCGGAAGATTCTTCTGAATCAGAAGTGGATGAAGATTCTGGGTTCTGAGCACTCAATGAGGTCATGCTGCTCATGCTGCTGTCCCTGTCTCCCTCGCTTAGGCATGAAGAGCTATCTGAACTGGCCAGGTTTGGCATCCGACCAGCATCTTTTGTGAGGTAGCAGTCTGGCTTGTTCACCGCAAGAGGTTCATTATTGCAAGCGGCTTGATTTTTGTCACCTTTATCACATGGCTGATTTACGTCTGACTTACAAGCGTCCTCAGATCTATCAGAACACACCTCAGCAAGTGGTTCACACCCTGTGTCAGGCTTTTGACATTCATTGATATCCTTAGAACATTCCACTTGATTGGACCGATCAGCAACATCAACTGTTTCAGAAGCATCATTTGCATTCCCTAAGCTGGCTTTCTTTCTTGTATCCATTGGCTCCCAGACTTGCTTTGGACCTGCATTCTTGTTTGGTGTACTACTGATACGGCTTCCTTTTGGCACTATGAAGCTATCCAATGGATAGCACCTGCGATACTGCAACCTGGGCTTCTCAGCCACTGTTTTCCTGGCCACCTTCGTCTCCCTACTTGATCTAGCTGTTGAGGAAAAATATCTGTAATCTTCCTGATGGCCACAACTGCAGGAGTTGTACTCGCACCTGTCTCTTGTTCGGTTATTTGTACTGAACGCAGCGTTGCAACCTCTGACAGTATTCCTTATTCTCTCCCTTGATTGCCAGTGAATATCTCCAATGTCCCCAGAGTCATCTCGGCAATCTTCATACCAAAAACTGGTGGCCTGTTCTTGGGGGAAATCCCTTCTAGATCTCGGTTTTCTTCTTGATTTAGATTGCTCACATATGAATGAGTCATTGCAATCTGTGGGATCAAATTCTTCTGTTGTACTGCATTGAAGCTCACGGCTTTGTCCATTAATTTCCTGCTTAAAGATTGATCAACAGAGGTATCAGGAGAGAGA
Organism: Hsuehochloa calcarea; assembly: GCA_036346395.1. Classification (NCBI taxonomy): domain Eukaryota; kingdom Viridiplantae; phylum Streptophyta; class Magnoliopsida; order Poales; family Poaceae; genus Hsuehochloa; species Hsuehochloa calcarea. The sequence continues at coordinate 29,056,750 of CM070611.1, forward strand.
GTTTTGTGACCACAGCATTATCTTCCTCTTTGCTAGCTGAATATCTGGAGTTGAGAATATCTGGTGACTGATAATTAGTTGGTGTTGCTGAGTTGCTTAGAGGAGATGGTGAAATATCACAAGATTTTGATTGAACTGGCTTTCTTTCCTTATCTCTTTCCTTTCCTTTCAGTCTTTCTTTTCTTCTAAGCTTCTTTTCTCTCTCTTTTGCTCTCCTTCTCTCCCTCGCTCTTCTTCTTGGCGCTTTTCTTTCTCTTCTTCTTCAAGAAGCTTGGCCTACAAGACGGGTAATTCAAATTTAGTATATATCAAATAAGACAGCACAAATAATAACAAAAGTTGCTCCCTTTCTTTTTCTACATCTACAATAGTATATAACAGATACCTGTTTTTCCAATGTAATTATTTCTTTGCAAGCAACATGAACTCGTTCTTCCAACAGTTTCAATGCAAGGGACACAAATACACTATGTGCATTTTGCCGGGCTGTGCCCTCTCTGAAAGCCTTTTCAACCTGCAAAAAAAACAATATTTAGCACTAGATCATGCTTCAGACTAAAGCATCTGTCTGATTTTCTTAAAAAATGCATGGCAACTGAACAGAAACAGTATATCAATTGTTCAACTGACTACACTAACCATGAAATTTTTGGTAGAATGAAGAGTGAGCAAGAACTATGTAACATGTTAGTTAAAAATAAACATCGACTGTGATGGTAATGTAACCACCAAATCTTAATGGACATCAGCGGGGTCAATGATAGTTCACAAGTTCAGTGCACTAGTTAAAATATTGTTCCATATAATTGAATCAGTTGCGCTGGTTATTTAAATAACCCACAAATACTACCTCTAGAGTGAAGAACGTCAAGGAAAGAAATATTCAATGTGATATCACTATGCAAAGAAAAACCACTTTTAAAAGAGGTAGATATAAAAAAAGAAATAGGTCTCAGAGAATACAACGCCATTGAATACATTGAGATGGTATACAATGAAGTGCTACTTCACTTAAGAATTATAAAAGTAGATAAGCTATTGCTCTTTCTAAAGGCAATATCACACAAGCATGAGTTTCTTTCAACAATTACTATGAATACCACACCATACAGTACCTGTTCTTTGAATATCACTGTAGTAGCATCCAAAAGAAATTCTCTTGCAAGTTCGGGGCTCTTAGCATGCTTCTGTGGATGAGCGCCATCGCCATCAGGATCATTCCCATCCCTGTCCATTGCATCATCTTCCTGCTCATATATTTGTCAATGAATTATACTATATAAACTTTCAGAGCATTGTTAAGTTCCAGTGCTTAATTCTTTACAGCAGAAGCCACTTACATCCTCTTCCTCTGCTTCTTCAGCATGCTCAAAGAAACTTCTAATACTTTCACCTTTGGTAATTGTCACAAACCCATCCCCCACAATCAGCCTGCGGTGAACACATGATTGGCCCTTCAACGCATGTGCCTTCACACATAATTCTGTGCAGCGGCCATCCAGCCTCCATGCTCTCAAAGTGACAAAATAGTCTTCATACTGATCAAGATCGAGGCCTTTCCTGTGGACTTGCCCATTCATTCCAACATCTTCAAATTCTAGAATATCAGATTTTCCTTCATCTGTTCCAATAGCCCACTCAAAATGATGATAAGATCCATCTTGCTCCAAGAAAGCTTGGTGCCAATCAACTAGAACAGCATCCTCAAACACCTAAAAGTATTCAAAAGCAGAATGGTAATAAGCCAGCTGTTAACTACTTATAGGTAAACTATATATCATCTACTACACACTTAAAAAGGGAATGCAACTCCTCCTAAATCTTATTTACTCTAGTTTTTTCCTTGTACGGTTTTACCGAGGGTGCATGTCCATAGAGAAAGAAAAAAAGAAAGCAGAAAAAAACAACTGTGCACACGCAGATAGAGAGGAAGTGGCATCCTGACCTCACAATGGAAATCTGTGTCTGCAACACAGAACCAACTAGTGCAGCGAGGTTCCCTTCGTAGACGCTTCAGTTCCTTCAGCTCCTTGAATTCACGAATAACATTCCTTCTGCAGTCTCTGCAAAATCTCTTGCTGTCGAACCTGTTGCACAGAAATTTCATCCATACAGTTTGTTAAATATAAGAAAAGTTGGAATCTCCTATTTAACCGATGCAATGGTACCATCACATCTGGTGATAATATAGATGAAATGTTACTTCAGCTTCTTGGACATACTTTCTTTACAAGTTAGAACCAATTCAGGACAAGTTGTGCTAATAGTATCTATACATTCAAAAGGCATTCCCATCAATACCAAGAAGCAAAATAAAAGAACTGATCTTACAAAATTATACACAATTTCATTCCAGTTGATGGAAGTACATTCCTTAACAGTAGTTGGTGGGTCAAAGCAAAAAAAAGTTTTTGTATTGTTGCAAACTCTAGTCCAGCAGGATAATTTTGTAAATAAGCTGAATGGCTATGTCATTGAGCATTAACTTATCATCATCTAAAATTGTATCAAACAAACAGCACTCCAATACACTCACCTATGCATAAGTCTTTCAATGAAATCCTCTTCCTTCATCCGCAAAAGAGATGATCTAGTTTCTTCACCCAGTGCAGACCAGAAATCCACCAGAGTATCACAAGTAAGACGTGCAGTGTGCAAAGCACATGTGTCTCGCGTTCCATGCCCCCTGCCATAATTAGCAATTACCGGGCTAATCCATCCTCTGCCTCCCCCACCACATGCATCAGGGTAAAGCATTTCTCGTTCACGCTCCTCACTCGTGCATTGTCAAATACCTAGTCAAAACAATGTCGAATTAATTGGAATAAGAACTCTAAAATGATTGAAGTAATGCACCGTAATCTAGCATCATGCAGTGTTCTCCTGAATGAACCCCGAAAGCATGGCCCAGAGACAACTAAAGGCAAGGTCCGCAAGGAATACCTCAAAAACAATTGTTAAATAAACAATGGAAGAACAGATATGAAACTATCTGTAAAGAAGTTTACAGATTTTTTTTAAAAGCTACTGTTCGGTCTTACATTCTGGATTACACGAAGAGACTTTGCATTTATGAAGCAGTCAAGAAGAGTTAGGATGCCATCCTTTGTTGTTGAAAGGCCTCGCCAAGGATGAACTGATGGGTCCTGAACATCATCTGGTTCAACTTCCAAAATCCCTGGTTCACCTGAACCTTCTTGATGCAGTGACTTCCCATACATGACTATTTGTGTGAAGCTTTCTAAAAGCAGCCCATTGCACCTTGAACAGTATAGATTCTTGCGAGCATGCTCGATGAGGGTCTGTTTATCTATTCTGAGGAGCTCATGCCGTGCTTGAGGCGATAAGGCACTCCAGAACTGGAAGATGAATTTACAGCCATAAAATAATCAGTTCCATTAGTAAAGTATGATATATAAAACAATCATAGCTCCAATAGTATGGAAAAAAATGGAATGTTAATGCTTAAACAGGTAATCCGTCTTTCAGTGCTGAAGAAAGTACATATTCTAAAAGAAAACAGGAAAATAGGCGCATTCAACAAAATCAACTGTATCTAACAACCAGTTTCATGTACAATATGACAGCAGCACAATTTTAATAGACTAGTTAAATGCCACATTTCTAGCAAAAGCCAAAGAGAGGCGGTGCAAATTATAGGTGCTTCATAAAGAGCTCTGAGGACATAAATATGTTCTTTAATTTTTTCAACATCAAACTTAGAATCACCCGAAGTTACTGAACATATAAAATATAACAGTGATAAAAAGGAAAGAAAAACAAAGCAGGTCATATTTGTTCTTATTCTCACCAGTCTGTGTCCACTCTACTCCTAGTACTTAGTATTACTACTGAACTAGTTCAACCTACAGCAGTATTAATTAGACAGGATGGTACAAATATTACACCAATTGCAAAATATGAAGCATCAAATGTTATTGTTGTGGAGCACAAAACAACATCTGTTACTTCCATAAATCATTACTATGATCTGAATATCATCAGGTCCGACCAAAACATGTACAGACTAGAGTATTTTCCAGCAAACACAGGAAATTTCTTGGAGCCAAAGTTAACATTAAATTTTGGCACCACACTAGAGACTGTTTGTGGAAACAGCAAGAAGCGACAATACTCATTTGAGATGAGGTGATTTTTTTTAAAGAATATCAAACCAAATAACGCCTACTCCCTCCATTGCTAAATACAGAGCATTCTAGCTTCTAGCACGGGAACTAATATACGAGGGAGAATGAGAAAGATAGCCTTATTTAATACACTGTATGATATACTTTTCCATGCCAAGAGCCACTACTTTTCTATTGAAAAGGAAAATTTCAATTATGCTAGGCAAATTAAGCACCATATTAAAGGTCCAGTCAAAACTCTTATCACCAAGTCGGGGCCACTACAACATGTCCAAATTAGTAGAGTAATGCAGGCACTAGAATCCATCCAAACAAGTATCGGAAACATAGAAATAGGATTCACTTCCAGACAGGACCAGGTGTTACACGTGGCTAGAACCCCTGAGAAGAGAATTCTACATCGTACGAACAGTTACACACCTTCCTGTTCCTACCTCAGATCAAAACTTGTGAGCTACAATTTGGCAATGCCGACATAGAATCAAAACCACTTCAGTTACCTAACCGATGAAGAGAGCGGTCCAGAAAAAAAGAATGCTGAGCACAACCCTGTCGTCTACATCAAACAGGAAGTTATGCGGCTAACCTAAAACGCACTGGATAGTAGCGACGCACAAACCACTTGGGCCAGTCAAACACTGAGATAGCCCTAGAAAACCGTAACGGCTAAGACATCATGTAGTAAACGTTCCCCTATTGTACTAACCAAGCTCCAATAATTACTCTTCAGAATTCAGATTGCTCCCATCACTGCAGTCAGTCAGCACAGCAGCAACATCAGCAACTGCCCAAATCCAACATATCCAATTGTTGAACAAGACAAATCAATCAACTGGATACTTCCTTCGGGTAACTCACTCATGCCCCACACATTTCCACCTCGAATCTGTCTAACCCTTAGCTGCTCTACCCACCCAATACTTATAGCATCGTTACGCGGAAGCGGAGCTCATGCAGTTGAGAGGTCAGAATTCAATACAATCCAACCCGACCAATCGGGCGCTCATCATGTAATTCCACAAGAGAGAAGACCAATCAAATCGACCCCTCCGAATCGGAGTAGCGCTCCGAGAAGCGCTACGGATGGTAGCGCAACCTAGGCGATGCGAAGCGCGGGAATCGCCGGACCGGGCCAAGCCAACCAGAACCAGGGCGCCGTCTCAGATCCACGGAATGAAGCTCGGGTAGGTTTCACCAACCCCGGCCCGGGCGGCTGGTTGAGAGTCCAGATCGGATCGAATTCAGGAGGGGCGGGGCCGGGCGGTGGCGGTACCTTGTGGAGGCGGTCGAAGGTGATCTCGTCGCGGCGGCGCGACCAGATCGCCGACCCCGAGGAGGATGAAGAGGGCAGCGCCGCCTCCGCGACCATCGCCGGCATGTCGTCGCTATCCCCCGTGCTCCTTCAGCAGCGCAGGCCGGTAGATACGTTGGCCATAGTCGTCGTCGTCGGCGGCGGCGAGGGTTGGATGGGATCTGACGCGCGATTTGAGATATGATGGAGAAGCCGCGGTGGCGAGGGGATGAGGTGGTGTGGTCTCTATGCTGCTGCCGCTGCTGCTACTCTCTCTCTCTCCTTTTCTTTTTACTGGTTTCTTTTTCTTTTCTGACTCCAGAGACGATTTTTATAATAGCCCAATGTTTTATGACTTGCTTTTCCCCCCGTCTTTCCTTCTTTCTTTCTTTGATCGAAGAATCCCGGTTGAAATTACGAGCCTTTAATCTATATATATATACATTCTACGAGATCCGAAGTTCCTATACATCACAGGCCAAATAAAAGTAAGTAATAACATAGTAGCAAAAGTAGCAATAAAAGTAGAAGTGATAAAAGTAAATAAATTCCAGCGGCATGCCTATCCAAACCCCTAGACAACCGACAAGAGACAAAGTCTAGATAGATCTGTCACCGAACCCTCCCGTTACAGGTGCGAATAACGTATTATCGGACGTTAGCTCATCTTCAAACTCTGAACAACAAACTAAGCAAAAATAAGTACAATGCTTATATAAATGCAAGACTAATAATGGACGAGACTCTATTATATAAGTTATTTTGCTTAAAGCAAGTTTTATTTGTAATATCCATACGTAGTATTTTTCAACAGAAGTTAAAAAACAGTTAAATAGATACAGGACAATAAGTAAGTAATTGAATGAATAATAACAACAACTCGCAACCCTCCTCGACTGCGAGCAATATTTTATTTTCAGCCATAGATATGACACTTAACTCAATTATAAATCAACAAAACGTTTCCTATGTTTAACTCAATTATAAATCAACAAAACGTTTCCTATGTTTTCCAACGAAATCATTTTTGAGAAAATCAAGTCTATACCCGATGTGACCGCACTAGTAGGCACGCTCATAACAGCAAGCACGACTATTTAAAAAGATTTACACTCTGTAGAGGGGTACAACTTTACCCACAACACACAAATTCTCTAGTTTGTTTGGCAACTATTGATATCACCGCTCGCTACCTTCGGTAAGCAGCCTAGAGCACGTGTCGAAGCCTTTACATCATCTAGTCCTATCCTTGTACTAGCCCAGCGAATGAATACCCTCATCTCACTTGGGTACACCCCCGTCTCAGTGAGGCATTCGCCATTGTGTCAGAAGGCTTTATGCCCAACGCCTCGGTGAAGGGGCCCCTTTCGGACATGCCTACATCCAGTCATGCCCGAACTACTACGGTCTGCCAACGTGCAAGGTGTCGAGACCCCATATCACTAGACCCGAGCCCTCTGTGTATTCTAAACTAGTCTCATGATCAATAGCTAGCTCACACAGTTGCAACATTGATGAAATCATATCCATACAATAAAATATCTAAGAAGTAGACAAATTAATGTTACTTAGTAGCAAAAAAGAGCTTATGGTCAAGGTTTACAGAATTTGCTATGCAAGACTAAATATAACAGAGTAAACTTACAGCGGAATAAAACAAACTCGTGGTAGCCAACCGACACGCCCACAAGCAATCGAGTGGAGAACGCGACCTGGTTTGCATAGTGTAGGACCGTAAAGGCGACTAGAGGGAGGTGAATAGACGCTTTCTCGATTTTTCGCCTTAATCAAATTCAACACACACTTTTCTCCTTTAGCTATGAAAGCTAAGAAGATCAGTAAATGCACAGAGGAAACCTTGTGCTGAATCCGATTACCCCTTTAACCACAAGACTCAATAATGGAGAATTGATCTCACTGGGCCGGTCGGACCGGTGTAGAGTCAAGATCCGATCGCTCGGAGGTCGGATCGGCGATCAATTGGCGGTCTGACTGTCGGGCGGTCGGACCGTCGGTGAAAAATCGGTCGGACCGATTTAGTCCAGAGGCAACGCACAATGCCCAAATCCAAACTGAAAATTGGTCCAACTTTTGATTCAACCAATGAAACTTGACCAAATTTGGAGCACACCTCCCTAAGGATATATGAGACCTATTTCTAGCGACGATCGTCCAGATCCACTTCAAAGAATCGATCTCTTTAGGTTTTACCAAAGAACTGTTCAAAATCTAGAAATATGAAAATCTTGATCCAAAACTTGCTTGTGGGGGACTGATGATCTAGATGATTCTAGGAGTATTCCCACACATCATAGCAAGGTAAAATCGGTCAAGAGACCAAGCATAAACACTCGGATCATGGAAGCACCAAAATCATCAAAAGAGAGAAGAAAATAAATTAGACTTCATCCTTGAACAAACATCCATAGATTGATTGATTCAAGATGTTGCTTGTCAAAGCCACTCCCTCAAGGAGGACAAGAGCTCAATCAAAGAGCACACTAAAGATTTTCTCTCTAAATCCTAGCCTCTCCTCTCCTCTCTAAACCCTAGAAAACTTAGGTTTTTTTGCTAAATGAGTGCTTGGGGAGTTTTTTTTCCATCTCCCCCTTTCTATTTATAGGGTGGCTAGGGTTTATCTCATGGGCTCCCATTAAGGCCCAACACAAATGGGATACACACACACATCTGTTGAAGCAATCGACTGCTTCACCACGTGTAGGTTGATCAGCGGCTCTCATCATGTCGGCAAGTCTCTCCCGTCCGAATCCCATCGGAACCTCCAAGGCACTTGCACCGACCCCCGCGTCGCTTGATCCAACCAATTTCGCAACGAATCGCCTGTTAGATCCATCTTGTCCATTCTGCACTATGCTTGAGTCACACGACCTCACCCGGCATCCATGATCGTTCTGGACCTCAGCTCTCCAAGCTTAGTCCCGATCCTCCTCACCGTTGACGCTGTTGACCTGCAAGCCACCTGCACAGCAATAGACAAAGAAATCGTCTCCAGGAACAAATTCTTCACAACTTGACCCACATTAGCTCAACAATGCAATATGCAACAATAAAGCATTGAAACTCATGCATTAAACTCAACGAAAACACAATAATGCCAAAATGGCTGAAGTCCAAGTGGAAGCCGGTCGAACCGCCCTACCATGCCGGTCGGACCAATTTCCCAGCGGTTGAACCGATTCCATAACGGCGGTCGGACCGCCCCAAAAGACTTAGTCAAAATTCAACTTGAAAATCCGCAAGCTCTCTGGAATTTTCCAATGGATAGAACTTTTGACTGGGAGCTCCAAAAATTATGTAACCACATCCAGGAGGCTCCCCTCTCATGCCTACACAAACTATTTTTGGCCTAGCCCCAAACTCCATCATCAACTGTGGCCGGTCGGACTGCCACACGGCCGGTATGACCGGTGGCTTGGCCGGTCGGACCGCCAATGACCTGACAACACTGAAGTTTTCCGAAAACCCGAGATTCGTTAAACCAACAATGCCATTGCAATTGACTCATCACTCTAAGATCATGCACATATCCCCACGATATCCACAATCTCCCCCTTGATGAACACATTGGTAATTTACCAGAAAATGTAGTTTAGTGGTTTGAAAAATAAAATACTCGCAGTTTTCGCGCAAAGGCACAACTTGGTCCATAAGCAAAAGAAAGCCTAGGAAATGACCAAGCTGGCTTCAGAATAGCATAGGCAAGTGAGATAAGGCAAAGAGAGCATAAAAAGTTTTAATTTCCAGAAAGTAGCCAAAAATCTCACTTAGGTCCAAATGAAAGAACACTTGTTCTATTTGACCTTTGATCATTGTGAGTCTTTTAGAATTGCCAATACAATCAGAAAAAGCAATAAGACCAAGAGAATCCACTCACTATGATCACCAATTTTCAGAAAATTCATTTTCCCTTTATGACTCCAAAAAGGTCTAAAAACCATATTTTCTCTAATTTTCTCCCCCTTTGATAATGAATTCATCAAGATGCAAGGAAAAAGTTAGAGCATGAAGGAATGGCTAATTTTTTATTTTTGAACTTTAGCAAAAGGAGCCATGAAGATTATCCATAAAGATAGTACAAATATTACACCAAGCCATATTAAGTGAAGAAGCTGTGTTCAATCATGGCAAATCATGTACCGCAAAGCTAAGACCAAAATAGCAATAATCTGAGATTAAATGAATTGATATTATGATAAGTTGCTCAATATCATAGTTTTACCAAGATATCCAAAAATGAGTCAAGCCATGTCTATAAGTAAAAAGGAGACCAGAAACCAGAAACTGATGCATTTTGAGCATTAAGAGTTCAAGTATGAAGCAATTTTAATCAAGCACTTAGCATTTTGAGCATTTTGCTGAAAATAAAATATATTTTTTATAGTAATGTGCTAGATCTCAAGCCTTGCCGCGACCATCTCAAGCATGAAGCTTAAAAGAATGGTCTAGGTCATCCAAAACTCCCCCTGAGTTCATGCCTAGTGCAATGGCAAGCAGTCTCATGAGAAAGAATTGGTGAGATCAGTTTTTTCGCACATAAAAACTCCATTATTTATTTGCTTGACTTAAGAATTAACAAAGCTCATTTTACAACTCAAACTCAGTTCAAAACACAATTTAACCTATATGACATGGCATGAATCATGAGAGGATCACCAAAGCAAAACTAGTCACAAGATCCAACAAAATATGATTTAACCCAATTTGCACACAGATATAAAGCTAGCATGGCAAAAGCTAGGTTAAACAAGAAGAGCCATAAAAGAAGTCTAGCAGACTAGCACAAGACATGGCAAGGTATAAAGTATGAAAACATGCCATACAAGGATAATAATCAAAACTCCACAAGTTTATAATACAATGCAATATATTCGAATTTAAAAATGCATTAGGATACAATGAATGCAAAAAGAGCAAATTCCCTCTCAAAACAGCCCAAGAGGACTAATAACCCCTAATTTTCCCATAAAGTAGCAAAGCGAGAAGAATCAAGCGCTTTAGTGAAAATATTTGCAAGCTGTTGCTCTGACTCTACAAAGTGAAGCACAACATCACCCTTCTCAACATGGTCTCTAAGAAAATGATATCGAATATCAATGTGCTTAGTCCTAGAATGTTGCCTGGGTTTTGGCAATGTTTACTGTAAGTGTTGTCATAGAAAAGAGGAACACTCCCCAAAAATAACCTATAGTTCCGTAGCATGGATAAGATCCAGAGAACCTGAGAGCAACCACTGGCTGCAGCTACATACTCGGCCTTGGCTGTGGACTGTACAACAGAAGACTGTTTTCTAGAAGACCAAGAAACAAGGGATGTGCCTAAGAAATGACAAGTGTGAGAAGTACCCTTCCTATCCACTCTACACCCAGCAAAATCAGCATAAGAAAATACTCGAATAGAGAGAGCAGAAGAAGAAGAATACCAGAGTCCAAAATCAAAGCCTATATGCCCAAGTCTACGATGCCACAAAACAAGATCATGAGAATCAGAGGCTACAAGACATCTAGGACTGGAAACTGAAGAAATACTGAAATTTGCACAAAAAGATCTTCTTAAATCTGAAGATCTCAAAGACAAGCTCACCCGAGTATCTAGAACTCTACACTCACCACTTTTAAACCTCACTTTTATACCCTCATCAAGCAGCTGAGAAACAGATAGAAGATTATACCTCAGCTTACTTATCAAAGCGACGTCTTTAAGCATGAACTTGTTGTTGACGCGCATAGTGTCCTTGGCTGTCACGGTCCCAGTAGAAGCATCTCCAAAAGTAATCAATTCATTGCCGGATGCACGTGTGAAGGAGGAGAACCATCTAGAATCTCCGGTCATATGTCAAGAATAACCGGAGTCAACAAGCCATATGTCCTCCTTCCTCGCACGACGGACCTAAAAAGCACAAGCAGACTGCCAGATCTCATGAGCAGACCACAAATGAGCGACACGCTCAAACTCCGATCGACTAAGGCCTTGGATCAAAAATTCGAGCCTTCTTTGTTTGCCTCCACATCCGGAGTGATCACATCGTCATCGGCTGGCACGACATAAGGATTTTTTACCTTAAGCCAAATTGCATGCCCTTGAGCCTCGATGTAGGCCCGCATTCGGGCCTTCCAGTAAGCAAAATGAACTCCACCAAAAATATATGGTTTGGTTGAATACCTGTCAGTCGCCATGGCTCCAAAAAACCGGTTAAGATCTATGAGAAGAGCTATCTGGGCTCTGATACCACTTGTAGGACCGTAAAGGCGACTAGAGGGGGGTGAATAGGCGCTTTCTCGATTTTTCGCCTTAATCAAATTCAACACACACTTTTCTCCTTTAGCTATGAAAGCTAAGAAGATCAGTAAATGCACAGAGGAAGCCTTGTGCTGAATTCGATTACCCCCTTAACCACAAGACACAATAATGGAGAATTGATCTCACTGGACCGGTCGGACCGGTGTAGTGCTGGCGGTCTGACTGCCTGGCGGTCGGACCGGCGGTCAATGACGGTCTGATTGTCGGGCGGTCGGACCGGCAGTGAAAAATCGGTCAGACCGATTTAATCCAGAGGCAATGCACAATGCCTAAATCCAAAACGAAAATTGGTCCAACTTTTGATTCAACCAATGAAACTTGACCAAATTTGGAGCACACCTCCCTAAGGATATCTAAGACCTATTTCTAGCGACGATCGTCCAGATCCACTTCAAAGAATCGATCTCTTAAGGTTTTACCAAAGAAGTGTTCAAAACCTAGAAATATGAAAATCTTGATCCAAAACTTGCTTGTGGGGGATTGATGATCTAGATGATTCTATGAGTATTCCCACACATCATAGCAAGGTAAAATCGGTCAAGAGACCAAGCATAAACACCCGGATCAAGGAAGCACCAAAATCATCAAAAGAGAGAAGAAAGCAAATGAGACTTCACCCTTGAGCAAACATCCATAGATTGATTGATTCAAGATGTTGCTTACAAAGCCACTCCCTCAAGGAGGACAAGAGCTCAATCCAAGAACACATACAAATTTCTCTCTAAACCTCTCCTCTCCAAACCCTAACCCTAACTAGGGTTTTTGCAAATGAATGCCTAAGTGCTTGGGGTTTTTTTTCATCTCCCCCCTTTATATTTATAGGAGAGGCTAGGTTTCTCACATGGGCTCCCATTAAGGCCCAACACAAATGGGACCCACACACACATACAAATCTGTTGAAGCAATCGTCTGCTTCACCATGTGTAGGTTGATCGACTCTCATCATGTCGGCAAGTCTCTCCCGTCCAATTCCATCGGAACCTCCAATGCACTTGCACCAACCCCCCCGCGCCGCTTGATCCAACCAATACAACGAATCGCCTGCTCGATCCATCTTGTCCATTCTGCACCATGCTTGAGTCACATGACCTCACCCGGCATCCATGATCATTCTGGACCGCAGCTCTCCAAGCTTAGTCCCGATCCTCCTCACCGTTGACGTCGTTGACCTGCAAGCCACCTGCACAGCAATAGATAAAGAAATAATCTCCAGGAATAAGTTCTTCACAACTTGACCCACATTAGCTCAACAATGCAATATGCAACAATAAAGCATTGAAACTGATGCATTAAACACAACGAAAACACAACAATGCCAAAATGGCCGAAGTCCAAGTGGAAGTCGGTCGAACCGCCCTACCATACCGGTCAGACCGATTTCCCAGCGGTCGGACCGATTCCATAACGGCGGTCAGACCGCCCCAAAAGACTTAGCCAAAATTCAACTTGAAAATCCGCAAGCTCTCTGGAATTTTCCAATGGATAGAAATTTTGACTGGGAGCTCCAAAAATTATGTGACTACATCCAGGAGACTCCCCTCTCATGCCTACACAACCTATTTTTGGTATAGCCCCAAACTCCATCATCAACTGTGGGCGGTCGGATCGCCACACACGGCCCGACCGTGGCTTGGCTTGGCCGGACCGCCAATGACTCGACAAAGACAAGTTTTCGAAAATGCGAGATTCCTCAAACCAACAACGCCATTGCCAATTGACTCATCACTCTAAGATCATGCACATATCCCCACGATATCCACACATAGTCTTCGAAGTACTCCTCTTCATAAAACTCCGAGCTCCCTGCTTCTTCCTTGATGACTGATCAACAAATGATGTATAGTTGTGAGTACATAAAGTACTCGGCAAGTCGTAGGAAAATATACACAAATAGTATTCATGCAAGGCTTGAACAAGGATAACTTTATGGTTATTTTATAGAAAATAGTATTGACAGTAAATAGATTGAAAAACACAAGTTAAAAGATTTAATACATAAGTGAACAAGTTCTTTAAAATAACTAGTGAACAAACCTATTCACTTCCCAACCATTAACCAACATCCAGACCGCTTCCCAACCAAATCATTCCAACATTTTACTCCACCCTCGTGTGAAATCACAGCATTGTTCATAACCGGGACACGATCGTTAGAATAGTTTTTAACACTTTGCAGAGGTTGTACAACTTGACCCACAGCAGATAATCATCTTGATAAAAACACACATTTCTTTAGACACGTGAATCAAGGAGAGACTATCACAAGGCTTTTACAAAGTTTCGTTTTGACTCGGTTCTGCTCACTAAGGTTTCGCCATTCTAGATCCCCTCTTGCACTGTTTATTTTGCTCGCTAAGGTTTCGCCACATAGACCCCCTTTTGCGTCGCCCGCTAAGGTTTAGGCAAGGTAGTCAGAGCCGAGATCACGAGTCGGATCGATTTGCCTCCAGTAGGATCGAATCATAGAATCGGTGATTCTACGAATTTGTAAAAATACACATATTTAACATCTATATTATAAGTTTGTATGATTCTGATAAGGTTTACCACTTACTTATTACCAAAAAAGGGGCAAAACACTTCTTATCATACAATAGAAAAATATAATGGTCTGACATGATGGGTGATATAGTTCTGAACAATAGGAGAACAACATTACCATACTGATATAATATTTTGCATACTCCTTGTTTATTTATAGTTTCATTCTCAAAAATGAATATCAATAAATTTTGCTCTATAACAAAATATCAGTAAAGCCTGACCTCTTAAAAAATTGTAATTTTTTTTGCCCTAAGTCTATGCGAGTAGGATCGACAGTGCGATTTGGATCGACAGGTTGTCGTGGGTTTGTAGAATCGTAAGACTCTAAGAGTAGGATCGGGATTCTAACTACCTTGCACACAGGCCCCCTCTTGCGTCGTGCTCGCTAAGGTTTCGCCACACAGGCCCACTCTTGTGCCACGTATCAACCCAAACAGAACCAAATCAAATCATTGCTAATAAGTCAACTAGGTCCACCCCATCCTGGACATGTGGATGTATGGTATGATCCAGATCAATGACACATAAAGTTAAGTCCTTAGTGACTACTCATGCGAGGCAACCACATCCCAAAAATTCTCTCCCTTTACTGCACAATCATTTGCCTGGGTACGAAATCATTTTTGGTTTAACCCGACCAAATGGCAATCCATGCCATGGCATAATAAATTTTAATAATAGTGGCCGCGCCACAATTCCATATTTTATTAAGTCAAATTTAATTATTTATGAGCATGCGATCATGAATCCCATCGTATACTAAAGCATGGCTAAGCATATTACGCATCCAAGTAGGTAAATAAGTATGGCCAACTAAGATTATCCAACCTATGGTGTCCAATGGTATATGTTGTTCACAATTATTCAAGGAGGCATATCGGCAATTGGGTAATTAACTAATCCCGAAAGCAGTTATTATAAAACTAGCAATGCATATTGATATAAAAATAATATAATTTTATAAAATGGGTACAACATGATCAAAGGTCTACGACTTACCTTTGTATAAGGTTTGAGAGGCTTCGGCGGATGGGTTCAGGTATTCTTCAGAAAAGCTGGAATCTATACGTGCGAAAAGAGCCAAATAAATACAATAATTTCAAATAAAATAAAAAAACAAAATTAGTAGCTAAATAAAGAGGTTGAATTTAGGAATGAGAATCGACGGAATCAAAGTTCGTGTGAGGGAGAACGAACGTCTGGAAGTTTGTGCTCACATGAAATGATAGAAATTCTAATAAATTGGAAGAAAGAGAAAGTTTGATTGAACTTGTGCTAGTTTTTGTTTTGGTTTCACAAAGCAAGCAAAAGGAGGGGATGACACAAGAGGCCCACAAGTAAGTGAGAGGAGGGTGGAAGAGAGGCTACTATGTAAGACTAGAGGTCCCACATGGAAGTGTCATCAAGAAAAGAAATGGAAAGAAGAAGAAGAAGTAGCAGCCATAGAGAAGCTCCAGGCAGTAGCTCGGGTGGCGCCAGAGCAAGGTGAGGCGCCGACGAGGAAAGGGATGGGGCGGCCGGCGAGCTAGCAAAATGGAATCCCGGTGAGGTGAGAAACCCAAGGGCGGTGGTGGCGCGGCCGGCGGTGAGATAGGCGTGCGGTCGATGTGGGGGCAAAGAGGCGACGGAGCTCCGACGATCTTTCGGCGAGGGGAGCGAGAACATGGTGTAGAACACGGAGAGACAAACTCAATGGTGGTGGTGATGTCGCTGAGGGATCAATGACGGCGACGGAAGATGAGGAGGAAGGTGGTTTGGCCGGCGGTGGTAGAATGCAAAATGCGACGAGATGGATGGAAGAGGAGATGGCGAACTAGGGGAAAGGGAGGAGGAAGCGAGGGGCATGCCGTGACGCGGTTGGCATGCAGAATGGATGACCGAAGAGGGAGAAAGGAGATGGTGGTACTCCGGCTGGTTTGCACGGGAGCTCTGGAGCTTCTGTCGTGGGAGCTTTGGTGGGGAGAGGGAAGGAGAGGGGGAGAGGAGGTTGTTGCACCCTTTTATAGGCGAGAAAGGAGGAAGGGGAGGCAGCACGGGAAGGAAGGCGCGGGCTGGGGAGGGTCGTGCGGCATGGGGAGCCAGGGGA
The DNA here is from genome assembly GCA_036346395.1 of Hsuehochloa calcarea. Lineage (NCBI taxonomy): Eukaryota > Viridiplantae > Streptophyta > Magnoliopsida > Poales > Poaceae > Hsuehochloa > Hsuehochloa calcarea. Next base: position 29,073,137 of record CM070611.1, read on the forward strand.
TGGGGCCGTGCGGCCGGGGGATGGGCGGTAGTGTAGGTGGCATGGGGAGGCCAGGGCTTAGGCATGGTAGAGGGATGGGGAGGCGACATGGGGAAAAAGTGTAGGGCATGGGCTGCCATGGCGCAAGGTGTGCTCAGGAAGAAGCACAGTAGAAAAGGGAAGAGAGAGAAAAGGGAAAGGGAAAAAAATCTGAAAAATCCCAAAAAATAAATCCAAAAATTCAAGAGTTTTTTTATATAAAATTCCTTAGAACCTGAAAAAATAAAATAAAATAATTTAGTATTTAATTGAAGTTTATTTTAATTATTTAAAATGTTTTCATTAATAAATTCAATTTAAGCTTTAAATTAAACTGATAAAATCCAAATGATTATTTTTATTTTTAAAGCTTCAAAATAAATCTCCACTTTAAATTAAATTTATCAACGAATGAAATAACCTTGGGGAAAACAGAAAAGAAATAACTTAAATTGAACTCCAAGAGAATAGCAAAAGAATTGGAGAAAAATCCAATAAACTCATTTTGAATTTAATTAAAGTTTGTTTTAATCATTTAAAAAGTCTTCATTTTTGGAAGTTTCAATTTAATCTTTAATTAATTCAATAAAATTCAAATGATTCATTTTATTTATAAAGTTTTAAAATGACTCTTAAATATGAGAAAGCTGAAAAGAAATAAAAAGAACTCCATGGAAAAACAACCGGGTCTTGGAAAAGGAATTTCAAGAAAAAGCCAGAAAATCAAATAAATCCATTTTTATTTCATTGGAGTTGGATTTACTCACATTAATTTTTTTTTTGAATTTATAAAATTTCAAATTAAGCTTTAACAATCCAGGGAAAAAAAAAATCAAATGACGATTTTTATTTTTAAAATTTCAAAAAGGACTGAAAATTGAGATGTTACACAAGGCTAGTTTGCAATGACTTAATTAACTAAAGCCGTCCCATACCAACACATATGGTTGTACGCTTAGACTTAGATTGATGGCAACAACGTTCAATCCTTAATTGACCCGGGTGCGATCTCCCCTATCTACTAGTGAGGTGTAACATCACAAGGTTATGTTACCAAAAATAAAATTAATAAAGTTATTATTTTATTATATTTTCTAAAATTTCAAAAGCTTTTACCTAATTATTTAAAGCTAAAATAAATTAATTCCAAAAATTAAATTACGTTGTGGTGGCGACCACGGAAAATGTTCGTCCTGTTGAAATATGTGGTGTCTAATGCTTTGTAATATCACTTTGATTTGTCAAAAATTAGGTGTTATGACGTTGTGCTGAATGTTATGTAATATCAATGTGATTTGTCCACAAAGTATGTGACGACGTTGTGCTGAATAATATGTAATGTCATTGTGTTTTATTGACAAAAGATGTTATGACGTTGTGCTGAATGTTATGTAATGTCATTGTCATTGTGATTTGTTGACAAAAAATATGCTAAAAAATAATCAGTAGAAATTGTAATTTATCAAAAATAATCAGTAGAAATACAAAGTGGAGAGGATCTCTGTCGTCATTTGAATTGGCGATAGGGAGCTCCCTGTACTATTGAACCCTTCTGTCGTCAATTGAAATGGCGACAGACTCCTGTGGTGCCTAATTTTGTATTTTTTGACTATTTTTTATGTAGTTATCTTTTAAATTAATATTTTTTTGTTGAAAAAACCACGGCCTCGTGGAGGACCTCGTTGCAGTATTTGGCATAACTAGTGCCGGCCATGTCCCGGTTCTCCGGTAACCTACGGGGAATTCACCTATTAGGAGTGGGTACGTAGAGATTTTGTCTCTGATGCCTTTTACGGGGATTCTAGTTTCCTCCATCCCCGCTCCCCGATGTACTCCCAATAAACGAGTATGTTTTGTTGAGGAACCGTTTCTGGTGAGTCCAGTCCGAACGATAACCTCGTAGACAAATATAGAATCATATCAAATAATGCAAGAACACAAGAACAAAATAATAGATTGAACACAGAGACGTATGAGATTTCTTACTTCTCTTTATTGCTCTTCAAACGATCAATCCTTTACAATGACTAGCACCATCTATTTATAGTCTACAATCCCTACTAGAGTTTGGAATGGAGTGCCCATATATGGGCCGGCTACTGGGACAAATCCATAGTTTCCCAACATGTTTGATTCAGACATTCATTTGGCAGCACAGGAGGGGAAAAACCCTTTATATGCACGGGGCACGTGGGCCTTACACCGATGATTTGATTTGGTCCGCGCCGCCAGATGGATAAGAAGCGTACTCCGAAAGGTCTCTCTCTCTCTCTCTATATATATATATATGTGCTTGTGTGTGTGTATTATTTTTATTTACCATTATATTTTATAAAATACTGCAATCAATTTGTTATGAATCTTCAAAATAAGAGATTCATGCTTAGAATTAAGCATTTATAGCTATAACAACAGCATAGTTATACTGTTCGTTAGAGTATTTATTCAGAGGGGGTGAAAACTATAATATAATTCTCAATGAAACAACTATCGTACAACAATAGAGCACTCATATTAACATATTTCCAATCTTACCCCTGAATTCGTAGCAATAAAATAATAAGAACAAGGGTATTTATGTACTAAACAAAAACTGTCTGGTTTAGTGAAACCAACACCGGTTCGCTAATTTACTAGAAAACTTGCCGGTTCAGGTCGAATGCATGGATGGTCTTTGAGCTGAATTGAGCTGGCTAGGTCTTCGGTTCCGGCTTTTTCTAGTTTAACCGATGGTCCGGTCCGACTTTTTGTACTATGAATGTGAGTAGGAGGCCAATAGTTCAAGGGAGATTAGAAAAAAAAAACCATTTTTAGAGGGAACATATGAACAGATTAATGCAGGAAAGAAATATAGCATGCATGATGCGTATATACGGGAGTTCCCACGTATTAAACACATGGAAATTAATCCGCTCTAATATAAGTGGGCCGATAGAAGGACCTTAATTCGGTGTTGTTCAACTAAAAAAAGAAACACATGTCACAACGAAGTTTAAGCCTCACTCCATGAATATAGTCCATGCCACAATGAGAAACAACAGCTTGGCTTCTTTATGTTTCTAATTTTTTCCATTTAGAAAGATTAAGTTTTGATTATAGTGGTCTAACAAAAGAAACATCTAAGCATTGCCTTATTCCTCGCAAGTAAATAAATAAATTGCCTTACAAGATATACTTAGAAAGGTGATACAGTCAATATGCCCTTAGAAAATTCGTCCGGTTTACATATCAAAACAGTACCAACACTAGTCATAAAAGAGTGACTTTTTAGACATCACACGGTCTCCAAAATACAACGTTGACCACTAATTTCTATTGTAATATGCTTATAAAACCTAGTAAGAACTTAATATTATAAAAGTTTTCTCAGCCTAGCAGGCTATTATCATCGCTTTATCGAGAATTTCTCCAAGATCACGAAGCCAATGACAGAGTTGCTTAAGAAGGACAAGAAGTATGTGTGGTCCACTATTTATGAGGAAAGTTTTCAAGAACTCAAGAAGAGGTTGACCACAGATCTACCGAAGCTTCGATATCTTTTGTGATACTTCTCGTCAAGGACTGGGATGTGTCCTTATGCAAGAGGGCAAAGTAGTGGCTTATGCATAAAGACAATTGAGACCTCATGAGCTCAATTATCCAACTCATGACTTGGAGCTTGCTGCTGTGGTCCATGCACTAAAGATTTAACGACATTACCTCGTCAGTAATCGTTGTGAGGTGTATTCGGTCCACAAGAGTTTGAAATATCTTTTCACCCATCCGGATATGAACCTTAGGCAAAGAAGGTGGTTGGAGTTGATCAAATATTATGATATTAGTCTCCATTATTATCCGGGCAAAGCCAACATTGTTGCAGACGCACTCAGTCGAAATGCCTATTGCAATACCTTATCGATCAAGGAGCAACAACCCGCCCTCCACGAGGAATTTTAGCGGCTCAACTTGGGAATAGTTGAGCATGGTTTTCTCGCTACCATGGAGATGCAATCTACCTTGGAGGACTAGATCAAGGCTGCTCAACAGTCAGACATTGGGGTGAAACAAATCAAGGAGAATATCAAGAGCGGGACAACCAAGTGCTTCTCGGAAGATGACCATGGAGTCGTATGGTTCGGATCACATCTCGTTGTTCCGAAGGTTATGGAATTGTGGGATTTATTTGTCTATTCTTCCCTAGGCCACAAAGATGTATCAAGATCTCTGGATGAGATTCCGGTGGACCCGAATGAAGAGGAAGATTGTTAGATTCATTGCCGAGTGCGACGTATGTCACTGAGTGAAGTCCGAACATCAGCAACCAACAGGCATGTTACAGCCTCTTCCCATTCCTGAGTGGAAGTGGGACTTAATCGGAATGTATTTTATCACCGGTCTACCCCGTACCTCCGTGGGGGAAAGATGCCATCTGGGTTATCGTTGATTGGTTGACAAAAGTAGCACATTTCCTTTCCGTGCAGACTGATCTTAGTGTGAGTCATCTGGCGGACCTCTACATATCCCACACCATATTCTTGCATGGGGTACCAAAGACAATCATTTCAGATCGTGGTTCCCTCTTCACTGCCCAGTTTTGAAAAAGTTTGCAAGAAGCTATGAGGACTCGCCTTTCTTTCAGCACCGCATACCATCCTCAAACTGATGGCCAAATTGAAAGAGTGAATCAAGTTGTCAAAGACATTCTCCATGCTTGTGTTCTCTCTTATGGGAAGAATTAGGAGAAATGCTTGCCACTTGCCGAGTTCTCCTACAACAATAGCTTTCAAGCTAGTCTTGGCATGGCACCATTCGGAACTTTATAGGGAGAAGATGTAGAACCCTGTTGAATTGGTCTGAGACCGGCAAAAGACCACTCTTTGGTCTGGACTCAATCCAAGAGGTCGAAGACCAAGTCCGGTTGATACGAGACCGATTGCGCACGGCTCAATCACGACAAAAGAGCTATGCAGATCATCGTTGTTGTTGTGAGTTGAGCTTTGAACAAAATGATTTTGTATATGTCAAAGTCACTCTATTAAAGGGGACTCAACATTTCGGCGTCAAAGGCAAATTGGCTCCTTCTTACCTTTCTGCATCATTGAGAGGAGAGGAGCTGTGGTCTACAAGTTGGACTTGCCCACTGCACTTTCAGGAGTACATGATGTATTCCACATGTCTCAATCGAAGAAATACCTCCGTGTTTCAACCGAAGAAGCTCCTTTAGAAGGTCATGATATACAAGAAGATCTGACCTACAGTGAGCATCCTTTTCGCATCCTTGAAGAAGCTAAACGGAAGACAACAAATCGTGCCATCAAGTTTCTCAAAGTTCAGTGGACAAATCATCTCAAAGATGAAGCGACTTGGGAATGAGAGGATCACTTTCGCGCAGACTATCGTTCCTTCTTTTCCGAGTGACGGAATCTCGGGACGAGATTCTTGTAGGGGGGAGGGGGAGATTTGTAACATCCCAAATCTTGGGTTTGTATTTAAAATGTATAAAAAGGTGAACTTTTTAAAACTTTTGAATATGCATTGGATTTCTGGAGCATTTACATAAATTGTTGCATTTGAAGATTTTGAAATCAAAGAAAACATACAACTCAAATCGAAGATCCAAATGAAAACAGAAATAAAAACTTGTGATCATCCTTGGGAAATAATTTATTTAACTCTTATAATTTTTATCATGAATAAATATAATATTCCAAAATTTTTAAGAACCAAATCAACCCTAAGAAAATTCAAAACCATTCCAATAATCCCCGCAGTTAAAGGATTGAAAATAAGAAAATAAAATATTAACAGTGAGGTATCAAAATTTTGTGGATGCTAGGTCATCCCAGGAACCTCCCTGAAAAATGTCAGAATTTTTGAAATTTATTTGCTATTTTTAAACCCCCGGTCAAAGTCGAGTGTTTGAATTAAACCTCAGTCAACAGTGCACTGTTGGTTTGACTCGGACCGAACTACTGTTCCACCGACCCGATCCACTTGATTTAACCAAACCAACTAACTGCACCGACTGCACCCGAGTTAGGCTTGGTCCTATTAATGTTCCACCGACCGGACCGACTCGACTCGACCTAACCGCCTAACCCGCGTCCGACCGCGCCGCCTCCGACCGAGCCATTTTCTGTCAGCTTCATGTCCCTCAACATGTTGGTGACGCCAGAGCTTCGACGCCACATGGCTGTTCCGCTCTGTGGACGCCAGCCCACGACATCAATCCACCGCCCCTTTCAACCACGTACTGTAGACTTTCGACCACGTATTGTAGACTTTCGACCATGTACTATAGACTTTCGACCACGTACTGTAGCTAGGTTATTAGTTCCTAATCGTTGTCGTAAGCACATATTACTGTGTAGATACGTTATTAAATGTGTTGACGTTTCGCTTACAAGCAGGCCCGAGTCCTTAAGTACACAACGCACCTTGGTCCATGGACCCGTAGGCTGAGTGCGTGGACTTTCGGTCCATGCACTATTATGTGAGCTGAGAGTATGACGTGTAGGCCCCACCTGTCAGTAGAAATTAATTCAAAAATTTAAATGAAAAAGAATACTATGCAGTGGACCCCACATGTTATTGACTATGGCTGGCTTCAGCTCGGTAAGAAAGGTATTCAATATTTTAGAAATTCTAAAATGATTTATTGTTGAACTGAAAAATCATTTAATTTCAAAATACATCACTAATTCATTCTAACTCCAAATCTAGTGAAACCAATTTTGTTAATTTTAATTTTAAATGAACTTTAATATGGTATATGTTTTGAACATGTTACTGTCCTAGAAAAAAATAGTTTTAATATTTCTCACGGAATAGGATTATTTTTATACTAGAAAGGTCTTTAACTTCAAAAATTCATAGAAAATTCTTATAAACTCCAAATAAGGAGAATAAAGTTATTATGGTTATAAATTTTTATTCTCTATCATTCCATATTTTTTTTATATCCACCACATTTCTGAAATTTTTTTGCTAAAAAGATAATTTTTGAATGAATAGAAACAGATTGCATTTTTTTTTCTGATTTTTTCTTCCCCTTGATCTTACAATGGCCATAATTTCCACATACAAACTCCAAATAAAATAATTTTTATTTATAAATTCATATAAAATCATAATCTACCTACTGTGAAATTTTCATGCATTTGGGATAAATTTGAATTTTTGGATATATGTGGTGTTATGTGTTCTTATTCGCATTTATTATTCAAACATTTGATTACGAAGATCCAAACAAGTTCTAGTGTGATCCTGAACAGCAGCAAGTAGATTATCTTCAACCAGGCAAGCAACCCCCCTTTGATTTTATTGATCCAATTACCTTCGTTACAAAATATCTTGTTTGCAACTTGTATGTATGCATGTTCTACTTGAATGATTATTTTTTCATTAGAGGTAGTTATTTCTATTAGATGCATGATCTATAGCAAATGTTTATCCCTTGCCACTAGCCCTAAGCTATTATTCCCGCTGATGTTAGTGCTCGGTGGATGTTATAGAGTCTATACATGTTTATGCGAATTGATGCTTAGTTATGCTTAGATTTCGATAGAATTGAGCGGTTATCGACAAAGTCGATAACCTTGATCACAAAAATTATTTTATTATGCCATGTCCATTACCATGTGCTATATTAATTTGTAAACTAAAAATGTAAATGAAATGATTTAGACTTGGGCACGTGGTTGGATGGCGTGTTGTTGGGTGTGTGGATGCCTTGCCTTAGTCAACAAGGACCACACATCTTGTTTCACCAAAATCAAGCATTATTGCATGCTAACCACATGAGAGAGATATGTGACCTCTCTTGACTTAGTACTTTGGCGCGTGTTAGCTCCGGGTCGCATGGTTGTTGTTGTTCTGTTAAAAAATATTCTGTTGTTGTTGTTGGGCGTGCGGGATGGGTTCCAGGTTTAGGTTCCCTACCCTGAGGGGCATCGTAGTTATCGCGCTACTGATGACTATGACACAACTTATGTGTTTCCATCCATCCGGGAGGCTCGTAGTTAATACATTATATTGGAAACGTCTCGTAGGACTTAGCCTTGCAGGTATACCTAAGGAAGTGTTCTCTATAGCTTGGTGAAAAGGTGGTCTGGCATGTGGGTACATTGGTACACCCATGCAGGTACATTGGTACACCCATGCAGGGTATAAACTATTCGAATAGCCTTGTTCTAGGTTATGAACATGCTTGGGATTGGACTTGTAGTAGTTAGACTTAACGTTTTGGAATTTTAACTTTAAAACTTGATCGGTTGGCATTGAGAATGGTCCCATGCTATGTTTGTGAGCTGCGGGACAGCCATCTGTTGCTGTTTAGATGTTGTCTCATATTGTTTACTCGTTGTTATTTAAAGTATAAAAAATATTTGCTCACTTGCCATTTCAATCTACTACTTGTACTTCAAATAAAATGTTGATTTATGCTGAAAATTGTTTAGTGTTGTAGCCTTCCTTTGAAACATGAATGCATCTAAATATTCTTTTGCTTGTAAATCTTTCGAGTACAACTTTGTACTCAACCCGGTTGCTGCAATTTCAGAGGAGGTTGACCCCATGGGGTTAATCATTGTGAGACTGTCTACGAGGACGACGACTAGCTCGGCGGTCTTCTGGTCAGGTTGCCTTGTGGGTAAGGGCAGCTGATCAGCTTTCTTTTATGCCATCTTATGGCTTTTGGTATTCTACTGCGTACTTGACTTTTATTCTTACTATTTGGTCGGTCGTCCGTATGTATGAAAACTGAAGTTGTATAATGATTATGTTGTAATATTTTGAGGCTACAATATTGTGATATTATTGTATGGCTTTGCTTTTGATATTGTTTTGTGAGGTATGTGTGTACTGCTCCTGGGAGGTACACAATACACCGAGAGCGGGATATTTGATTTGTAATGCTAGAACCAATCGAATGGTTAAGTATTACAAGTTAAATACACTAAGTCCTCACAGAAGGTTGGAAAGGGAGAAAATCATCACTCTCATATTTACACATCAATGTTCCAATAAATAAAAAGTGCAAACTTAGACCTGAAATAGTGGATTGTGTCTGTCTAGGATATACTCATCATAGTACAGGCTATAGGTTTCTAGTGGTTCAATATGGGATATCTGACATGCCAATCTATATGATAATGGAATCCCGAGATATTATTTTCTTTGAAAATATATTTCCTATGAAGAATTCACATATCTCTTCTAGTCAAGCAAATAATTTAACTCCTGAACCTACTGCTCCAATTGAGTACATTGAACACACACATGAACACGTTGATGAGGAGGAGGACAGTGTTGTTACTCCTGAAAGGAGCAAGAGACAAAGGATTGCAAAATCATTTGGTGATGACTTCATTGTGTACCTTGTCGATGAAGTTCCTAAATCTATTTCAAAGGCATATGCATCTCCTGATGCAGAGTACTGTAAGGATGCGGTTCGGAGTGAAATGGATTCCATTATCGCTAACGGAACTTGGAAAGTCACCGATTGTCCATTTGGTTGTAAGCCAGTTGGATGCAAGTGGGTGTTCAAGAAGAAGCTTAGGCCTGTTGGTACAATAAAAAAGTACAAGGCTTGGCTTCTGGCTAGAGGTTATACTAAAAAAGAAGGTGTGGATTTCTTTGATACATACTCACTTGTTGCTAGATTAACCACTATTTGAGTACTATTATCTTTGGCTGCCTCATATGGCCTAATTGTCCATCAAATGGACGTAAAGACAACTTTCCCCAATGGCGAGTTGGATGAGGCAATTTATATAGATTAACCTGTTGGATTTGTAGTACCTGGATAAGAGGGCAAGATTTGTATGTTATTGGAATCTTTATACGACCTCAAACAAGCACCTAAACAATGGCATGAGAAGTTTGATAGAACTTTGACATCTGTGTGGTTTGCGGTAAATGAAGCAGATAAATGTGTATAGACCGCTATGGTGGGGGAAAAGGAGTAATACTTTGTTTGTATGTTGATGACATACTTATCTTTGGGACAAACTGTAATATTCTGAAAAAATAAATAAATAAATAATAATAACGTCTTAAGGGTCGGTGCGTAATTAATCAAATAGAATACGTGAAAATAGGATATTTCAGAGTTTTTTTAAGAGCTATATAAATCGTGGGAGTGGATTCTAGAAACCCTAGCCGTATTTTTTCTTTTTTCTCCACCTAGCCACCATTGTTTTTTCCTGCTCCGCGCCGCCACCGTGTCGCAATACAGACCACCGATCGCACGCCAAGATCCGAGCTCGAGCTCTCGCCATCGTTTGCCTGCTGCATGTAATGCATGTGCGCGCATGGAAGCCGGCCACGTGAAGCCCTGCCCGTTGCCTGAAGCTGTCCACCGTTCGCTTCAGCCGTGACGCCACGAAGCACGTGAAGCCTTCGGCTGTTTTGGTTGCCTTGTGTGCACATCCTGATAGTAGCGTAAGTGATGTTTCTTTTCATGCAGGCAGGAGTTGGCATTAGTAGTTGATTAGTGCTCAGGTTGCTAGCCTCCCGAGTAAGTAATCAATTAGCTCACAAATTGATTGATCAGCTATTTTGGTTGTGGTTAATTAGTTTTGTTCACATGGTTAGCTATGGTGATTTACTAATCACGCAAGGGTAGATTAATTAGTTCTGTTAATTAATGGAGAGAGAAGAGCTAGCATGTTTGTAAGGGAAATTATTTAGCATGTTTTTAGTCGGGAAGAAATCGAAAAGTAGATTGGTTTAGCTTGCTGTTCTGTTGAACGATTTATTCGGGTACCTTAATGGCAAATTTTGGAAATATCATCTACTAGTTAATTGTAGATAATTTCGATATCTTTCTATAGCATATTTTATCATGTCGATCGGACAAGTAGAATTCGAGTTATCATTTTCGGAAGGCTGCTGTCATTGTGGTTGTCGTCTTTCGGCGCTGTTTTGGTAGACTGCGGATTAAAAATAGTAAATAGACTAATTAGAGTTTTTGATCTACATGAAAGATGTAGATAATTGTCCAATAGTTCTGGAGAATCTAAGAACTCGCATTTTGGTTGGGTAAAATAAAAGTTATGAATTTAGTAAGACCTGCTGTTCCGAAGCGGACAGATCGGTTTTCTGGGCTAAAAACGGAGGGTTAGATGATTTAATTAGAAGTCTTCGTAATCTAAGAAAATGTGGAGAATTTTATGAACAATCGAGAACAGGGTGGTTTGTCGTGATTGGACTTTTGAGTCAAAAGTTACGTTCGTTTTAGTACCAAGACAGCAATGGGTAATTATTCGGTACCGGAGAAGCGTGGTTGATTTGGGGACGTATAGGAGCGATGTCGATTGATTGCTATTCTTGATGTTGTAGTTTGTATTGAAAATTTGTGTATATAATGTAGGAGAGGAGTCGTGCTTGTTGCCATCTTCTAGCCAAATCGTGCGTCGCATCTAGTAAAGGCAAGTGCATGGTAGACATCGATCAATGATTGATCATCGCTTTATCTTCCATTACCATTATTGTTGTGCTTTTATTTTATTTAATTGCAAGCAATGGAACGGTATGGATTTATATTGTTATGGACATGATGAAAAAATTGGAAATGATGAGTATGATGAAATCTTGCATTTTTGCATTCATAAGCATCTTTGCATATGAGAAGGTGATCATGATTGATCACAACTCCACGGGAGTGGAGGAGGTCCCCGATCCTTGAGGAGGAGCGGGCTTGAGAGTGAATGTTGTCGCGAGCATTCACTCATACTATACCGGTATACGCGAAAGAAGTGCATGTGGGCATGTAGATTAGATTTGCATTGATACATGAGATTAATGGATGTGAATCAAAGAGAAGATAACTGCATGAGAATATTAATAGAAGTACCTGTGATGATAATGAAGTTATTGAATGCTGTTGATTTATTATTGTTCGTTGTATATGGATGTGTTTGCTGAGTCGTGGACTCACCCTTGCTCTTTTGTTGTCTTTAGGTGATCTTCGAGGGCGCCGTAACTGAGAGCGAGTAGAGCACATGGACAACACATGATCATTTGCCATAAGAATCTTTTCATTCAAAATTGGTTTACTCTTGGACATGTTAGAGGTTGAATAAAGTTTAGGACAACGTTTTGGACTAGACTATTTGTTTTAATGATTTGGATTCATTGGTTGGTGCTATTTTGGACTATTTACCTGGTTATATTCCCCTTGCTTATTTATTATCGTTTGATCCATAATTATGCATGTTCTTTTGTGATCCATAGATATGTTTATTGTTGTTTTCCTGCTGTAATTTTATAGTGTGTCGATAATTATTAGATTAGAGAGTAGTGTGGTGGCATTCTAGGCTCGGTGTTGGGTTGTTATTACGATTGGTATCGTGAGCGGGCTTTAGGTCCGTGGTGAATAGATTAACAACTTAGGCAAACTAAAATTGTTAAAATTTGTTTTAGTTTTAGTAAAACAACTAAAATATGCTAATGGTTAACTAACCTAAAATTTGACACACTAGTGCACGTGAGGTTAGAGAGAGGTACGAATATAGTTTTACGCTTAGCTATGTTGTTCATTGATGCATGATTTTATTTTGACCTTTGAACTCATTGTGTATTGTTGATTGTGGTTGATAGCTATGCCGAGAGGTAGAGGACGTGGTCGTGGTGGCCGCGGTGCGTGGGGTCGGGGCCGGGTGAGGTTCCGTGGAGCCACCTCTGTGTGCTTGAGTCGATGGTGAGGGGGTCTTTGTTGACCGCCTCGGTTGGGGTCGAGATGAGACCCCGCTTTCTTTGAGAGAGTTGGTGGGAGAGATCCGTGCTCGTCAACAGCGCCGCACTCTTCTTCGCGCATCTGTTGTTGCTCCCGCCGCACCTCCACCGGTTCTGAGGCGCGATGACACTTCGAGAGTGGATGGGGTTGAGGTTGGATCCGTTTGACTGCCTGGTACACCGTCGAGCAAATGGACCTGTTGCGCTACATGGAGAGACAGTTTGAGCTTTGGAGATGTCTTCACATCGAGGGTCCGCTTTGTAGCCTTTTAGCCGAAAGGGCAAGCGGATATTTGGTGGGAGGGCGTGTTGTCTTGAGGACCGCCACTCAAGGGCTAGTCACTTGGGAGGACTTTGTTGATCGGTTCAAGGAAAGTTTTACCCCTACTCTTTTGTTGAGAAGATGGAGGTTGCCTTGACGACCTTTGCTCGGGGAAGAGGTCTATTCTTTGAGTATGAGGCCGAGTTCAACAACTTGGTTCGCCGTCCCTTCAAAGAGCGAACGATGATCTTCGAAAGCCAAGAGGTTCCGTCGGGTCTCAATTCGAGTAATGCAGCATGTGTTGGGAGCTACTCCACTACGTGACTACAGCTCTGTTGTGGAGCAAGCTAGGGGCATGGAGTTGGAGATGCACCTCACAAAGGCGACAAGCCTCGTGGATCGGTTGCTTCGTGGTGACGTAAGAGGAGCTCTAGTGAGGGAAGTGGGTCTGCTCAACACACGCTTTCAAGAAATTCAAGGAGGACCGCATCCTTCAAGTCTAAGCAATCGAGGCCGTTCTCTTCTTGGCGCCCGTCCTTTTGCAGGTACTCCGGCTCTTCGTCCTGTCCCAGGGCAGGGCATGCTTTGCTTTAAGTGCGGAGATGGACACTGCCACGCCGAGTGCTCTTGGACGGGAGATTGCCGTCAATGTGGCCGACCGGGTCACAAAGAGCGGGTGTGTCGCCAGAACCCCGCTAGCGTGATCAAGTGGGAGCCCGTGCCATCCTCTTCTTCGGGTCCCGCCAAGATCTTTCCGGATGATGGTCGCTCCTCTGCTGCCGCCATTTCCTTGGCTTGGGCGCCTCGGTGGGTACTATCGGGCACCGCCACCTTCGGCACCGCCAGTGGTGCACGACCGCCTTACCGCACCGCCACAAAGAGGTTGTCGGGCTCTCGCCGCCCCGCCGTCGTCTTCTTTCGCCATGGCGCCACCTGGAGTGTACGCCATGCCCACAGCGGAGTCCGAGGGTCGTCCTGACGTGGTGACAGGTACTTTGCTTGTGGATTCATTTGATGCTTTAGTCCTTTTTGATTCAGGGGCTACCTTTTCGCTTTGTCTCGACGTTTGCTAGGAGAGCGAACTTGAGTATGCAAAGATGGATTTCTCAATCGGTGTTGGTTAGTTCTCATGGGGTATTATTGCGAGTTCTACTGCTTGTCCCGGTGTTCTATTGTCATTGATGGAGAGAAGTTCACGCGAATCGATAGTTATTCAAATGGAGCCGCTCGACGTTATCTTGGGTATGGATTGGTTGCACTCTTTTCGAGCCGTGATATCCTGCTTTACGTAGAATAGTCTCGTGCGCACTCCCCTGGGAGACTTTGACCTTTCAGGAGTGCGCCTCGCGCTCTCTTTCGATATTACCGGATCGTTCCCGGCCGCGTCAAAGCGAATCGGGCTTCTTTTAGCTCTTGCCGAAACCGAGTGTGGCTTCGCAGATTGAGGAGATTCCAGTGGTTAGTGATTACCCGGATGTGTTCCTACCGAGCTTAGGGCTTGCCACCGCGAGACGTGGAGTTTCGCATTGATCTTGTTCCAGGTACTCGGCCCATCTCGATGTCTCCATATCGACTAGCACGTCCGTTTCAGGACGAGTTGAAGAAGCAATTGGATGATTTGTTGGCTAAAGGTTTGATCAGGCGTAGTGTATCGCCGTGGGGAGCTCCTGTTCTATTCACAGAGAAGAAGGATGAGAGTTGGCGTATGTGTGTTGATTATCGTGCGCTTAATGCAGTCACAATCAAGAACAAATATCCATTGCCCCGCATTGAGGACTTGTTTGATCGGTTGAATGGAGCTCAAGTATTCTCCAAGATCGATCTCCAGTCAGGGTATAATCAAATCCGTGTGCGTGAGCAGGATGTAGAGAAGACTGCTTTCTCCACCAGGTATGGGCATTATGAGTATAAAGTTATGTCCTTTGGATTGACTAATGCACCTGCCATTTTTATGGAGACCATGAACAACATGTTACATGAGTATCTAGATGACTTCGTGGTGGTGTTCATTGATGATATTCTTATCTATTCCAAGACTAATGAGGATCATGAGCGTCATTTGAGGCTGGTTTTAGATACTTTGAGAGACCACAAGTTCTATGCTAAATTGAAGAAGTGTGAGTTCTGGATTTCAGAAGTGAGTTTTCTGGGGCATGTGATAAATCCTCAAGGTATTGCTGTTGATCCTAGCAAGGTCTCCACAGTGGTGGATTGGAAGAGGCCGACTAATGTGAAGGAGGTGAGGAGTTTCTTGGGATTGGTGGTTATTATCGGCGTTTTGTGCAGATTTCTATCATCGCCAAACCGATGTCTCAACTTACTCGTAAAGGTGTGAGATTCCAGTGGGTCGATGAGTGTGAGCGCAGTTTAGCACTTTGAAAGAGAGGTTGGTGACCTCTCCTATTCTCACTCTTCCCGAGCCAGAAAGCGGTTCACGCCTTTTCAGATCGTCTCGAGTGGGTCTTGGCTGTGTTCTCATGCAAGACGGTAAGGTGATTGCTTATGCGTCGAGACAGCTTAAAGAAGCACGAGCGAATTATCCCACTCATGATTTGGAGTTGGTCATGCGGTTGTCTTTGCTCTCAAGATTTGGAGGCATTATCTATACGGTGAGCCTTGTGATATTTTTACGCATCACAAGAGTCTCAAGTATATCTTCACTCGAAGGATCTGAATTTGAGGCAAAGGAGGTGGTTGGAATTGATCAAGGACTACGATCTTACTATTCAGTATCATCCAGGCAAGGCCAATGTAGTTGCGGATGCTCTTAGTCGCAAGGCGACTCCGCTACTCTAGATTGCCTCATTGCTGATTTTGATCGTATGGGAATATCTTATTGTTATGCGGGTACATCACATGTTGAGACACGCTTGATTCTTGAGTCATTTATTCGGCACTGCAGTGAAAAGCACAACAGAGTGACCGGTTATTACAGGAGGTTAGGAAGCGCCCGGACGAGGGTAAAGAGGGTGATTTTAGTATGGATGATTCGGTACTTTGAGGTTTAAAGGCCGTCTTTGCGCATCGCAAAAGGCGGAGGTCAAAGATGATATCTTGAGGAGGCACATCGCACTGCATAATCGCTCATCCCGTGAGACTAAGATGTATCGAGATTTGAAATGTAATTTTTGGTGTAAAAGAATGAAGGTGGATATTGCTAACTATGTGGCTTCTTGTGGTGTTTGTCGCCAAGTGAAAGTCGAGCACAAGCGCCCCGCAGGTTGTTGCGACCTTTGGAGGTTCCCAGTGGCCTTGGGATGATATCTCTATGGACTTTGTGGTGGCGTTACCTCGCATACACGCGAGGAAGGATGCGATTTGGGTAGTGGTGGATCGATTCAAAGAAGTCTGCGCACTTCATTCCTATTCGCACGACAAATTCAGCGAGTGATCTAGTACCTATTTATGTGCGTGAAATAGTAAGACTGCATGGTGTGCCAAAGACCATCATTTCTGATAGGGACGCGAAGTTTGTCTCCAAGTTCTGGGAAAGTCTGCAGAGTGCATTGGGCACACAGCTCCGCCTTAGTACAACGTTTCACCCACAGACAGATGGGCAGTCAGAGCGTACTATTCAGACTTTGGAGGACATGTTGCGATCTTGCGTTTTATCTTGGAAGGGTAGTTGGGAGGACCAGTTGCCACTTGCAGAGTTTGCTTATAATAATAGTTACCATTCCAGTATTAGAGCCGCGCCATTCGAGACTCTCTATGGGCGGAAGTGCAGATCGCCACTTTGTTGGGATGCAGTTGGAGAGAAGGCAATTTTGGGTCCGGACTGGATTCAGAAGACCGTTGAGCGTGTGGCCATGGTGAGGCGAATCATTAGCGTACTCGAGCGCATGTAAAAGTTATGCTGATTTGAGGAGGCGTGACTTGGAGTTTGCGGTGGGTGACCAGGTGCTCTTGAGAGTGTCTCCCACTAAAGGTATTGTTCGGTTCGGTACCAAAGGGAAGCTTAGCCCGAGGTATGTTGGACCGTTCTCGATTATTGCAAGAATTGGAAAGTTAGCCTACCGCTTGGACCTTCCTGAGTCCATGCGTGGGGTTCACAATGTGTTTCACGTCTCGATGCTGAGAAAGTTTTTGAGAGACCCAGAGCATAAGATTTCATTAGAGCCGCTGACTATTGAGCAAGATCTCACAATTGAGTCGTGTCCAGCGCGCATTCTGGAGAGGTCGGAGCGAGTGCTGAGGCACAAGACGTTGATATACGTCAAGGTGCTGTGGACTCATCAGTCCGAGAGAGAAGCGACGTGGGAGTTGGAGTCTCGCATGCGCGAGCAATACCCGGAGTTGTTCACGTCGGGTACGTGTTATTTTATTATTTAATTTCAGCAGTGTAGTTTTTATTTGAGTAGAACGGCGAGTAGAATTCGGGGTCGAATTCTGTTAAGGGGGGTAGAATGTAATATTCTGAAAAAATAAATAAATAAATAATAATAACGTCTTAAGGGTCGGTGCGTAATTAATCAAATAGAATACGTGAAAATAGGATATTTCAGAGTTTTTTTAAGAGCTATATAAATCGTGGGAGTGGATTCTAGAAACCCTAGCCGTATTTTTTCTTTTTTCTCCACCTAGCCAGCCATTGTGTTTTCCTGCTCCCGTCTTGCCGCCACCGTGTCGCAGTGCTGACCACCCGGATCGCACGCAAGACCGCCGAGCTCGAGCTCTCGCCATCGTTTGCCTGCTGCATGTAATGCATGTGCGCGCATGGAAGTCGGCCACGTGAAGCCCTGCCCGTTGCCTGAAGCTGTCCGCCGTTCGCTTCAGCCGTGACGCCACGAAGCACGTGAAGCCTTCGGCTGTTTTGGTTGCCTTGTGTGCACATCCTGATAGTAATGCGTAAGTGATGTTTCTTTTCATGCAGGCGAGTTGCCATTAGTAGTTGATTAGTGCTCGGTTGCTAGCCTCCCGAGTAAGTAATCAATTAGCTCACAAATTGATTGATCAGCTATTTTGGTTGTGGTTAATTAGTTTTGTTCACATGGTTAGCTATGGTGATTTACTAATCACGCAAGGGTAGATTAATTAGTTCTGTTAATTAATGGAGAGAGAAGAGCTAGCATGTTTGTAAGGGAAATTATTTAGCATGTTTTTAGTCGGGAAGAAATCGAAAAGTAGATTGGTTTAGCTTGCTGTTCTGTTGAACGATTTATTCGGGTACCTTAATGGCAAATTTTGGAAATATCATCTACTAGTTAATTGTAGATAATTTCGATATCTTTCTATAGCATATTTTATCATGTCGATCGGACAAGTAGAATTCGAGTTATCATTTTCGGAAGGCTGCTGTCATTGTGGTTGTCGTCTTTCGGCGCTGTTTTGGTAGACTGCGGATTAAAAATAGTAAATAGACTAATTAGAGTTTTTGATCTACATGAAAGATGTAGATAATTGTCCAATGGTTCTGGAGAATCTAAGAACTCGCATTTTGGTTGGGTAAAACAAAAGTTATGAATTTAGCAAGACCTGCTGTTCCGAAGCGGACAGATCGGTTTTCTGGGCTACAAATGGAGGGTTAGATGATTTAATTAGAAGTCTTCGTAATCTAAGAAAATGTGGAGAATTTTATGAACAATCCAGAACAGGGTGGTTTGTCGTGATTGGACTTTTGAGTCAAAAGTTACGTTCATTTTAGTACCAAGACAGCAATGGGTAATTATTCGGTACCGGAGAAGCGTGGTTGATTTGGGGACGTGTAGAAGCGATGTCGATTGATTGCTATTCTTGATGTTGTTGTTTGTATTGAAAATTTGTGTATATAATGTAGGAGAGGCGTCGTGCTTGTTGCCATCTTCTAGCCAAATCGTGCGTCGCATCTAGTAAAGGCAAGTGCATGGTAGACATCGATCAATGATTGATCACTGTTTTTTTTCTTCCATTACCATTATTGTTGTGCTTTTATTTTATTTAATTGCAAGCAATGAAACGGTATGGATTTATATTGTTATGGACATGATGAAAAAATTGGAAATGATGAGTATGATGAAATCTTGCATTTTTGCATTCATAAGCATCTTTGCATATGAGAAGGTGATCATGATTGATCACAACTCCACGGGAGTGGAGGAGGTCCCCGATCCTTGAGGAGGAGCGGGCTTGAGAGTTAATGTTGTCGCGAGCATTCACTCATGCTATACCGGTATACGCGAAAGAAGTGCATGTGGGCATGTAGATTAGATTTGCATTGATACATGAGATTAATGGATGTGAATCAAAGAGAAGATAACTGCATGAGAATATTAATAGAAGTACCTGTGATGATAATGAAGTTATTGAATGCTGTTGATTTATTATTGTTCGTTGTATATGGATGTGTTTGCTGAGTCGTGGACTCACCCTTGCTCTTTTGTTGTCTTTAGGTGATCTTCGAGGGCGCCGTAACTGAGAGCGAGTAGAGCACATGGACAACACATGATCATTTACCATAAGAATCTTTTCATTCAAAATTGGTTTACTCTTGGACATGTTAGAGGTTGAATAAAGTTTAGGACAACGTTTTGGACTAGACTATTTATTTTAATGATTTGGATTCATTGGTTGGTGCTATTTTGGACTATTTACCTGGTTATATTCCCCTTGCTTATTTATTATCGTTTGATCCATAATTATGCATGTTCTTTTGTGATCCATGGATATGTTTATTGTTGTTTTCCTGCTGTAATTTTATAGTGTGTCGATAATTATTAGATTAGAGAGTAGTGTGGTGGCATTCTAGGCTCAGTGTTGGGCTGAGGTGTTACACAAACATTGATGTGATTAACGAGGTTAAGTCATTTTTATCCCAAAGTTTTGACATGAAAGATCTGGGAAAGGCTGATGTTATTTTAAATATCATGTTGATCAAGGATGAGAATGAATGAGACTACCCTATTACATTCCCATTATGTGGAAAAGGTCCTGAGCCGTTTTGGCTATATAGAAAGCAAGCTTTCTCCAACAACCTATGATCCTAGTCTAACACTTCGAGAGACTTGGAGACTAGGAAAGGATCAATTGAGGTACTCTCAGATTATTGGTTCACTTATGTACTTGATTGGTGCTACTTGTCCCGACATCTCTTTTGCTATAAGCAAATTGAGCTGGTTTATCGCTAATCCGAGAGATGATCATTGGCACGCACTTGAGCGGGTTATGCGCTATTTGAAAGGTGATAGTGATGCAAAAAATGGGTGTTTGAGCTGGTAAAAGAAACTGGATGTATATATAGTGTTCCGATCATGTAAAATATTGGTGATATAAAAGAGACCAGTGTTTATTATGCGTCAGTTTTATGTTTTTTTCTTACTCTATTGCTCTTGTTCACCAAATCTGATTTACAGGGGTGCCTTTTTATTGACAGCAAATGATTATTTGTTTCCGGAAAGGATTCTAAAGGGATACTACACAAATTCTAGAATCCATAATAAATACTGCTTAAATATTGTAGGACTACGTAAATAAATACTACGTAAAATCTAGATATACTATATGTACAAAGATTACTAGCAGCTTCGTCCCCACAACCTAGGTGCATGAAACGTTTGTCTTATACATATACGTGGGGAGAAAAATGCATGCTTTAATTTGGAAATTAGATTAATGGCAAAGCATGGATTTCATTTTCTTTTCATGGTAATGATGCATGCAGCTTCCAATTCAATTACTACTCTTTTCCAGCCTTGAACAACTCGAACAATATCTGTCGGATTCTCGCCGGAGCCTCCGGCGAGGTTTTAGGCAGTGGGAACACACCGGACTACAATGGAGAGAGTGCGAGTATAGGTCAGAACGAACATGACCTTCAGACTTCAGAGTTCAGAGTATAGGTCAGAACGAACATGAACATGAACATGAACATGAACAAAAATTGGCAGTTTCAATTTAAGCCCAACGATCTTGTGCCCCATCCAGAGAGAGAGAGAGAGAGAGAGAGAGAGAGAGAGAGATGATTTCATGTTGCAATAACCGCAAAGTTGTATATGTCCGAAATACCTGAAGTTTTGAAATGTGGGAATTTTCCTGAAATATTTCCTGCAAATTAAATTCCTATAAGATTCTCGCGTACGTTTCAAGCATACCCTAATTGTAAGGGCAGGACAGAGGAATTACCCAAGTTCCCAACACAACGATATTCTTAGAAACCTAGCATTAGGCACTCATTTTATTTGGTGGTTACAAGGAGATCGAAGACATACACGCCCACACATGCAAATGCGCCCCACTAATTAAGTACACGCCTAAATACGGAGGGCGGGGATAGTTTTCTCAATTTTGTTACTTTTAACATGGAATAATGAATTTGAACTTGAAATATTTACATGTAAGAGAAAATCAAGAAGTACATTTAGAACTTTTTCCTTTTTGAATTTTTAATGTTTACGTTTATCTTTAGACGAGTTATAGCCCATTTTGGTTCGGAGTTATTTTCTCCGAAGACAATTTCATGGTATTACAAGATATATTCTTTCTATTTGTTGAGCCGCGTTTTAAATACAAAATTGCAGATTCTAGTTATCTCTGTACTGTTAGCGCATGTATATTGCCATGCATGGTAAGGATCTTCTCATGCACAGCAAGGATCTTTTTATGTAGATATATTCATTGATTTGTTTGATTCGGTTGCCAACTACCCGATGTAACATTTCTATTAGTTGTCAATCTTATCCTGTACACATCACCCTTGATATACTGTATAAATATCAATGAATGGAAGACCACAATGTGTGGCCTTTCTTCCAAACTTACATGGTATCAGATAGGAATCGATCCTGATCCCACTATTGCAGAAAAAGTTATCATAGACGATCCGAGAACCGTCTGTCTTTATGGGTCAGTAATAAAATGAGATTATCATACACGGTTCAAACTGTCTGTGATAACCCTTCTCACAGACGGTTTGTAATTCAGAACCGTCTGTGATAGTCAATTATCACAGATGGTTCATATAAAAAATTGTCTATGATGGTCGACTATCACAGACAGTTTCACCCGAACCACCACCCCTCCCCTGCTTAGAGGCCGACGGGAAGACCAGAAGCACGACACACTATAAAAATTGGTGCTCCCATGCACACTATAGAAAATTACATCGGCTCCTCCGAACAAATGATCAAACATAAATGTCCTCACACCACCAATAAAACTCCCCCATTACTTAACCGTACGGTACCCATATCCCGCGTGTGATAGCACGATCGGTACTTGGAATGAAAGCCTATGGTTAGGTCCTTAATGGTCCGAAGTCCGAACAAGACAACCACAAACCCGAGTCTCGTGCATAAAAGCACCCACACTACAACCACTTGTCCAGACCCAAAAAACATTTAACAACAACAAGTTTTTAACTCAATAACCAGATATGACAATCTTGACCAAATGAAGAATAAGAATTGTTATGTGTCTCCCACAATTGACGAGTTAATCCCGTCAATTGATATATTGTGTTTTCTAGACCCGCAATGGCTAAGCATTCAACACATATCCTTCACATCATCACGAGCATCTATCTTAAGCATAATTATAAGGGGATTATCAAGGATAACTAGCAAGTGTAGGACATAGCTAATTACTCACAACATAATGATATATCGAAAATAGCATGCAAGCAATATCATTGCATTTCAAACACTAGTGTATTAAAAACTAGGATCACTATGATGCAAAAAGAAAGTTCAAATGATGCTTGCCTTGCTGGAAGCTTAGTTTCTCACTCTCGGCGGCGTAAGCGTTTACGTTGATCGCTTTAGGCTCTATAGAATAAAGATATTGATAAACATCGAGAAATATGACAAAAATCAAATTGCTAAAAAATGCATGTTTTTTTCTACAGTATCTAGTTCAATATTTTAGATGAATTTACGTGAAAGAATTTTTCCATTTGCATTTGACATGTGAGAGTTATAGTAGTTTGAATTTCAATTATCAGAAAATGTAATTTAATTGATTTCACGATTTGGTCAAAATTTGCAGAGCGATAGTGCGACAAAGGGTAACATAGGTAAATAGATAATAATATTATAAACCCAAATCAACTTGGTTCAATTCATTCAGAGTTTCCATGCATTAGTTATGATTTTCAAAGTTATCAGCATTTTTCTTTTACAAAAATAATAGATTTATGGATCATAATCCAAAACTATATTCTCTGCTACTGAGACAAGCATGAAACCTATTTTGAAATAAAGTTCATCAAAAATGAAAATTATCAGCACTGGTTTCATGCAAATTGAAGTTAAGATGAATTAGTTATGCATTTTTGAAGTTAATCATATTTTTCAGTGTATAAATAAATGGATTCAGTATTTCCTTAATCCTTTATTACTTTTCTTACCGATAACCACGCTAGCCACAGTCGCTGACCAGCGGGACCCAATGAATAGTGCATTTTCAATTTAACTTCTGGTTTTAATTTGCGCTGACAGGTGGGGCCCACTGTCATAGAGACGGTTCACAACACAGTGCATGGACCGTGAGTCCACAGGCCGGTCCACCGTTCCATGACTGTGCACTTAAACCATGGGACCCACATGTCACTCTCTCACTCAAACCATTATTTAGTCTCTCTCACTCAAACCATTATTTAGTCTCGTTTTATTGGACCCACATGTAATAGACTCATCTATTCCCTTGAGACAGCATTAACTACAGTAATCATTGGTTAGCCATTAAAGCACTGCATTAACACCTAATGACATTGCTACAGGGCGTGTCGGACGGCCCGACAACGGAGTCCTGGCTTCGTCGGAGCCACACCGGCGTTCTCGATCATGACGGAGCGAACCAAGACCGGGGATAGATGCGCAATAGCATGGCGCATCTATGGGTGGTGGTGGCGACGCTTGAGGGGACTCGTACCGGTGGCTAGCCGAAGAGGGGTGGCAGAGGTTTTACGGCAAACATGCATACAACGATATAGCTCCGCAGCAATCATTCAAGCGGGTGCCTGAGTGTCTATGGACTACAAGGAAGCTACCTGAGCACTGGAGAGAAGTGGGGAAGCTCATAGCTTGGCCGGCGTCGAAGAGGGTGATGGTGGTGGCACAGCTCACGCGGAGTGGTCGACTGGAACAAAACGAAGGAAGTGAGTGGTATGAATAGCTCAAGGACCATCAAATGATGCTATAGAAGCAAAGAATCGAAGAATGTGTACCAGATCAAAGTGGGAGACGAACGGTTGAACTTCGACCGAAAATGGTTAATTCTTCAATTCGCGGGCTCCTATCATGCATTGTCGAAATTGGTTTAGGGGAACACATTATCAAGCTAAATGACACGATATGACACGCAAAAGTTAGCAGGGATCTCACCGGATGTGAAGAAAGCCCAAAGGTGTCCTCGGGTGCACATTCTGGGCGCGAACTGGAGTCGAGGAAGACATGCAGGTGTTCCAGAAGCTACAAGGCTTGGTAAGAGCTGGCATCAGCCAAAATGGAAAGGGCATCGAAGGTAGAGAAGAGAGGAACCGAGAGCTCGAAGCTTACGCAACAATGGCGCCGAGGTGAGCTTCCCTCTCCTTGGTCAACAGGAAGAGAAGTGAGGGAGGAGGTGCTGGAGGGGGTATTATCTCTGTACTGTTAGCGCATGTATCTGCATGGTAAGGACCTACTCATGCACAGCAAGGATATTTTTATGTAGATATATTCATTGATTTGTTTGATTCGGTTGCCAACTACCTGATGTAACCTTTCTATTAGTTGTCAATCTTATCTTGTACACATCACCCTTGATATACTGTATAAATATCAATAAATGGAAGACCACAATGTGTGGGCTTTCTTCTAAACTTACATGGTATCAGATAGGAATCGATCCTGATCCCACTACTGCAGAAAAAGTAATCACAGACGGTTTTCGAAACCGTCTGTCTTTATGGGGTCAGTAATAATATGAGATCATCACAAACGGTTTTTCAACTGTCTGTGATAACCCTTCTCACAGCAAGTTCATAATTTAGAATCGTCTGTGATAGTCAATTATCACAGTCGGTTCATAGCAAAAACCATCAATGATGGTCGACTATCACAGACGGTTTCACCCGAACCACCACCTCTCCCCTGCTTAGAGGCCGACGGGAAGACCGGAAGCACGGCAAGGGAACACGTTCCAAACCCTAGGAAAGGTAGCAAAGAAATCAAACCAATGAGAAAAGGGAATAGAGAGATTAATGAGAGGAATGAGCTTACCACGGTCTTAGAGGCATCGATCTAGATGCGGTGAGGTCGGCCCTGGATGGAGACACGGCTGAGGCGCGTGGGCTCGGGGAGTGGATATCGGCCTCTACACCGAGCTCGCCGCAACACCATGGGATGGGATGAGAGGCAGGGATGGGAGCTCTCCGCAGTCACTCCAGGATGGTCGATGGCAGGGGAGAAGAGGCGGGGATGAGACGGGAGGGGGAGGAAGAAGAAGGGGCGGGAGGGTGGGGAGGGCGAGGGATGTCAGAGGGTGGTGCCTGCCATTCGATATTGAGGGAATGAACGAGCAAGATGGGGATCGTGGGGGGAGATGCCGCAGATTGATGACATGGCAGGAGCTTGGATCGGTGGGCGGGTTATCACACACTGTTTTTAATAGAAAACTATCTGTGATATCCGTTTGTGATGAGCTAATATCACAAATGGTTCATATTGAAAACCGTTTGTGACTCCCTGATTTTACCATGACTTGGACGCCTACCTATATTCCTTACTCTGTGATTTTACCATGACTTGGACACACATAAAAATGTCTAACTCCCTGATTTTACCATGACATGGACGACACAGAACTGCCTAACTCTGCAGTTTTACCAGAGTAAGGAATATAGGTAGGCGTCCAAGTCATAGTAAATTTTTTACCATGACTTGGATGCCTACCTATATTCAAGAAGACACCTACCTATATTCAGGAATATAGGTACACATCCAAATCATGATAAAACTACAGAGTTAGGCATTTCTGTGTGCGTCCAAGTTTTGGTAAAACCACAAAGTCAGGTAAAATTAGGAGATACTTATCACATACGATTTTTAATACAAATCGTCTATGATGAGATACTTAGTATTAATTAGAACCGTCTATGAAGTATCACAGATGGTTCTAATTAATATGAACCATCTATAATATTAGCTCATCACAGACGATTCTTAGTGTATCCAGTAATAGAGATGGCCGCGCTGGTAAAACCATCTGTGATTACCATTAACACTGACGATTTTGGAAAACCGTCTATGATGAGACGTCCAGTATTAGCTTTTTTGTAATAGTGTCCCTTCCACCTTCTCTTCTGCAAGCCTCTCTCTCACGCCACCTCTCCACGATGGCCATGGGAGAACCATCTGATTCTACCACCATTGCTCAACTCCGGGCACAAGCAAACAGCGTGCACATCAAGATGTTGGTGCCCATCGACCTCGACTTCCAACGCTCCAACAACTCCTCTTGGCTCATGCTGTTCACGGTGGCCGTGGCAAGTTTTCCCTCAATCATCATGTCACTGGCAAGGATGCCAAACCCGCTAACACAAAGTGGAAGCGCATGGATTGTACTGTCCTCTCCTGGTTGTATGGATCCATTGCTCCTTGCATCCTGGACATCATCATGTCCCCCACAACCACTGCCGACGAGGTCCAGACCAAGATCGAGAATTTGTTCCAGGATTACAAAGAAACCCAGGCCATATATCTCCAAGCAGAATTCCACACAATGGTTCAAGGCGACATGTCTGCTACAGACTATTGTAAAAAATTCAAGATTTTGGCTGACGCTCTTGATGATGTCGGTCAAGCCGTCTCTGACACCACCTTGGTGCTCACCATGATCAGAGGCATGAACCCAAAGTATGCCAGTCTGGCTATGCTTCTGCCCATGATCACCCCTTCCTGAGTTTCATACAGGCTCGGTCCTACCTCATCCTCGAGGAAACCAAGGCTGCCTACATCGTGCAAATCCCCAACACGACTGTCCTCATGGCTAACTCGTCGTTCAACCCTAGCGGTGTCTAGACGGTTTAGCATGGCTACCCCCTGCTGCACCAAACAACCGCGGCACCGGCAAGGGCGGCAAGAAGGGTGGCAATGGTGGTGGCGACACATCTTCTCCACAGGTGACGTTGTACTACAACCCCTAGACTGGTGCCATCCAACTTTGGTCCACGTCTCCCGGCATTCTCGGCTCTCACCCCTCGAGCATTCCTTTACCACATGGCCTGACATAGGCCCAGCTGCAAGCATCGCAAGGCTTGCTGTAGGGCTTCTTCACTGCTGCGACCCCTATGGTGTGCTACCTCCTGCCTCACAGCCACAAGGATGCTTGACGCTGCTAGCTTGCCTTACGGCGGTGCAGCATTATCGGACACAACCGGCCTCATCAACACCCTCAACGCGATGACGACCCGACCTCCCATCTTTGAGTGGTACATGGACACTGGTGCCACTGCCCACACGACATCCAACCTTGGTAATCTCTTTGTCCTATGTCCTATGTCCTTTTCCTTCTTCATCCTCCTCCGATATAATCAGCCATGGTTCCTCTCTTCCTGTCATTGGTTCGGATCATGTTTCTTTTACATCTCCTCCTCTTGTCGTCCTGTTCATCTTCGTGATGTTCTCTTCACCCCTCGCTTGATTAAAACTCTTGTTTCCGTTCGCAAGTTCACAACCGATAATAATTATGTCATCAAATTTGATCCTCATGACTTTTCTGTGAAGGATCTTCTGACCAAGAGTGAAATTTTTAGGTGCAGTAGTTCGGGGGAGCTCTATCCACTTTGTTCCTCATCACCCTATGCTCTTGCGCCGCTAAATACAACACTACTATCTGTCATCGTTGCCATAGTCATTTCAGACGTCAAGCTCTCGTCGTCTTGCCTGTTCATCTTTTATTTCCTGTATCCGCACAATAAAAGACAGCTCATTGTGTCATGCTTATCAATTAGGTAGTCATGTTTATCCACCCTTTAATATTTCTATTCGGGGAACTACTATTCCCTTTGAACTAATTCACTATGAAACATCCCCTATTACAAGTTTCTCTGGTTACAAGTATTTCTTAATTGTTTTGGATGATTTCACACATTTTTTGTGGACATTTCCACTTTGCAAGAAAATTGAAGTCTTCCAAATTCTTTCTAATTTTCATGCCTTTGTTGCCACGCAATTGTCTTCTTCCATCCATTCCATTCAGTGTGACAATGGTGGTGAGTTCGAAAACAACGCTCTCCCCACATTTGCTAACACACATGGCATCCTCTTGCGTTTTTCCTGTCCTCACACCTCTCAACAAAACGAAAAATTTGAATGGCCAGACGCACAGTTAATGACATTGTTCGGATCCTCCTCTTTCAGGCTAGCATGCCTTCGACTTATTGGGTAGAGGCCTTGCATACTGCCACCTACCTCCTGAACCAGCCCCCTCCAAAACCATACACCACGCCGTTCCCATTCGGACTCTCTTTCAGACTCCATTGTCATACTTTCACCTTCGTGTTTTTGGCTGCCTATATTACCCCAATACGGCTACTACTGTGTCCCACAAGTTAGCACCTCGTTCTCTTCCGTGTGTCTTTCTCAGTTATCCTCCCATTCACAAAGGATACCGTTGTTTAGACCTTTTCTCTCATCGCATTGTCATTTCCTGTCATGTGACCTTCGACGATTCCACCATTCCATTAGGATCTTCTCTTTCCATCTTGTTTATGTATGTTGTAACATCCCAAAACCTAATCCTGGGATTATGTAATATAAATGTATTAGGAAAAATTTCTTTGAAAATTTGCATATGAAATATGCTATATATTGAAAATTTTGTATTTGTTTAAAAAAAACTTGAACTACAAACAAATAGGTGCTAAAAATGAAATAGATAAAACAAAGTAAAAAATTTCTAAATGAGAGAATTGTTTCAGGCTAATCATCCTAGGAACTATTCAACAAAAGGTTTAAATGAAAACTTGTTTAGAAAAATAATTACAAAAGCTTAAGAACAGCACCTTGTTCGAATTTTTTAGAAATTCACAGAACGATTTAACATTTGAGAAATTTACTGGAGAAACTACCTTGGTTGGGAATTCTACACAAAAAGTTTCATAACTTTTTGATATCGTTTGAATAGTAAATAAAATCGAGAGATTAAATCAATAGAAAATGAAAAAAAAACCCTAAATGTAATGTCTCTCTCACCTCACCGACCTGTGGGTCCCACCACACAGGTATTGTCGTCCACCTCCACACGGCCATGCCAGCGCACGCCAGTGCGCGAGGGCTCCACCGTACCCGTGGTTTTTGCCAACGCCCACCGTTTTGCCGCTACCCAACCACCCGCGTCGCTTTGTCGGTTAACACCGCGCCCATACCTGCCCGGCCGAAGCCCATGCCTGCCGTACGCCGCTGAAACATCCGAGAGCTCCGCCATTTTTTCCCATGGTCACCTCGGTCTCTACCTCACTCTACTCCACCTCTCCAGCTATAAAAGCCCGCCCCGAGCTGCGTTTCATCCTTTCCAACTCCGTACACCCACTTACTCCTTTCATCCACTCAATCGAGCCCTAGAGCTCGGAGAGCGAAAACGCTAAAATGGTCGTGCACCACCGCCTTCATCCCCGACGCCGTGAAGGGTTTTGTTTCGAGCTCTTCACGTCATATCACATTCCATATCACCTTGACTCCTTCCCCTCACTCAATTTAGCCTTTGATCCACAAGAGTTCCTGATTTGGCCTTTCTTCTTCGTCTCTAGCCAGAACACCGCCTTGAGCCATCACCGACGATTCACTGCACTTCGGGCCAATTCACCATACTCGAAGCATCGCCAGCACTTACTGAAGCTCCTTCGACCATCGGACCTCAAGCTCCTTCACCCGAGCTCCTCCTCCACGCGCAACCGACCTCGGTGCCGCAACTCTCCATCGACAGCTCATCTCCGACCGCATCGATCCTTCCGCGTCCTTTCGGTATGATCTTGGTAGCACATAGATGCTCATATGCGCACTCTTTTGCCAAGGGCATTGCTCCTTTGCAATGTCGCGTTTTGTCGTAGCTACTCCGCCGCTCAACGCCGGCATACCACCGTTAGGAGTCATCTCCTGCTACGATACCAATACTAGTAGATGCGCATTAGCACAGAGTTTCTATTTTGATCACTCATCGGCACCGTCGAGCTCCGCATCGCCGGCGAGTCGCGCGGGCGCTCGCCCCACCGCGTGGCACAACGATGACGAGCATTGTAGCTCGTCATTAGCTTGCCTAATTATAACCATTAGGGCTAACATAATCTTTAAACTGTTAGTTAGTTCTGATAAGTCACTGACGTGTGGGACTGAATCTTAGTTTAAATCAAAACATTATTTCCTAATGAGTCTATGATATGTGGGCCCTACGGCTTAAGTGCATAGTGAAACCACTTGTGAACCCGTGCGCCGCGTGTATAGATCGTCGGTTTATACACTGTGCTCGTGGACCCTTTCACTAACAGTGGACCCCACATGTTAGTTTAACTAGAAGTCAAATAAAAAATGGAAAATACACTTTCAGTTGTAACAAGAATACATTTTCCTTTAGGGAAGGCATAAACCTCGTTAGAACATACGCGCGCGAGAATATATTTTCTCTGTTAGAAAATGTATTTATCTCTAAATTCGTCTAAAATCATAATCTACCCGAATATGTAAAAAAAAATTATTTTTGGTTACTGTTTAATTTATTGATTGTTATTTAATCCATTTCTGACTCTTTTTAGACGTCGATAATTTGGGTTATTTTTGCGACGATCAATCTACCATATCTCCATAACATCAAGAGCAAGGCAAGCACCCCCTTTGATCATGTTGATCCTAGTATTTTAATTATTGTACTTTGTTTTTTGCAAATCCTATTATGCATGCGTGTATGTCTGTATGAAATTACTATGTTTGGGAAAATAGGTAGTTGTAAATCCTACTTGCTGCATATGCCTCCTTGAAATATTGATTCCATATTGTTGTAGCCTTGAGAATATGGGTTAGGCAATATGTAATGTCATTTGGGAATTTATGAGTGCGATTATCGCACAAATGCAATTAGAGCGATAGATTTTCTGAAAAGATGATAAAGGGACAATATGATAATTTAAGAATTTGGGATTATTTTGAAAATGGTCCAGAGGAGATACCTCTGTTATTTTGTATGAAAACAAAATGAAAACTCTAGTTTTAAGACACGGGCGAGTTATATTGTAATCTAAAAGAGTGAGGATTGTAACTCATTAGTAGATAGGGTAGAGTTCTCGCCCGTAGTCAATTAAGGACTGAAGCCAGTAAATTCGGAACTAAGACCTAATTGTACAACAATATGTGCTAGGATGAGATAGCCGTAGCTAACTAAGTTATCGAAATCTTAGCCTTGCATGACAGTAGGCAGAAGTAGTGCGCGCATTGCCTAAGGACCGGCATGCTGACACAACTGCGAATGCCTCACTTCGACGGGTTTCCATCTAGGCGAAGTGAGCGACTCGCTCAACGGGTTTCTATCCAGGTGAGTGAGGCTTCTCATTCGATGTGTACTTTTATTATTATCTTCATTATTATTATTACTATCCCGACAGATGAGGATATTGATTCGCAGGGCTAGTTCAAGGTTAGGGTTAGATAATGTAAAGGCTGCATCATGAACTCTAGGCTGCTTACCTTCGACAGTGAGCAATGATATAGAGATGTTCAAGGCAACTGGAATACCACGTACTATGGGTAAAGTTGTACACCTTTGCAGAGTGATAAACTATTCAAATAGCCATGCTTGCGGTCTTGAGCATGCTTAGTGCAGCTGGTATGGCGGTAGCTTTGCTTTTCAAAACTGTTTTGTCACAAAAGATCGGGGGTAATGATATGGGTTTTTTTTTATTTGAGTTAACTACCATTTCTATGGATGTGTTACTATGTCTATAGCGGAACTGTCATTCCTATGACTGGATTTGCTATGTCTATAGTAAGACTGCCATTTCTATGGTTGAACTTGAATTTGTCAGTGCCATTTCTATAGAGGAACCTGATTATATTTTTGTTTGTAACCGATTAGGGTTGTGGGTGTTGTCGTTATTTGTTCAGTTACTTTACTTACTGTCCTGTACTTAGTTTTTCTTAAACTGCTCTTTCAAATTCCGTTGCAAATTATTACTTATGAATATTGCAAATAAACCTGGCTTTGAGCAAAAGAACTTGTAGAGTAGAGCCATACATTTGACAGCCTTGAATCTAATACGATTTTTCTGATACACTACAAGTCTTGCTGAGTACACAAGTACTCAATCTTGCTATTGTTGTTGGTTTAGAATTTGCAGATGAGCCGACGCTAGATGACGAGTTCCTTGCACCTGGCACCGAGGGGTTCGGTGACGGGTCTACTTAGGCCTTGTTTCCTTGTCGGTTGTCTGCGGGATCGGATGGGCATGCCGCTAGACTTTTGCTATCATTACTATGTCTTCTGCTGCTATTTACTTTTTCTCTGATGACTGCTTTTATTTGGCCGGTTGGCTGTAATTGTAATAACTGTTGTAATAGTGTCGGGGCCCCGGGTATCACACAACCCCGAGACCCTCTGTGCATACCGAGCTAGTCCCATGATCAGTAGCTAGCTCGCACAGTTGCAAAAATGATGTTATCATAACCATTCAACAACGAACTAATGAAGCAGACAAAGTAATATTAGTTAACAGCAAAGGACCTTATGGTCAAGTTCTTACAAAAGTCGCCTCACAGGGCTTAGCAACAACAGAGTATCTGGCAGCGAAAATCTCAAAATACGTGGAGCCCAATCGACATGCCCACAGGCAATCGAGTGGAGGACGTGACCTAGTTCGCGAAGTCTTCAAAGTAGCCTTCCTCATAGTACTCTACCTGTCCTGATTCTTCTGCTGGGACTGATCAACAAAGGGCATAAAGCCATGAGTACATAAAGTACTTAGCAAGTCGTAGAGAAATGTATGCACATAGTATTCATGCAAGACTTAAACAAGAATGGCTTTATGGCTAATTTGCAGAAAGCAAGTTTAACAATAAATACAATAATTAGATTGCAAAGCAGGATTTTAAAAGAATAATACATAGATATCCAAGTTCTTTTGAATCAAACAGTGAACATCCCGTTCACTTCCCAACCATTCCAACCAAACCTTTCCATCGAACCAAACCACATTTTTGAAAATGCTACCCCTTGCGCGAAATCACCAGGCATGTCCGTAACCGGGGACACGGCTATTCGAATAGATTTTGACACTCTGCAGAGGTTGTACAGCTTTACCTACAAGAGATAAATCACTTGTAATATCCGTCTGACACACTTCCGAGGGTGTGCGACTAAGTGATTATCACAAGGCCTTTACAAAGTTCCATTTTGCCTCGGTTCTGCTCGCTAAGGTTTCGCCATCACAGCCCCCTCTTGCGCCAATAATCAACCCTAACAGAACCGACTCAAAACTTCCCTAATTAGTTGGCCAGGTCCGTCCCATACCAGACTTGTGGTTGCACGAGGTGGCCTAGATCAATGACTTGCAAAGTTAAGTCCTTAGTTGGCTGCTCAGACAAGACCTTCCATATCCCAATGTGCATCACACACCCACCTTCACTCCCTACCACAAGCCCGAGCATAAATTATTTTTGTTCATTCCCGACCAAATGGCAATCCCTGCCATGGCTCAACATATTTTAATTACAGTGGCATCACACCACAATTCCATAGTTCCAGTAGTCAAATTTCATTCATCATGAACATGTGATCGTGAGTCTCGCGGGTAACTAGAGCATGTCTAAGCAATAATACGCGCCCATGTTGGTAATACAATTATGTCCAACTAGTATTAACCACCCTAAGGTGTCCAAGGATATATGTCATTCAAGGAGACATTTCATTTTCAATTTATCAAGGTGGCATAATGGCAATTTGGTAATTATCTACTCCCAAAACCTTTTTTAATAAATCTAGCCATGCATGATAATTTAAAACAATATATATTTATAAAATGGGTTCAACATGGTCAAAAGCCTACGACTTGCCTTCGTTGACGAGGAGCGTGTCTTCGGTTGTCGGGTCGAGGAAATCTTCCGAAACGCCAGAATCTACACGTGCGAGAATAGCAACAATAAATAAAACAGCACCAAATGAACTCCAAAAATTACAAAACCAGAACCAAATGAAAGGGGCTAAACTTATATGAATATAGAAATTTGGATCACCCGAATCGGAGTTCGGATGCGAAAGTTATGCTCGATTGAAGTTTCAAATCACATGAAATGATAGAAATGGATTTTCTGGATTTTTCGGAGTTATTTTTCTATTGAAAATCCCGAAAAACAGTCAGCGGCCACGTGGCCACGTCAGTCGACACGCGGCAGCCACGCCA
The DNA here is from genome assembly GCA_036346395.1 of Hsuehochloa calcarea. Taxonomy (NCBI): domain Eukaryota; kingdom Viridiplantae; phylum Streptophyta; class Magnoliopsida; order Poales; family Poaceae; genus Hsuehochloa; species Hsuehochloa calcarea. The sequence continues at coordinate 29,107,465 of CM070611.1, forward strand.
GCAAAGGTACCGACGCGGCGCCGACTTGGCGATGACGCGGTGGCCGCGTGGTCACCACATCAGCGTGAGCGGCGGAGCGCGGGGCCGAGGGCTCATCGGCGGAGACGGCGCGGCAACCGGAGGCGGCGGCACCAAGAGGGAGAGGAGCCCACGGCGGCCGGTGCGCCTGCCGGGAGGAAACCGCGGCGGTGGCCGTGGCGAGAGAAAATGCTGCGGCGGTGGTCGGCGAAGAGGCGACGGCGAACGAGCGGCGCCGCCGAAGGGAGGGTGCACTGGTCGCGATGACTGGTGAAGGCGGTAGAGGGTTGCTTGCGCCGAGGAGGGCGGCGGCGCAAACGCAGGCGGAAGGAGCTCGGTGCCGGCGGGAAACTCGAATCCGTAGGGAAACGCGAGGGAGCAAGGGAGGAGAGGGGAATGGGAGAGGGAGGGAGGCGAGCCGGTGCTCGCTTATATAGGGTGGAGGAGGCGCGGCGAGGGCGGCACCGGAGGGAGTTCACGGCGGGAGAGAGGGAGCGTGGGGCCGGGCAGCGGCGCGCGCTTAGGCGAGGGAAAGGGAGGAGCGGCGCACGAGGAGCCGACCGGTGGATCACGCTGCGGCGCAGATCGAGGAGGGCGGCGAGGCAGCCGAGGACGCGCCCGGTGAGATTCGCGGCAGCGGCAGCGCTCACGGGTGAGAGCGCACGGGAGAGAGAAGAAGGGGGAGGAAGAAGAAGAGCAGGGCGGTGGCGAGGGAAGGCCGTCCGATTTCGATCGGACGGTGGAGAAGAAAAGGGGGAAGGCGGGTGAAGCAGGAGCACCGGATGAAGATCCAACGGCCGGGAGCGGAGGCGGGCCGTGGGAATAGGGATTGGGCCGAATGGATTCGGCCCACAACAGTGAAAGCGATTTTCCGGGATTTTCAATTTTCAGAAATACAAACAATTAAAAAGGATTTTTAGAAAATAGCAAATAGAGTCCAAAAATTCTAGAAAAATTCACAGAAATTCCTTGAATTATTCTGGACTTAATAAAAATACTTTTAACTTTAATTTTTCTTTTTATTTTGAAAATAAAATAATTTTTAATTTCGGGTAAAATGAAAATCAATTTCTAAAACCCAATAAATCCAAGAAAACACTTAGAATAATAATTTTGATTTTAAATACCAGAAAACACCATTAAACCAACTTTAATTTGATTGAAGTTTGATTAATTCATATTAAACCACAATTGATTCTGAAATTCCAAATTAAGCTTTTGGCAAATAGAAGCAAATGGTTCTCTTTTAAAATTTTGAAAATCTCTAAAAAAGCGGGACGCTACAAATAGCTTAAGTACATTACACCCTTTGCTTAACTTTAGTATATGATTGTATGGATTTGATGCCAAACGATGTGAATGTGTGTGCCAGCCTTTAATCCTTGGACTAGCATAGTATACACACAAAAAATCTTCAGGTATTCCACGCCCGGGGGTCTAACATATGTGCTGGGGGCTTCGATAATTTGGTGAAGCATCCTTGGCACAAGGTTGTATGCTTCCTCATATGTCCCGTACATGGACTCGACCACCTTCTAATTGGTTTGTCGGACCTTGCTATAGCTGACTGAATAAGCAACCAGATTGGTAACTTTTGACAACAACATCATTGGGTAAAATCTTTCACAACTAGGTGGCGGATGAGACTCGCCACATATGTGGAAGTCATATTCCAATGTTGCTGCAGCGGCTCACTCAGCTCGCAAGTGTGGTCGATCACTGCCGTGACCATGAAGACCGTGCCATAGCCCTTCGCCTTGTGAGTGTAGAGCTTACTAGGGCAGCCTTCCACTACACACTTTACTGTGTAATGGGCTGAGTTGGACTGGCGCACTCGGTACACACAGCTGATGAACACAGCATACGATATCATAGCTTGCTGCACGGCCACCTTTATTGGGAAGTGTTGCCCAACTAACAGGGTGTCAGCATCAAAACCCACTTGAACCTGTCTTTTTGTGGCAGTACGAAGGACCACACTACGAGATCATCCAGTCTAGATGACATGTAAGGAACATCCCTTGACACAATTCCACTGATCGGATCACCACCCCTGCACCCCGGGGTGTGTCCTCCTCATTACCTTTTGAGCCTGGTCGACGTCCTTATCAGACTCCGACTCGGTAGGCTGGTTCGGCAAAAACTTGTGGCAGTCAATGCGGACTGACCACCATTGCTCTACCCCCACATTTTGCACAAAATTATCCGCAAGTCTTCAAAACAGCACATTCCGTGCTCCCGTCTTCACACATCGTCTGCGCTTCTCCTCTCCTATTGGCACCAGCATCACCAAGGTTTGTTGGCACTATGTGCATGAAATTCACGTACGCTATCAGTCTCCTATATATCGCCGCCTCGGCTTCATAGCAATCTGCATGTACTGGCCCCATACAACACTATCTTTCACCTTGTCTAACTCCCATATGTCTTGCCCTCATGTAACACCCTGGCTATTCGGAAGCCAAGATGCTACCAAAAGTTTCATCATACACTTCATTTGCGGAACTATTAATCAATTTGCACCAAAATTAAATAGTCAAGACAAAGTAACGAAGAGTATTTAACCGTTCAACCACAGAATATAACCAAGGAATTAAAATTACAGCTCATCTCTTTAACCAAATAACTTAACAAAACATCTTTATAAATAAGTGAATCTTTGAGGTGTGTGAAACGTGCTTGGACTACGCCCTCCCGCTAGCAACTATATCATCATGGATCACCTAAAAAAAATACAGGAAAACAAGGGTGAGTCGAAACTCAGCAAGCACAACATCAATCTCACAGTGTACAAAGGAACAAATCAATAATCAAGACAGTAGAACATCTCTTCCACGAATCTGTGAAACTGCATAGTATGAATGCATACATGGAATGAAAAATGGACCTCTCAATGCACAGATACGGTATAACGAGTGATACACCCGTCGGTGTTCACTTAAGCCCGTACTTAACAAAGTACGGGGACCCAATCACCGTATGAAGAACGTTTCATACGGGTGTCCGAGTTGCCACATTGGAATGGCGGTCAACGCTACCCACATTGGAATGGTGGGTCTCATATGCCCATATTGGACTGATGGGACTTTTAAGCTTCCACTCCCGTCGGCAGGAATCAAATGCATTGCCAAAATGAAAGTCATGCAACGAAATCTTATCACATCATAATGAAGAATAATACAAGCATGCAAACATGAATAACCAATCTAGCAACTCATCCACATATTTTCATCAATCTTCAATATGATAAGATAAGGTACTTGCCTTCCGTGCTGCGACGTACTAGGAAGCAATGAAGGTGTCCTTCTACCCACCGCCTCACCGCCTACACAAGCATTTACACAGAATAAGGATAACAAGGTATGACGTATCTACATGCGCTCTACCATACCCTCTAACCATCCCACACAACCGTAGGTTCAATTTGACAACTTCGCCCAAAAGGCTGGGTTACTACTCTGCTGGCAGTTGTACGAGAAAATTCACAATTAAATATCTGTAACTCCTAAAGACCTGAAACCAGTGCTCAGCTAATCCTAACGAACCAGGCTACGAAACTTTAGTTGGCGGGATCCTCTGATTCGGCCAAAACAGAGGATCAAACTGCCCAAGAATACACCGACAGAAATCTGTCCAGATTTCAGAACAGTCGTAAAGAAAAGCCTGTAACTTTCAGTCTACTGATCCTATGGAGATGATATTTATCAATCTGGAATCATGGAGAAATTATATTTATAAACTTTTTTGGGTGGCCTCCCTAAATCTGGCTCTAACTTGAACAAAACCGAAGAGCAACCGACAGTCTCCAAAATCTCTAACAGACAGAGTAGTGTGCGGTTAAAAATTCATAACTTCTAAACAACAGAGTAGAATCTCGTGATCTCGGTGCCAAAAGAAATCTAACGAAATCAGAAACAAAACTCTAGGAGACGAAAACCCGAGATTCGGCCTCTAAGTAATTCATAATGGCCCGACAAGAAAATCTGCCAAAACACATCACTGGACAGTCGCGGTAAAACTACCATATATCCTAAACCGTAACTCCAAATCAGATGATATCGGTGCCTAAAGAAATATAAGATCAAGGGCTAAAACTTTCTAAGAGGTGGGAAGATCAGAAAACATAAGAAACTTACCCAAATCTGACAAACAAATCTGGCGCACGACAGGGAGGAGGGTGGCGGCCGGTTGGAGAGGGGGAGGAGGGGTTGGCGGCTTGGGGAGGGGAGTGGGGAGAGAGATGGGAGAGGCTAGGGTTTGGGGGAGGAAAAACTCCCCCTTGGCTGGCCCCTCTCATGGGCCCCTCCTGGGCTGCGGCCCAGGCCCAGGTTGTCGGAAGATCGCTGAAAACCCCCCGCCGATTCAAGAAATTTAAGTTCTTGTTTGCCTTTTCCTCCCCCAACCTTTTCTATTACCCGATCCGAATCCGGTATTACATTCTACCCCCTTACGAGATTCGACCTCGAATCAGACGCCAATCTAATCGTAAGGAAACTACGATCGGAATGAAACAATGATATTCCAAGCTTGAATTGCTCGATACTCGCTTAACACTCGAGCACACCGGACGATCGCGCATTTCGCATAAGGACCCGAGACGATCAACGCGATAAGCCAACGTACTCATTTCTATAACTTTCAAAAACGAAGAGAATCCAACTAGAAATAGAGAGTCCTCATCGCATCCACGCAATGCTAACTCTCCACCAAAAGGTTAGATTCCAAATTTGACAATCATCTCGAAAACAAATCCATTTTCCAAATAAGCAGTTTACAAATGAACACCACGACAACCAAAGGAGAAATCACTCGAACGCCCAAACCAAATACTTGCGGTTTGTCTGAATTTGGAAAGAATCAACACGCCAACACAGCGCCAACTCAAATTGCGGAAAACACAAGTCAACGACACAAAACTCAAACGAGAATCAAGAAAACGCCTCATTATCCCACGAATCATCATTTGCCACAGTTCCTCGCTTCTAGGAATAAAATTTCTCTCGAACCTTGAAATTCGAATTCACTGCCTACCACATGAGCTTAAACCTCTTAGTTAAACATCCTCAAATTATGCTCAAATTGAAATACATCATCCACACCATTGTGGAGAGGCTATATTGAATCCACCGAATACTCTAAATAACTCGTTCTACTAACCAAAATTGATTTGATAGAAGGCGTTCAAAGCAACACAGAATAGGTCCCACACAATGACATTACCTCCAATTTCCAAGAACAACAACTCAGAATTCTTAGCACACACGTTCATATACTTCATCAGAAGGGTTCTATCAATTATCATTCCACTGCTCAGAAAACTCTATTATTCCACTCTCTCTACACACAATCATTGAGTGACCAAAGGTCTAGCATGAAAATGTAAAGCCCAGATTTAACCTCCAAGACTTCTACTACAAATTGTAATTATAATAGATAGGGGAATCAATGGATTGAATCTACAACATTCCCACAATTCTAACATACTCACTTATTGACATCCTCAAAAATTACCCACATAATCTCGCAATCTTATCCAATTGCGTTACTCTATAAAATTAATCAAGGTCTCCATACCTTCGATAATCCTCAACCTTTTAACATGAACTGAAGTTCTAGAATTTCTCTATATCATAGGTTCTACTCAATCGTAATACTATTCAGACTTACTTCGAAGCCAAACATTCCATGTGAATCAATTTCCCTCCAAGAGGTACAGATCAAAACCAATTCATTTTCTACTACTCCTCCAATAGTTTGGTAGCAAAATATCACCACTACCAAACAGTTGCCAATTTATACTTTGCAAAACTTGGCAACATAAAACTGTTGATTCCTTTCCAAAAGAAAGCGGCGAACAAGGACGAGTTTCGTCACACAGAAAAAAAAATTGCTCCTCACAGTGAGCACGAAACCAAATAAATAATGTGGTAACGAGGATCTTGGAAAAACAAAACTTGAATTCACGGTTGAGGGCACACATTCCTCAAAAGGAAATAGCAAGTAACAGCCGATAAGAAAAATGATATTACAATTGAAACTCGACGTCTCTTGAGTGGAAAGAGCAGAAAATTTAGGCATGATTCGAACAACCACAGGTTACAAAACTTGATTCAAATTATCAAATACTTCTACTGCACTCTTTTCTTTAACACAACAACTGGTCCTTGAACTAACAACACTTGCCACAACGAACAAGGTAAGTTCTTTAGTCCAATCCATAGAACTATTTAAGAACCAATAAAATTCTTCGACACGCCAAATTTGCTCGAAACAGTTCATCTACTCATGAAACATGAGATCCAAATGATCTCAACAACAAAACTCGAAACATTTTCAGTCACAGGATTTCACGGAAAGCAAACGGATTAATTTCCTCTTGAAGAAATCAACGAAAGTTTTCTTTGATTGCAACCTCACTTTGCGAACTCAAACCAAAGAGAATTTAAGACCAAATCGCACGAATCTTTTAAGAAGCAATAGGACTTTCCCATACACCATTTTATTTAAAATAATTTTAGCTACCAGAATATTCTTGAGCTCCAAACGATCACAGAAACGAAACTTGAAGTATTCTCATTTAAGCGATTTCACTAGTGGCGATCAATTTACTTCAAGTATTAACATCAATCTCACAACTACAATTAGAAAACACCTAGAAAGACTCATGCGAAAAGAGTGGGTCGAATCTTTCTCAAAAGAAGATTCACATGAAAACGATTTTCGCCAACTGAATACAGGACCAAGGGGAAAACCAATTAGGCGAAGAGTTCCAAAAACATATCTGAAGTCCACAGTTGAGGCACGAGTTGAAAATCAAACTTCAAATGAGAAGAAGGTACTGGCTTTGAAAGTTAGAAATTTCAATGCGGCAAAGGCATAAGGTTTCATCAATATTAGCATGCCAAGAAAATAGGTAAATCTAGTACTTATGTAAGATCAGCAAGTAGATGTTTATGAAGAGAACACTCCGACTACTCAAAAAGGAATGAGTTGAGTCAAAAATTTATTCAATGAACTTTGTGAAAGGTAATTCATATTCTCCAAAATAGCAAACGGATAACCAGGTTACCTTTACCAGCAAGAAAGATAGGACTATCACAAAAGAGAATGATATTGTCATTAATAACGTTTACAAATAGTAAAGAGAGCCCAGCAGTCAGGAAGACAAAAAAATTGTTTTGAAAAACAAATAGGGACCAATAGAAACCCCTAGCCCATAATTTTTGTTTGAGTACAACCTCCGACTTAATCACAACACAACACCACCAAAGGGTTTTAACACTTTTTTTCAGAAAAGAGACGCATTAAACTTCAACAAGAGGAATGATCTAAAAGAAATACATGGAGCAAATGCTTTCTTGTGTCAACAAACTTGCAACAGAAAACTCTCGTTATTCAAACTATCAAACGAGTAAATGAGTCGCTTTTTTTTTCAATAAGAAAGACAGAACAACCATGGAGATAGCAATATTACCAATTGTCGAAGATCACCAGTAGTTAAAGCAACTCAACAATAAAAAACACAATAGTGTTTTCAGGGAACCATTAAAGACCCAATGAAACTCATCTACCACGCATCATGAACCCAAGAGAAATTTATCAACCACCACCGGACAGGAGCTTGTCAAATTCAGAATTCAAGGAAGAGAACGACTTTCTAAAGTAATCCACAAGAAATATGTAAGGCCAATGCACACTTAATAAAGAACTTTGCAAAAGAAATCTTCCAACGCCCGAAATTCCAAGCGAGCAAATAAGTTAAATTTTTCAACAGGGGTAAAGCATAACTTCCGTGAAAAGATAAATCTTGTAATTTAACTATGCTCACGCGGAGCAGTTATATCACAATAGTCAAAAGTACAATAACTGTTTCAAAGAACGATAAGAAACCTACTGGAGCTTGCCCTCCTCATTATAACCCCCCTTTCAAAAGAAATTCACGAACTACAAGATACTTGTCGGTGTATTAGAACCGATCTTACGTAAAGATTATTTGATTCCGGGGGTCTCCTAGAGGTGAAATCACGCAGAGTGGTTGACACGGGATGTTTAGACAGGTTCAGGCCTTCTCTGGAGAGAATAATAACCCTAATCCTGTGTGTGTGTGGTATTCTTGATGATCAAGTAAGAAGCTAAGACTATTACAGAGAATAGTACTTGTATTTCTCCTTGACTCGCTCTATCTTTCTGTCCTTCCCTCTCGTCTCCCTGATTGATGCCCTTATATAGTCGTGGAGGAGTAGCCGTTTTGTTCTGCGGAAGAGGCGCCTTAATTGAGCCAGTAATGGGCGCATGATGGCAGTAATTACCGGCGCATTGGCTTCTCCACGCCGTCTGGCAGTTATCATTCAGAGGTAATAGGGTATTTAAGCACTATTACTACGCGGAATAATAGTGCGTGTAGACCGTTCGGATTCCTTAATCAATTGGACCCACTTGCCTGTAGGTTTGATTATAAGGTGGTCGTGGTTTACCTGGTCGTAGGAGGACTTACGACCAGGTAGTAGTCGTAGAAGGTCTTACGACTATGTAGTGGTCGTAGAAGGACTTACGACTATGTAATGGTCGTAGAAAGACTTACGACCAGGTAGTAGTCGTAGAAAGACTTACGACCATGACATGGTCGTAGTAAGACTTACGACTATGGGGGTGATTGTAGAAGATCTTACAATCACTTGGTAGGCCTCTCCCTTATAAAAATAAGGGGTACTTCTGGAGACTATGTGACATCATATTTACCCATAATAAGAATTATAGATAAAAGATAAAATGAGGATTATTAGATCCTCGTCAATACTACAACCAGAAAACCAGATACAAATTTGAGAAAGACAACAACTTCAACAATGAGCTCATGCTCAACCCAGAACTTATGGAACAGGGGTAAGAACTTCTCTAATTTTCTATCACGAATAGTGGTGTAGCCTAGCAAAACCCAGGGCATCAACCACGAACTCAACTTCTCAATGTTCGCTACTGATACGCATAACTAATGCAATCAACTATGAATATATATATAGGATCATCTCATGACAATCGTAGAATAAATTCATATATATAGGACTTCACAACATTTCATAGATTAACAATAAGAAAGACAAAGATGTACAATTCGATACAATACAATATAATGAACCACATTACTAGAAATGCGGAAGCAATGGATTTCCCAAACCCCACCTACTGTGCACAGTGTGTCATTTTAATACTTTTCTACTAACCACGGACCTAAAGCCCGCTCTGATACCATCTGTAACATCCTGACCCAAAATCGGCTCAATACCCAGCCCACCGTGGGGCGGACCCGCACACATATAGCACATCACTTACACTTTCGTCCTCGCTTCGTGTAAAAGGGTTAACCCGGAGGTGCTACGTTTGGATCCAACAGGCATTATATACTACTACAACTCACTTGAGACAAGCAATGTTGGAGTAATCTCACCACACAACTCCTCATGGGCCACATGGGCCACACTACGAGCAGGCCGGGGTATTACATTCACCCCCCCTCAAGGGCTGACGTCCTCGACAAAGATACCGCATATGCGGTAAATGCCTGTAACCACCTCTCGGTACGTCCGTGGCGTCCGGTCTTAAGCACATATGACATGCCATGTGTCCACTCCGGCCCACATGTGCCATGCGCCATATGCTCGCGCCCTGTCCCAGCACGCGCCGTCAATGAAGGTTGATGCTCGATACCAATCAGAACACCACGCTATTCGAAGCCAAGATGCTACTAAAAGTTTCATCATACACTTCATTTGCGAACTATTAATCAATTTGCACCAAAATTAAATAGTCAAGACAAAGTAACGAAGAGTATTTAACCGTTCAACCACAGAATATAACCAAGGAATTAAAATTACAGCTCATCTCTTTAACCAAATAACTTAACAAAACATCTTTATAAACAAGTGAATCTTTGAGGTGTGTGAAACGTGCTTGGACTACGCCCTCCCGCTAGCAAATATATCATCATGGATCACCTAAAATAAATAAATACAGGAAAACAAGGGTGAGTCGAAACTCAGCAAGCACAACATCAATCTCACAGTGTACAAAGGAACAAATCAATAATCAAGACAGTAGAACATCTCTTCCACGAATCTGTGAAACTGCATAGTATGAATGCATACATGGAATGAAAAATGGACCTCTCAATCACAGATACTGCAGATAACGAGTGATACACCCGTCAAGAAATTCACTTAAGCCCGTGCTTAACAAAGTGCGGGGACCCAATCACCGTATGAAGAACGTTTCATACGGTGTCCGAAAGGTTACATTGGAATGGTGGTCAACGCTACCCACATTGGAATGGTGGGTCTCATATGCCCATATTGGACTGATGGGACTTTTAAGTTTCCACTCCCGTGGACAGCAGGAATCAAATGCATGGCCAAAATGAAAGTCATGCAACGAAATCTTATCACATCATAATGAAGAATAATACAAGCATGCAAATATGAATAACCAATCTAGCAACTCATCCACACATTTTCATCAATCTTCAATATGATAAGATAAGGTACTTGCCTTCCGTGCTGCGACGTACTAGGAAGCAATGAAGGTGTCCTTCCACCCACCGCCTCACCGCCTACACAAGCATTTACACGGAAGAAGGATAACAAGTTATGACGTATCTACATGTGCTCTACCATACCCTCTAACCATCCCACACAACCGTAGGTTCAATTTGACAACTTCGCCTAAAAGGCTGGGTTACTACTCTGCTGGCAGTTGTACGATAAAATTCACAATTAAATATTTGTAACTCCTAAAGACCTGAAACCAGTGCTCAACTAATCCTAACGAACCAGGCTACGAAACTTTAGTTGGCGGGATCCTCTGATTCGGCCAAAACAGAGGACCAAACTGCCCAAGAAGACACCGACAGAAATTTGTCCAGATTTCAAAACAGTCGTAAAGAAAAGCCTGTAACTTTCAGTCTACTGATCCTATGGATATGATATTTATCAATATGGAATCATGATGAAATCATATTTATAAACCTATTTGGGTGGCCTCCCTGAATCTGGCTCTAACTTGAACAAAACTGAAGAGCAACCGACAGTCTCCAAAATCTCTAACAGACAGAGTAGTGTGCGGTTAAAAATTCATAACTTCTAAACAACAGGGTAGAATCTCGTGATCTCGGTGCCAAAAGAAAGCTAACGAAATCAGAAACAAAACTCTAGGAGACGAAAACCTGAGATTCGGCCTCTAAGTAATTCATAATGGCCCGACAAGAAAATCTGCCAAAACACATCAGCTGTCTTGGATAGTCGCGGTAAAACTACCATATACCCTAAACCGTAACTCCAAATCAGATGATATCAGTGCCTAAAGAAATATAAGATCAAGGGCTACAACTTTCTAAGAGGTGGGAAGATCAGAAAACATAAGGAACTTACCCAAATCTGACAAACAAATCTGGCGCACGACAGGGAGGAGGGTGGCGGCCGGTTGGAGAGGGGGAGGAGGGTTGGCGGCTTGGGAGGGTGGGAGAGAGATGGAGAGGCTAGGGTTTGGGGAGGAAAACCCCCTTGGCTGGCCCTCTCATGGGCCCCTCTGGCCTGCGCCCGTGCCCAGTTGTCGGGTTCATTGAAAACCCCACGATTCAAGACATTTAAGTTCTTGTTTGCCTTTTCCCTCCCCAGCTGCTTTTCTAATTACCCGATCCGAATCCGGGGTATTACATTCTACCATATTTGTGCAGGTGATCGCCTCGATGACAAGCTTCTTCGTTGCTATCTCCGTGTCGCACTCCCTCCAGATGCAACTCCTCAGCTCGTGAATATTCATTGCATCTAGGCCCTCCGCCCGAACCACCTTGAACTGACATCTTGACATGTCCAACTCACCAGGTTTTCCCCGTACGAGATCGTCGCCATAAAACCCAAGAAAGTCTTGCATGTTGGACATTACGTAAAGACACAACAACCCAAAGCATATGTTACGAGCAATTCACCGTTATTTACTATACATAATCAAATAAATAGGTCACACTATTTGGTCTACATTTCCCTACCTACCCAAAAATAACTACACTTTGGTAATCCTTATGTACAAATTTAACCTAATCAGAGCATAATAAAAAACTACTAAATTTCTGAAAAACTAGTAATCGTTACGACTAATTAACTACAACAAAATTAATAATGTCTAATTAATTTTGACTAAATTAATCATGACAAAATTAATTATGACTAATTAATTACGACTAATTGATTACAAATATTTATTTACAAATAATTAATTATAGCTAATTAATTATATCATAATTAATTATGACTACTAAATTATTGTTAAATAATTTATGACTAATTAATTACGACTAAATTAATTATGACTAATTAATTACTACTAAATTAATTACAATTATTTAATTATGACTTCTTAATTATGACTAAGTAATCACAAATATTTAATTTAAATATGACTATTTAATTGTGACTAATTTACTACGATCGATTAACTATGACTATGCCTATATCTTAGAACATCTCATAATAAATGCCCATGCTTTCAAATCAACATGCAGTCCCATGCAATATATATCTCAAGAAAATCATTTGAACCAACAATGAATTGGACACACCGAAGGGAAATTAAAAACCGACATACACCTCAACTCCTTGTTTGTGTTGGCTCAAACCGAAGACGAACACACGTGAACACAATGAAACCCTAGAACGCGAACGCAAAAACATAAAAAAAAATTGTGCCACCAGAACAATAACTTTTCTGACTTTGTCTTGCTCTTGTTCACAAATTTTGATTACAGGGGTGCCCTTTTATTGAGAGCAAACGACCATTCGTATCCGGAAAGGATTCTACATATCCTGAAGGGATACTAAACAAACTTTTGTATCTATTATGAATATTATTTAAATACTGTAGGGCTATGTAAACAAACTCTATGTAAAATCTAGATATACCATATGCACAAAGATTACAAACAAATCACTCACTAATCTTTGTGCACTTATTGAGGCGGTCGTCTCAACTACAACTTGCCCAACTGTTACTTAATACAGGACGGCGAACACATCTCCTCAATGTCCCGAACTCAACTCCATGGACTAGACTCACGACGGCGAGCATATCTCCTCAATGTCCCGGACTCAACTCCACGGACACACACACAGATACGACACCACAACCGTCAAGTACCAACACACCGCTGTCAACTTGGTAACGTGCAACTCATCTTGCATTCCACCGACGTGCACCACTATCTATTCCACATGCACACATGCAAAAAATTAGCTCAACGTGCTAACATGCACACACACCTGACTTGACACTACTACTCCTACATGCATGGACTCAACTACATGTATGCGCTTGCCGACAAGATTGTGCTGCGCGGTCACCGCTAGCTAACCGCGCAAGGTCCGCTATGCCCAGTGTCGCTGCTGACCCGTTGAGACTAGCCCGTGCAAGCCACCAGCTGTGCCGCGTCTCCGGCTACCAGTGAACGCCGTGCAGCTCCGCCGCGCCTACCGCGTCTCGCGCCAACACACCGTCGGGAGCCACCGTGTGCTACCGGAGCCCACCGCTCTGTCGTGCTGCACTGCACTCGCGTTGTAGCAGCTCCCACGAATCCACCGACAGCTCTCACATTCTGAACCCTCGCAGTCAATCTTGTCATGCCACTTTTTAACTTTTGCACCCTATCCAAGTTTCGACTGCTAATCTTGGATGTCAATTCATCCAAAGCTTGGTCTCATGCTTAGTAGTGTGCGCGTCAAGAAAACTGCAGATAGCTTCCAATGTAACCTCCAGTTCTCGGAACTCAAAGGGAGATTCGAGATTCATCTTCTTCAGCACCTTCCACATCATTTTGTCCACTTAAGTTCTCCTTTCAGTCATGCTGAGTGGCACTTGAACTAAGCGCCTTCGGAGCTTCTCTACTACCGGAATTACATTTTCATCCGAATGATCCCTAAGAAAAACCTCTTCAGTAGTAATGATTGCCTTTATATGCTCGAGATTGAGGACGATGGCGCGCTCACACCCGAGGACGGTGGAGGGGTACGAGAGCAGCAGGTCGAGGATGCGGAGGTCGCGCATGTTGATGTCGATGCGGTGCATGATGGCGTACTTGTAACCGTCCAACACCCGCTCCTCCCTGTCGCGTTGAACAGGATCCAGCTTCGCGACCCCCCCCCGCTTCTTCCCCGCTACCACGGCCGCCGTCATCTCCGTATATGCCACCCCGGGAGTCAAGATCACCTCCTCTCAGGGCAGCAGTTAGAATTTCGAACCTGGAGCTCTGATACCAACTGTTGGCCCAAACCAAAAATGAACACACGCGAACACAATGTAACCCTAGAAGATGAACGCAAGAACACAAGAATTTTTTTGTGCCGCTTTAACAACAACTTTTCTAACTTTATCTTGCTCTCTTGCTCTTGTTCACTGTCAGAACCCCCGGGCATTGAATACCCGAAGACTTTATGTGTACCGTACTAGTCCCATGATCAGTGGCTAGCACACACAATCACAACATTGGCATTCACATCTATACATTCACATGTACAAAGTAAAGTAAAATAGTATTTGACTTAAGAGATAAAACTTATTACAACACTGTCCGACCGACCAAATAAAAACAAGTATCAATAGAGTAATATAAATAGCAGCGGAAGTAAAAGTGATAAAGGTAGATAATTTCCAGTGGCATGCCCATCCAGAACCCTCAGGCAACTAACAAGAGACAAAGCTTAGATAGACCCGTCACCGAATCCTCTAGTTCCGGGAGCGAAGAACGAATCATCGGGCGTTGGCTCATCCTCAAACTCTGAACAACAATGTAAGAAAGATTGAGTACAATGCGTACTCATCAAGACTTGTAGTGTATCGCAAAATTTATATACATGCAAGGCTAACAAAGGATGAGGTTCTACTTTACAAGTTATTTTGTTTTAAGCTAGTTTTATTTGTAATAACCATACATAGTATTTTGCAACGGAAGTTAAAAGATAGTTAAACAAATACAGGATGGTAAGTAAGTAATTATATGAATAATAAAAGCAACTCACAGCCCTCCTCGGCTACGAGCAACATTTCATTTTCAGCGATAGACATGACATTCAACTCAAATATAAACCATAAATCATTCCCCAATTTTTCAACAAGAAATATTTTTGTGAAAACCAAGACTATACCTATTAAGTCTGCACTAAGCATGCGATGGCTATTTAAATAGATTTACACTCTGCAGAGGTGTACAACTTTACCCACAGCACACGAATTCTCTAGTTTGTTTGGCTTCCGTCGATACCATCGCTCACTACCTTTGGTAAGCAGTCTAGGGCACATGTCGAAGCCTTTACATCATCTAGTTCTACCCTTGCACTAGCCTAGCGAATGAATACCCTCATCTCACCCGGGTACACCCCCATCGAGTGAGGTATTCACATTTGTGTTGACAAGCTTTGTGCCCAACACTGAGGTGAAGGGAGCCCCTTCAGACATGCCTAAATCCGGTCATGCCCGTACTACTACAGCCTACCTACGTGTAAGGCTAGTTTTCAATGACTTAATTAGCTAAGACCGTCCCATACCGACATATATGATTGTACGCTTAGGCTCTGATTGGAGTTACTCCAACTTGGTCCTTAATTGACCAGGCGAGAATCTTCCTCTATCTACCTCTGAGACTCCTCTCTCACACTTCTCAGAATAAAATATAACTCGCCCGCGTCAAAAGCTAGATTTTTCATTTTATTTTCATATAAAATAATAGAGGTACACCCCTCTGGACTTTCTTTTCAAAACTCCCAAATTCATATTTATCATGTCATCCTTTTTATAATTTTCATGAAAGACTATTGGCCGATTAAGCAGCTATGCGAGATTTGCATTCGAAAAACCCAAGTTGATAATTTTCAAGCTCAAAATCCGGCGGCCATCTTCAAGCTCAAAATCTGCGGCACTAGGGTGAGAGGAGCGATGTGGGCTGTGAGAATGGAATAAGGAAGTGAGGGTGGTGCCGGGGCGTCTTTTTATAGGGCGAGGGCGTCTTCGAGATAGCGTACAGAGCCAAGGCGTGCGGTGCAAGACGACCAGCGAGATTTTTGCGACGGGACAAGGCGTTCCGGTGGCGAGAAGAGGGGGACAACGCCGGGGTTGGTTGCAGGGAGATAAGGGATAAGATTGGCGGCAAGAGTACGAAGAACACAGGCCGTTTCACCCATTTTCGAAAAAAGCTCGAAAGGCAACAATGGTGGAGTTGCGTTCTGTCGGGAGCCAAAAATGTAATTCTGGACCCTCTGTGTATTCTGCACTAGTCCAGGATCACGCTAGTGCATACAGTATCAACATAGATGAATATCGATCCATACAAGACGACTAATAGAATAAACGATTAACTCGAATAGAAATAATGGTTTTGACCTTCTGGTCGAGTTTACATTTATTAAGCCACGTAGGGATGACAATAAATAAAATAGCAGCAGCGGAATAAAAATAAAATTCAGCGGAATCCCATCAATTCACCATAGGCAACTGACTGGGATCAAGACCCTAACGATTGACACCTTCGTAGAACTCCTCCTCAAATGCAGGCGATGACTCCTCCACTTCTACTGATTACTTGAAGCAAGTATGAGTACACAATCGTACTCGTAAGTCATACCACAGAATGCAATTTATAGATGGTGGCTTATTCAAAAGGAATAGCTTCTGTGGTTCTTTTGTAGAAATGCAATATTTGCAATTGAATACTAATGATAGATTGAAAACGTAATTCAAATAAATAAATAATATTAATTTATCATTTAATTTCACAAAGACACACAATCTAAACAAGTTATTCACACAACCATATGACATAGATCACACAGCTCCCTTCCCAAATGTTTTATAAAAATCTACCCCTTGTGTGAAATTCTCAAGCATGTCCATGACAGCAGACGCAGCTATCCGAATAGATTTATTTAACACTCTGCACAGGTTGTACACTTTACCCACAAGATACAATCAGTGTAGCTAGCACTAACCATAACAAAACCTTTCAAAAACTTCATCTTAAACATTGACTGTAACACCCGGCTATTCGGAAGCTAAGATGCCACCTAATGGGACGACATACTACTCAATTAATAAAAAAAATAATATCACAATAAGAGACAATATCGAATAATCAAGATAACAATCTAGAATTAACTAACAGATCCTCAATGTATTAAAACAAGGAATGACCATAGAGGAATGGAGGAACATCCAAAGTGACTTTTATTACAATTCAATACTTAATCAATTAAACCAAATAAACTAAAAACTGTATCATAATGAATGAATGATTTATTCAAGTGTGTGGAACGTGCTGGACTACACCCTCCCGCTAGCAACAGTTTCACTGGAATTCACCTAAAACAAATAAAAGCAAGAGTGAGTCGAAACTCAGCAAGCACAACATATAATTCACAAAGAATACTGAATCAGAATAATATACCAAGTAACAACATTTACTTCCATGAATTTGCGAAAGCATGGTATGAATGAATGCATTGAAGGAGAATGGACTTTTCACACGTTTATACCGGTATAACTAGTGACACACCCGTCGGTGTTCACTTAAGCCCGCCCTTAACCAAGAGCGGGGACCCAAGTCCGTATGAAGAATGTTTCATACGGAATATCCGAAACTGCCTACTTTGGAATGGTAGGTCTTACATGCCCATATTGGAATTAATGGGACTTAATCAAGTTTTCACTCCCGTGGACGGCAAAGGAAATATGTGTGCATGGAATGAAATGCATAACTTGAACTTCATCTCAATTTATCACAGAAGAAGGTATTGAAATCTACCACATCATGCTCAAATCACAGGAATATTCATAAGTTACCAAATTATCATGCATTCATCGAATTCACACAAGTTAAACATTGCACTTGCCTTCCGTGCTGTGACGTACTGGGAAGCAACGAAGGTGTCCTTCCACTCACCGCCTCACCGCCTATACAATCATTGTCACGGAATAAGGATAACAGGGTATAACATAGTTACACGAGTTCTACGATACCCTCTAATCAACCCACACGCCCAAATGTTCGTTTTGACCTCTACGCCAAAAGTCCAGATTATCGATCTACGGGCAGTTGTACGAGAAAATTCACCATTAATTATCTGTAACTCTAAAAGACCTGAAACCAGTGCTCACTGAATCTTAACAGATCAGGCTACAAAACATTAGTTGGCGGAATCCCCTGATTCGGCCAAAACAGAGGGCTAATTACCAGCTAAACACAACCCATCTACGTCTGTCCAGAATACAGATCAGTAATAAAGAAAACGGCGTAACTTTTATCCTACTAATCCAATGAGAATGATCCTTATCAACTTGGAAAGATAATTTAAAGGGATACAATAACTTATTTGGGTGGAGGTTCTGGAAATGCCTCTAACTAAATCAAAACCTAGGATCAAGCCGACAGATCCTTCTCGTCAGACAGACAGAACAGCACGCACTAAAAAAATCATATCTCCTAAACCGTAAGGCAGAATCATGTGATCTCGGTGGCTATGGAAAGATAAGAGTCGTGGCTACAATTCTCTAGAAGGGGAGAACCTCCAAATCGGCCTCTAACAGGTGGATAACGGACGCGCAACAATTTGGACAGAAACTGATTATCTACAGCACCAAATCAATCCAATCAAACTAATCGGTTTCGCAACTAATCAACATCAAACAGCAGGGAAAACATCTCATTACCCTTGAAGATTCACTGAGGGATGAATATCAAGCTCCCACCAAAATCCCCCTTTCTCCCTCTCCCTTTCTCCCTTGGATCGGCCACCCAAATCGAGGGGAGGAGGAGAGGCCGGTTGGGAGGAACTGCACGGCGCTTGGGAGACGACGACGGCGATCACCGGGGACCAGCACCGAGGGGAGGAGGCAGCACCAAGGGGCAGTGGGGGCGCCGGGTAGAGGTGAGAAGGGGGTGGCGGCTTGAGGAGGGAGGGATGGGGAGTGGGGCGGCTAGGGTTGGGGGAGGTGCAACCCCCTTGGCCGGCTCCCCCCCCCTTGGCCGGTTGGGCCACAAAGGCCTCCTGGGTCGCGGCCCGCGGCCCAGGTTGGCGAAAAAACCAGAAAACCCCCCCGCTGAAATAGAAATTTTCAATTCTTTACTTGTCTTTTCTTTCCCCGGCTTCCATTCAAATTACTCGATTCGATTCTTTACTCTTTTCGTTTCCGGGGTATTACATTGACACTACCGATGTGCTTTACTGTCGTCCAACCGATACACACAGCGTTTGGGTACGACACACACCGTTGGACAGGGATATGGCGAATCGTCCCGCGATGTGATAAACACACCTCCAGCCCATCACACAGCTTAACCTACAACCTGAGTTGTCAATGGCAAGATTCCATAACCTACTAAGTTAGGCATGTCCCATACCAGACATGTTGTTGTACAGTAAGGCTCAATTCAATAGCGCACAAAGTTAAGTCCTTAATTGACCAAGGCAAGACTTCCTATTTCTAACTAAGTCACACATATTACCAAGGCAAAACTTCTAATTTCTAACTAAGTCACACAGATTATCATTTACAGCACACAGCTCCACCATATCACACAAAATCCACCACTTGCCTCAGTCTAAATCTTTTCCCACCCTATTGATTAAGTGCAACACATGCCATCAACGAGTAATAGCACACAACACACACAGTTTCATCACACAGTTCCATAATCACTTAGTCAAGTTTATAATTGCAACGTGGACATAACAATTGTATTAATAACTAAACCCAAAAGCATTTAAATAAATACTTGAAATAGAATGCAATACATTGAAACAAAGTATTTTAAAAACTGGGTTCAATATGATCAAAGGTATAACTTGCCTTGGAACAGGTCTTGGTACTGGTCTTGATCTTGAGGCACTTCTCCTTCTTCAAAAGTTTCTGAAGAATTAACGTCTACTTGCAAACAAAATAAATAAATAACAGAGGAAAAAAATGAAAAAATTAAATACAAATCATAAATAAATAGATTTCGAATTTATATAAATTTAGAAATTTGAATGAGCTAAATCGGAGTTCGGATGCAAAAGATATGGGCTTTGGAAGATTGAAATTCAAGAAAATACCCTAAATTAGAATTTCTGACATTTTCGAATTATTTTTCTAAAGGAAAATCAAATTATTGCGCAATCGCTGACGTCAGCGACGAATTTCTGGAAATAAAATAATTAAAAGAAAATATGACATGTGGGACCCACATGTTAGTCTAACGGCTCACGGTGGACTGAGTGCACCGAACCGAAGAAAGACTGGAGCGGTGGGCCGGCCACGCAGGCACACACGCGGGCGCTGACTGGATGCCACGCCGATTACACGCATGCACGAGAGCTGACACTGGCGCTGAGGTGGCGGCTGATGTGGACAACAGCGAGGAGCGGCGCTCGGAACCCAATGGTTCCGGCGAACGGCGGCGATTTACCGGCGGTGAGTGGTCGCACTCAGGGGTGCACTTTACACGCAGCTGGGAGCGACGGTGGCGATCGGCGGCGAGCTCGGAGCGGAGGAGGCTTTCGGCTTTTGTAGGATGGAGGCTCCGGTGACGCTCCGGCAACGAGGAGGGGCGCAAAAGGTAGCGTGGGCTATCCTGATCACAATGGTGCAGTCGGCAAGGCAAGGGCAACAACGACAGCGGCGCAATTCACCAGCGAAGAAGCTCGGCCGAAAACCCTAAATCGCTAATTGCGGTGGCGCTAGAGCAATCGGGGCGAGGAGAGTGGCGGCTCTGGGTTGCGAAGGATTGGGCGAACCCTAGGGGCTATTTATAGGGCTCGGGAGAGTCGGGATAAGGAATCCCCAAATCGGGTTGATTCGGATTCCCATTTAAAAACAAAGATAGAATCCATTTTGATCCCGATTGACAGCAGATAAGGGTGCGGGAGAATCGGGGATACGATTTGGTGCAAAAAACTCAGAAGATTTAGTTGGGAAATCGCCGTTGCCGTTTTGAGCTCGAGCTCTAGCAATGGCGGCGAGAGCGACGTGGCAAGGTTGACGACGACGCGGTGGAGATGAAGACGCGGGGCCCACTTGGCAGCGAGGTGAAACAGCGCGACGCGGGGCGCGTCCGATCAGCGCTCGGAGCCATGCGTTAGCAGATGAGTGCGGGAGCGCGGCGAGCGAGGAGAGAGAGAGATCGACAGTGGGGACCACTGTCGGCGAGAGAAGCGAGCGCCGCGGGCGATCCGGTCACGATCTTTGGGCAGCGCAGAATAGTGTTGGGTTTCGGCGCGACACT
Organism: Hsuehochloa calcarea; assembly: GCA_036346395.1. Taxonomy (NCBI): domain Eukaryota; kingdom Viridiplantae; phylum Streptophyta; class Magnoliopsida; order Poales; family Poaceae; genus Hsuehochloa; species Hsuehochloa calcarea. The sequence continues at coordinate 29,128,772 of CM070611.1, forward strand.
GTTCCGGAGGATTTTTAATAGGTTTTATATTTTAGAAAATACAGAAAATCCAAATAGCAATTAGAAAATAGAAAATAAACTTGGAAAAATTCCAGAAAATTCTATAAAATATATCTAAGCATGTAGAATCCAAATAAAATAGTTTTGGCAGTTGTTGATGTTGGGATTGATCACATTAAATCATTTTGATATTAAAAGTCCATTTTAAGCTTTAAAGAAAATCAATAAAAATTCAAATGGTGAATTTTCCAACTAGTAACTATTCAAAAGATTTTTAGAGTTCGAAAAATTGGGATGTTACACGCTCTTACTAGAGAAAGAAGAAATGAACTGGAAGGAAAGGCGCTGGCCAGTGGCCCCATGCGACTGAGAGAGAGGAGAGGAAAGAGAGAGTGGTGGCGCTAACATGCGGGGCCTGCATGTCAGTGGGACAAGAGAGAGTAAGGCACGAGCCGGGCCAAAGTCTTGCAAAAAAAAAATAATGGTTGAAGAGATTCGACCCAAAGGAATTTTTCGGATTTTCTTTGACTCAATGATTTCAGAAATTGTGTTAATTCAATTAGGCTTTTAGAAGATAGTAAATAAAGTCTAAAAATTATACAAAAATCACATAAATTCTCTGAGTTATTTTGGACTTAAATATAATATTTTCAACTTAAAATTGGTATTTAATTTTGTATATTTTTTTAATTTATGGAAAATAGTAAAAACCTTTTTAAAATCCAAAAAAATTAGCAAATTAATTAAAATTTCCTTTTTAACTTTAAGTCCAATAAAACTGAGAAAACTCAATAAATTTTCCTTTTGACTTTTAAAATCTAAGAAATTCAAGAAAAGCAACAAAACTCTTTTAAAACTCAGAAAATCTAATAAAATAACAACTTGATTAATTTTATTTTTGGTAGCAGAACTTTGGGATGTTAGATGTTACAAGCAATTCCCCATTCTTTACTATAAGCAATCAAATAAATGGGTCACACTATTTTGTCCATATTTCCCTACCTCCCCAAAATAACTGCACTTTGGTAATCCTTATGTACAAATTTAACCCAATCAGTGCATAATAAAAAAACTACTAAATTTAAGAAAAAACTTCTAATCGTTACAACTAATTATTAGAACTAACTAACTATGACTAAATTAATTACATCTAATTAATTTTGACTAATTAATTTGTACTAAATTAATTACGAAGAAGTAATTACATCTAATTAATTATGACTAATTTATTACAACTAATTATTTACAACTAATTATTTATAACTAATTAATTATGACTAATTAATTATGATAGAATAAGTTATGACTACTTAATTACAACTAAATAATTATGACTAAATTAATTACAACTACTTAGTTCTGACAATATTAATTACCTCTAAATAATTCTGAAAAAATTAATTACGACTAAATAATTCTGACTAATTAATTACTGCTATTTAGTTATGACTTCTTAATTACTGCTATTAAAACCGGCATACACCTCGATCCCTCGTTTGCTCTTCTCCAAGCTCACTAAGAGACCAGTGGCTACCAATGCCCATGGCGAACCTACCCTTCCCGGACTTCTCCGGAGATGCCATCACCGCTGACCCGGACATAGATGTATGTTCTTTCTTGTAGCAATCTTTGATATGTCAGTGTTTGCTAACACATTACTGCATGCTGCTCTTGTGTGAAGATGGTGAATTCTGTAGGTTCCTGCAACGATCGGTTGGCTAGGCTGCAGTTTGGTACTACGGTGGGAGAGAAAGGAAGGGCAGTGGAAGGGCTCGAGATAGTGGAGCCTCCCGTGGATGATGAGACGGCAATGGCACAGATGCAGGCAGGGATAGCTAGTCTGCTTGCAGGGTATACGCAGCATCTCCAAGACAGGACTGACTACCAAGTTGGTATGGTACCTAGCTGTGCATGGGCACTTTGCGAAAAATACGTGAAATTACATTAATCTTAATTAGGACTTGTTGTATATATGTTCTGCAGGCGTTTTAGCATAATAGTTTTCTTTTTCCTCTCTCTCTTTCTCCATACCAGGGGTTTTCATCTCTTGTTTGGAGAGCTCTAGACTTCATGTCATAGATAATTTTCATCGTATAATAGATGCTTCAAAACCAAAGATTTCATATATATGCTACTAGATACATGTGTGTTGTATGATGCTTTCCGTTAATTAATCCACATTGGTTCCCTTGTATTTTTAGGCTATCCAACCAACTCCAACATGGACTACGACTTCAGCTCTCTCGCGCAGTTTATCAACTTCTCACTCATTAATACTGGCGATCCATTTATGGGAGTTGCAAGATCTGAAGTTGCAGTGTTGGATTTAGTCAATAGTGGTGCTCACTCCAGACATTTTGAAGTTGCAGTGTTGGATTGGTTTGCTCATCTATGGGAGTTGCAAAAGGAGCAGTACTGGGGCTACATTACCAGCAGTGGAACAGAAGGGAACCTGTATGGGGTATTAGTTGGGTCAGTAACTACTGAATATCACATCGCCTTAAACACATACTGAATATTTGCATACGCCAGTTCACAAATTTCATTTCCACTCATTATCATTTGCAGGATATACACAATTCAACAATACCTTTTGAAAAAACAAAGATGAAACTAGAAAACTTCTCAATTTTACAGTGAGCCAAAGAAACTAGTAGTGTTTGGTTGGTGGGATGTGTTGAAACCAGTAGTAACTTCTGACAGTTTTTTGATGTTAAAACTGTTATTTTTCTGTTCGTTAGATGTGCTACAAGATTCGTGTTGTTGATGTGTTGTAAGGAAAAAAAATCATAATAGTCAAATTTTCATTCGTCCGATATGCTTTGAGATTTGCACTTTTTTCCATCTGATGAATTGGGTCCGAAATTATTATGATTTTTTCTTCAGAACATAACGGATTCACCACATTGCCGTATTTTGTTGGTATATAATTTTATGTTTTTGTCTTTATTTTTGCTCAACCTTTCAAAGTACATGTGAAGAACATAACGTGTTTACTACATTGCCGTATTTTGTTGGTATATAATTTCAATTTTTATCTATGTTTTGCTCAATCTCCCAAAGTACACGTGAGATTTTGAATCATGTGATAGAAATATGAGTTATTAAGACTTTTAAGAATAATTACCAAGAACCAAAATTACACAAAAAATTTACTGTAATTTATGTATAATAAAGTTATAAATAAACTTTTAAAATAAAATAGCTTATTACACAAAAAAAAAACAGTCAAATTCTATATAAACGGACCAATAACCAAGTAAGCATTAGTTACGTGCTAACTAAAACTAACCAAGTAAGCATTAGCTACGTGCTAACTAAAACTAACTAGCCAGTTTCTCTTGTGATTGCTTTCTTCACCGACTTATGCATGCAGCTCATACATGACATATCAATGGACAGCTAGTTAGTTATATCACTTAATTAGGTGATTAGTCACCTTTTCACAACTCATCAAGTCATCGAATCAAACTTCCCTTGTTGCGTTGCTTTAACGCTAAAGACATGAAACATCCAGCAGCTAGCTAAAAGTATCACCGAAAGTATTTTTATTGTCGTCTCATAACTATATCACATCAATAAAATTCTACATGAAGCAGAGAAGGAGAGGGAAGAGAGCACAGACCGTCTCTTCCTGAAGAGACTGCCGTATACGTGAAATAAGATATGATATATTAATTTATTTTAGTTGACATATAAGCCTATTTTTTAAAACAATTATAAAATTTAAATATTAGAGAGTGTGTTAGAGACTATCTATTAAAGATATTATCTTTAAACATGATGTAACATATCTCTAACTATTAGAGATACTCTAAGAGACTGATCGGCGTGTCCTCACTGCTGCTTCATGCATGCATCTGTAATTATCTACTTAATTAATGACAATGTGTTGAAACTGACTATTGCCGGGTTTTTTGCTTTAAGGAAAACTTGTTGGATTCCTACTTAATTGTTCCGAGCCAGAATTGGTAGCTAGATGCTTGAACAAAATAATCTAGCCTAGTTGGTAATTAGTTGCTGAGACCTTTCTTGTAGCTTTATTAGCTGTGGTGGTTGTGTTTGCATATTGAATAACGGATTGTTTCACTTGCACAGGAGAGAGCTTTTCCCCAGTGGGATCTTGTATGCTTCACATGATTCACACTACTCTATCTTCAAGGCATCTAAAATGTATAGAATTGAGTGCATCAAGATTGACACTTTAGTTTCTGGAGAGATGAACTGCGCGGACTTAAAATCCAAGCTACTAGAAAACGCCAAGTACCCAGCTATTGTAAATGTCAATATCGGTTAGTTTTTCAGCTCCGTTATTGATAGTTTAACTGTCGATTTGTTGATACTTATTCTGATTTTAACGCTCTATATATATTGACATTGACTGGCATTGTGCTACTTTTTTTTTTGTCTGGTTCTTCATAGGAACGACTATGAAAGGGGCCATAGATGATCTCGACCAGATCATAACAACACTTGAAAAGTGTGGATATCGAAATCGGTACTACATCCATTGTGATAGTGCTCTCTCAGGCCTTATGTTGCCATTTATGAAACAAGTAGGTTCACCATCAATCTATCTATCAATCTCTATGTACTAATTGAAGCCTCCTCTGAAAGTCCTCGCCTAGATAAATTGACTTGGTCGCCTGACTGCAGGCACCAAAGCTGTCATTCAGAAAGTCAATTGGATCTATCAATATTTCCGGACACAAGTTCATAGGATGCAGTGTACCCTGTGGTGTTGTAATCACTAGGATGGAACATGCTGAAGTCCTATCAGCGAAAGTTGACTGCAACGCTTCAAGGGATTCAAGCATCGTAGGAAGCCGAAATGGTCATGCTCCAATCTTCCTTTGGTACAAGCTATGCAGGAAGGGGTGCAGGGGAATTTCCAAAGAAGTTCAGACATGCTTGAGAAATGCAGAATACCTTGAAAAACGCCTCAAAGAAGTTGGTGTAAGCTCATCGCGGAATGCACTGAGTATCACGGTGGTGTTCGAAAGGCCAAGAGATGAGACGTTTGTGCGTAGGTGGGAGCTGGCATGTGAGGGCAACATAGCACATGTGGTGGTGATGCCATCTGTCACCATGGAAAAGCTCACAAACTTTGTTGAAGAGCTTTCTCAGAAACGAAGAGATTGGTATCAGGACAATGGATTTAGTATCCCATGCCTTGCTGCTGACATAGGCCTGGAAAACTGTTCTTGCCATCTCCATGGCAAGTACAATTCCTAAATTAGTTGGATTGGACGATGTGTAACATTGTGTTGCATGGATAATAAACTTGTTGTAATAATGCTGGCTGGTTGCTTATGACCAGTGGAATCTTCTATGAAATATTGAAAATGGGGCTTGCTTAACTCCCTCTATTTTAACATGTGGTGCTATATATGTAGTGGTGATTTTTCAAAGTATGTTGCAAGTGTAATACAGGGAAACATTGAAAACGTTAATACTCTCTCGATTGTTCTTAGTGTGAGTTCTTGCTTTGTTATGTGACGATGCATTTTTATACATTTAAAATAAACTCAGGACATCAATGGAAGGAGAGCTTCAAAAGCACATCACACATGTTAAGGTGTTTGTGTGTGGCAATATTCTCATTTGGAATTTTTCAGTGCCCGACTGGTAAGGCATATGACTATCTTGCCTTCTTGTTCTTTATTTCATTTCTTGCATTCCAATAGATTGGTTAAAAAAAAAACATTGAAACACTTCCACTCCAAAATCATACCATCAAACAATTAATCTCTCTATCCAAGATACACCGAAATAGCCTCTTATGAATAGGTTTTAGTGTGTCTTACGCAACCAGCCTATAAAAGGCATGCAAATACAAAATGACAAGAAGTAACGCAAGAGAATGAAAGAAAGTGTCAAATTCCTTGCCATGTCAGACTTTCTAGTGACGATGGGGGCATCGTGGCGGCCACAGCCAAGACTTGCTTGTGTGCTGCTGTGATGGCTCAGCATTCTCCTTGAGCCACCGTGCTGCCTGCAGTGTATCGTCTGAACCTCACGCCTCCCATGAAAGATTATGAACAAGCCTCAACTGGCTCTTTGTATTGATCCTCGTATTTATAGATTACAAACATGACATTGGTTTCTATCTATACAAAAGATTTAAATCACTAGTTTCTATCTACGCAGAGATTACGAGAGATATGATTTATACAATTATGTCAACTAGCTCATAATTAATACTTTAATGATAATTGACTATAACCTTCCCATCCTTGAACGTGGACACTATTCTTTGCCACCCTAGTAATAATGGTATACATGACTAGTCACTAAGTCCATATATAAGTCTCATGGTTAGCCTTACTTAGATACACTGACATCTGGGCATTAATTTGCCCTGACAACTTTCAAAACACAAAACTGAATTTGCGCAGTCAAGGTTGGAGCCTGGCTGGTATGTTGAAAAGAGAAAGATATTTCAAAAGAGAAAACCCATACACTAGTTTTTTAGACTTTGACGGATGGAAAGCGTGGTGGATGCATAGGTGGAGGCTGTCGGTGTATTAGAACCGATCTTACGTAAAGATTGTTTGATTCGGGGGGTCTCCTAGAGATGAGATCACGCAGAGTGGATTGACACGGGATGTTTATACAGGTTCAGGCCTTCTCCGGGGAGAATAACAACCCTACTCCTGTGTGTGTATGGTATTGACTGTATTCTCGATGGTCAAGTAAGAAACTAGGACTATTACAGAGAACAATACTTGTGTTTTCCCCTTTACTTGCCCTGTTTCGCCCTCCCTTTCTCCCTCTGATTGATGTCTTTATATAGTCGTGAAGAAGTAGCCGTTTTGTCCTGCGGAAGAGCGCCTTAATTGAGCGATGTGGGCGCATGATGGCAGTAATTACCGACGCATTGGCTTCTTCACGCCGTCTGGCAGTTATCATTCAGAGGTAATGGGGTATTTAAGCACTATTACTACGCAGAATAGTAGTGCGTATGAACCGTTCGGATTCCTTAATCAATTGGACCCACTCGCTTGTAGGTTTGATTATAAGGTGGTCGTGGTTTACTTGGTCGTAGTATGACTTACGACTGGGTATAAGTTGTAGTAGAGCTTACGACTGTGCAATAGTCGTAGAAGGACTTACGACTGGGTAATGGTCGTAGAAGGACTTACGACCAGGTAGTGGTCGTAGAAAGACTTACGACCAGGTAGTGGTCGTAGAAGGACTTACGACCATGACATAGTCGTAGTAAGACTTACGACTATGGGGGTGATTGTAGAAGATCTTACAATCACTTGGTAGGTCTCCCCCTTGTAAATATAAGGGGTACTTCTGGGGACTATGTGACATCATATTTACCCATAATAAGAATTATAGATAAAAGATAAAATGAGGATTATTAGATCCTCGTCAGAGGCCATGGCATCTATGGGCCAGCCACGGTGACAACGAATGGTGGTGGGGCGAGAAGAGGGGAGCAGAACCAGGGGGTGGGAGACGCGGGGAAGAAGATCCAAGGCGGGGGGAAGTGGAGACGGTGCAGCCCTACAGCAAAGCCTGCACGAGGTCCCGCTACCGCCACCGATCCTAGCAACGGCGGCGAGGGGGAAGCACGGAGACCGAGGACTCTCGCCGCGGCTGGGGCCACGTGACCACGAGCGCTGCTGGTTGTTGCCATCTAGGTTCTTGCCCACTATTTGCTTGATGAAATGACCGAGTCTACAACAATGGAAGGGTATTCTGCCGAAAATTGAGTTAATTGGAAAGGGTAAAATGGTCATTTTGGTATAGTCAAAAGCCCTTTTCACCCCTATCAGAGTGGTACTTTCGGTTAAGTTTTATGAATGCAACATCATTTTTAGAAATTTATATGAAAGCAATTGTATTTGTACAATTAGTTGATTTTCGATAGTATTTTTTGAATTTAAAGTTTGACCAATGGCACGGAGCTTAAAAAAAGACACATTTCATTAAACTACCTACCTAGGTATATACCAACCACTACCAACCACCAATGGCTGTGCTCGACTAGCGAGTTTCAATAAAGTTTTGGCAAATTTCAACCACATTTTTGTTGGATGTTCAATTTGTTTTCTTGAGATCGAGAAGTTGCATGCTACCGATCGACATTAATTAAGTAGATAATTACAGATGCATGCATGAAGCAGCAGTGAGGACACGCCGATCAGTCTCTTAGAGTATCTCTAATAGTTAGAGATATGTTACATCATGTTTAAAGATAATATCTTTAATAGATAGTCTCTAACACACTCTCTAATATTTAAATTTTATAATTGTTTTAAAAAATAGGCTTATATGTCAACTAAAATAAATTAATATATCATATCTTATTTCACGTATACGGCAGTCTCTTCAGGAAGAGACGGTCTGTGCTCTCTTCCCTCTCCTTCTCTGCTTCATGTAGAATTTTATTGATGTGATATAGTTATGAGACGACAATAAAAATACTTTCGGTGATACTTTTAGCTAGCTGCTGGATGTTTCATGTCTTTAGCGTTAAAGCAACGCAACAAGGGAAGTTTGATTCGATGACTTGATGAGTTGTGAAAAGGTGACTAATCACCTAATTAAGTGATATAACTAACTAGCTGTCCATTGATATGTCATGTATGAGCTGCATGCATAAGTCGGTGAAGAAAGCAATCACAAGAGAAACTGGCTAGTTAGTTTTAGTTAGCACGTAGCTAATGCTTACTTGGTTAGTTTTAGTTAGCACGTAACTAATGCTTACTTGGTTATTGGTCCGTTTATATAGAATTTGACTGTTTTTTTTTTGTGTAATAAGCTATTTTATTTTAAAAGTTTATTTATAACTTTATTATACATAAATTACAGTAAATTTTTTGTGTAATTTTGGTTCTTGGTAATTATTCTTAAAAGTCTTAATAACTCATATTTCTATCACATGATTCAAAATCTCACGTGTACTTTGGGAGATTGAGCAAAACATAGATAAAAATTAAAATTATATACCAACAAAATACGGCAATGTAGTAAACACGTTATGTTCTTCACATGTACTTTGAAAGGTTGAGCAAAAATAAAGACAAAAACATAAAATTATATACCAACAAAATACGGCAATGTGGTGAATCCGTTATGTTCTGAAGAAAAAATCATAATAATTTCGGACCCAATTCATCAGATGGAAAAAAGTGCAAATCTCAAAGCATATCGGACGAATGAAAATTTGACTATTATGATTTTTTTTCCTTACAACACATCAACAACACGAATCTTGTAGCACATCTAACGAACAGAAAAATAACAGTTTTAACATCAAAAAACTGTCAGAAGTTACTACTGGTTTCAGCTGTAAATCAAGTCCTTGAGTCGGTTAGTGTTGTGGTTTTGAAGCCTATAAATAGGAATGTAATCATGCATCCTGCGTAACTAAGCTTGTAAGCTTGGAATAAACATTGAGTATGTAATGTATGAGATTAAAGGAATGAGTAGAAGAGAAAGTTAAGAGCTATGTTTCCTCTATGTTTCTTGCCTCCCGTTAAATATAGCCAATAATTTCAGAGGTTTCAATCGGATATAAATTATCTGTTTTATTCGACTACCGTATTCGATAGGAAACAAATTGTGGATATCATGGGGATATGCTCCAGATCTTAGGATGATGTGACAATTGGCAATGGCGTTATTGGTTTGTCGTTTCACGGGTTTTCGACAAAGTTTCAAAGACTGCTCGGACTTTACGACGGGGCGGTCTGACCGCCATAACACGGCGGTCCGACCGGTCCCAAATCGGTCGGACCGGCCATGTGCGCCGGTCGGACCGGCCGTGACAAAAGTGGTCAAACAGTGGGCCAAAAATAGAGGTGTAGGCAAGTGAGGGATCCCATTGTTCTTGCTCCCATAATTTTTGGAGTCTCGATAAAAGTTCTATTGGTTTAAAGTTTCCGAGGGTTTGGATTTTGAGGGTTGAAAATTGGCTAAGTCCTTACGGGCGGTCAGACCGGCCTTTGGCCGGCGGTCCGACCGGCAAGGCCGGCGGGCAGACCGGCCCTGAGGGGCGGTCTGACCGGTTGTTACTTGAACGTCGCCTGTCGTGGCGGCGTTGTTCGTTGGTTAGGTCAAAGTCATGAGTTTGATGCATATGTGTTGCATGATGCATGTTTTGACTAACGTGGGTCAAGTTGCGAAGAACTTGTTCCCGGTTTCGATTTGCTTGTCTATTGTTGTGCAGGTTGCTTGGTGGTCAACGACGGTCAACGGCGAGGATGATCGGGACGAGGCTTGGAGAGCTTAGGTCCAGAACGATCGACGATGCCGGGTGAGGTCAATGAAATCAAGTATGGTGCAGAATGGACAAGGATGACCGAACAGACGATTCGGTCTGATCGGTTTGATCAAGCGGCGCGGAGTCGGTGCAAGTGTCATGGTGGTTTCGGTGGGAGCCGGATGGGAGAGACTTGCCGACATGGAGAGAGCCGGTGATCAACCTACACGTGGCGGAGCATGCGAAGTGCTTCGCGAAGATGGACTCGGTCTTCGGAGAAGGACCGAGAAGGGGTATTTTGGTAATCTTACCAAATATCACCTTGGTGACCTTTGCCTACCCACGGCGCAAGACGGCGCAAGAGAAGCGGTTTAGGTTAAGAGGTGTTGTAGACGGCGCTTTAAAATGCGTGCGTGTGTGACCCGTTTGTGTTGGGCCTTAACGGGAGCCCATTTGAGTTAATTTTCTAGAAGGTCTAAGTCTCCACTATAAATAGAGGAGGGAGGTGGCTGCACCCCCTTCAACCCTTTAATCATTATTGAAACCCTAGTTTTGGCTTAGGGAGAGGATTAGTGGAGGTTAGGGTTCTAGAGAGTTTTGATTTGATCTTGTGCTCTCGGATTGAGCTTTGTCCTCCATTGATGGAGTGGTCAGAAACCCAAACCCTATCAATCAATCCAAAGAAAGCTTTGATCAAAGATGTGTCTCTTTGCCCTTCTTCTCTCTATTTGGTGATTTTGAGTCTTTCTTTGATTCGCATGTTTTTGATTGATTTCTTTACATGATATAGCTTGCTGTGACATGTGGGAACACATCTAAGATCATCTTGATCATCAATCACCCACGAGCAAGTTTTTGGGTCACGTTTTCGTTTTGACTCGGTTTTGAACCATCCATCTCTCAAACTGAAAAATGTCGTAACTTTTCCATGGATCTCCATGATCTTCAATTGGAATAGGTTCCTGACATCCTAGAGAAGGTGTGTTCCAAGTTTCATGAAGTTTGGAGTTGTAGATCAAAAGTTAGACCTATTTGCAACCGTTTTGGTGATTTTCACTGTTCATCTACCGGAGGTCGATCGCCTAGCTAGAGGTCGGACCGCCTTGGAGAGTCGACCACCGAGTAGAGGTCAGACCGCCCTTCTCTTAGGAAATTAAGTTTCGATTGTTTTTGGTTGTTTTGCTTCGGGGTTTTGATTGGATTCAATCCTAGTCTTCCATTTGATCTTGGTATATCGATCTTCATAGCTTCTATAGCTATTGGAGTGAAATTTGTGTTGAATCTAATCGAGGTTTAAAAAGTGAGCGTGCTCTATTCACCCCCTCTAGTCGCCTTTTCGGTCCAACAAGTGGTATCGAGCCGGTTAGTTCAATCTTGATCTTAACCGGTCACCGAACTGGCGATGGATAAGTACTCCACCAAGCCGCATATCTTCGATGGGCACGACTATGCCTATTGGAAGAATCGCATGCGAGTCTTCCTTGAGAGCGAAGGACAAGCTATATGGGAGGTTGTTCGAGCCCCGCTCGTTCTTCCCGAAGTTGTTACGCTGGCTTCAATGTTTTCTTGGCTAACAACAATAAGGCAAAGAACCTCTTGTATGGTGGGCTTGGTAGACGGGAGTATGATCGAATTTGCAATCTTGAGATCGCATGCGAGATTTGGAACACCCTCGAAACCTACCATGAGGGTTCGTCTCAAATCAAGAAAGTACGCAGACAGTCTATAAGCGTGAATATAACAAATTCGAGATGCGTCCTGGAGAGAGCATCGATGACATTTTCAGTCGCTTTAACAAAGTGATTAATCAGATGAAAGCTGTTGGAATTGAATATTCTCAGTCTGAAAATGCCACCCACCTCTTGGCTGCAATCAACACCAAGGAGTGGGAGATAAAGGCTACCGCCATTGAGGAGAACGTCAACCTCTCGATCGACTTTGGAGCTGCTCTATAGCAAGCTTAAGACTCATGAGATCAAGAGGATTGATCATCCCAAGAAGGAAAATATGGCCTTGGTAGCGAGACCGCTCAAGAGAGCTTCGATGGGTCTTCCGAGTCTTCTTCGGATTTTAAACTTCTTTGGTTTATCTGCAATCCATGAAGAGGAGTTTGAGAGTCTTCCTGAGGCCGAGTTAGCCCTCATAGTCAGAAAAGCCACACGGGCCTATAACAATATGAGAAACAAAAGAGAGGAGGTCCGTGACTTGCTATGAGTGTGGTGAGCTTAATCACATCCGCAAAGCGCCCCAAGTTGAAAGGAAAGAGCAACCACAAGGAAGGAAAGCCACTTGGAAGAAGCCTCAATGGAACAAATCAAGATTTGATCTTGCCAAGCTTACAAAGCGACTCACCGGGTTCTTGCCGCTTTTGGGGAACAATCCTTAGCGATGTGGACTCGGGAGCGAGGATGACAAGGAGGAGGAGATCCTCAAGACAAGAAGAAGGGAAGGCCAAGGACTTCACCGGCGTTTGCTTCATGGCCGACTCAGACGGCGTCGGCGACGATGAGGTACCTCTCTCCTATGATGTCCTTTACGATAGATGCGAAACTATCTTTGAGCAACTCATGAGCGAGATAAGGCGTTAGAGTATATCATGGCTAGAAACAAGGACTTAGAGTCTCAAGTAGATAATTTGACTTTAGAACTTGCAAATACTAAGACTCTTGAATCGATGAATGTTCTTCTGCCATGCTCTACACTCGAATTTGCTAAACGCAATCTGCTCATGATATTGCTTTGCAACAACTTGAAAATGCTAGGACCGAGTTAGTTGAGGTTAAATCGCTCCTTGTGAAAAATGCTTAGATTCCGACAAGTTGGTTGCTCTGGTCTTTATTGATCCTAGCCTTTGCTCTTTTGCATTGAACGCGAACATGAAGTTAAAGATATCTTAGAAGCGTTAGAGCTAAATATGCCAAGCTTAAGAACGAGATTGAGTCTTCTACATGTGCTTCATGTCCCGCTCTTAAACTTGAAATTGCTTTATATAAGGAAAAATATGCTAGAGCTATTAAAGGCAAAACTTGTGAGTCATGTGTTAATCTTGAAAAGAAAATGCTTATCTTAAGGATACCTTAGAAAAATTTTCTAAAGGTAAGAAACAATTAAACATGATTACGGACAAATCTAAGACTCCTTATAAGAAGCAAGGATTAGGATACAACTCTGTCCAAGATAATTCTAAGCCCCAAGTAACTCAAGTCTTGGAAAATGGGTTAGTTGAATTTAAAACCCAACCCAAAAACTACTTTTAAATCTGCGGTTTTGCCCAAACTTCATTAAGTCAAAGGGTGCTTCTCCCAGTGGTATCAAGTACCATTGCACCTATTGCAAGAAGAATGGACATTTGGTTGAGTTACATTGGCGTAGGTTGAAAAATGATAAGAAAAATTTTGCTAGAATTTCACTCAATCAACCTAGAGCTTTTATGAGACATGGTAATGTAGAAAGAGGAAACTTGGTTTAGGATTTGTGTCACATGCTCATCATCATGTTCCTAGACAGGATAACTCTTATGTTAAAGTAACCATTGCTCATAATGAACTTCAAACTTAATCAAGGATAGCATACGCTTTGCATACTACTCATGAGACATGTGTCTCGATCTTCGGGTTCCCAAGTCTTGTTTAACTAACTTGATGATTGAGACACATTGTTCTTCCATGCCTTGATTTTCGTGATTACCGCGAAAGAGGAAGGACACGTGGTTCGTCGACTCATTGTTCACGCCACATGACCGAGACTCAAGATGGTTCACCTCCTTCACGCGGCCGACGGGTGATGAATTCATCACCTTTGGAGATGATAGGCAAGGGCGGATTGAAGGAACGGGATCGATCAGGGTGAACGACAAGTTCATCCTCAAGGACGTCGCCCTTGTGGACAAGCTAAGGTTTAATTTGCTTTCTGTCTCTCAACTTCTTGATGATGGCTATGAGACTAGATTTAAGAAAAATGCTTGTCGGGTGCTTGATTCAGCTGGTGAGCTTGTTTTGGGATTACTAGAGTTGCTAGGATCTTTGGAGCTGATTTTTCTGAATCTCTTGCTGGTTCTCTCAAGTGCTTAATTTCATCTTCTTCTTCTGAGTTCGGCTTTGCACCGTCGTTTGGGGCACATTGGTTTTGATCATCGACTCGAGTTAGCAACCTTGAGCTCATGAGAGGTTTGCCTAAACTCAAAGCCGTCAAGGATGTTTGTATGTGCGCCACAGGCATGGCAAGCAAGTTGCCGCCTCACACCCATCAATGACTATGGTCATGACTGACGGACCGGGACAGTTGCTTCATATGGATACTGTTGGTCCCGCTAGGTTCGGTCAGTTGGTGGAAAATGGTACATTCTTGTCATAGTCGATGATTTTTCTAGATACACTTGGGTGTTTTTCTCACTTGAAGGATGAAGCTTTTGATCATTATCATGATCTTGTTCTTCGTTTGGCTTCTGAACTTCCAAGTGCCTTGAGAGCGATCCGCAGTGACAATGGCACGGAGTTCAAGAATGCATCTTTGCTTCCTTTTGTCTTTGGCGTGGAATTGAGCATCGCTTCTCCTCCCCACACGCCCTCAACAAAATGGCGTTGTGGAAAGGAAGAACAGGACTCTAGTTGAGATGGCTAGGACAATGCTAGATGAGTATAGCACTCAGGAGGTTTTGGGCGAAGCTATTTCTCTGCTTGCCATATTGCAAATCGTGTCTTTTGAGACCGTCTTTGGGCAAGACTCCTTATGAGCTTCGTTTTGTAGAAAACCCTCTGTCTCGCATTTTCGAGTCTTTGGATCCAAGTGTTTTATTCTCAAGACAGGAAATCTAGATAAATTTGAGTCAAGAACTTTTGATGGTTTATTTTTGGGTTATCTGCTCATTCAAGGGTTTTCGAGTTTTTAATCTTGAAACTAACTTTGTTCAGAGACATGCAATGTCACTTTTGATGAGACTAGCCACGAGCTAGATCGGATATTTCGTGTGATACACAGTGTGAGAGTATATTTGTAGAGGAAGATGATGATGGACTCGATGATACTCTTCCACTGCTGTTGACATTCCTATTCCTGCACAAGAACCCGCCGTGACTACTTCGCCTTCAGTTGAGGCACCTGCTGCATCTTCATCATCAGCAGTTACTGCGGAGGTCGAAGAGGTACTTTCTTCTCCGGTGCGCCACTTCACATTCAAAAGCGACATCCGCGGATCGGATGATAGGTAATATCCATGAACGAGTCACTCGCTCCAGGTATCATGATCCAAACCTCTATTCTCATTCTTCTTTTGTAGCTTCTTTTGAACCCCGCGATATATCACATGCTTTATCTGATTCGAGTTGGGTCAATGCCATGCATGAGGAGTTAGAGAATTTTGAGAGGAATAAGGTTTGGAACCTAGTAGAACCTCCTAGTGGTCATAATGTTATAGGAACCACTGGGTCTTCAAAAACAAACAAAATGAGGATGGTTACGTGGTTAGAAACAAGGCTAGGTTAGTAGCTCGGGGTTTTAGCCAGTTGAGGGTTAGATTTTGATGAGACCTTTGCTCCTGTTGCTAGACTAGAAGCTATTCGCATTCTTCTTGCATTTGCTGCCTCTAAGGGCTTTAGATTATATCAGATGGATGTTAAGAGTGCCTTTCTGAATGGTTTTATAGAGGAGGAGGTTTATGTTAGGCAACCCCGGGCTTTGAGAATCCCAAGAACCCACATCATGTCTTCAAGCTATCCAAAGCCTTGTATGGTCTTAAACAAGCCCCTAGAGCCAGTATGATAGACTTAAGACCTTCTTGCTTAAGAATGATTTTGAGATGGGTAAGGTAGACAAGACCTTGTTCATTCTTAGGCGTGGCAATGATTTCTTACTTGCTCAGATTTACGTTGATGATATTATCTTTGGTGGTTCTTCTCATGCTCTTGTTTCTAGCTTTTACGAGACTATGTCCGGGAATTTGAGATGAGCATGATGGGAGAGCTCAATTACTTTACGGGGCTTCAAATCAAGCAATGTAAGGAAGGATCTTCATCCATCGACGAAGTATACTAAGGATCTGCTCAAGCGCTTGACATGGGTGATCGCAAGCCGATCGCCACTCCCATGGCGACTTCGATCGCTGGATCGGATGAGGAAGGAGAAGCCGTGGATCAACGCGAGTACCGCAAAGATGATCGGCTCCCTCCATGCACTGACGGCATCAAGACCGGACATCCACTTCACGATGCGCCTCTGAGGTTTGAGCGTCTCCGAGAACTTCCCATCGCCAGCGATTAAGCGCATATTCGGTATTTACACTCTACCCTCCAAGATGGCATTTGGTACTCTGTTCTTCTTCTTTATCCATTCGGGGTTTTCGATTACGATTTTGCGGGTCGTCGGCTTGATAGGAAGAGTACCTCGGGCACTTGTCACTTCTTAGGCACTTCTCTTGTTTCTTGGTCTTCTAGGAAGCAGTCCTCATTGCACAATCTCATCACGAGGTGAGTATGTAGTCTTGCTAGTTCTTTGTAGTCGATTTTGTGGATGGTATCCACTCTTAAGGACTACGGGTTAAATTTTGCTAGTGTTCCTCTTTTACGTGATAACATACGCTATTAACATTGCTAAGAACCACATGCAACACTCTAGGACCAAGCACATAGACATTCGCTATCACTTCCTTAGAGACCATGTCGAGAAGGGTGATATTGTGCTACACTTCGTGGAGTCAGAGGCTCAATCGGTGATATCCTCACCAAACCTTTAGACCCAACTAGGTTTGCCACCTTAAGAAGCGAGTTAGGGGTAATTTATCCCTATGGGTTGGTTTGAGGGGGAGTTCGATCTTTTCTGATCTTACCTTGTTCTTTTGATCTTTTATTGTTCTTTTTCTGGACTTGTTGATCTTTTTGAACTTTTTAGGTTTTTAGGCTTTTTATTGCATCGCATTGTATCATATTGCATTCATATGTAAAATACTTCAAGTAGTTTGAAAAATCCAAAAAGATGCATTGTAATATAAAATTTTCTGCTTATCTTTTAAAATTGATGAAGCTTTGCCTATTACCCTTTGGAGCTTTAGTATTTCAATTCTTGCTCAATGCCATGTCTAGTTCTTTGACTTGCTAGAATTATCATGCTTTTACATGTGTAGCTAAGTCTTTGCTATATGAGCTAGAACTCTAAAAACAAACTCGAACTAAGAAATTGCAATTTGTGGATGTTTTAGCGAGTTGCGCAATTAGTGCTCCTTTTGTGACATTGGCCCTGTCAGATTTGCTTTGTTAACTCTTTGATCTAAAATTGACCATTACTTGAGCTTTTGTGTTCTTGAGATTCTAAAAATGCTCTTGTGAAAAATTAAAAAAATTCAAGATTGTCTTATGCTTAAAATGTGCCAAACTATTCTTACGAGACTGCTTGTCAAATGACATGAACTTGGAGATAGTTTGATGATCCAGACGATCTCATGGGGATTGCTTGTCAGAAATGACATGAACCTCAAGGTTTGTCGCCCTGGTAGAAGCTTAGAAAGAGTTTGTGGATGGCTCCTAGTCCAGAATCTTCTTTACTAAGATATACCTTTAATCAACTTTTGGTCGAAGCTTAGGATGAGTTTGTGGATGGCTCCTAGTCCAGGATCTTGTCACTAAGTTAGATCATTAGTCAACCTCAATATTCAATGCAAATGAGAAAAATGTTGTCAAATGGGCGTTTACAAAAGATTGAGCAAAATGATTCAATACGGGACTTGATTGACTCTTAATGTGGTCTTTGTTAGATTTTTGATCTCACTTTGACATTTTGACATGGCCAATTTCACTTTAGGATCCCTGTTGATGAACTTCTTTGAATTTGAAGCGTTGCTTAAATTGATCAAATCTATTGCTTTACTTTTGAGCCTTGGTGCTTAGCTTTGATATATATGTCTTACCATGATCTTGCTAGCAATCACGGGCTTGATATGTTGTTTGTGCAATATTAGAAATGCTAGCTAGTTCTTTTGGGTAATCTCCAAAGCTTCTTGTAATCAAAAATTGAAAAATACAAAAATGAAGCCACTCCATTGCACTTCATGCATACTTCTTCTTTTGCTTCTTTCTTCATTACGCAAATTGCTATCTCTGGATGAGAGGAAGGCGTGATTCCTTGATGACTCCATTGTCAAAGGGAGAAGATATTTCGATGTTGGGAAGAAGTTTATACAAAGGGAGAAAGTTGGAGAATTTGAAATTTTCAAATCAGGGATCATAGTGAGGGGAGTTTTGAATTGCATTCTTATTGTCTTATTGACTCTTCCGAACTTGAATTGCATTTATTACTCCTCACAATGATCAAAGGTCAATTGAACAATTGTTCTTTCATATGGACCTTAAGTGAGATTTTGACTTTTAAAATCAAAGTTTTTATGCTTTCTTTTGCCTTATCTCACTTGTCTATGCTATTCGATGCCGACTTGGTCATTTCCATTGCTTTCTCTTGCTTATGGACCAAGTTGTGCCTTTGTCTTAAAACGAAAGTATTTTACTTTTCAAACCTTCAAATTACTTTTTCGGATTATTGCCAATGTGTTCATCAAGGGGAGATTGTGGATATCATGGGGATATGCTCGGATCTTAGGATGATGTGACAATTGGCAATGGCGTTATTGGTTTGTCGTTTCACGGGTTTTCGACAAAGTTTGAAAGATTCGGACTTTACGGACGGCGGTCTGACCGCCATAGCATCGGCGGTCCGGCCGGTCCCAAATCGGTCGGACCGCCGTGACCAAAAGTGGTCAAAAGCAGTGGGCCAAAAATAGAGGTGTAGGCAAGTGAGGGATCCCATTGTTCTTGCTCCCATAATTTTGGAGTCTCGATAAAAGTTCTATTGGTTTAAAGTTTCCGATGGGTTTCGGATTTTCGGGGTTGAAAATTGGCTAAGTCCTTCTGGCGGTCGACCGCCTTTGGCCGTGATCCGACCGGCAAGCCAGGCGGTCGAGCCGCCCCGAGGGGCGATCGACCGGTTGTTACTTGAACGTCGCTGTCGTGGCGGCGTTGTTCGCTGGTTAGGTCAAAGTCATGAGTTTGATGCATATGTGTTGCATGATGCATGTTTTGACTAACGTGGGTCAAGTTCGAAGAACTTGTTCCGGTTTCGATTTGCTTGTCTATTGTTGTGCGAGTTGCTTGGTGGTCAGCGACGGTCAGCGGCGAGGATGATCGGACGAGGCTTGGAGAGCTTAGGTCGAGCGATCGGCGATGCGGGTGAGTCAATGAAATCAAGTATGGTGCGAATGGACAAGGATGACCGAACAGACGATTCGGTGCGGCCGGTTTGATCAAGCGGCGGGAGTCGGTGCAAGTGTCATGGTGGTTTCGGTGGGGCCGATGGGAGAGACTTGCCGACATGGAAGAGCCGGTGATCAACCTACACGTGGCGAGCATGCGAAGTGCTCGCGAAGATGGACTCGGTCTTGGAGAAGGACCGAGAAGGGTATTTTGGTAATCTTACCAAATATCACCTTGGTGACCTTTTGCCTACCCACGGCGCAAGACGGCGCAAGAGAAGCGGTTTAGGTTAAGAGGTGTTGTAGACGGCGCTTTAAAATGCGTGCGTGTGTGACCCGTTTGTGTTGGGCCTTAACGGGAGCCCATTTGAGTTAATTTTCTAGAAGGTCTAAGTCTCCACTATAAATAGAGGAGGGAGGTGGCTGCACCCCCTTCAACCCTTTAATCATTATTGAAACCCTAGTTTTGGCTTAGGGAGAGGATTAGTGGAGGTTAGGGTTCTAGAGAGTTTTGATTTGATCTTGTGCTCTCGGATTGAGCTTTGTCCTCCATTGATGGAGTGGTCAGAAACCCAAACCCTATCAATCAATCCAAAGAAAGCTTTGATCAAAGATGTGTCTCTTTGCCCTTCTTCTCTCTATTTGGTGATTTTGAGTCTTTCTTTGATTCGCATGTTTTGATTGATTTCTTTACATGATATAGCTTGCTGTGACATGTGGGAACACATCTAAGATCATCTTGATCATCAATCACCCACGAGCAAGTTTTTGGGTCACGTTTTCGTTTTGACTCGGTTTTGAACCATCCATCTCTCAAACTGAAAAATGTCGTAACTTTTCCATGGATCTCCATGATCTTCAATTGGAATAGGTTCCGACATCCTAGAGAAGGTGTGTTCCAAGTTTCATGAAGTTTGGAGTTGTAGATCAAAAGTTAGACCTATTTGCAACCGTTTTTGGTGATTTCACTTTGTTCATCTACTGGAGGTCGACCGCCCTAGCTAGAGGTCGGACCGCCCCTTGGAGAGTCGGACCGCCCACAATAGAGGTCGGACCGCCCTTCTCTTAGGAAATTAAGTTTCGATTGTTTTGGTTGTTTTGCTTGAGGTTTTGATTGGATTCAATCCTAGTCTTCATTTGTCTTGGTATATCGATCTTCATAGCTTCTATAGCTATTGGAGTGAAATTTGTGTTGAATCTAATCGAGGTTTAAAAAGTGAGCGTGCTCCTATTCACCCCCCCCCCCCTCTAGTCGCCTTTTCGGTCCAACACAAATATTGTTTAAATTTTTCCATCCGATTAGCATTTTCTTTCCTAGTCGTATTGGTATTTGTATTCATATTCGCATTCGTATAAAAAATATGGATTCGAATATGGTATGAACTTTTGCCATACAAAATGTTATTCCATACGCACTATTCGTATTCGAATTCGATAAAATAATATACAGATTTTATTGCAGTATGACTAATTAATTGGATGAGTATTTTTAGTTTAATATGAATTCATGTTTTTAGGTGAAATAGATAAATTATAATGATTAAGTGTGTTATGTACGGGGATAAAGTATCATAAATATCTTGCCATTATGTTAGTTACGAGGACGTTCGAATCAGACTGAATCGAGTAGGTATTTGATTCGTATTCATTACAGCATTCGATTCGTATTCATATTCGATAATATTCAAATTTGTATTTGTTTAGAAAATACAAATACAGTAAGATGACTATTTGATCAGTTGACACCCCTAGTTTCAGTGCATTTGAACGAATTCTCATGCTAAAGGTTTCTATTATGTATGTGTGACTCATACTCATATCCTAATTAACTAGGACTTGGATAAGTGTGATACAAGGATTCCTATATGAACCATAATAGGATTAGGATTCCTACCCCCTTTTTGGAGATCTGGAAAACTATATAAAGCTATGAGAGGTGACCATGGAGAACACAAGTCACAAACCAACTCCTCCAAAGCAAGATGCGTGTGAGAGGATCAAAAGCTAGATTATTCTTTAGCACTAGATTCTTGTATAGGGCAAGGATTCAAGAGTCATAAAATATTCGAGAGGGTTGTGAGAGAGCGACAATCCATTATACTCTTTTTAAGGTTGTGCTTAAGGAATTTGCTATAATATACTGTTTAGATAAATAAGTAACTGGGGAATTAGAAGAGGTAATTAAGAATGAAATTTCATAAATTAGCAAGTGGGGAAAAAGGAAGTCGGCCTTTCGGCCTGAGCCTTGGCCGACCCATAGTTTAGCCCAAGTGGGGGAGGGGGGGTGTCTAACCTTAAGAGGGCAAGAGGGAGGGGGGCGTCGGATGCCAAGCCTTAGCCACCGACACCCCCTGCCGCCAGCCCTCCCTAGTTGTGTGACCCAGCCCAGCCGCCACCCCCTCTGCAGGGCGCCACCTCCCTGTGTTGCCTCCTCTGGTTGTTGAATGGGAAGGAGGAAGGAAAGGGCAGGAAGGAGAAGGGAGGAAGGAGAAGGAGGAAAAGAAAAGAATGAAACATAGGGCAACATGACCGTCATCAATTTTTTGTCGGTAACAATGGGATAGTCCCTAGATTGATCCTTGAGTGATGTTTATTCATGTGGTAGATTGGTTTGATCGCGTGAGATGGGTGTTACGTTATGCTCTAGTTCGTTAATTAAACTGCATTGTAGAATCTTATGAGGGGATTTTGGAATATCTGTAGCCAGAATTATGATTTAGCCTGGTTAAGAAAATTGTAGATTATTTCATTAGCTTTTCAGGAAACTCTAGATCACTAAATTAGGATAAATGGTTAAAAATAATAGCATCAGGAATACTGTTGTCTAGAAATTTGTTGTCAATAGCAGGAGTCGTATAGATCGGTTAGATGAAATAATTTAATTGTGTTCATATATGGGATAAGCTATACAATTATCAGTAGATTCCATAAATATTATGATTTTATATTTTTCATGTTATAGAAAAATAGATACAAAAATACGAAGTTAACTATTTAGATAATTTCCAGTATAACATTCTGGTTGGAAACAGGAACCTAAACAGCAAAATTCAGGAGATTTGCACAACTAGGATTTTGTGGGAAATTTTGTGCAGTTTCAAAAGCATATAGTTTACTATATTTGGAGTTCAGAGATGAAAGTTATGGTCATTTGATCACTGGAGCAACGGGTAGGCCGTTCGGTGAAGTTAAGTTAAGAACGTCGGTTTTGCGTGTAGGTGCGATAGTATTTTGTTTGATGTGTTTCGTACTGTTATGATATATTTTGAGTGTATTATTGATTGTTTGTCCAGGGAGCGTTGTATTTGCACTACTCGATTTCTCAAAGTTAAAAGAGAGGTACTCGATAGAGCGGTGGATGTCGGTTGCTCAAGCATTGTCTCTACCATGGAATTAATTTATCATTTACTTGTAATATTTATTAATTACTTAAATACCGTGTCGTGTCGTGTCGTGTCGTGTCGCGCCCCGTCTCGCCATCATTAGTTGAGGGTGAATTTTAACCAGGCCGTGGGGTGGGGAGCACGCAGCACTCGAGGTGTGCCGACGGTTCCTTCCACCTCCTCTTCGATTGCCAAATTTCCTCCTCCATTGCTCAAATTCTTATCCAACAAAATTTCTTTCTCTACTTTCCTCGTGCCATCTCAAATCTTGTTCCCAGTTGCGGACTCATGGCTCTCTAATTCTTGATTACTTCTTGCTGCAGTTTATTTGCACACCACCTGTTCGAGCAAATGCCTCCGAGCCCTGATCCCACGGCGGAGACGTCCGGCAACCGGCGCATGTCGCCGGCGCGCGTCGCCGGCGTGGGCGACAGGATCAGCGCCCTCCCCGACGGCGTCCTCCTCCGCGTCATGTCCCACCTGGACGCGCGCCACGCCGTGCAGACGTGCTTGCTGTCGCGGCGGTGGCGCGACCTCTGGAGGTTCGTGCCCCGCATCAACGCCTCGTACGAGGAGTTTGAAGACATGGCTGATACCTACGAGCAGGGCGAGGTGTTGTTCAAGAAGTTTGCCAACTGTTTTCTGATGCTTCGTAGCCCCACTGCCCTGGACGAGTTCCGGCTCTGCTACAGCTTGTTGGACGAAGGCAACCCCGACATTGGCTCAGCAGATGCGAACCTATGGATTGGCCATGCTTTACAGTGCAATGCTCGGGTTGTCCGGGTTGTCAATGGGCCCGAACAGTTACAGCTCGACACTGCGGTATTCACTTCAAAGTTCTTGAAAATACTGCAGCTTAACAATGCTGGTTTGTGTCATGGTTTCTTTGGGCAGCTCCAAACGGGCTGCCCAGCATTGGAAGATCTCTTCTTATCTGACTGCACCATTATAGACAATGAGATTTCCTCCCAGACACTGAAGGTTTTGACCATCGATGATGATTCTCGGTTCTCATTTGATCGCCCGACTTCTATTTCTATTCCAAGCCTCATTTCTCTGCGCTTGTTCCATCCTTATGGCAGAGTACCTTTACTAAAGAACATGGCATCACTAGTGACAGCATCGGTTTCACTAAATATCTTGATTGCTGATTTTCATTTTGATGATATGGGACAGTTTCTCATGGGCCTTTCTGGTGTTAGAAGTTTTGAATTCTATTATACTGGAGAACAGGTACGCTTCTTGATTTGACGTGACTATACATTATTTCTCCTTGTCTTAGTATATATCTGTGCTTCTTCAGATATTTATCAGTACCAAAAAATGAAACCGAAGACTGCCATTTAGTCTTGACCCGTCACAATTGAACTAGAGGAGTCATTACATACCTTAAGTGAAAACCTAAGCGTTTGATAGGATGATTGATGCTATCAAGTATCCACTCTAGAAAGATTAAATTTGCTAATTAGGCTGACCTTCTGGTTAGTTTCTTCAATGGAGCATAACCAATTGTTCAGCGTCTTGTAGTCAAAATCAAGGAAGAATGTATGTTTGTTGGCAATGGCCAGGGCGGGCCCACCTGAAGAGATTTTTACCTGTTGGTTAGGTTGCAGATTGCTTTTGCTGTCACTTCGAGTTCTTGTTATTGTTGTTTGATTGTTGTCCTAAACCGACATGGACTTCTAGTTGAGCTGGTTTGTTGTTACCTTTATTTAATGAGATGAATGCTCCTGTGTACTCCCCAACAAAAGCGTCCACTCATTGCAATCTAGTTCGTATGTTCAGATTGTAGGTTCATCAACCTGTTGACCAAAATATCTTTGTTGGTGGTTGGATTTTGGAATGAAGTTCATTCATTTCTCATGCAGTGATATCCACTTGTTCTACTGTGGATGCAATATAAGCTGTAAGAGCTGAAAGTGCATCTTGTCTTATAGAATAGTGATCATTTTACTTTAATTGCCATTACTTCATACAGAAGTGAAAATTAAAATGCACCATAACAAAATATGCTTCAGCAATAGTTGAAAACCTTATTTCCAACACCTGAAAACAGGTCACAACAATCAAGCAGATAGATCTCCCATTGTCTTTTCACCAGTGTATCTATTTGACTTGCATGGAAATCGGAAAGCGGTCATGCTGATTAAATCATATATGCTCTAAATTACTCTCTCTCTCTCTCTCTCTGTTTGAAAAATATAAGTATAGTATTGTTTAATATTGATGATTTTTTACATGGTTCTATTTCTGTCATGTTCTTTTCACATCCATTATGTTCTAAATCTGTTGTTCTACCTGAAAGTTTTTCAAGAATTTTGCATGGGTTTTATGTTATAATGTTAGCATGGGTTCATCATGTGCCTAAATCAGGAAAAACAAATTCTAGAATATGCTATGGCTATGGGTTTTATGTCGTGTCCTAATCCTTTGAACGTTGCGCAGCTGAAGATGGAAAAGAATTATCAATGGTGTCCGAAATTCAGCAATCTTATAAAGCTGAATCTTGGTGCATGGTGTCTGTGCGCAGACTTTTATGCATTGATAGTCTTCCTTCAGAACTCGCCTAGTCTGAAGAAGCTTACTCTGAAACTCAAACAGGTACATGTTTCTCTCCACATGTATACTGTTCCTTCCTTGAAATTCTATGCATGTGCCATCAACACAAAACTTGTATGATTTTACCTGCTGTAGCGTCATTTGGATACATCTGCAAGAATCATTGGCGAGCTACAAGAAAGATCGTTTACATGTAAGCAGCTTGAGATTGTTGAAATCATATGCTTGGAGGGTGGTCCCCTGCTCTCCATGGTGAAACAGTTTTTGCGTGATAGTGGCATAACCTCTGGTCAGATTCGTATCAATCACTTGAACTAGCCCCTACGCAAGGCACCTGAAAATGTCAAGATTGAATACTGGTGAAATGTCAGTGGCTGGTTCATTTACTAGTCGCGGCAGGCAAATACCACTCTCTTGGATTTGATGTCATTCATTCTGGTTCAGTTGGAAGGAACAAGACCTGCATGTTTGGTGCTCTTCCTCTTTTTCATGTTCATGCTATAGGATTGTAGGGATGAATTTGAAAGGATGGTTGCCGACTGCTAAGCCAAAAGAAAAGATAATTCCGATATGAGCATCTTGAGATTGTTGAAGTCGTATGCCTGAAGGGTGGGTGAGAGCGTGCATGGAAGCGTTTTTACTTGATATATAGTGGCATACATATCCAGAAAATTTGAGGTATGTAAACAGGTGAAATGTCAGTTTTGCTCTGTTTTACTTTTCCATGAAATACGATTTGAAGTTGCACCTTAGTGCAATCGCCATCATCTAGCAGACGGTTAATTAGCGATGGAAAAGGTTACTACGGCCCAGGATTGTAAACTAAATAGGAGAAAACGTTGGGAAATGGGAGAAAATCATAGAAAAACTGCATTAACCAAATAAGTCAAGAGACCAACCAGCTGGCATATTTCCAATCCGATTATACTAAGTGGCATTTCTTCAAGGATATTGATAAGGTGAAAGACGTCCGATCCGAGAGCAACCATCCGACCCGACGCCTCACTCAATCTTGGCTCCCACGCCTCCTCTCTCTCTCTCTCCTTTCTCCCTCAATCATTCGCGTTTCTTCCCGAGACTAGATGCATCCATCCACCCATCGCCATAGCCTCATCGACTCCGCTGCCTGCCACCTTGCCTCCGCACCCGGCCTCCTTCGCCATGCATCGGTAGCACCCACGCCCGGCCGTCTCCGCCCCGCCCCGCTTGCCCGGATTCCCTGCTCCTCAGCCTTCTCCGCCGCCCCATGCCCGACTGCCTCTGCCGCACCCTGGCCTCCCCGCTCCCCGACCTTCTTCGGCGCCTTGCCTCCATCGCGGCGGCACCGGATCATCCGCATGTCGATGTCTCCATGGTGCCTATCATTTTTGTTGCAACTACATGCACTAGGTGACAACGCCTAGTGTCTACCTGAGCGTGTCACCGCTAACATCCGAGGCTAAATACCGGTTAGTGTCATATGTTTGTTGTAGCAATGTGGATTTTTTGTTGCAATAGGTGATTTGAAATATTGGTACTAAATCTTTTGGATGTTACAGTAGCAGATTCTTGATGTGGATTTTTTTTTCTCATCGCAATTGTTGCTGCTTACCTGTTGCCTCATTCTTCTCCAACTTGTTACATATGATTTGGAATTTGTTGTGGCACATTTTCTTCATTGTTGAAAGAAGCATTTTGTTATGTTGCGATGTGCCTTCCCAAAAATGTAGTAGGATTACCAATTATTGCACATTTTCTTTTTCAAATGTGGTATTTCAATTTTCTTACAAACATTATGTCGGACCCCAAATTTGTAACTTGGGTTCCACTATGTAATCTTGTGATATTCCTTGGATCAGTAGATAGTACACACAGATACATCGTTGGATTATTCACATACATCGCATACATTGCACACACACAGATACATCGTTGGATTATTCACATACATCGCATACATTGCACAACATCATAATATATTACATAAACAGGTCGTACGACCAATTATTTCACAAAATCATCCCCATTTTGATTGAATACAGAAAATGGGGATACGAGCAGAAGCAAAAGGAAAAGTAGTCGAGCCATCACTCTGCCCACAGGCAAGCGACTGGGGGTCCCAGCTTAAACTTCTCCACCATCGGGTCTAGATGCCAAGTGGTAGTCATACGGGTCTTGATCAAGTGGCTCTGAAAGATTATAGTAAGTGAGCCTGATGTCGGGACCCCGGGCCGCTGAACCCGAGCCCTCTGTGTATTCCGTACTAGTCCCAGATCAGTAGCTAGCTAGAACAGTTGCAACATCGATGTAATCATATCCATGCAACAAAATATCTATGAATCAGACAAATTAATATTACTTAGTAGCAAAAGGACCTTATGATCAAGTCTTACAGATGTTGCCACGTAGGGTTTTAAGATAAAATAGTAAACTTGCAGCGGAATAGAATAACTCGCGGTAGCCATCCGACATACCCACAGGCAATCGAGTGAAGAACGTATCCTAGTTCGCATATTCTTCAAAATACTCCTCTTCATAGAACTCTGTGTTCACTGGTTCTTCTCTGGGGATTGATCAACAAATAGTGTATAGTTGTGAGTACATAAAGTATTCAGTAAGTTGTAGAAAAATATATGCAAATAGTATTCATACAAGGTTTGAACAGGGATAGCTTTATGACTATTTTGCAAAAAAGCAGTATTGATAGTAAATAGAGTAAAAAGATTGAAGAGCACAATTTTAAAGATTAAATACATAAGTAAACAAGTTCTTTGAAACAAATAGTGAACACCCTGTTTACTTCCCAACCATCAACCAAAACTAACCACTACCATTCCAACCAAACCATTCCAATATTTTTATGAAAATATATCCCTCGTGTAAAATCACCAGGAATTGTCCATAACTGGGGACACAACTATTCGAATAGTTTTTAATACTCCGCAGAGGTGGTACAGCTTGACCCACAAGAGATAATCATTTTGATAAAAACACATGTTTCCTTAGACATGTGAATCGAGAGTCTATCACGAGACTTTTACAAAGCTTTGTTTTGACTCGGTTACGCTCGCTAATGTTTCATCACGTCGGCCCTTCTTGCGCCATAATCAACCAAAAGCAACCGACTCAAAATATTACTAATTAGTTGGTCAGGTCCACCCCATAAATAGACTTGTGGTTGTACGGTAATACTCAGATCAATGGTGCACAAAGTTAAATCCGTAGCAACTACTCAAGCAAGTCAACCATATTCCAAAATCATCCCCTTTAATGCACGATCAATCGTCTGAGTATGAAATCATTTTTAGTTCAACCCGACCAAATGACAACCCTTGTCATGGCACAACAAATTTTAATAATAATGGTGGCGCCACAATTCCCTATTTCATTAAGTCAAATTTAATCATTTATGAATATGAGATCATGAATCCCATCGCACAACTAAGGCCCTGTTTGATACAACTCCAGATTCTTATTTTTCAGATTCTGCCCTTGATTCTGTGGAT
Source organism: Hsuehochloa calcarea (assembly GCA_036346395.1). Classification (NCBI taxonomy): domain Eukaryota; kingdom Viridiplantae; phylum Streptophyta; class Magnoliopsida; order Poales; family Poaceae; genus Hsuehochloa; species Hsuehochloa calcarea. The sequence continues at coordinate 29,157,650 of CM070611.1, forward strand.
ATCGTGAGGATATGTGCACGATCTCAGGATGATGAGTCAATTGGCAATGGCTTTGTTGGTTTGCAAAATCTCGCGTTTTCGGGGTTTGCTTCATCTTTGTCGGACCACGAGCGGTCCGGCCCGGTGGTGTCGGGCGGTCGACCGCCTGTGGGACTGATCGGACCGGCAGTGGTGGCCGGTCGGACCGGCCTGACTTAAAGTTGGATTTTGGGGCTAATCCAAAAATAGGTTGTGTAGGCAGGTGAGGGGAGTCTCCTGGACGTGGTTTCATCATTTTTGGAGCTCCCACAAAAGTTCTATTGAGTTGAAAATTCGAAGGTTTGGATTTTCAAGTGGAATTTTGGCTAAGTCTTTTGACCGGTCCGACCGCTTGTTGGAGCGGTCCGACCAAACTGAATCGGTCGGACCGGCCTGTGAAAATGATCGACCGCTTTGACTTGGAGGTAAGCCAAGTTTGCATTGATGTGGTTTCAATGTGGTTGATGTTTAGTTATCAATGCTTTATTGATGTATATTGCATTCTGGAGCTAATGTGGGTCAAGTTGTGAAGAACTTGTTCCCGAAGCGGTTTGTTTGTCTATTCTTGCATGCGGTGGCTTGCGTGTCAACGATGTCAGCGGTGAGTGGATCGGGACTACGCTTGGAGCCGAGGTCGAGCGATCATGGATACCGGGTGGTCGTGTGACTCAAGCATGGTGCGAGATGGGCAAGATGGATCGAGCGGGTGGTTGATGCAATTTGGTTGGATCGGCGGTGCGGATATCGGTGCGAGTCTGCGGGAGGTTCCGATGGGATTCGGACAAGAGAGGCTTGGCGTCGATGAGAACCGTGATCAACCTACACGTGGTGAAGCGAGCGATTGCTTCAGCAGTTAGTGTGTGGGTCCCATGTGTGAGTGGGCCCCAAATGTGAAACTCTAGTCCTCTCTAGTATAAATAGGAAAGGGGGAGAAGGAAAACCTTAGAGGCATTCATTTGTTTTCCCCCCTTGCTTTTCTAGGGTTAGGGTTTGGAGAGGAAGAGTGGGAGAGATTGTATGCTCATTGGGTGAGCTCTTGTCCTCCTAGTTGGAGTGGCTTTGTAAGCATCCTGTGAGATCAATCAATCTTGTGATGCTTGCTTGAGAGATCATTTGTCTCCTCTTTGTGTTCTTCTCTCATTTGAATGAATTTTATGCTTCCTTGATTCAAGTGTTTAAACTTGGTCTTTTGACCCTTTGTGTCTTGCTTTGATGTGTGGAGTACTCCTAGGATCATCTAGACCATCAACCCCACAAGCAAGTCTTGAATCAAAGTTTTTCATATTTCTAGGGTTTGTGCACGTCTTTGTTTAATCCTTGAGAGTTTGTTTCGAAGTGGATCGAAGGATCGTCGCTAGAAATAGGTCTCCAATATCATTAGGGAGGTGTGCTCGAAATTTGGTCAAGTTTTATTGGTTGAATCAAAAGTTGGATCAAATTTCGTTTTGGATTTGGGGTGGATTTTTCAGTACTGGACTGAACCGGTCTGACCGGTCTTGTAACGGCGGTCCGACCGCCCGTATATTCGATCACCGTATCTTCTGGTCGAACCGTTGTCCACCGGTCCGACCGCCGATTAGTTGCTTGTCCGTATTGGTAGAACGTCGGTCCGACCGCCAGTAGTAGCTTGGCCCGACCGCTGTGCCAGATCAACCCTTTGAGTTTAAGTCTCCACATTTCTGTCGTGTGGTTGTTGGGGGTTATCGAATTCAGCACAAGGTTTCCGCTGTGTGCTTACTGATCTTCTTAGCTTTCATAGCTAAAGGAGTAAAGTTCGTGTTGAATTTGCTTTAGGCGAGAAAGTTTTGAAAGCGCCTATTCACCCCCCCTCAGTCGCCTTTCCGGTCCTACAAGTGGTATCAGAGCCGGTTAGCTCTTTTCTTTAGATCTTAACCGGTCTTTGGAGCCATGGCGACTGAGCGATATTCAATCAGGCCACATATTTTTGATGGAGTTAATTTTGCATATTGGAAGGCCCGAATGGAGGCCTACATCGAGGCTCAAGGGCATGCGATTTGGCTTAAAGTGAAAAACCCTTATGTCGTGCGGTAGATGACAATTTGATCACTCGGATGTGGAGAACAACGTGAGGCTCGGAATTTCTTGATTCAAGGCCTTAGTCGATCGGAGTTTGAGCGTGTTGCTCACTTGTCACATCGCTCATGAGATCTGGCGGACTCTTTGTGATTATGACGAGGGGTCCACTGCGATCAAGGAAGTGAGACAGAATCAGCTAAAGAAAGCATACTCCAAGATCGAGCAAAGACCTGGTGAATCTTTAGATGAGCTGTGGGGGAGATTTTCTAAAATTCTTCATGATCTCATATTGTTGATCTTATCTTTTCAGAGTCTGAAAATGCACGCCAGCTCTTGGGTGCTTTGGATGTGAAGGTCTGGGGGATGAAGATCACTGCCATCAATGACAACACTGTCATGAGTGAGCTTACCATGGATAAGCTTTACTCGAGGTTGAAGACGCATGAGATTGATTTTATCTCACGTCTCTCTTCGACAGATTCGATGGCTTTAGTGGTCGATCAATCTAAGGGTAGATATGCTGATTCTTTTAATGTTAGCTCATCTGGATTTTCTTTATGCCTTTGCATTCTTTGAGCGATGAGCAACTTGAGAGACTACCTGAAGATGACTTAGCCCTCCTATCCACAAAATTCACGAGAGCCTACAACAATGTGAGGAGTAGGAGGAGAGGTGGACCTATCACATGCTTTGAATGTGGTGAGCCGAACCACATTCGCTCTAGATGCCCCAAGCTGAAGGGCAAGGAGGAGAAGGAGTCACAAAGGCATCCTCAAGCGAGGGATGCTAAGTCCAAGAAGACAAACTATCGCAAGTTTGTCAGCCGAGTCCTTGAAGCTCTAGAGGATGTGAGCATGGATGATGTGGACTCGGAGGTGGAGGACGACAAGAGTGACTCCCGTGGCAAGAAGAAGGCACGTGATTTCACTGGCATGTGTTTTATGACTAAGAACAGCCACGACAGCGACTCCTCCAACAGCGATGATCCTTTTAGTGATCCCGATGAGGTATGCCCTTCACTTCCTGATATGAAAAGGGCTTTAGTGCTTGCTGAACATAAATTGCATAAGCAAGTTAGAGTGATTAAGAAACATGATACTATGATTGATAATTTGAACCTAGAAGTGGTTAGGCTCAAATCCATTAATCCTGATGATTTCTGTGATTCATGCTCTAGCTTGCTTAATGAATTGTCAAGCTTGAATAATGCTCATTCCTCTGTTGAAGAACAATTAAAAATGCTCTTTACGAACTAGAATCTCTCAAGTCTAGTTACATTTTGCATGAATGCCATTCCGCTTGATGTGATTGCTTTAGAAGCTATTCCATTAAATTGCTCAAACTGCGTGCTTTGCTAGAATTGAAATGGATAGCTCTTTAAAAGAATTGCAAAAATTTGATGCTAGTCACACTTGTTCTCATTGTAAGAATAATCGAATTAAAATGCAAGAGATGGTGAAATGGTTGCTTATTCTAGAATTGCCTCTTGTGAAAATTGCCCTAAGCTTACAATTGAGATTGAAGCTTTAAACAAGACTCTTGAAGAAAGCTAAAATTGAAAGATCCATGTCTCTTCTTGCTTCCAAGAAAGTCATTAATTCTTCCTCCGGTATGTTGCATCTTTGAAATTGATATTGCTATTGGTAGGATACAAGAGGCTTTTAGAGTCAAATTTAAGGAGCAATTGAATAGGATTGGAGAGTCCTATTGTGTGTCTTGTGAAGCTCTTAAAGTGGAAGTGGATCTTCTTAAGAGCAAACATGTTGAGGAAATCGTTTCTAAAAATGCTCCAATTGTGGAGTTTTGGCAAAGAGAGCGATTACCTCAAAATGACTCTTGAGAAGTTTTCTTGTGGGAAAAGAAGCTCAACTTGATTCTAGATCAATCCAAGGTGAGTGTGAAAACAAGTGGCCTAGGTTTTAAGTCCTAGAGCTTTCCAAGAATCTCACACCAAAGATTGCTAGAGTTGTGAAAAGTGGTTTGGCTGAGCAAGAACCTTCTTTGACTTCAAAGGTTGTTCCTAAAGCTGTAGGTTCTGCTCAAACTCTTTCTAGCAAGGAAGGTGCTTCTGTTTCACCAGTACGGACCCCTCAAAAGGTCAAGTACCATTGCACCTTCTGCAAGAAAGAGGGCCACACTGTTGAGTTTTGCTTCCGGAGAGCAAAGATTGAGAGGAAAGAGAGGATGAGCGCTTTGAGATCCATTAGAGGAGTCTCTTCTTCAGCGATAGTCTCTAGAGCCGGGCAGCCTATTCAGCGTACCACATATAGGCCTAGGCGTGTAGAGAATCTTGTTGACTCTTTTGGTGGGTCGAGCGGCGGTGTGGTTTAGGATATCGTGAGGATAGACCACGGGTAGCACCTAGACAGGGGGAGTATCGGTCTTTTGGTAGATCGTTTTGGAGAGGTCCAGGTGGTGCTCATGGGCATTCTTATGATTTTGTGCCTAATCATTTTTCTGCTGCTTCTTTTGCTATTCCCAGGCCTCATCCATCTCAGTACTGGACTCCTAGAACTTTCATCTCAAATCCCAGTACTGAGGCATGGATGTTTTGAGGGAATTTGCTCTTTTTGCATTCATTGTATCATAATGCATTTTTATTTCAAATGTCTTGCATTGCATAATAAAATCTGTGGAGCCTTGAGTATTATCCTTGTATGGCTTGTTTTCATACTCTATACCTTGTCATATCAAGTGATAGTCTGCGAGACTTCTTTTATGGCTCTTCGTGTTTTGGCTTAGCCTTTCCCTTGCTAGCTTTATATCTGTGAGCAAATTGAATCGAATCATGTCTTGTTGGATCTTGTGACTAGTTTTGCTCTAGTGATCCTCTGATGATTCTTGCCATGTCTTACAAGTTGAATTGAGTCTTGAACTTACTTTGAGATGAAAAATAAGCTTTTTATCTCCTTAAGTCAAGCAAATGAAAAAAAAAGAGAAGAAGATTTTCTGTGCGAAAAAACTGATCTCACCAATCCTTTCTCATGAGACGGCTTGCCATTGCACTAGGCATGAACTCAGGGGGAGTTTTGGATGACCTAGACCACTCTTTTAAGCTTATCGCTTGAGATGGTCGCGGCAAGGCTTGAGATCTAGCACAGTAAAAAGGAGAAGAGAAAGAAAAAGGAAAAAGAAAAATTGCCCAAAAAGGGCTAAGTGCTTGAGCTTTGCTTCAAAAGAATTCTCTTAATGCTCAAAATGCCTCAATTCCTGTTTTGAGTCTCTTTTTGCTTACAGACATGGCTTGACTCATTTTTGGTTGCTTTTAGTGAATCTATGACATTGAGCAACCTTTTATGGTTTTAATTACATTAATCTCAGATTACGCTATCTTGGTTTTAGCTTTAAAGACATGTTTTGCCATGATTGAATATAGCTTCTACTCTTTATATGGCTTGGTATATGTCTTGTCTTGTCTACATAGATAATGGTCATGGCTCCTTTGCTAAATTTCAAATAAAGTCATTTCTTCATGATCGTTCTTCTCTCATGCATCTTGATGAATTCATTGTCAAAGGGGAGAAGGATTGAAGAAAATCTTGCTTTGGAGCTTTAGTTCACATAAGGTTTCATGCATAAAAGAATACACACACACACACAAATAAAAATTTTGTGAACCTTTTGAAAATTTGTGATCATAGTGAGTTGAGTCTCTGGGTTTTATTGCCTTTTTCTGATTTGAATTGCAATTCAAGAAGACTCACAATGATCAAAGGTCAAATAGAACTTATTGTCTTTCATATGGACCTTAGTGAGATTTTTGGCCATCTTCTGGATTTTGAATCCTTTTGTGCGTTCAATGCCTTATCTCACTTGCATGTACTATTTTGAAGCCAGCTTGGTCGGTTCCTAAGCTTTTTCTTGCTTATGGACCAAGTTGTGCCTTTATCTTGCAGTGATTTTACTTTTCAATTTGAAAAACCACATTTTCTTGGGAATTGCCAATGTGTTCATCAAGGGGGAGATTGTGGATATCGTGAGGATATGTGCACGATCTCAGGATGATGAGTCAATTGGCAATGGCTTTGTTGGTTTGCAAAATCTCGCGTTTTCGGGGTTTGCTTCATCTTTGTCGGACCACGAGCGATCGGCCGGTGGTGTCGGCGGTCGACCGCCCGTGGGACGGTCGGACCGGCAGTGGTGGCCGGTCGGACCGGCCTGACTTAAAGTTGGATTTTGGGGCTAATCCAAAAATAGGTTGTGTAGGCAGGTGAGGGGAGTCTCCTGGACGTGGTTTCATCATTTTTGGAGCTCCCAGTCAAAAGTTCTATTGAGTTGAAAATTCCGGAAGGTTTGGATTTTCAAGCTGGAATTTTAGCTAAGTCTTTTGACCGGTCCGACCGCCGTTGTGGGAGCGGTCCGACCGGCCTGAAATCGGTCGGACCGGCCCTGTGGGGCGGTCAGACCAGCTTTGACTTGGAGGTAAGCCAAGTTTGCATTGATGTGGTTTCAATGTGGTTGATGTTTAGTTATCAATGCTTTATTGATGTATATTGCATTGCGGAGCTAATGTGGGTCAAGTTGTGAAGAACTTGTTCCCAGAAACGGTTTGTTTGTCTATTCTTTATGCGGTGGCTTGCGAGTCAACGATGTCAGCGGTGAGTGGATCGGGACTACGCTTGGAGAGCCGAGGTCGAGCGATCATGGATCCGGGTGAGGTCGTGTGACTCAAGCATGGTGCGAGATGGGCAAGATGGATCGAGCGGGTGGTTCGATGCAATTTGGTTGGATCGGCGGTGCGGATATCGGTGCGAGTCTCTGGGAGGTTCCGATGGGATTCGGACAAGAGAGGCTTGGCGTCGATGAGAACCGTGATCAACCTACACGTGGTGAAGCGGCGATTGCTTCAGCAGATTAGTGTGTGGGTCCCATGTGAGTGGGCCCCAAATGTGAAACTCTATTCCTCTCTAGTATAAATAGGAAAGGGGGAGAAGGAAAACCTTAGAGGCATTCATTTGTTTTCCCCCCTTGCTTTTCTAGGGTTAGGGTTTGGAGAGGAAGAGTGGGAGAGATTGTATGCTCATTGGGTGAGCTCTTGTCCTCCTAGTTGGAGTGGCTTTGTAAGCATCCTGTGAGATCAATCAATCTTGTGATGCTTGCTTGAGAGATCATTTGTCTCCTCTTTGTGTTCTTCTCTCATTTGAATGAATTTTATGCTTCCTTGATTCAAGTGTTTAAACTTGGTCTTTTGACCCTTTGTGTCTTGCTTTGATGTGTGGGAGTACTCCTAGGATCATCTAGACCATCAACCCCCACAAGCAAGTCTTGAATCAAAGTTTTTCATATTTCTAGGGTTTGTGCACGTCTTTGTTTAATCCTTGAGAGTTTGTTTCTGCGAAGTGGATCTGAAGGATCGTCGCTAGAAATAGGTCTCCAATATCATTAGGGAGGTGTGCTCGAAATTTGGTCAAGTTTTATTGGTTGAATCAAAAGTTGGATCAAATTTCGTTTTGGATTTGGGGTGGATTTTTCATCTTCGGATGAACCGGTCGACCGGTCTTATAGTAACGGCAATCCGACCGCCCGTATATTCGAACCATTTATCTTCTGCTGGTCGAACCGCTGTCCCACCGGTCCGACCGCCGATTAGTTCTTGGCCGGGCCATTGGTAGAACGTCGGTCCGACCGCCTGTGGTAGCTTGGTCGACCGCTGTGCCAGATCAACCCTTTGAGTTTAAGTCTCCACATTTACATCGTGTGGTTGTTGGGGGTTATCGAATTCAAGACAAGGTTTCATTTGTGCTTCTTGATCTTCTTAGCTTTCATAGCTAAAGGAGTAAAGTTCGTGTTGAATTTGCTTTAGGCGAGAAAGTTTTGAAAGCGCCTATTCACCCCCCCTCAGTCGCCTTTCCGGTCCTACAGATTCTCCAAGAATCTACTCCTCTAAGAATCTAGAGCTATCAGAGGAAAGTGTTTGGCTGGTAGGTTGGCTCCAGATTCAAGAATGAGAGGATTATATGCAAAATGTCTATACTATCTATGGTTTTGGCACATGTATATTGTTTTGTACATATTACTAGTTTATTTATGTTGTTCCTTTGTATGTTGTTATTTTTGTCATTATTTCTTTTTTTAAAACATTTTTGGCCAAAAGTATTTAAAATTTTGGACATAAACTCAGCAAATGTCCATATTGTCATTCATCATGAATGTGAACTCGGTTATCCACTCGGCCAAACTGAGGATGACTATATGAATAACGAATTTTCTGATGAGCTTCCATTACATGACTACATTAAGCGCAATAATTCACAATGCAACAGCGGTACCGTATAGCAAGGCTGCTCCAGAATAATGTCAATGTTACAACCATCAAGTAAGCATCAAGAACATGGGATCAATGTTACAACCGTCTCATTTCTAGCTGCATAAAAACTCATCTCTCGATAATTAACATTACTTCTGACCGATTCAACTAGAGTAATTACCAATATATACCTCACTAATGTTAAAATGAACAAAACAAAATTGAAGTTACTACCAATGTATACATCACTACTGCTACATCAAGCTAGCATGAAAGCTAGAACCACTGCAGCCTGAAGAACCATAGTCATCTTGATTCTTCTCTTCAGTTTTGTGTTCAGAACCTCCATCCAATCATCCTTCAGAACCTCCACTTTCCAAACCAAAGAAACTTCACAGTATGTAAGGAGTGGTTTCACAGTACAAAAGTATACAAATATTTGATAACAAAATGAATAGTTGTTGCTAAATTGAACCTCCTTGCACACACACAAGCATCAATCTAATATATCTTACATGACTTGAACTCTTATATAAACTCTAATATATCTTACATGTATACTAGCATGGATTTATTGGGAATTATTTTCACATGTCGGAAAGTATATGATTGATCGACTTGCTTGTTGCCCATGTTGCAAGAATTGATTGGCCCATGTGCAATCACATCCATCTAGATTACATCGATAAAATTAAGCGTATTTTCTTCGAACCATGGCATGATTTACAGAAGGATTAATCTACTTTCAGTGAGGTCTTGAGACGCTGGATCGACAGCTCCTCAACAGTCTTACCTATCATCCAGGATCTCTTGAAAAACAACATCAGGGTCTGGCCGTCTGGGTGTACAGGTATGTATGATGTAACCTTTTCAGATACTTACACTTGGATCCAACAATCAAGATTGGATCAGAACTAATTTGTGGTATACATGAAAATTAATCAATATAATGTCACTGATCTTTGCCGGTCACTTCCAGAATGACCAAAACATTAATGCCATTACTGGATCATAAGTTTCTGGGTCATGTGTTTGCCTTTTTTTTTTCCGCTCCTGATATGCATCAAATTTGATTAGCAACCCATGATCGGGCTGCCAATTGAGTGTTTGCAGATATGTTATCTGAGGGCAACCCAGGTCGGGGGAGGAGGCGAGGGAGGAGCGGAGGGAGGGGATGGTCGTAGCAAAGGATGCAGAGGGAAGACCGGCATGGAGAGGGGTGGCGGAGGCCGATGCAGAGGTGGGAAGGCCGGCGGCTGTGAGCAAGTGCCTTCTCTAGGCGCGTAGGTGGGGAGACGCGGTGCGAATGGGGGTTCGGGGTGGGGAGGGGTGAGGGGGTTAGGTCAGTGGCATTTTGCAGGTAACCAAGTTCAACTTCAAGGGGTATTTTTGTTTCAGTAGGCTGGTTTCCCATGAGAATCCACTGAAAGGTCGCTCCTCATTACTAGTTTATTTTCGAGACAGCTCCTCGTGAGAAACAAAATCAGATCGTTTTGGGAAGCTGAGTGTTTGATATAGCTTCACTATATCTGAACGAGAAGCTGGGAGTAGGAGCTGTACCAAACATGGCCTAAAGCATGGCTAAGCATATATGATACGCAAGTTGGTACTAAAATTACCCATCCTATGGTGTTTAAGGATACATGTCATTCACAATTATCCAAGGAGGTACATTGGCAATTAGATAATTAACTATTCCTGAAACCATTATTATACAATTAGCAATGCATGTTGATATAAACCAACATAATTTTATAAAATAGGTACAACATGATCAAAGGTCTACAACTTGACTTCGTTGAAGAGTTGAGATGCTTCGGTTGTCGGGTCCAAGAATTCTTGAGAAACGCCGGAATCTATACGTGCGAAAAGAGCAAAATAAATACAACAAATCCAAATAAAATTCAAAAATTACCAAACTAGAACCAAAAGAAAGGCATTGAATTTAGAAATTTGAATCACTCGAATTGGAACTCGAACGAAGGAGAACAAGATCTCGGGATCTCGGAAGTTTGAAAACACATAAAATGAAGAAATCATGATTTTTTGGATTTTCAGAATTATTTTATGAAGGAAAATCACTTTAATGTGTCATGCTGACGTCAGCGGGGGAATTAGATTTTCGGTCGAAATATTTTTCCAAAGGAAATTGTTTTGAGTCTCTGACAAGTGAGCCCCACGTCTTATGGACTGGGTCGACGAGTGTGCTCTGGTCCATGGTAGACTCGGCTCGCAGCATAGTGTGGCTTGCCACGCAAGCACACACGTAGGTGGTGACGAGACAGCCACGTTAGTGAAGGAGGCGACGTGGCCCTAGGTGGCATGATGTGGCTTGCCACGTGGCGTACCGCCGAGACAGAGGCGATGCGCACACGGGGACCAAGGACATCGGCGAACGCGCTGGGTTTTAGCCGGTGGAGAGAATACCAACACGTAGAGGGCGGCAAGGTGAACCTGATGCGCACCTTCATGATGAGAGAGCGAGACGAGGTCATCGGTGACGAGGAAGAAGGTGGTGGAGACGACCGGTTGGAGGCGGCGCTAGGGCTTTGGTGGAGCTACGACAAGGAGAAGAAGAGCACAAGAGGGAACACGTCCTTGCGAAGCCAACGGTGTAGATAACGTCACCAGAGAGGCCTTGACAACGACGCTAGAGGTGGCGGCGCAAGCTTTGGCCCGCGAGGTTTGAGCTCAAATGCGATGAGGTGAGAGCGAGAGGAAGGGAGAAGCAAGGGGAAAGGAAGAGGATAATGGGGCGCTCGGTGCTTGCCTTTAAAGGGCCAGAGGAGGAGCACATGAGGAGATCAAGAGGAGGGAGAAAATGGGCAAGCGGCATGGGGCAGTGCTCCGGGCGGCATGGGCTCGGAGCAGGTGAGGGAGAGGATGGGGTGGCGTGGCAATGGTATGGCCGTATGAAGGAGGAGGTGGTGGTGGCGGGGATGGGCGTCACGGAAAATCCACGGCAAGGGCGTGACGCGGCTCGGCATGGGCTAGCAAAGGGTCAAGCATGGGAGGGGGCGTGAACAGCCGAGCGAGCGGGAAAAGAATTGAGCCGATGGAGATTCTGCCCAACAGCGAAAAGGAGATTTTAAAATACCTTTTGATTTACATAAATACAAGAAAACCCAAAAGGCTTTTAGAAAAATGTAAATAAAGTTCTAAAATTCTAGAAAAATCCACAGAAATTCCTTGAATTATTTAGAGCTTAATAAAATTATCTACAACTTAACTTTAACTTTTAATTTTACAAATAAATTAATTTTTTAGTTTAGTGAAAAAGGAAACCCCCCTTTTTTTAATTCAGAAAATCCAAGAAATTACTTTAAATAATATTTTTGACTTTAAATACCAGAAAACCCAAATAAACTAAATTTTGAATTAATTGAAGTTTGACTTATTCATGTTAAATTTCTTTAAATTATGAATTTCAATTTAAGCTTTGAATTGATCCAATAAAATGCAAATGACTCATTTTAATTTTTAAAGCTTCAAAAAGACCTTGAAAAGCGGGAAAGCTGAAAAGAAATAGAAAGAACTCCAAGGAAGAACAACAAGGTCTTGGAAAAATGAAATCCAAGATAAAGCTAGAAAAATAAAAAAAAATATTTAATTGGAGTTTTGATTTACTCTCATTAAATTGTTTTTAATTTATGAAATTTTAAATTAAGCTTTAACAATTCAAGAAAAATCAAATGGTTATTTTTCTTTTGAAAATTTTAAAAAGGCCCAAAATTGGGATGTTACACCTGAGTACACAACCGTACTCGCAAGCCAACACATAATGCAATTATTATACATGCAAAGCTAATAAAGAGAGGTTCATGGTTCTTTTAGTTGCACAAAGCCAAGTTTGAATTAAAGAGAGGTTCATGGTTCGTGAGACTTAGCATTTTAACTAACACTGGTTTTCATAAACTGAATTTTTGTTGTAAAGTACTAGTGGAGATTCCATCTCCTATACAATTGAGTGGCTCCGTCCACTCAATGCTCATATTAATTCCTCGGGTCACATTCCTGTACTTTTCACTGGTCCTCGATCAGGCCATCTCAATTCTCAAGGCTTCAACCCACCTTTTTCATTCCACCAACAAATCATTTTATAAAAATGAAAGCTACCTCAAGCAAGTTCCCGACAGCGCTCATGACCATGAGCACAACTATCTAGATAGTTTTCTTATTATGCAGAGTTCATACACTTTACCCACGAGAGATAATCAACTTATAATGTTCATCTTGACACACTTAATTAGGTGCGCGACTAAGATGATTATCACAAGACCTTTACAATACCCTATCTCAACGCAACCCTACACCACCAGGTATCACCTCCTTGGGCCTCGCCCACGGGAGGTCTCCCATTTGCGTTGTGTAGTTCCTGTGGCTTCATTCCCCTCTTGCCACACCGCATTCCCACCAATGGCGTAGCCACGCTTAGGTGAACAAATTAGTTAGTCAGGTCATACCCATTATAGACTTGTGATTGCACTGTTTTTACACGAAAGGTCATCACAAGATCCGGGTCCTTAATTGACTTGGGAAGTACAGCCACATACCTAATATATCATGCACCCGACACCAGCCACTTTTTCCAGCCACCGAGTTTAAATCTGTTTTTGGGTTTTCACTTTTGTTTAGAAATACTTTTCTTATTCAACATATCAACTAGGCTCTTACCTCGACTACCCAATCTCATTTTTAAATGTTTTTTAATGATGTTGGGCAATTTACTATCGCATGATAATGTATCTAAGCAGGACCAAGCATGACACTTAGATACAGACTTATTACATAGTATGTGAACCATTAATTCTAAGATGACAAAAGATAGTGTTTAAGTTCAAGGTTTTTCTAAGATGACAAAGGATAGTGTTCAAGTTCAAAGTTTGGAAGTTTATACACAATTATCATTAAGGCATTAACTATGAGCTAGACTAATATAGTTGTATAAATAATAGCAATGCAATTTCATAATTTAAAATAATATAACTGCATTTCAAAAGTAGGTGCGGTATGATCAAAGTGTTGACTCGCCTTGCTCTAGGTATTGCAGATCTGGATCTTGATCAACTTGGGGTTCATCGAGAGCTTCGACTTCTATATACGCAAAAATAACCAAAGTTCGAATAAGCACATAAGAATTCAAATAGCATTCAAAAAAATTCAAACGAACTCCAAATTGGGTGTTTTCGGTTTGGTTGGGTAATGTTTGAATTTAGACAAATTTAGAAATAAAATTTGTTCGATTTGGAGTTGAAACGAGTGAGAACGGACTCTCTGAAATCTAACCCTAATTTAATTCCTAGAAAAAGGAGAGAGAATCTCTCTCATTTACAGGTGGCACCCACGCCCTTTTCTTTTTTCCTTGATTTATTTTCTAACAGAAAATGCTCAGTGAGTGGCAGGTAGGGCCCATTTATTTTTCCTAAAGGTAATCTATTTACTGATGAGTGGGACATACTGTCATAGACTCGGTTTAGGAAATAGTGCATGGACCGACTGTTCACAAGCACAGTACATGATCCATGGACCAGAGTCTACTGTGCACTAAATGCTTTTGGTCCCGCGTGTCATTGGCTGAATACGAAATTCCAGTTCTTAACTCCCCTTTATTTCTGTTCGGGGGTCCACACTTCAGTGTAACAAAGTGTAGGACCGTAAAGGCGACTAGAGGGGGGGGGTGGGTGAATAGGCGCTTTCTCGATTTTTCACCTTAATCAAATTCAACACGCACTTTTCTCCTTTAGCTATAAAAGCTAAGAAGATCAGTGAATACACAGAGGAAGCCTTGTGCTGAATTCGATTGCCCCCTTAACCACAAGACTCAAAAGTGGAGAGTTGATCTCACTAGGCCGGTCGGACATTTGAGATTTGGGCCTCTGATCGCTGGCGGCCGGACCGCGCACAATTGGCGGTCTGACCGTTTGTGATCGGACCGGCGGTGTAAAATCGGTTAGACCGATTTAGTCCAGAGGCAACTCTCAATGCCCAAATCCAAAACGAAAATTGGTCCAACTTTTGATTCAACCAATGAAACTTGACCAAATTTGGAGCACACCTCCCTAAGGATATCTGTGACCTATTTCTAGCGAAGATCGTCCAGATCCACTTCAAATAAACGATCTCTTTAGATTTTACCAAAGAAGTGTTCAAAACCTAAAAATATGAAAATCTTGATCCAAAACTTGCTTGTGGGGGATTGATGATCTAGATGATTCTAGGAGTATTTCCACACATCAAAGCAAGGTAAAATCGGTCAAGAGACCAAGCATAAACAACCGGATCAAGGAAGCACCAAAATCATCAAAAGAGAGAAGAAAACAAATGAGACTTCACCCTTGAGCAAACATCAATAGATTGATTGATTCAAGATGTTGTTTACAAAGCCACTCCCTCAAGGAGGACAAGAGCTCAATCCAAGAGCACACACAAATTTTTCTCTCCTCTCCTCTCCAAACCCTAACCCTAACAAGGGATTTTGCAAATGAGGGCTTAAGTGCTTGGGGTTTTTTTTTCCATCTCCCCCCTTTCTATTTATAGGAGAGGCTAGGGTTCTCTCATGGGCTCCCATTAAGGCCCAACACAAATGGGACCCACACACACACATCAATCTGTTGAAGCAATCGCCTGCTTCACCACGTGTAGGTTAATCAGTGGCTCTCATCATGTCGGCAAGTCTCTCCCATCCGAATCCCATCGGAACCTCCAAGACACTTGCACCGACTTCCGCGCCGCTTGATCCAACCAGCTGCAACGAACTGCCCGTTCGATCCATCTTGTCCATTCTGCACCATGCTTGAGTCACACGACCTCACCCGACATCCATGATCGTTCTGGACCTCAGCTCTCCAAGCGTAGTCCCGATACACCTCACCGTTGACGTCGTTGACCTGCAAGCCACCTGCACAGCAATAGACAAACAAATCGTCTCTGGGAACAAGTTCTTCACAACTTGACCCACGTTAGCTCAACAATGCAATATGCAATAGTAAAGCATTGAAACTCATGCATCAAACACAATGAAACACAACAATGCCAAAATGGCCGAAGTCCAAGTGGAAGCCGGTCTGACCGCCCTACCAGGCCGGTCGGATGATTTCAATGGCGGACCGATTCCACAATGGTCGACCGCCCCAAAAGACTTAGCCAAAATTCAACTCGGAAATCCGCACCCTCTCTGGAATTTTTAAACTGATAGAACTTTTGACTGGGACCTCTAAAAATTATGTGATCACATCCAGGAGACTCCCCTCTCATGCCTACACAACCTATTTTTGGCCTAGCCCCAAAATCCATCATAAATCGTGGCGGTCGGACCGTAAGCATCGCGGCCGGATCGCCACACGGCCGGTCGACCGGCGGCCACGGCCGGACCACCAATGACTGACAAAGAAGTTTTCCGAAAACGCAAGATTCGTCAAACCAACAACGCCATTGCCAATTGACTCATCACTCTAAGATCATGCACATATCCCCACGATATCCACACAAAGCAATCATTAAAACGACTTAACTGCCGCTTAGCTCTAATGACATAGATTACACTTTAATGACTTACCTAAAGTTGCGGTCTTCTTCAGACAAAACAAAGAGGCTCCAAGGAGCTTCTCGGTCCGTGCTTGCCATCGGCTAGTGTGGGCACAACGGCGCCGGTGAATGCCCAAAATGGGTTCCTGAGATCCAAGCGACCCCACTAGTACCAGCGGCGAGGCTCTGGTGGCCTGTAGTGGCGACGCGGCTAGCTTTAGCTGCAGCGGCGCTCGGAGCTTCGGTGACTACGATTTTCTGGCAATGCTTCCAGTTAACTGGTGCGCGCACTACCATCTAGGGGGGCACTAGGAGCATACCAAAGCAGAAGATGACTACTGAGGCGATCGATGGAGGTCTGGTGGTGATGACCAACGGCGGCGAGGGGAGCTCCACGCGGCGGCGGTGACCTGAGAGAAAGGGAACCCCATTAACTATCGGGGGAGCTCAAGGGAGGCGAGGATATGGACAGGGAGGAATGAATTGAGGTATTTCTCACTGGAGGGGTTGCGGCGGCTGAATTGGCACTCTTGGTCGGAGGTGGTGGAAGAATGAGATGGCGACGGGTTCCTGTGAAGGAAAAGTGGAGTTAGATGAGGAAAAAATACTCCTGGTGGTCCGGAACATGTGCTGACACTCACGTTGAGGGAGCAACTTCACTGAGTGGCGGTAATGGTGGTGGCGGCGTTGTGGCAGCGCACAGCCAAAAATGGAGCTTGCTCTCCTTCGTAGTTTTTTTTACGAAAGAGAAGCTACTTATAGTCGATGGGGTGAAGAACGCAACGAAGCCAGCGACGGGAAGAAGGAATGGCACTGAGCTCAGGAGAGAGTTGGCGACGGAATGACCACGGTCGTGATTGAGTTTGGCAATAGACTCGACAGGTTGGGCAGCACAGTGCTCGGTTGAGCGATGCCTGATCGATAGGCTTGGTTGCATGGCTGCTACATAGAGCAAATGCTAGAGGGATTGATGCCAGGAGAGAGAAGAGCACTAGTGATGCGGTCGTGAGGAAGGAGATGATGTGCTGTGCTATGGAATGGTTAGGCTGCATCAAGTTCGGGCAACCGACCGACCAGAGGAACAACAAGGAGGGAAAAAGAAAAGGATAGGAAAAAATTGGGAAAATGACAAAAGGAATAGGAAATGTGGTGATTGAAATTCCTGATTTATGCTTAGAAAATTCCCATGTGGTGATTGAACATTTGGAGGATGAGGTTTTGAATTTTATGCTTTCGATCTTAGAGTTTATACTTCATGTAATATTTTCAAATGAAATACTTTAAGTAAATATTATTTTTATCTAATTCTTTTGCTTTTACAATTTATGTTTCTAGGATTTCTGCATTAGGGTTTCTATTTTTTACTACTTGTGCCGGCCACAAGAAATGCAGCTCAAATAACTCACAAACACGACAGCAACAAGGATGACAACAGATAGCATACAAAAAGTTTTAAAAGTCCCGTATTTTTGTATTCGGAAACTTTTAGGGTGTTACACGTTATATTCGATTGTTGCATGAGTAACCATAGAATGTTGCAACTGGTCTTTCCAAATGTTGCAGTATTACGATATTGTGAATTTCTTTGTTCGTGATTTCTGAATTATTTTTAAAATTTAGCTAAGTTCTATACTCATGGTTGAATCCAATTTCAGAGAGAAGATGATGTTTTTTATCCGATTTTTTTTTCAACATTCTCACTGTTTTTGTGCATTTTGTTGCTCGTAGTGACTACAATAGTTGCAAACAGTGTTAACTGAGATGGAAGACGTTCCATCGGACGTCACGTCTGGATGCTAGTCTTCCCCATTTTTTTTTCGAATACCACGTTCTAACAAGGCTTTAATGCAAATTTAACGAGGCCGCCGTCGCCGTGGGCTGATCCGCACAGTTCAGACACACGCCGGCAGCACAGCACTCAAGGTATGCTCGCGCTTCCTTCCGCCGCCTCTTCGATCACCCTATTTTCTCAACCATCGCTCAAAATTTTATCCAACAATTTCGGCCCGATTATCGTTTCCAGATCCGGATTCATGGCCCTGTAATTCTTGGCTTCTCCCTGCTGCACCTTCTTTGCACACCAACTGTTCGACCAAATGCCTCCAAGCCCTGACCCCATGGTGGAGATGTCCGGCAACCGGCGGATGGCCCCGGCGCGCGTGGCCGGCGCGGTTGGCACGATAGACAGCCTCCCCGACGACGTGCTCCTCCGTGTCATGTCCCACTTCAACGCGCGCCACGCCGTGCAGACCTGCGTGCTGTCGCAGCGGTGGCGCGACCTCTGGCGGTCCGTGCCCCGCATCAACGCCTCGTACGTGGAGTTTGAAGGCAAGGCTGACAACGACCCGGAGTGCGAGGTGTTGTTCAAGAAGTTCGTCAACCGTTTGCTGATGCTCCGTAACCCCGTAGCCCTGGATGAGTTCCGGCTCTGCTACAGCTTGACGGACGCCACCAGCTTCGAGGCCCTCGACGCCGACTCAGCAGACGCGAACCTATGGATCGGTCATGCTTTACAGTGCAATGCTAGGTCTGTCAGGGTTGTCAATGGGATCGAACCATTACAGCTCAATCCTGCGGTATTCACCTCAACGTACTTGAGAACATTGCGGCTTTCCACTGCTGACCTTATCCCCGGTTTCTTTAGGCAGCTCCAAACGGGCTGCCCGGTATTGGATGATCTGTTCTTATCTGACTGCACCATTATGGACACTGAGATCTCTTCCCAGACACTTAAGGTTTTGACCATCGTTGATGATTCTCGGTTCTCATTTGATCACCCGACTTCTATTTCTATTCCAAGCCTCATTTCTCTGCGCTTGATCTATCCTATGGGGGCCAGAGTACCTTTACTAAAGAACATGACATCACTAGTAATGGCATCAGTTTTACTTGGTACTTTTAATATCAAAGATATTCATGTTGATGATATCCGGCAGCTTCTCAGGAACCTTTCTGGTGTTACAAGTTTGGAATTCTATTATATGGGAAAACAGGTACACTTCTTGATTTGACATCACTATCCGTGATTTCTCCTTGTCTTGCTATCTCCATGCGTCTTCAGATATTTATCATTACCAAAAACTGAGACCTAAGAATGGTGTTTTGTCTTGACCCTTCAGAATTAAACATGATGAGTCATTACATACCATGAGTGCAAACCTAAGTGTTTGATAGGATGATTGATGCTGTCAGGTGTCCACTCAATGCAATCTAGTTCATATGCTCAGATTGTAGGTTCACCAACATATTGACCAAAATATCATAGTTGGTGGTCTGATTTCGGAATGAAGTTCATGCATTTCTCATGCAGTGACATCTACCTGTTCTACTCCAGATGCAATATTGGTAGCGGGAGCTGAAAATGCATCTTGTACTATTTCAGGGTGATAGTTTAGCTTCAATTGCAATTACTTCACATAATTGTGAAAATTAAAAGGCACCATAGAAATGGAAAGAGCTTCAGCAATTGTTGAAAGCTTCATTTCCAATGCTTACAAACAGATCGCACCAATCCAGCAGATAGAATCCCTGTTGTGTTTTCACCGGTGTAGCTACCTGACTAGCATGGGAAGCAATCATGGCGATGAAATAACACATGCTCCATATTAATGACTCCCTCATTGACAAAATGAGTATACCGTTTTTAATATGGATTGTTTTTGTCAGGGAAAATCAATTATTTGCCACGTCAAAGATTGCCACTTTGTGACATACCACACTAAAGGTTGCCCTTCATGATTTGCCACTCTATTCACTGAAATAGTCAGCTTATGCCACAAAATCAGTAGTATGCAATTATTCCCTTTTTAAAATCTGAAAGCACCCGTCGTGAAATGACAAAAATTGCCCCTGCGATCTGACCAGACCTGTTTTTGTGACCCCATCGGGTGTCTTTGCTACAGGGTGCGGTGATGATGCTGTGTGAATGCATTACTTAGCCAATAAAACACATCTAGAGATAAAACAATTACAGGACAGGTCTTGTCGTTTTCTTCGTATATCCGTCATCACCAACCTAATTTGATTGGGAATAAATTGCAATGTTAGTCTACCCGAGCTAGCAGTTGCTACTTTATTTCTCTTTTCCATACTTTGTTAACTTTTGTATGAGATTCAAAGTAGCTAGAGGCCCAATTGGCACACTTTAATTTGGGATGTAAACAGATATTTATATCTATCCCATTCAAGACTAGAGTTCTTCTCTCTTCTCTTAACAATTTTGCCAATTATCAGGTGCCTCATATTTTTTTTTAAAGCAAGTCGAATTTTCTAGCAGTTATATCGATGTGCTTGGAGATGCATGTGCTTAAGTTGCTAGATATTAATGAGATAGCAAAAATTTAACTTATCTCCCTAACAAAAACCAAACGCATAATGTATAGGCATCTCTCTTTTTTTTTCATTTAATTAGTATCATATCGAAAGCACTCCACACCTAAAAAAAGAATTAATTGATTTATTGCTAGTACTTGTATGCTATAGTACAGTCAGAGAAATCTCGATCGATCCTTTGTTTTTCGATTAAAACTTGGACAGAAGTAATGTCACGGAGTATATATACGCTTGGATGCTTCCTTTGGGACTGAGCATGCGTGCATGCATGTACGCTAGCTAATTACAGTACTAGTTCTGTAGATGATTTAATAAATCACTATTGATAACTCAGACGTAGCTGATGAGGCTGTTAGAATAGGACTCTATTATTTGGTTTCCTTATCTGTAATGTTTCCTTATCTGTAACCCTATTGTACTCCCTATATATTGCCCTTTGGACCCTCTTGAATATACACACACGATTCATAATATAGTATCAGAGCGTGGTTACTAACCTAGATCTCCTTCTTCTCGCCATCGCCACTGAGTCTGCTCGTCATTGTTCATCCAGAAAGGCGTCGTTCTTCTTCGCCTTGGATCAGCGTGCGCGCTGCCGCTTCTCCGTCGTCGCCGCCACCTCGGTCCCCTCGGCTCCCAGGTGTCTGCGCCGCCTCGGCTTCCCCTGCACCGACGCCTCTTTTGCCTTGGATCGGACGCGCTGCCGCCGGCTCCCTCGTCTTGCCGCCGCCTCAGGTCCTCGACTCCCAGTGTCGACGCCGCGCCCGGCTTCCCGTGCACCGACGCCTCTTCTACCTTGGCTCCCGCGCAGCGCTTGCTGCCTTCACTCAGGCGCCGCCCGCCGCCTCGGTTCCTTGGCTTACCTGCACCGACGCCGCCTCGGCTTACCTGCACCGACGCCTCGGCTTCCCGTGTATCGTCGTCGCCGCCGCGCCGCCGCCCTCGCCCTGCTTGCCGCCGCCACCGAAAGAAAGACAAGGGAACCCTAGTTCCCCCCGCGCGCTTCTCAGGCAGGCCGACCAAAAGCTCGTTTTAAAGCAGGCCGGGCCGATTCGGCCGTCCCATTTGTAAAAGAGAGAGAGAGAGAGAGAGAGAGAGAGAGAGAAGAGTACGTCGCTCTAACCGCCCGCCGTCCAGCTACTGTTAGACTTCGTTGCTTTGCTCGCCGCCCGTCCAAATAAGCCTACCAATGGCCATTCCATCCATTGCGATTCCATTCTAGAACAAAGCTTAATGGAACGAACTACAGGTTGTGGTTTTCACTCATGGAGATTACGCTCGATGGTCTCCGCCTATGGGGACATATTACTGGTACCCGACCTTATCCGCCGTCGCCGGTTCACCCTCCTTCTAGACAGCCTACTTCTACATCTCCTACAGATGATGAGGCTGCCAAGAAGGCGGCGTAACCTTGATGATGAGGTTTTCAATATGCCATAGATGCTTTTGAGCGCTGGTGTGCTGATGAGGCCCGTGTTCGAGCCATCCTGGTAGTCAGCGTCGACGACTCCATCCAACCGACATCGTTGGTCTGCGTGCCACTCGTCAGATCTGGGAGTACTTGCGTGAGCGATACCGTGACGCAATGATGCTCGATTTTTTCGCCGGCGTGAGTTGGAGACGCCGCCAGAGGACTCCTTCGTCGACGATTTTTTCCGAGCCTCGGCAGTCTCGCGCCACCGGTGGATGAGCCGCTTCTCGCTCTGCTAAGCGTGTCATAAAATGTATATGGATCGTGATCGCCGTCTTTATGATTTCGTCTGCCGCCTCGCTTGAGTTTGAGCCGGTCGAGGCTCAATCTCTTGGCCGGTCACCACGACCGAAGCGACCGAGGCTCTTCGACACTTCGTCCGAGGAGCTTGTCGCGGGTTAGCAAAGATTTTTGTTCCGGCCGTGCTTCTTGCCTCTTCTTCATCGACTACACCGCCGTTTACGCCGACTACGTTCCTCCTCGGTGTCTATTTACGCTCTGTTTTTGCACCAATCGGGTTTAGTGCAACTATTGCAAGAACTTCGCACGACTATCGGCGTTGTGCGGTGCGAGCGTAACAAAGGCACGTGGAGGTCCACGCTCAAGGGAGGCGGGAGGCCCTTCCTCGACCGGAGGACAGAACCAAGACGTCGAGATCTTCTCAATGAGGTGACTCGCTCAGCCAGCTCATCGAGCTCTACTTGGCAGCTCTCTCACACTCAAAGATGTTACGCGCCGTCTAGCTCAGACGTCTTCTCCAGGTACCTCTTGGGTTCTAGATTCTGGTGCCTCTTTCCACATGACACCAGATTCCACATCTCTCACTTCAAGGGGACCTCTGCTTTTCCCATCTCTGCTCGACGGTGGCGGTACTCCTCTCTGTCATCACCGTCGTGGCACTCTTTTGTCCACTGATTTTTCTGTTCCAGCTGTTTCCCATGTTCCCCAGCTTACCATGCAGCTTCTCTCGGTGGGACAGCTCACCGATCTCGGCTGTAGGGTTGGTTTTGACTCTCACACCTGTTTCATTCAGGATCGACAGACAGGGATGGTACTTGGAACTGGCCGGCGCCGTAGGGATCGTCAGGGTCTCTACATCCTTGATCGCCTCCATCTTCCGTCCACTTCAGTTGCTCCTGTTGCTCCTACGTCTACTTCCCCCGCCACTGCTGCCACCACCTCTGGCATCTTCTCGCAGTGGCATCACCGTTTAGGTCACTTGTGTGGTTCCCGCCTTTCTTTATTAGTTCGTCAGGGTGTTCTTGGACGTGTTACTGTTGACACGACCATGTTTTGTCAGGGTTGTAAGCTGGGCAAGCAGCTACAACTTTCTTATAATTCTAGTGAGTTCTTATCTTCTCGTCCTTTTGACTTAGTTCATTCCGATGTATGGGGACCTGCACCTATTGTCTCTAAAGGCGGGCATAAATCTTATGCTATCTTCATTGTGATTATTCCCGTTTTACATGGATTTTTCCTATCTCTAATCGTGGTCAGTTCCTTGCAATCTATCGTAGTTTTGCAACGATGGTTCATACTCAGTTTGATTCCGCCATTCGTATTTTCATTTGTGATTCTGCCGCGTAGTCTTGTTCTAGTGCTTTTCGACGCTTTCTTTACAGCGAGGCACTCTTTACCGATCTTCTTGTCCCGTGCTCAAGCTCGAATGGGGTTCTTGAGCGCAAACATCGCATCCGATTGAGATCGCCGCTCTTCTTCTTGCCTCTCATGTTCCACCACGCCTGGTCGAGGTCGCTTTTTACTGTGATATCTCATCAATATGCAGCCTTCCACTGCTCTTAAGGGTGTCAGTCCTATAGAGCGTCCCTATTCTCGAGCCCCCCAGTGCACTCACATTCGTGTTTTTGGTTGTACTTGTTTTCTTCTGCT
Source organism: Hsuehochloa calcarea (assembly GCA_036346395.1). Taxonomy (NCBI): domain Eukaryota; kingdom Viridiplantae; phylum Streptophyta; class Magnoliopsida; order Poales; family Poaceae; genus Hsuehochloa; species Hsuehochloa calcarea. Next base: position 29,181,169 of record CM070611.1, read on the forward strand.
GCAGCCTCGTGAGCGCACTAAACTATCGGCCCAGTCAGTTGGGTGTGTGTTTCTTGGTTATAGTTCTGAGCATAAGGGTTATCGCTGCTGGGATCCTTCTGCTCGACGGATCAGGATTTCACGAGACGTTGCCTTTGACGAATCTCGACCTTTCTTCTATCGAGATTCGGCTTCTTCTCCTGTTTCCACTGTTGAGTCGATTTCATGGTTGACTCTTTCGGACTCTTCACCCATTTCTCCACTATCACAGGCTTCCCAGTCCGCCTCCGATAGTTCATACAGACCTCCGCCTTGGTGGTGTCTCCTACAAGACCGCCTCTGGTTCCCACAAAGACCATCATCTCGTTTCTCTGGTGTTCACTACTCCAGACGTCCTCGTCCTTCATCAATCTCCTCTTCTGGTATCTTGCCGACACCCACATCTGATCCTCCTGGTGATGCTCCTCCTTACATCCTTCGTGACCGGGTATCCCTTCGACCTCCTGATCGCCTTGGTTTTGCTCCGATAGCTCATGCTCTCTCCGTGACTGAGCCTAGTTCTTATCATGAGGCTGCTTCTTATTCTGAGTGGCAGCTCGCTATGGCAGAAGAGCTTGATGCACTTCGTCGTACGAAGACTTGGGATATTGTACCAGCCCCTATGCATGCTCGTCCGATCACGTGCAAGTGGGTGTACAAGATTAAGACTCGGTCTGATGGTACTATTGAGCGCTACAAGGCTCGCCTTGTGGCCCGCGGTTTTCAGCAGGCGTATGGTCGGGACTACGATGAGACGTTTGCCCCTGTTGCTCATATGACCACTGTTCACACTCTTGTTGCGGTTGCTTCTGTTCGCCGGTGGTCTATCTCTCAGCTGGATGTTAAGAATGCTTTTCTTAATGGTGTTTTGCATGAGGAGGTCTACATGCAGCCACCACCTGGGTATTTTGTTCCTGATGGGCATGTCTGTCGTCTTCGTCGTGCTCTTTATGGCCTCAAACAGGTTCCTCGTGCCTGGTTTGCACGTTTTACCTCAGTGATTACTGCTGTTGGTTTCACTATTAGTTCCCACGATCCTGCTCTTTTTGTTCATGTCTCATTTCGGGGTAGGTTACTGCTTCTTCTGTATGTTGATGATATGCTCATCACTGGTGATGATTCCTTTTTCGTCACATATGTGAAGAAGCATCCCCGTGAGTAGTTTTTGATGACTGATCTTGGTTCTCTTACATACTTCCTTAGGATTGAGGTCTCTTCCATGCCTGAGGGCTACTATCTCTCCCAGCAGAAGTATGTCCAGGATCTTCTTGATCGGTCTGGTCTGACTGATACTCGCACTGCTGAGACTCCCATGGAGCTATCCCTCCAGCTTCGTACCACTGATGGTGATCTTCTTGAGGATCCTACTCGATATCGTCATCTTGTTGGGAGTTTGGTGTACCTTGTGAGCACTCGTCCTGATATTGCTTATGCTGTTCATATCTTGAGTCAGTTTATGGCCCGTCCTACCCATATTCACTATAGTCACCTTCTTCGTGTTCTTCGCTACTTGCGTGGGATTATCTCTCGTCGTTTGTTTTTCCCTAGCTCCACCTCACTACAGCTTCAAGTGTACTCTGATGCGACCTGGGCTAGTGATCCTTCTGATCGTCGTTCTCTTTCTGCTTACTGTGTTTTTCTTAGCTCCTCCCTAATTGCCTGGAAGACTAAGAAGCAGACTGCAGCTTTCCGTTCGAGTGCAGAGGCTGAGTTGAGAGCTATGGCAGCAGTGACAGCAAAGATTACTTGGTTAAGGTGGCTACTTGCAGATTTTGGAGTACCTGCGGTGAGACCTACGACTCTTTTGTCCGACAAGACAGTGCTATCGGTGATGCAGGGATCCAAAGAAGTATGAGCTCACCAAGCATATTGGTGTGGATGCTTCATACACTCGCTCACAGGTGCAGGAGGGAGTACTTGCTTTACAGTTTGTGCCATCAGAACTACAGGTTACTGACTTCTTTACGAAGCCACAGACTAGGGCAGAACATTTGTATTTTCTCTCCAAACTCAGTGTGTGTGATCTACCATGAGTTTGAGGGGGGTGTTAGAATATGACTCTATTATTTGGTTTCCTTATCTGTAATGTTTTCTTATCTGTAACCCTATTGTACTCCCTATATATTGCCCTTTGGGCCCTCTTGAATATACACACACGATTCATAACAGAGGCCACAAAGTCAAGTCACTCAGATCGCATGGGCATTTATCGCCATTTCATATAGGCTATTCTCGGATTTAAAAAAAAGGAACAATGGCAGAATACTGATTTTGTGGCATAAGTTGACTATTTCAGTGAATAGGGTGGCAAATCATGAAGGGCAACCTTTGGTGTGGCATTTCACAAAGTGGCAATCTTTGGTGTGGTAAATAATTGATTTTCCTTTTTTGTTAACATGATTTCTGGTTCCATTGTTTTTTTCCCCACATCCATTGTGTCCTAAAGCTTTAGTTCTACCTAAATTCTTTCAACAATCACTCAATCAGAGAACTTATCACATAAGCTAGCTCCCTTTTATTGATATTTTTTCAGCAATTTAATTTGGCGGAAATCGCTGAATTAGAATATTTTTTTTCTAGAATATGGCATGGGTTTTATGTTGTGACCTGATCCTTTGAACCCTGTGCAGCTGAACATTGGAAAGAATTATGGATGGTGCCCGAAATTTTGCAATCTTATAAACCTGACTCTTGGTGAATGTTGTCTGGATCCAGACTTCTATGCATTGATAGTCTTCCTTCAGAACTCACCTAGACTGGAGAAGCTAACTCTGAAACTCGCACAGGTACATGTTTTTCTCCGCTTGTATATTGAGCCTTCCATGAAAGTTTTGCATGTGCCATCAAGATAAAACTTGTATGTTTTTTTTTTCCTGCTATAGCATCGTTTGGATATATCTGCAAGAATCATTGGCGAGCTAGAAGAAAGATCATTTACATGTGAGCGGCTTGAGATTGTTGAAATCATATGCTCAGAGGATGATACCCTGCTCAACAGCGTGGAAGATTTTTTGCGTGATAGTGGCGTAACCTCTGACCAGATCGATATCAAGTACAGCTGAAATGTCCGTGGATCGCTCGTTCACTTGTTTCAGCGGGCAAATATCACTGTCCTCTTTGTTCTACTTCCATTAATTCCGGTTCAGTTGGATGGACATGGAACAGGACATGCATGTTTGGTACTCTTCTGTTTGACATATGCTTTATGACCGTAGGAATGAATTTGGAATAATTGTTGCTGAGTGCTGGGCCAAAAGAAGGATGGTTTAGATATGAGCATTTTGAGAATGTTGAAATCGTACACTTGAAGGGTGATTCCCCGCTCATCAGCGTGGAAGAGTCTTTACCTGAGATATATACAGGCAGGCACTGAGTTGGAACAAGTATGTCAACTCACTGGCCTTTTACTTTTCGATGGATGCATGTTCTGACGAAATGGATGGCTTGTCTTCTCTCTAGTGCAAAAATGTAGACGAGACGATCGATGTAGCTTAATTTTGTCGATGCTACAGGAAGTAAATCAATTGTGGCATTTGTGTTTTTCCTAACGTGTTCGTTGAAAATCTCATGATCTAGCTACTTTACTCATTGAAATCAAGTGGTCTTTTATGATTTTTCTTCTACTTTTCGTAGCAATCAACAAGAATATATCGTCACATTGCGGGGGGCGGGCTGTGTCAACCTCCTTCCTCCGCACGTTGGTTGGCGCCGGCTTTACCCTGTCGATCGGCTGACCCGGACTGGATGGCGTCCCAGGCCACAACACTCAATTGCTACCTCCGTTTTTTTACATGTCGTCTTGGTTATAGACACGGTCTCCCCGATGCTCACATTTGATCATTACTCTCTTTTTTTTTGTAATTATTTGTTAGTAAAAATCATTTAAAAAAAATGCAATGACATCAAAGTATTTTTGATGTCAAATCCAGTGATAAGAGAAGAGATCTGATATGTCTATTTGGATCCAACAGTTGAAAGATTCGATTGATTTCTCTAAACAAATCTGTTAAGTGTTAGACAATCCCTAAATTGAACTGTTGTGGTACTTTATTCCCACCCGCAGCCATCAAATAGGGTTATTTGTTGTTTTTTTGAGAGCAAGTTGAGCTTATATTTCATTCAAAATAAAATTGTTTTGAACAATGTTTCAAAGGAAATACAGTGGGAGGTGTGGTCTCACCACTTAGGTTCGAGTCCTCTTCGGCTCGGAGTTTAACGCGTAGGTGGTTGCCGATTAAAACTCGTATTTGAACACCTATTCTTCCTTAATTAAATCGTTGCCGATTTCCTCCCTGGCATCCCATATTCTCCATTTTTTAACAAGAAAGAAGGAGAACACGGTACATGACTAGGCCACGAACATGCACCATTGAAAGCTCTACACGGTATGCTTGCTTTGCACAAACTACTTGTTATCTCCCCCTGCCGGTGAGTAGAAGTCAAATACAAGCACAGAGATGAAGAACAAAATGTATGCCGAGAAGCTAAAATATTGAAATCAATATATATCAACTCCAATAGTGTTTATGTGGATGATTGACCTATATATATATATATGCTCAAATAGATAAAGAGGTATCATCATACGATTTAAGTAGTATATGAGAAGCAGGAGTACGTACTCCCATGAGTACTATATCATTTTCATATATATATATATATATATAATCCTTGCCTAAATCATGCTGTGATTAATTTCGGTGTCGGATCCCGGGCTTTGAATACCCAAAACCCTCGTGTATACCGCACTAGTCTTATGATCAATAGCTAGTACACACATCCACAACATTGATAATCACATCCATACACATTATATATACAACATGAAACAAATAGGACATTAAACTTAAGCGTATACATGAACTTGTTCATATTACACGGCTGACATGCCAAATTAAAACTCAAGTAGCAGAATAAACAGCGGAAGTATAGCAATTAAACCCAAAATATCTAGCGGTGTGCCCATCCATACCCTTAGGCAACCGACAAAGACAAAACCCTAGCAAGACCTATCACCATACCCTCACGGTATCAAAAGCGAACAACGCGTTGTCCGTAATCGCTTTATCCTTGTACTCCAATCAACAATTTTAAGCAAGCTTGAGTACATTTTGTACTCAACAAGACTTGTAATGTATCGCGACATTATATAAATACAAGGCTATCAAAGGATGATGCTCTACACTAAAAATTATTTTCAGCATTAAGAAAGTTTAATTTGCAATATCGATATGTAATAATTTGCAACGAAAATTTTAAAGAGCAATTGACAGATAATGAAATAACAAGTATGTAACGTAACAATAGTAAAATGACAATCCTCCTCGGCTGCGATCATCATTTCATTCTCCGCCATAGACAAGGCACTCACACCAACCAACCATCCCGACATTTTCCAACAAACCGTTTTTGGAAAAATTAAGACTATACCCGATGTGACTGAACTAAGTATGCTTATGATCGTGAGCATGGATATTTAAATAGATTTATACTCTGCACATGTATACAACTTTACCCACATGGTACGAGGTCTCTAGTTTGTTCTGTATCCGTCGATACCACTACACACAACATTACAAAGATGCGCCTAGAGTTCGTAACAAAGCTTTTACATCACCTAGTCCTAACATTACACTAGCTTAGCGAATGATACACCCTCACACCACCTGGGTTCCTCCTGTTTAAGTGAGGCATTCACTGTTGTTTCGTCAAGCCTTGTTCCTAACACCTTGGTGAAGGCAGCCCCTTCGAACAACCCTTCCCGGATTGTTCATATTACCGTGGTCCACCAACATGCAAGGCTAGTCCTAAATGACTTAATTAGCTAAGGCTATCCCATAGCTAGCACATGTGGTTGTACTCATAGGCTTAGATTGGTGGCACCAGCGTTCGGTCCTTACTCGACCCGGGGGAGGATCTCCCCCTATCTACTTGCGAGATACATCTCTCACGCTTCTTAGTTCACAATATAACTCGCCCATGTAAAAAACTAAATTTTTCATTTTCATTTTATACCAAACTAACAAAGACAACCCTCCGACCAACATTTCAAATTCTCCCAAATCCATACTCAAATGTTTTATCAATTGTTCAAATTTAGTGAAATTAGAGCCCGACTAAGCATCTATTCAATATTCATAACCGAGATACCTAATTTGACATTAGTTACTGCCTAAACCATACCCTAAAGGTTACAACGGTAAGGAATTCAACTCGACAAGGAGCAGTCATGCATTCAATAGGAATTTAACTACCGTTATCCACAAATATAGCAATTTTAGCCAAACATACACGCATGCATAATAGATTTTGCAAAATAAAGTAAAGTAATTGAAATAATAGGATAAATATGGTCAAAGGAGGTGCTTGCCTTGCTTTGGTTGCTCAGAGAATGAGGGTGCTTGATCGTCGACAATCTTGATCGCGTTTCCGACATCTATTCGAAAAGAGCCGAAACCAAATCACAAATAGTAAAATAACTTCAACAGAAACAAAACTCAAATATATTTGCATATTCAGACAAGGAATGATTTTAGATGAATTTATAAAAAGAATCATCCAATTTGGAGTTCATATGCAAAAGTTATTATCGTTTGAATTTGGTTTGGTTTGAAAAATCCTAAAAATAAGAAAAGGGTGGCATCGAAAACATATTTTTTGAAATTTTATGCTTTCCAACAGAGAAAGTGCATTTCCTTTGAACTGAAAGTGGCTTTTCTCATTTTATGAATTGTTCTTTTTATTAGAAGTGGATAGCAATGTACGATAGATGAAATTGTCACTACTACAGAAAAGCTCATCACATACGGTTCGTAGCAGTCATCACAGACGGTTTTGAACCGTTTGAAATTTTATGTCTGTGATAACAGGCGGTTATCACAGACGGTTCCAACCACGAACCGTCTGTGATTCTGTAGAGTCAAAGACGGTTCGTGGTTAGAACCGTCTGTGATAAGTCTTTAGACCTAATTAATTTTTATTGTATTTTCAGCTAGCCTCAGGAATTGCTAGCCATGCCCTCTGAAAACTAGCAAGCAGAAACATATCACAGATAATTGTTGACAACTCAAAGTGATCATTTAACTCAAAATCAATTACAAAAGAATGTTTCAAGTATATATTGTCGCTAGAGTTACAAATTGAATTACAACCAGTCAAAGTGAATTATAATATTGAATCAATTGTTTCTAGGTCGTTCATCGGTGTCGACGGCGTGAAACTCTCCGGTGGTGTTAACTATGTCTGCCTTGATGAAGACGCAGAGCTCCCCTCGAACGTGCGTGACCTGGTCCATCTCGAGTGCATTTAACTCTATGTTCAAGCCCTGTCGCTAGCAGGAGTAAAGTAGTAAGCATATATATTTAAATTTATAATTACGAAATAATTATTACGAGATTGACAAACCTGGGGATCGTGCATCCTAGAAGCAATCAATAGCTGCATATGACGGCATACGTAGAATGCGCATAGGTGATCTCGTTTTTGCTGGCGGCACTGCAAAAATAGAATTACATATATATGTACAGTCAGTTCAAGACGCAATATTACGGAGTATGATATATGATTATTGTGTTGTAGCGCGTACCGGAAATCGCATCCTGTGAGTTAGTGTGGCGCTCGTTCCCTTGTATAAACCTCCCTCGGCAACATAGCCGATGAACGCCCTACATGATTCAAAAATGTTATCCATGTCCATTTCAAACGAAGGAAGACTACAATAGAGCTATGTGCGGAGGAAATGAACATACTTGTCGAGTATTCCTTTAAGAAGGGTGAAGTCGTGATTTTTGTTGAGTAGAGAATCAAGGTACAATACCATGTTCCTCTTTGGCACAAGAATCAGAAGAATCCAGTGGAACCTACTCATGTATGTCGCTATAGTCATAAACCTATGTTGAAACGTAATTTGTATAGTAAATATTGAAACACTTACTTCTGGTTGTAGGGCACCATTATGTAGTCCTTGTCGTCCAGAGCAAGCAATCCCATTTTTATGTAATTTTTGACGTAGGATGCGTCTTGGTTGATTGTTTGCTCAGAGATCATGTGTGGGTCGAGGAAACCCACCGGTTCTTTGATTCGACGGGCACATTTCATAATGTATCTGCACATAAGCAATGAGTTATGATATTTATCGGTATCACGTGAGTGTAAAAATTGATTATACACACTTACAATGTCTAGCATAGTAGAAGTGAGGCGTCGAGGGCAGTTAGGTTGTATAGGTCAAATAAGTATTCGAAGCCCACGACAAAGTGGCCAGGCTCGTGGAGAAAATGCTCCCTCCCGTATCCGGTGGTGATTCCGCCGCCCTCTGAAAAAAAATTCAAACCGGTAGTGTAAACACTGCACATAACTGAGCATAAATCTTCAGTGGAGATACGATATATCAAGGATTAATTAGTAGCACCATGGTCCGTACCCTCGTGTGTGAGAGCGTGGCGAGCACTCAGGAGGCTATGGCGGCGGACAAGGCGCTGGTCAAGCTGACTGGTGTGCCATGGAGGGACAACACGGTTAGCAGCGAAGTGCAGCATCGGCGTCGACATGGGGAGAGAGAGAGACAGAGAGAATAATTTTCTTGAAGTGGACAGTCATGTGCAAAAACATCTACGTTTGCTTTCCCCCCAAAAAAATGGGGTGGAACACTTGATAATTACAATTGATGAGAATTAATGAAATGGAAAGAATGATTTACATAAGCATGCATCAACATTGGTCGAAAGAGAAACCAATCAAATTATACGATCAATAGCAGATTAAATGACAGTCTTCAGTGGGCGTTGTTGTTGTTGACCCTCCGGCAGTTGTTCCTGATCTCCCCGTCCCTCCCTGTCAACGGGCTTATGTTCCCCATCTTGACCATCGACGCCGCGAAGTTCCCGAAGAAGTCCTTCTGGCTGCTCGCGAACCGGTGAACAATGGGTGCGGTGGTCGCCGCCGCGACGGGGTCGGACAGCATGACCTGGTCGGAGGGGAGCTGGGCACGGCCGCGCAGGAGGTTGCCGTAGTACTTGTTGTCGAACACGTCGGGGGTGACCTGGTCGAGGTTCTCCAGCGTCCCGTCGGCCTGCCCCGCCGTGCAGTTCTCCCGCGTGAACTGACACTGCACCCGCCCGAACGTGTGCGCTCCTGCACGCACGCAGAGAAACTAATTAGTACTTTACACACACACACTGTTATCTTTAGAACTCTCTTAGTTTGTCGCCGTAGTTGGTAGGGTAGAGTAGACTACCTTGGAGGGCGACGAGGTCAGTGTCGTACAGGCCGACGTTTTTGAACTTCTCCTGGAGCGTCTCCAGAGAGTCTTCGAAGCTTGGGAGGTTGTTGGCGCTCTCGATGTTGGTCGTCGTGCCGTCGCGCCGGCCGAGGAGCACCCTCCAGTACGGCCCTCCCGCCTGCACGCGCGGTTCAGAATTCATGTCAAAACTAAGCTCTTCATCCACCACGCTAACTAGTTTAAGCAGGTTAGCTAGTTGCATGCGGTCATGCAGGCTTACCAGCTCGACGGAGATCTCGGCTGCGAGGGCGAGGATGTCGGCGCAGGAGACGATGCCTGGGCACGCCTTCTCCAGCGCGCACTTGATGTCGTCCACCACCGGGAAGCCACGCGCGGAGTTGTTGTTGGCGGGGGCGTGCTTCTCGCTCTCGATTCCGGCCGCGAGGTCGCCGTCCAGCAGGAGAGAGCCGTCGCAACCCTGAACAGACGGCCAACGCATACATATGAGATGGTGCGGTGCATTGCATTATTGCATACGCACGCCGACATGCAATGGCCGGGAGCTTACGTTGACGAAGCAGTCATGGAAGTGGAGGCGGATGAGGCTGGCCGGGATGCGCGGGTCGGCGACGCGTGCGTCCTGGATGACGCGCCGCACGACGTCGTACGCGCTGGGGCACGACTCGTCGTAGAACGTCGCGCTGAGGCCGTCTCCATGAGCTGCCGCGTGGCTCAGTAGTGTGAGCAGCAGGAGGCAGCACGCGGCTAGCAACCTGGCCGACGGGGAGCAAGAGGAAGCGGCCATATGCATTGCACGCGCGGGCTCGACCGGGAAGGAAGATGCTAGCTAGCTCTTGTTTGCTTGGCTACTGGTGCTGCAGTAGTGCCGATGTCACTAGTGATCACTGCAGACAAGTCGCCTACTGCTAGCTAGCTTGTTGCAGTTGCAGATGCAGACCGGGGAGCGCCGTGCCGGCACATTTATAGCCGAGATCGGTAGACGCAGCACCGGGGCTTGGACTTTTCGATGCGCCTGCACGTTTGACATGTTCCTCGTGCACGCGATTCTCAATTTATGGTAGCATTTGCATTGCCAATGATGGCTGCGCAGCTTCCTTCCTTCCTCCACGCGGTTGCTCGACAGGGAAGACGAAGAGGTCGCCGCATGTACGTTGCGTGCTTTGTGTCATTTGCTCCTAAATGAAAAATTGCATAAAATAGGCACCATGGTCAATTATACTTATACTTAAAAAATGTATAAATCGCCTAATGAGTAAAAAATATGACTTATACTTAAAAAAAATCAGTCACCTTACGAATATGCAATCTCAAAAGGAAAATAAATTATACGGGTTTACTAATTTTCAGTTGCATAAAATTTTCTTATTCCACGGTCAATTATAATTGCATAGTACGAAGAATAAAATTACATTGCCAATTGATTTGCAATTTTAGCATAGTTTTACTGTAACTGTAACTTTTAGTTTTATTTATGTTTGTATTTGTAGGGTTCACCTAGACTTACTTTTGCCTAGTTTAGAATTTTTTTTCATTTAGCATAGTTTTACTGTAACTTTTAGTTCTATTTGTTTCTGTATTTACTAGCCATCAATCCGTGCATTCGCACGGATATGACACTTTTTAAATATATTTTTTAGCGCTAATAATTTTTGTAACTAATATGAATTTTACATATATTTTTTACTTTGAAATTATCTCTCAAAATTCTAAAAGTTTTAAATGTATACAATTTAAAATTTTGTTTTTATATTAAGTGACAAATCTCTATATTTTCGCTTTCGATTTTTGGTGAGTCCATATTATAACGCTATAGATTCAACGTTAACCTTAAGATCTCATGTCGAAATCTGTCTATATTAATTTCTCATGTGTTCGGATGTCTTTATTTCGTAAGTATCCGCATCCTACACGGTTATTTGGTGAAACTATACGCGTTCAAAACGAAAACACATTGTACGTTTGGATATTGGAATATCAGAGTCCAACTCTAATTAGTAAATGCAACGTAGGTCAATCAGCATGCCTGTACGTGGGCTAAAAAAATAAATCCAAGCCGCAGGTTGCACCACATGATAACTTGGATGGTTAGGATTTTCTCCTTTTCTCTGATTAATATAGAAATTTCTACCTTTTTACCTCTTAGGATTAATATGTGAGCTTATAAGAGAGGCTCCAGTTAGTATAGATACATATAGATAGGGTTTACTTAGATTTACTTTTATCTAGTCTGAAATTTTTTTTCCTTTTTGTTTTGTGGGGCAATACAACACAAAAACTTATACAACCTATTAGATCAAAATTCTACAACTAAGTAAATTTGGCCCGAAAAATTTCAATCGCCTATCCAATAGACCCTCCCTAAACTACATGTGGTGCGGTGTCAACTGTCAGGTGCTATGCTATGCATGCATGGCACGTGCAGCTGCCACGAAAGCGCCGAGGGGCCAAGTCACTACCGGCCGGGATTTGTTATTTGTTGAGAGAATCGGTCAAATTTTTGAGCAAAAAGACCATTCTCGAGATTTGTGCCGACAGGGAGGTGGGTGAGCACGGCATACATAGGAAGTGACGTGTTCCAGCATATACTTGTATTCCATGGCCGACAGCGCCCCGAAAATATATATTGGTCCGGTTCCACTGTTTTTTCAAGTACAACTTCGTCATACATAAATTATAAAAGTTTATTTACGTAATTTTTTTTGGCTACTATAATTACTCTCGAAAGTTTATTGGAATATCGTACCAACGTTGTTTGCCACGGGACGGGAGAATCTGTTCCTTGTTGACGTACCGCAAGGAACAGCTAGCAAGCAAGCTGCTGCTGCTGCTGCTGTAGTTTAGAGAGGGAAACGATCGACAAGAAGTCTTTTTGTTTCGGCTTGTATATATGTGATGTTTAATGTTACAATCCCTGGTCAATTCGCTAGTTCAAGATCAACGGCATCTGATAAATAATAGTTCAATATTGAAGAAGCATATTTGATTGGCTTATGTACCGCTCTATTTTTTATCCTGTGTTTTTTTTAATTTATTAATTAATAATACTAATAAACCATTATTTTTAAAAAAAATTATGAAATGAAATAAACGACCAAAAACTGTTTTTTTGCAAGGGTAATGGTCGAACCAAATTTCATGAGCGTTCACACCCAACCACACAAGAACCAAGCAACTTATTCTTTCATTCTAGATAGAAGACATCATTTCTAATATTACACGAGGAGATCATCCTCGTGTCTTATCTCTTTCAGGCAAAATTCCTATGCCCAAATCTTTCAAACCAAGTCCACCAGCCAGAGCAGACGCGCCGCCCATAGTCATCTTCCCCTGTTACCAGTAAGCAGTTACTCATTTGTATTTTGCTAGTATAAATATGAGAAGAAAAACCATAAAAGGGTACGACAGTTCAGTAATACCAAATATTGTTGTCTTCTGTTTGTTGTCCAAAGTGTGTGTGTGTGTGTGTTTGAGTCCAAACGTTTGAGCGTTCGTGTGTGTAGACACCGACGACCACGTTAACAATTGGTATCAGAGCAAAGTAGCTTTTATCCTTAGTGATGGCACGCGACGGTTCATGTTCTCCTACCAGGTCGTCTCCAGAGCAAGGCGACAGCAGCACTACTCGCACGATCAATCTCGGCGGCAATGGCGATCGCGAGATTGGATCCGGCAGCAACGGCGGCCAAGAGCGTGTGGTGCAGCGGTTGGTAAAGGAGACGACGGGATCGGTGGTCTACACAACGCTGACGCGGACAAACTACACCAACTGGGCCCTTGTGATAAGGGTGAACCTGCAGGCACAAGGCTGGTTGAGGCGATCGAACCTGGCAACGCCAACTGCCGTGATGACAGACTGGCGTTGTTCGCCATCCTCCGTGCGGTGTCGTTGGACATGCTGTCCACGCTGGCGGTAAAGGACACGGTCAAGCAAGCGTGGCGTAGGTGTGCACACTCACTAAGGCTTCCGTGGGCGCGGGCACTGACGTGGTGTTCAATGAGGTGCACGCGCAAGTGCATCTAGGGCGCAAAGAGGATGCCTACGATGACGCTCGGTACCTGGACACCGGTGCCAGCAATCACATGTCTAGGTGCCAAGCAAGCTTCGCGGAGATGGACGAGGGCGTCACCGGCTCCGTCAAGTTCGGCAACGGCTCGGTGGTGGATATACGTGGGCGTGTCACCGTCTCGTTCACTTGCCGGAACGGGGAGCACCGTGCGTTGACGAGGGTGTACTACATCCCACGTCTGCGCAGCAACAAAGTGAGCCTCGGGCAGCTCGATGAGAACGGCTACCAGATGCTTATCCAGGATGGCGTACTCACGATCCACGACCAGCAGCGTCGTATACTCTCACGATCCACTACCAGCAGCGTCGTATACTTGCACGGGTAAACCGCAATCGCAACCGACTCTATGTGCTCACCCTCAGCATTGCACAGCCGTTCTACCTGTCTACGCAGTGCGGTGACGACACGTGGAGATGGCATGCCAAGTACGGGCACCTGAACTTCCAGGCGTTTCATAAGTTGGCGCAACGTGGTATGGTGCGCGGGCTACCGCATATCGATCATGTTGATCAGATTTGGGACAACTACCTCGTCGGTAAGCAGCGGCGCACCCTGTTCTCAGAGCGGGCAAAGTACCGCACGGAGCACGTCCTCAATCTGGTGCACGGCGATCTCTATGGGCCAATCGCGCCAGCCTCACCAGGCAGGAAGAAATATTTTTTGCTCCTCGTGGACGACCTCAGCCGCTACATGTGGCTAGTATTGTTAACGACGTAGGACGAGGCGTTGGTGGCGATCACGCGTTTCTAGACCGGTGTTGAGGTGGAAACTGGGCGCAAGCTGCGCCCCCTCCGCACTGACCGCGCTGACGAGTTCACGTTAGTTGAGTTCGGTGAGTACTACACTGATCCCGGGGTCCAGTGGCACCTCACGGCTCCATACTCCCCGCAGCAGAACGACGTCGTCGAGCGTCGGTACCAGATGGTGGTAGCCATAGCTCTCAGCATGATGAAGGTCAAGAGCATGCCGGGGATGTTTTGGGGTGAGGCGGTGACGACGGCCGTGTTCATCCTGAAATGAGCCCCGACCCGCAGTGTCGATGGCATGACGCCGTATGAGGTGTGGCATGGTGCACGGCCTCCAGTGCACTTCCTTCGTACTTTCAGCTGCGTCGCACACGTCAAGGTGGTGAAGCCACACCTGAAGAAACTCAATGACAGGAGCACGCTGATGGTATTCATCGGCTATGAGCTCGACGCCAAGGTGTATCGCATCTACGATTCTGTCGGCAAGCGCGTGCACGTGACGCGCGACGTCATCTTCGACGAGGTGGCCAAGTGGGACTGGGGTGCTACGGCTAACTTTGGTGAGACGTTCACTATCGAGTATACTGTATATCCTGAAGAAGGTGTTGTGCGTGGCAACCCCGCTGCGCATGGGGATGACGAGCCATTGACACCAGCAGTGCCGAGTCGTGCACCCAGCCCAGAGCCGCTAACACCGACATCCGAAGCAACAACGAGTACGCCTACGCCCGTGGCACAAAGTGGGGTGGAATTTGTTTCACCGCTCACCGATGTTTCGCCCACGATGGACGAATAGGGCTCTCGCCGCTACCGGACTGTGGCTAACGTGTACGGTACAACCACGGTCTATGACCTTGATCAGGAGGAGCTGTACCTAACAGTGGGAGATGAGCCAGTCGATTTCTCTGAGGTGGAGAAACACGAGTGTTGGCGCCGCACCTTGCTCGAGGAGATGAGCTCCATCGAGGAGAACGACAATTGGCAACTTGCTGACCTCCCGACGAGTCATCGTCGTATCGGCTTGAAATGGGTCTTCAAGGTGACGAAGAACTCCCAAGGCACTGTCATCAAGCATAAGGTCCGTCTCGTGGTAAAGGGCTATGTGTAGCGCCAAGGCGTCGAGTACGAGGAGGTGTTTGCACTAGTGGCCCGTCTTGAGTCCGTGCGCCTACTGATCGCGCTCTCTATACACGAGGGATGGCCAGTATACCACATAAATGTCAAATCGGTGTTCCTCAATGGAGAGCTCGACAAGGAGGTCTACATCGCCCAACCTCCCGGTTTTGAGGTCGAGGGCCATGAGCAGAAGGTGTTGAGGCTCCACAAGGCTCTCTACGGCTTGAAGCAGGCACTGAGTCGTGGAACATCGAGCTTAACAGTTGTTTGCTGTCACTCGGGTTTCAGCGGAGTGCATCAGAACATGTTGTGTACATGCACGGTAGTAGTACATCACGACTACTGGTGGGCATCTACATCGACGACCTCATTATCACGGGTACTAACGCACAGGAGATCGTCAAGTTCAAAAGGGAGATGAAAAACTCATTCAAAATGAGCGATCTCCGCCTGCTCAGTTTCTACCTCGGCATGGAAGTGCACCAGTCCGATGGCTGCACACACTAAACCAATCTGCATACGCGCTCAAAATTCTTGAGAAGAGCGGTATGGTGGATTGCAATCCCTGCCACGTTCCCATGGAGACGAGGCTCAAGCTGAGCAAGGCAAGTTCAGCCCCTCACATGGACACCACGGCCTACCGGAGCATCATCGGGAGCTTGAGGTACTTAGTACACACAAGACCCGATATCGCATACTCGGTGGGCTACGTAAGTCGCTTCATGGAAGCGCCAACCACCGAGTATTTGGCTGCAGTCAAGCATATACTCCAGTACATTGCTGGTACGCGGAGCTATGGCTGCCGTTACACAAAGAAGATGGAGGAGCCATGGTTTGTCGGCTACAGTGATAGCGACATGGCCGACGACGTCGACGACCGCAAGAGCATGACATGCGTCTTCTTCTTCCTCGGGCGCAGCCCCATCAGTTGGCAATCTCAGGAGCAGAAGGTTGTGGCACTGTCCTCTTGCGAGGCCAACTACATTGCGGCGACAACGGCCGCCTGCTAAGGTATCTGGCTCACTTGTTTACTCGCTGACTTGAAGAATGAAGAGGCAGGTAGTGTCATGCTTAAAGTTGACAACAAGTCGATGATCTCCCTCAGTAAAAATCCGGTGTTCCACGACCGGAGCAAGCACATAGACACCCGATATCATTTTATTCGGGAATGCATTGAAGACGGCAAAGTTGAGGTGGAGTACATCAAGACTGAAAAGCAGCTAGCTGATATTCTGACAAAGGCATTGGGTCGTGTCAAGTTCCAGGAGATGAGCACAAGGATCGACATCATCAAGATCAAGAAAACACATCAAGGATTAGGAGGTATTTGTTGATTAATCCTTCACTGCATCCTTTTAATTTTTGTTTGCATAGTAACTGACAGCCATGCAACACATTTACTGTGTTTCCGTTTCTTTATTTGCATTAGCAGCATTGATGGGGTTTGTCGGCTGAGCAATGCGTAGGTTACTAGTCATGAGCATTAGCAGCAGATCAATGTTGCATTGAATGATTAGCGTTGCTGCTGAGCTAATAAGGTGATCAATGCCAGCAATCACTCGTTGGAGTTAGCAGTAAGCAGTTACTCATTTGTATTTTACTAGTATAAATATGAGAAGGAAAACCATAAAAGGGTACGGCAGTTCAGTAGTACCAAATATTATTGTCTTCTGTTTGCTGTCTAAAGTATGTGTGTGTTTGAGTCCAGAGTTTGAGCGTTCATGTGTGTAGACACCGACGAGTGAGCTAACACTGTTGAGATATGTGTGTTAGGGTTCTGCGTTGTAATTTGAGGTTTTTCGGGATAAAAATGTCACCTTTGCACTAACTGCTGCACGGAAATTTAGAATGCCTGTACTTTTCACTCATGGTCACGGTTTCAATTGGGCTGTAGTGTTTGCAAAAGTGAATGGATTTTTCACTTGCCACTCAGTAATTTGTATAGGATTTATGTCGAGATAGCATATTTCTTTTTCCAATTAGATTGTCGAGTAACTTTACATATTTGTGATCAAAGGGCCGCCTTTTCTCTCGCAATTGTTTTGTCATTCTCTAATTTAACTGAATTGTGATCACAATCCAAATTACTTTGCCCTTGGAATGAACAGAAACTGAGGAGGAAATTGGCCGCTAGCAACCCAAATCCACCAGATCTAACCCCATGTACTTCCTTGGAAGTCAATGTTTCGGTGTCACCCCCTCCAGCTCTTCCATCTCTTCAACAAACTGAGGAGGTTAAGGTCCCTGAAGCTTTAGCAGGAGCAGAACAAGCATGTTAATGTGAATCCAGCTCTTGAATTCAGCTGTTTGATGCCATTTGGAGCTGTGCGTGCTTGATTATACTTGAAATGTTTAGAGAACTACTCATTGTGACTTCAGGATATATATATATATATATATATTTCACTGGCTGCTTTCATTCACAGCTACGTGGGTGAAATTATTATAAAGATATAGTTGCATTGAGTGTTCATTTCTGCTGGCTGCTGATTAGGTCTTTGCAATTTTTCGAGGTTAAAAAAACAATATATTCTTGTATTGTTTATGATTTTGTCTCCGAGTCAACATGACTGAACATGCAAGAAAATGTCTGTTGGTGGCATGCAGCCACCTCTCATTAGTCATTTTGATTCTTAAATCATCATTTTTTAATAACGCAGTCGAGGAGGGCGTTACGAGCATTAAACCTACTCTACTTGTGAATCATACCAGATGGGGGAGCAGTGGGATGACAGTACTCAATCCAAGCAGCAAATTGAGATGGCGTAGTTTGAAAGTATCGGTTGGGGGCTCTGTTGATATTTTTATACTAGAGAGATGCAAAAGAAAAACCTGCAAATAATAAATGGATGAAACTAGTTATGATTTTACATTTTTAGACTAAATTGTGTAATTTCTTCTCACAACTTGATGTATTCAACAGATATGGTTATGGTTATATAAGAAGATGTAAAAAATATACTTGAAAGCGTTTGTTTTGTGCAATAAGAAATATTTGTCTTTGTGACATATTTATTCTTTTGTAATGTATTAGGGTATCTCTAATAGTGTATTTATTACCGTTTCTTAGCTGTGTCATGTCAACAAAATTTTATGTAGAGAAGAGAGCGGGAGGAGGGAGAGCACATGTCGTCTCTTCCTGAAGAGACTGTCGTGCACGCGAAACAAAATATAATATATTAATCTACTTTGGTTAACATTTAGACCTGTTTTAAAAAAAAATTGTAAAATACAAATGTTGAAGAGTGTATTAGAGACTATCTATTAGAGATATTGTCTCTAGCACACCCTCCGACAGCTCGAAGAAGTACACACACACCTAATCACGTACGCTGATAACTATACTTGATCGAAGGACATGCTCACGATTTCTCTGGAAGCAACACACATACATAGACAGCCCTGATAACTCACGTTTCTTACTTCTTACTTATCTTCTCACGTTGCTTCTCTCTTTCTTGCTTCTGCACGTTACATTTCTTCTTCAGAATAATCAGCCCCCTTAACCCGGACTGAGTAACTCATTGTGGAACTCGGACTCGGCCAGCAAAGGCAACTCGGATACCTACTCAAAAACAGAAACAGGAGAATACTTCCTAAACAAAGATTACTTCTTTCCTAAACAAAGAATACTTCTGACGTTTCCCCTAATTTTTGTGCGGTCGATCGCCAGTTGAACTCGATTTTAACTTGATTCACGTTAACTTGTATGCACAACTCGAAGACGTCTTGAATTCTTAGTAATAGAGATAATCAGTATCAACTACGACTTGCCAAACTCGTACTCAATTCAGGATGACGAACACATCTTCTCAACATCCTGAACTCAACGACTCAGAACGGTGAACAAATCTTCTCAACATCCCAAACTCAACTCCACAAAAACACACATATGGTATTGCAACTGCATAGTACCAACATAATGCTTTTAACTTGAAAACACGCAACTCATTTTACGTTCCGCCGACTTGCAGGCTCCTCCTCGTTATGAAGCGGTATCTATGCACCATGCAGTGCCTCGGTCTCACCACATCGAGCCGCCGCACCGACCACACCCATCGCATCGCTTGCGCCGCACTGTGCATGCGCACCAACCGCTGCCGTGTCTTATGTGCCGCCAAAAGTTGTCACGTGCGCACTCCCACCGAGCAGCAGCTCTAAGGTCACCTATCTTTCGTCGTGGCTCTAATACCATTGTTGGAACAGCTCGGTGAAGCACACGCACACGTAATCACGTACGCTGGTTGCTGTCCTTGACCGAAGGACATACTCACGATTTCTCGATCGAGAAGCAACACACGTATATAGAAAACTCTGATAACACACACATAAAGGCCGAATAATTCAATGTCGAACTCCGACTCGATCGGCCAGCTAAGCCGACTTGGAATCGAACTCAAAAACAGAAACGGAAAAATACTTTCTAAACAAGGATTGCTTTCAACGGCGCACTGTATCAAATAGTTTAATTGCACACATGCCGGGGCTTTGGAGAGCACGCTACAGGTAGATAGATAGATTCATGGCTCTTGTATTTTAATCACCCCCTCCTTTCATAAATATATTGGAATTGCTATATAACTTCCAACAGTTTTTTTTAAAAAAATCCAAAACTGTTACTTTTCTATTCGTTAGATATGCTTTGAGATTTGCATTTTTTTATCATCTTATTAATTGGGTTCGAATTTATTATATTTTTTTTTCATCGGAGCATAACGGGTTCACCACATTGCCCTATTTTGTTGATATTTTATTTTATTTTTTTGTCTTTGTTTTTGCTCAATTTCTCAATGTACACGTGAAGAGCATAACGAGTTCAACATATTGTTGGTATATAATTTTATTTTTAATTTTTATTTTTGCTCAACCTCCCAAAGTACATGTGAGATTTTGAATTATACGATGGAAATATGAGTTATTAAGACTTTCAAGAATAATTACATGGACTGAAAATCAAAATTACATAAATAATTTACTGTTATTTATGTATAATGAAGTTGTAAATGATCTTTCAGAATGTGAAAGTTTTTTTACTGAGAAAATAGTCAAATTCAATGTAAACAGTCCCTAAATATATAGTGTTTTAGAAAACATGCGGTGGAACTTCTTTAACTTTAACTACTAATATATTGAAAACTATTTCGATTGATTATACGAAATGGTATTATTAGATTAATTATATATATTTTTTTCAAAATATAATACTATAATATTTTTATAAACATATTTATGTAAAAATTAGTGGCGAAAGTTGTATAGCAGAGACGCGTCGCGACCCTAAATAGCATGCATGAAAGCAATTAGGCTACACGCTTCGCCTATCATATCACTGGATGCTTTAAGAAACACAGTAAAATCCGCGTCTCCTATCACATAGAGGAGCGCATGCATGGCGACTTCACGTGCGTACCTGACGAAGCAGTCATGGAAACGGAGGCGGGTGAGGATGGCTGGCGAGGATGCGGACGTCGGGCTGCACCGCCTGCCGGAGCTCGCCCCGCACGACGGCGTGCGCGTTGGGGCACGAGCTTGCGTACGTAGAAGTTGCCGCTGATCAGCTGCTGCATGCGCCTGCGCTTCCCCTCAATGGAGGAACAAGCTAGCTAGGCCTGCAGAGAGACGACGATGATTTGCAGAATGACCGCACTTGCCATCTCTTACTTGAGAAATTAATGTAACTAATGGCTTGTCGATCTTGCTTGTGTGCTTATAGATATAGTGAGTGCATAAGGTGAAGGCTGGGCGTGCAACTAATCCCTCAGGATGGAGGCTTGCAACTTTAAGCCTGTTGGCCCAAACATTACTAGAACACACGCGAGCACCGGCAAAACCTCACTCATTGTTCTCTCTCTGATTTTCTCAAGGAAGAAGACGATGAATATCTAGCTTCATGATCTCTGGCTGGGTCCCTCACAGAGCACTACTCCACTCTGTGCATGGCCTCCACAGTTAGTGCTAGCTCCACTACTACGATGGTAATATCTAGCTTCATGCAAGCACTAGACAAACGTGAATACACATGTGCTTAATTACTAACTCTTCTACATGCAAAACACTAACTCTACTACTCTTGACAAGATCTCCCCCTTAATCTTGTTGTCACTACTTCACAAGCCAAAGTTCGATCTCTTGACGCATCTCCAAGGAGTTTTGTCTTCTTCTTGCTGACCATATATGCCGCCGGTGACACAACTTGTCGGTGTCTTTCACTTCTTCATACCGCTGGTGACACAACTCGCCAGCGATTTCGACGTCTATCTTAGCTCCAATTGTCTTTCGCCAGTACCATCGGTGATAGAGACTCGGACGGGAGCTTACATTAGTGAGTTCTTGGACACACCTATAAGAACTCACGCTTTCTCGTGGACACAACTAACACGAGAATACACACATGTACAACAGCTAGACAAGAGTACACGGAGAGAACACACTTCTATTCTCTTGTACTACTAAGCTCTTAGACACGCACACAACTAATTCAAAGTGGAGGAAACAGAAGAATGTCACAAGCACACACACAACTTTTGGCACTCGGCAGGCCCGGAGCTTTTCCATGTGCTCTCATTCTTTATCCTCCACAATACCTCACGGTAGCTACCAAATATGGCGTACAGCCACTGCAGCCAGCCACACACCAGGGCAACAAGGTTGCCGGGCGTATCTCGCGCAGCTGCACCGCGGAGGCCTCGGAGGTCTTGACGCACTTGTGCTTCTGCCACGCCCAGATCACCTCCTTCCTGGATTGCTGGTACGTACACCACACCACGCTCGAGCTTCTCCCTCGATCTTCACTTTTGGTAGTGGGGGGTTGCACAACCATTGGCCTTTTCTCTTGTTGCTGGACCCTCTTACGGAGCTTGCTATACCCAGGCTTACCATGGATATTATCCAAGAGATCATGAATTGTGACAGGACCATCTCCAGGCTGCAAAGGCAGCTCCAGTGGCTGTTTCTTCTCGGGCACCCTACTGTGCCGCACCCCTGCCGAGCGCCTGCGGCGCGTCAGACTTCGACATCCGCCCTCGCAGGCTCGCCTCTGCCCCGCTCCATGCTTGCTGGCCAGACGCCGTCCACATGCGTTTCCCCTGCACAGGGCTCCGCCGCCGGCCTGACTGCGCCGCACCACCATTGCCCGGCCACTCCGTGCTCCGCGCTACTCCGCCCGCGGATTATTTCCAACAAAGCCTGGCTCAATCAGAGACCGAGTCCAATTCAGCCATAGCAAGCCTTAGTTTAATTTCTGGACATGTCAATGAAGCATACAGTGGTTGATGCATGGCGATGGAAAGGGAGACGAAGCTAGGTGACAGCTTTGATTTGTAGATGAAGGATCATTCTAATGACACCATTTTCATATGATCAACATAATCAAAAGTTAAGAAAATTTGACTGTCAAATATTTCTGGACGGAAGAGAGTAACATACAAAACCACTGTTAATGCATGAAATGGATTTAGCATCTGGGCCATAGATCGGAAAGACTTCTACGTACTACTCCTAAGTCCTACCTAGTTGATCTCTGCAACCTTTTCTCTCTGATCTCTCTCTCTCTCTCACTCTCTCTCTCTCTCTTTCTTCTGAGAGAAGATAGCACTCTGCAACTAATTGAACACAGTTGGCAAATGAATGTTATATATACCATATTGCTCTCACTTTCGAAATTTCTTGCGCTCGTTATTTAATGTGGTGATCAGGCAGACTACGACTTGCTATCTGCCCTAATCTATGGATAAGCTACCGTGCACTCACGAGCAACTCGAGGCTAAAGCAGTTTAATTAATTCTTCTGTTGTCGCATATTACTCAGTTAATTAATCCGTTTGTTATGCTCTCCTAGTCCTATATAGGTAAAAAACAAAAGTACAAATTTTGAAGCAACACTGTTAGACAAATTTTTTTTTGGAGATTCGTGCTTCGGCCGGCAACATCGTATCCTCCGGAGATTTGCTAAATAACATTTGATTATTTTCTTTTGTTAAAATAGTCGAATTTTCATCCATCCGATATGCTTTGAGATTTGCACTTCTTCTCATACGATGAATTGGGTCCGAATTTATTATGATTTTTATCGGACCATAACGGGTTCACCATATTGCCGTATTTTTTTGGTATAGATTTTTTTTGTCTTTGTTTTCGTCTTTGCTTTTTCTAAATATTTCAAAGTACGTATATGTTAAATTTTGAATCATGTGATAAAAATACGAGTTATTAAGACTTTTGACAATAATTATAATGATCAAGAATAAAAATTACATACATAAATTCTTGTAATTTATGTATAATAAAGTTATAAATGAACTAAAATTTGACTATTTTGAATTGAGAAAACAGTCGAATGTTGTATAGACACACCTATAAATCATTCCCACAATTTGTTTTACAGATCGTGTTTTCACTTTTGCTCAGTACCTACCTTTAGCTCAATGGGCATTATTGTCATGATATGCATCGATATATCCACAAGTACGACGACCATGTGGGTGACTGGAAACTACCTGTACGTGGTAGTTTTGTATACGAATTAAACTGAAAAGTGATGTTCCTGGGTAGCTTGTAAGCAAGCAAGCAACCTAAACAAAGCCAGTAGTGCATCTCACATATATGTGTAGCCACGGGGCAGATCGATTGATGTACAGTACACTCATCATGCTTCAGAGAAGCGTATATAACAGGCCATCAATTATCAAAAGCGACTGTCTGTGTAAAATTCGTCTGTTTTCTCTATAAAAACTGTTACATTTTGAAAGTTTATTTACAACTCTATTATACATAAATTACAGTAAATTATTTATATAATTTTGGTTCTTGGTCACTGTAATTATTCTTGAAAATCTTAATAACTCATATTATCATCACATGATTCGAAATCTCACATGTACTTTGAGAGATTGAGCAAAAATAAAGATAAAAAATTATACACCAACAAAATATGGCAATGTGGTGAACCCGTTCCGTTCTTCGCACATGTATTTTGAGAGGTTGAGTAAAAAACAAAGACAAAAAAATAAAATTATATACCAATAAAATACATCAACGTAGTGAACCCGTTATGTTCTGAAGAAAAAAACATATTAAATTCGGACTCATTCATAAGATGGGAAAAAGTACAAATCTCAAAGCATATCTAACGAACAGAAAAGTGACAGTTTTGACTTCAAAAAACTGTTAGAAGTTATATAGCAATTCCCTTATCAAAATGGGGAGACAACACTATATGCATCCAAGAGAGCATCCAAAGTGCTCCAATTATACAGTGCAACCTATTTTATTCTTTAAATTAATATATCTCTAAACCAACTATTGAATCTACCCCCTTGAAACTAGGGCCCACCAAATTAGAGTTGATGTTTTTAGTTCTTTTTCAAATTAATATATTGTTGGACCAAAACGACCACAAGAGGTGTGTGTGGTTTGGGGGGGGGGGGTTGCATAGGAGCGATGCTCTTTTTTGACCCCATTGAAAATCAAAATTTTTTCACCTCGGTAGCAATGAAACCTAGGAAGATCAGAAGCACAAGCACAACGCATGTCTTGTGTTTAATTCAACAAACCACGGAAGCAAAAACACCTCAAGACAAAGCAGAGGCGGTCTGACCACTTGAGCTGGCCAGTTTCAGGCTATGGTCGATCTGACTGCCCTAGGGATCGGTCTGCCCTCTAGAGCCTGAAAAACAACCCGTGAGAAACACAAAACGGCCTAATTAACTTTCTACCCCATGATCCAACTACTTTGAAACTTCAAACATAGCTCATCAAGAAGGTCATGAACATATTCCAATTGATGATTGGGATGATCGAAGCCAAGTTCCATGGATTTCTTAGTTGAGGTTGTAACATCCAAAAAATCCTAATTTTGAGAAAATATAATGAAAATAAGTGGGAGAATAATTTTGAGCATGTTTTTTGCGGAAAAATATTTTTTTGCATGATTTTTGAACTTTTGTATAAGTCAAATAGTGAAATTACATGCAAACAACAACTTGTAAGAATTTTTAATAAAATCAAATAATAGATATGTAACATCCTAAAAATATCATTTTCAGTGGGAAAATAGTGAAAAACAATGGGAAAACAATTTTTGAGCTTGTTCCGTATAGAAAATTATGCATGCATGATTTTTGAACTATTTGCATAAAACAAATAATATATTTAATACAAGCGACTTGCAAGAATTTTGGGAAATCACAGAGTGTAAAATCATGAAAAATTTGCATAAGTAACTATACTGGGTTAGGAGCCCACACAAATATTTTTGTAAATTTTGGACTCGGTTTTCTCAGAACCAAAATCCAGCAAACACCCCACTAGAAATTATAAATTCAAAAATTATTTTCAAATTTCCCTCTCACCTTTGGGCCGAAACTGAGTCAGCCCAATTGCACTCACCAGCACATGCGCTCGCTATCTCGCTGATGTGTGGGACCCATGAAGGATCACGGGAAGGCTCATCCTTGCTGAATATTATTATTCAGGAGAAGACTACTATCCAAATGGTGAGGACCCAGATGTTTAGACTACGCTTCCAGACGATTGCCTCTGGCGCATCGTGTGGCCTACTACCTATTTGCTTCCGCTATGATTTGTTATTTGGTCTCAGGCCTATTTTGTAATAAACTCTGTTCTTTATTAATAAAACGCTTGATATGATTGTGATAATCCTGTTTGTGAGACTGTGTACACTAGAAATCCTGGACTAGTGTGTAAACGCAGTGAATCCGGGATCCTTCGTTCCCGGGTTCGACAAATTCTTATTCACTCAGTACCTATATTGGTATTATTTGATTTCAGAGCTTGTCACTCATTCATATCTAAGAAATTTGTCATGGAACAAGACATAAAAACTACACACCTAGAAAACAACATTGTAGTCTATTCCCCCGGGTCTATCATGAGAAACTAGGTTGTTTTGAAGTCCAATTTGAGATTAATGGAGTATAATTCAAGGCCAACTTCATTATGATAGAAACATTGGGGTTGGATATAAGTCTCGGGATGGATTAGTTGTCCAAGCATAAGGGATTTATCAATTTGCGTAGAATGGACATTTTTCTTGTCAACTCTGATGGAGAACATGTCGTTTTCTCCTCCACTTGTGCCACTCTATCGCAGTAGCCCACATTCAACCCTATCTCAATTCTAGAGGTTAGTTAGGTGCCTGTGGTGTGTGAATATCCTGATGTGTTTCCGGATGAATTGCCAGGGATGCCGTAGACCGTGACATGGAGTTTGTCATCGATTTGCTACCCGAGATAGCACCTATATCCAAACGACCTTATCGAATGTCGTCTAATGAGTTGGTCAAATTGAAGCAACAAATCAAAGATAAATTGGACAAGGGATTCATTTGTTCTAGCTCATCACCATGGGGAAGCCCCATGCTATTCGTGAAGAAGAAGGACAATAGTATGCAGACGTGCATCGACTATTGTTCTTTAAATGATGTCACCATCAAGAACAAATATCCTCTCCCAAGGATTGATAATTTGTTTGATCAAATGAATGGTGATTGTGTGTTCTCCAATATTGATATAAGGCTCGGTTATTTCCATCTCAAGATCAGGCCGAAAGACATTCCAAAGTCTACATTCACCACCTGCTACGGCTTGTACGAGCACCGTAATGTCATTCGAACTCATGAATGCTCCCACAAGTTTCATGAATCTTATGAATAAGATTTTTATTGAATATTTGGATTAGTTTGTGGTGGTCTTCATCGATGACATTCTTGTCTATTTCAAGAATGCAGAAGAACATGAGCAACACTTGCGTATGGTGCTCGACAAGCTGCGTGAACATCAGCTGTACGCAAAATTCAGCAAGTGTGAATTTTGGCTAAAAGAAGTTGACTTCCTAGACGATCTTCTATCTGAAGGAAGTGTAGATATGGACCCGAGCAAAGTACAAGATATCCTAACTTTGGAACAGCACCGCACCATTCTGGAAGTCCGAAGCTTTCTTGGTCTAGCGGGTCTTATCGCCGGTTCATCAAGAACTTCTCGATCGCAACACCAATGATACAAATTCTTAAAAAGGAGAAGAAATTTGAATGGTTAGCATTTTGTGATGAGAGCTTTTAAGAACTAAAGAAAAGGCTCACAACAGCCCCAGTGCTTACTCTACCCGACACACACAAAGGCTTTGTTGTCTATTACGATACATCTTGCTATAGCCTTGGTTGTGTGCTTATGCAAGAAGGCAAAGTGGTGGCCTATGCCTCACGTCTATTACGGCCTCATGAGGCTAATTATACAACTCATTACTTGGAATTAGTAGCTGTGGTTCATGCTCTTAAGATCTGGAGGCATTGCCTCATCTGTAATCGGTGCAAAATTCACACCGATCACAAGAGCCTGAAGTATTTCTTGACGCAACCAGATCTGAAGCTAAGGCAACGAAAATAGCTTGAGT
Organism: Hsuehochloa calcarea; assembly: GCA_036346395.1. Lineage (NCBI taxonomy): Eukaryota > Viridiplantae > Streptophyta > Magnoliopsida > Poales > Poaceae > Hsuehochloa > Hsuehochloa calcarea. The sequence continues at coordinate 29,208,764 of CM070611.1, forward strand.
TGATCAAAGACTACAATCTTGGTAGTTATTACCAGCCTGGTAAAGCCAACGTTGTAGCTGATGCTCTTAGCCGAAAGCTTCACTACATAAACATGTCAATTGAAGCGAATCAACCGGCATTGTATGAAGAGTTCCAAAAGCTCAACCTAGAAATGGTTGAGGAGGGATATGTTGCTTCCCTAGTGCTACAACCTAACCTCAAATCTCAGATCCAAGCCGCACAACTCAAAGATCAAGCAGTCGCCGAAATCAAGCGCGACTGGCAGGATAGTAGGACATCAGAATTCACTGAGATTGCGAATGGACTAGTTATGCACGGATAGCAGCTATATGTCCTGGATAATGATAGTACCAAGGAGCTAATCCTCAGATGAGCTCATGATTCACCACTCTCCATTCACCCCGGGAGTACAAAGATGTATCGAGACCTTTGGAAGAAATTCTGGTGGCCCGGTATGAAGTGGGACATCGCTGCATATGTTGCCATATGCGACGTGTGTCAACGTGTTAAGGTGGAACACCAACGACCTGTGGGGTTACTTCAGCCCTCAAGGTTTTTGAATGGAAATGGGACAATGTTGGTATGGATTTTATTACCGGTTTGCCGAAAACCCGAAACATGCATGACTCGATATGGGTTATCGTTCACCGCTTGACAAAAGTGACACACTTTATCCCGGTCGATACAATGTATTAGGGTGCCAAACTCACAGAGCTATATATAAGCCACACCGTTCACCTGCACAGTGTGCCGAAGATGATAACATCCAATCGAGGCCCTCAGTTCACGTCATGATTTTGGGATAGCTTGCACAAGCTATTGGAAACTAAGCTATTTTTAGCATGGCTTTCCACCCACAAATGGGAGGTTAAACAAAGTGGACAAATCCGATCATGGAAGGTCTGTTGCAAGCTTGTGTGCTGTCCTATAGCATGAATTTAGAGAAATGCTTGGCGTTTACCGAGTTTTCCTACAACAATAGCTTCCAGTCAAGCCTTCAAATGTTGCCATTCGAAGCACTTTATGGGAGGAAGTGTAAAACACCTGTATTCTAGTCTGAGGCCAGAGAGAGACAATTCTTTGGTTCAGCCATCATCCTAGAAGCACAAGAGCACACTAACGCGATAAATGGGCACTTGAAGGAAGCACAGTTGTGTCAAAAGGGCTATGTTGACTGTTGCCGTCACGAGCTGAGCTTTGAGATAAGAGATTATGTTTATCTCAAAGTTTCACCGCTGCGAGGCATCTGCTATTTTCAAGTCCATGAAAAATTGGCACCTCGGTACAATGGACAATACCGTATCATCGAAAGGAAGGTGAAGTAGCATATCAGTTGGAGATGCCACACCAAATTTCAGATGTGCACGACATCTTCCATGTGTTTCAACTCAAGAAGTGCCTCCGGACTCCGAACGAGCTTGCTTAGTTAGAGAACATTGATCTCCAACCAAATCTTTCTTACCGGGAGTACTCGATCCGAATCTTAGACGAAGCCATGAGACATACTCGTAGTTGCGCCATCAAGATACTGAGAGTCCAGTGGAGCAACCACACGGAAGACAATGCACTACTACAAATGTCGGACCCAGGAGTAACACCCCCAAATCCTTTGTGCATTTCTGAACTAGTCCCATGATCAGTAGCTAGTTCACACAGTAAACAAATATGGTAATATCCATAAATCGCACAACTTTATTAATAAATATCAGAGTTGATTACAAGAAAGGATTACAAGCCAACATTAAAGAAACAAAGTCGAAGACGAAGAAGTAGTGGAGTCCAGTTGATCTACCACAGGAAATTGACTGGGGTAGCGGCCTAGTCGTCGAGATCAACACCAGTAGCGAATTCTTTCTCCTCTGAAATTTATTTGCATGAAGCAAGGGTGAGCACAACTACCGTGCTCGCAAGTTACACCCAATAACAGAATTAATGTATGCATGGATATTATCAAATGAAGACTTATTGTTTGAATTTGCATAAAGTAATATTTTCTTAAAATATTTGTACTAAGTTCCAAAGCAGTTACTTTATAACTAAAATTCATTTTATAAATTCTCAAGTTTTATAGTAGGATAACCTCCATATGAAATATGGTGATGGATACCCTCCTATCACATGGCTTCCGGCCCAACTTCCCATTTGGATAGAAATCCAATACCATTTGATGAAATCTTTTGAAAACAAAATTAAAGTCTAACTTCGAGTGGCTTTACTCAGCATGTCCATCACCGTGGACGAGGCTATTCGAATAGTTTTGCACTCTGTAGAGGTGGTACAACTTTACCCACAAGATATGAATTCTCTAGTTTGTTTGGCATCTGTTGATACCACCGCTCACTACCTTAGGTAAGCAGTCTAGAGCACGTGTCAAGGCCTTTACAATGCATCATCCCACCGTAGTCCCGCCTCGCTAAGCTTTCACTTCCATTGGGCTAACCTCCCGCCAGATTCAAGCCCCCTCTTGCACCATGTGGGAATATATAAAAGTGGGTCATCTTGACACCCACACATCAACATGGCACAACCATGGTGAAACATTGCAAATTAGTTAGCCAGGTCCCTCCCATTCGACACATGTGGAAGTACGATGTGGCTTAGCAAGATGTGGCTCGAAGACCGGTCCTTAACTGACTTGGGCGACTTCCAAAATAACCCCTGGGTCTCAATCCTACCCAGATTGAGCCCGTGCATAAACCTGCACCCACCAACCATCAATTTCGCCCAAGTACAAACCAACTTTTTCTTTTTTGCTTTTCAAAATCATTTGCAAAATCTTCCATGACAAACCAATGCCATAGACTTTTAAACAATAGTTATTCATTTGGCTAAAATTTCCCAAATTAAAGATTTATGGTCTAAGCATGTCTTTGCATGATATTTTCAAATGATCCTAGTCGTATCAACTAGGTTTTTATCTAGGGCGACAATATATTTGATTCAAATATCAACATTGGCCATACAAAGGATTTAGGAATAACTATAAATTTAAAACAGGTATGTAAATTACATTGAATAAAAATAAGCATGCAATAATAATTTAAAACAAAATTTAAATAATTTGAGATAGTGGGATCACATATGATCAAAGGTATAACTTGCCTTGCTTGATTAATCGATGCTCTCAAACGGTGTCGAATTACGGTTCTCCGAAGTTGTCGAAATCTATACGTGTAAATGATCCAAATAACATTCAAATTAAATCCCAAAAATTATAAAATAAATACTGGAATGAAGATATCGACTTTATATGAATATAGGAATTTGAATCGACGGAAATAGAGTTCGAACGAAGGAGAACAGGTTCTCGGAAGTTTTAAAGTTACAAGGTCAGAAGGAGGTTCGACTACAGGTGGTCGGAAGGATTACCTGGTTGGAAAGAGGATTCAACTACAGGTGGTCGGATGGAGTACCTGGTCGGAAGGATAATTCGACTACAGGTGGTCGGATGGACTACCTAGTCAGAAGGAGGTTTCGACTATCGGAAGGAAGTTTGACAACCTAGTCAAAAGTGGTTCGACTGATAGGAAGGATGGTTGGACTACCTGGTTGGAAGGAGGATTCGACTACAGGTGGTCGAATGGACTACCTGGTCGGAAGGAATTATGACTATCTACTCGAAGAAAGCTATGACTACCTGGTCGAAGGAAACTGTGACTATTTAGTCGAGGAAAGCTACACTACCTGGTCAAAGGAAACTATGGCTATTTACCCGAAGAAAGTTACGATCATCTAATGCAGCAATGACGGTGCTCGACTACGGCTTGCTGGTGTTATGCGCAACGGCGAGCTATGTTAAGGTGCAAAAAACGAAGAGGAGGAAATGCTGAACCTTAAGGGGTACCTTACGACGACAGAGCTCAACGGAGTGGTTGGCGGCGAGGGTGTTTCGGTGGTCTTCGGGCTGGGGAAAGGTGCGCACGAGGTGGCGGTGATGAGGTGGTGCCGATGACGCGGTCAGAATCGCCAGAGAAAGCTTGACGTTGCCGGAGAAGACGAAGAACAATGCTTCGGTGCTCGCCAGAGAAATTCCAAATGCCAACGATAGAGAGAGCTTGGGGGGAGTTAGGGCGTTGGGTGGAGGGGAAGAATACGCACCTGGTGCCCCATTTTATAGGCCGAGGGGAGGTCGGGAGGGGGAGATCGTGCGCACGGGGATCTTGGCGGCGACAGCAAACGGTGGTGTAAATGCGCATGAACGAGAGGGAAACAACCGGGAATAATTGTGGCGGAAACCGGCGGTTTGAATGCGCATGAATACGCGAGGTAAGGGGGAGGGAATCACAGAATTGAAAGTACACCGTGCGGCGTTAATGGCGGCATCGGGCGCGGGAGCTGGAGGAAGCAGAAGGTGAGGTGGAAGACGGTACTATACAGTGGGCCCCACCTGCCACTGACATCAAGGAAAGAACGGAGCAGATGGTGCTTGGCCTTTTGATTTAAATCGGACGACCCATACTGATCGACTGATCAGATGCACCCTACTGATCGACTGATTGGACGCGCCACACTGATCGGCTGATCGGACGCGCCGTACTGATCGGACGCGCCGTACTGATCGGACGCGCCACACTGATCGGACGTGCCGTACTGATCGGACGCGCCACACTGATCGGCTGATCGGAATGGGCCGAGCGGTCGTGAGGAACAGTGATGGGCCGGGAGAATTCGGCCCCAGTACTATGCGGGAGATTTTTAATTCCTTTTCCAATTTAAATAATTCCAAAAATTAATTGAAATTTTATTTTTAACTTTAAATCCAATAAAATCACAGAAAATTCAATAAATTTTCTTTTGGACTTTAAAATCAAGAAATTAAATAATTGATTTTTTCCTTCTAACATAGAAAAACTCTTTTTAAATTACAGAAAATTAAGAAAAATCTTTGACAGCCAGAAAAGCTTATAAAAATAACTTTATTAATTTTTATTTTTGGTAACAGAACTTTGGAATGTTACAACAAAACAGGTCATACTGGACGCCTCATCACACACGGTTCTTTGGAACCGTCTGTGTTGTACTTATAACAGGCGGTTCCTTTGTAATTATCACATACGGTTCGTAAATCGAACCATCTGTGATAATTCACAGACGGTTCTTAAGAATAACCGTTTGAGATATATCGTCATATCACAGACGGTTCGTATCACGAATCGCTCGTAATACTTCATGAGCGGTTCTTATGAATCGTCTGTGCCAAGTATCTCATCACAGATGGTTTTTAATAGAAACTGTCTGTGATGAGATACTTATCACAGATGGTTTGTATCAAAAACTGTCTGTGAAGTATCGCAAACGGTTCGTGATATGATCAGTCTGTGATATGTCGTCATAGACGGTTTTTGTATGAAATCGTCTGTGATTCGCAGCGCGGGAGTTTGAAAAATTTTGAACGCGTGCGCGGGAGGTGAAATATTTTGGCGCTATCCTTATATATTATAGTAGAGTCGAGGCGGGATGTGTTGGGGAGGGTGTCGAACCTGCGGGACGTCGACGTGCTGCTGGACGTGCACGACTCCGTCGACGTGCTCCGGTCCAAGTTCGCCGCCGCAGGCCCCAACGACAAGGACCTCGTCCTCCTCAGCTGTAAGCAAAGAAACTTCTTCTTCCTCGATGACTCGATCGATCATGGTAGTTAACCTATGGGTGCACGTACGTAAATGGTAAATGGGTGCAGCGGCTCACATCCACAACGTCTTCGCCGTCATCGCCTCTGACGCCATGCTCTACAACGATACCTCCACCGTCGACGTCGTCGACTCCTACTAAGGCCTCCTCAGCACCCTCTTTGCCGATGCCATGGTCAAGATGGGTAGCATCGGGGTACTCACAGGCCGCAAGGGGGACTTCGGGAAGGTTTTTGTATGGGAGTGATGTCTTTTTCATGTATTTTAGTCTCTAAAGATGGAAAGCTCACACATACATTTAGTATCTTGTTCAGTTTAAGACACCTTATATTTTATCTTCTAGGTTCAAGTTCTATATTAGGAACTGTGATGGTACCAACTATGAAGCATTCAAAATCTGATTCCTTTTTTTGCAATAGAAAAACTATCACAGATAGTTCTGAACAAGAACCATCTGTGATAATTACTATCACAGACAGTTCTGAACAAGAAACATCTGTGATAATTACCATCGATGGTTCTTTTTCAGAATCGTCTATGAAAATAGACTATCACAGACGGTTCTAAACAAGAACTGTCTGTGATAATCACAGACGGTTCTTGTTTAGAACCGTCTGTGATAGCTTTTTTCACAGATAGTTCAAAAAACGTCTGTGATCACCTCATGTCATCACAGACGCATAAAGTCAGATGGTTCAGAAAACAGTCTGTGATGACGATTTTAAACTGTTTGTGATGTTATTTTCTGTAGTAGTGATGCCACGTGGGAACAAGAAGTCCGCGTTAGAGCCGAGTTTCCCTACTTCTTTATCGAGCCCGCTGAATCTTGAGGACAAGATTCTTTGTAAGGGGGTAGGTCTATAACATACCTAAAATCCCAATTTTGGGAAAATATAATGAAATTATATGCAAACAACAACTTGTAAGAATTTTAGAGAAAATCACAGAACTGATAAAATCTTGAACAATTTACTCAAGAAACTACAATGCACTAGAATCCGTAAAAAGTCATAAATTTTGGAGCCTATTTGGCAGGTTTAAAAATTTGGCAAAGACTCAGCCTTTTTCTAGAAATTCCAAACCTAATTCGAATTTCCACCGCGCCAAATGGGCCGATTTTGCTGTGCCCAACTTCGCTTGCACCGCCTCTGCCCACACTAGCACTCCCGCGCCCGCATCACTAACATGCCAGGCCCGCGTGTTAGGGCCCTTCGTCCACCTCGTGTCTGCGCCTCTGCTCGCCTGTTCCACCCTTGGTTCGTGACCGCCACCCACCGTTTTGCGCTCCAACTGCTCCCATCGTGTCTGCCTGTGCTGCGTGTCACCGCACCCATGCCTCATCCCTGCCTTTTTCCCACGCTGGCGGAGGCGTGGAAGCACGCCCACAAGTTCTCACCGCGGCCGCATTTTCTCACCGCCCATCTCGCGCATTTCTCATAGCTATTGAAGCATCCATACGGGTCATCATCTCTCAAGCTTGCCCATCATTCCATCTCGTGCTTTCTCTAAGCTTCTACCTCCCTGAGTCGTAGAGAGAAAGACCGTTGTCCTCGATGCCGGTGAGCATGCCTCGCACTGACATTTGCTTTGGCGAGCTTCCTTGCCCTCGCTACTAGTGTCACCATGCATGTGTCCCTTACCTCACAGATACTCCTTCTTTGCTTGATGTAGCTTCAGAAACCCCATAGTGTGATCGCACCGTCATCTTCTTCATCTCCGGTGCACACCCCATTTCAGACCTTCGCATTCCCGACATTTCGGTGAGCTTGAACGTCACCTGATCGCATCATATTGCTCTCCATACTCCACTAATGCTTCTTCCTTGCTTAATGTGGACCCAAGCTTAGGGGATTATAGGAATCGAGCTCTTCCCCGAATCCAGCCACCATGGCGCTCAACCGCGCAGCTCTACCAGTAGTTTTTCTCTCGCTTTGACAGTGGGTGCTACTTGGTTGAGTATTAGCTTAACAATAAATGACACTTGTTAAGTGTAATAAGTGCATGACAGGTGGGACCAGCCGAAAAGGTTAATAAAAATCTAAGTTCAAATGTTTTTAGTAAATTTGTGAGTGACATGTGGGACCACTCACTATTCTTGGGTATAAGACACGTTTTAAAACCCGAGAGGCTGGCATATGGGCCCTAGTCGTCAAACAATTAAAATAAAAATAGGTTTAATCATTTAGTTAATAAATAATGAGTGTATGACATGTGGGACTTCATCTGTTTTATAAATAAAAACCCAGAAAAGAAAACTATGAGTCACTGATAAGTAGACCCAACATGTAAGTTAATAAAATTCAAAACAAAAGAGAAAAGCCTCTTTCAGTTTAGAGGAAAATACACTTTCTCTGTTGGAAAGTGCAAACCTTAGTAGAACTCAGAGAAAAATACACTTTCTTTATTGTAAAGCGTAAACCTCAGAGAATATGCTTTCGACATCACATTTTTAATAATTTCTGGATGTTCAAAACCGAATCAAATTGAATTGTTAATAACTTTTGCATAGAAACTCCAAATGAAATGAATATATTTTTTTTCTCTAAATTCATCTAAAATCATGCTATATCTTATTATGTAATAATTTTTGGATTTTTTTGTTGTTGTAATTATTTTTTATATTTAATTTGCTTCTGGCTCTTTTGATTAGACGTCGATTGTTTGAGTGAAATTTACAATGATCATCCATCCTCTTATTTAGAGCTACCAGAGCATGGAGAGCATCTCCTTTGACCATGTTGATTCTACTATTTTAACTATTGTACATCTTTTTGCAAAATCTATTATTCACGCATGTATGTTTGCTTGAATTGTTATATTTGGTGATAACGGTTGTTATCATCCTATTCAATGCATGACCCTCCTTGTAATATTGGTATCATTATTGTTATAGCAAATAGGTTATAGTTTAGGTAATAGATGATGTCTATTTGGGTATTTCGACTGCGAGTATCGCAGAAATGCTTAGTCGGGCTCTAGATTTACTAAAATTGGAAAATGGATGAAATGTTAATCAAGAATTTGAGAGATTTTGCAATGATGGTTCAGAGGGGTTTATATCTATAATTTTGTATAAAAATAAATATAAAAACTTAGTTTGTGACGCGAGCGAGCTATATTATATTATGAGAAGTGTAAGAGGTGTTTCTCATAAGTAGATATGGGGGAGATCCGCGCCCGGGTCAATTAAGGACCGAACGCCGGTGCTCCCAATCTAAAGCCTAAGCATGCAACAACATGTGCCGGTATGGGATGACATTAGCTAATTAAGTCATTAAGAACTAGCCTTGCACGTTGGTAGGCCATGGAAGTGCGAGCATGACCGGTGTAGGCTTGTTCGAAGGGGCTCCCTTCACCGAGACATTGGGAACAAAGGCTTCCGACACGATGGTGAATGCTTCACTGAGACGAGGTGGGGTACCCAGCTGAAGTGAGGGTGTTCATTTGCCGGTCTAGTGCAAGGTTAGAACTACGTGATGTAAAGGCTTCGATGCGTGCTCTAGATTGCTTACCGAAGGATAGTGAGCGGTGGTATCGATGGATGTCAAACAAACTAGAGAATTTCTCAGCTGTGGGTAAAGTTGTATACCTCTACAGAGTGTAAATCTATTTAAATTGGCATGCTCGCGGTCATGAGTGTGCTTGGTGAGATCCATCGGGTAGAGTCTTGGTTTTGCACAAAATGGTTCTTGTTGGAAAATGGGGGAATTGTTTTGTTGTTGATATTTGAGTTGAGTGCTATGTTTATGGCTGCAAATAAGATGTTTGTCGTAGCCGAGGAGGGTTGCGATTTTTTTATATTCAAGTACTTATTTGTTATTCAATATCTATTTAACTGCTCTTTAAATTCCCGTTGCAAAGTACTATGTATTGATATTGCAAATAAAACTTGCTTAATGCTGAAAATAACTTGTAGCATGGAGCCTCATCGCTTGTTAGCCATGCATATATATAAACTTTGCAATACACTACAAGTCTTGCTGAGTGCGCAATGTTCTCAATCTTGCTTGAATTATTGTTCAGAGTTAGAGGATGAGCCTATGCCAGACGACGCGTTCTTTGCACCCAGTACAGGAGGGTTTGGTGACGGGTCTTTCTAGGTCATATTCCTTGTCGGTTGCATGAGGGTTTGGATAGGCATATCACTGGACTTTGGTTTATATACATGTTATGCTTCCGCTGTTTAATTTGCTACTTCTGATACTCGTTGTTTTTTTTTGGCCGGTCGACTGTGTATCACACTCTGTAATGTAATCATTTATATTTCTTTCATGTTTTATGTATATTATGTATGGATGTGTATGCCAAAGTTGTGAATGTGTGTACTAGCTACTGATCATGGGACTACTACTGTACACACATGAGGGCTTCGGATATTCAAAGCCTAGGGTCCGATGGAGGTCAAGAGGGCATAAGAACCGAGGATATTCAAACTTTGATTGAAAAGCTTGGTTGCAGGTGGATGGTGATCAAGATTATCCTAAATAGATTTCCACATGTCCTAGCAAGCTAGATCACAACATGACATCAAAAAAACCAATGGAACAAGCAAAATCCCAGAAGACATCAAAGAGAGAGCAAGAACAAGAGAAAACTCATGTTGAAGGAAATCTTACTTGGATTGATTTGAGAGATTATTAGTTTATAGCCACTCCACCACGGAGGAAAAAATCCCAACACTTGAATACTTAATCAATCGATCTCCCTCAAACCCTAGCCTCTTCTACCCCACATTCCCCAAATCACAAATTAGAGTTTCTTTTTGGGAAATCTCTTTAGACCCAAACCTGTACCTCTCTCTTTTGTAGTGGAGGCTAGGTTAAGAGAGAAAACCCTAATGGCGATCCATTAAGCTCATACATAAATGGATCAACACTCACACACGCTTCTCAAAGAGGATGACAAACAAGGCTTCCCGATCCTGTCTCTTTGTGATCTTCATCTTCATTTAACCTAAACCACCTCTCCTTGCGCTGTCTTGCACCGCGGTTTCACCAAAGGTTACCAACCCGGTATTTTACTAAAGATATCAAAATACCCCTTCTTAGTCCTTCTCCAAAGACCGAGTCCAATCATAGTGAAGCAAACCCATGTTTCACCACATGTAGGTTGATCAACGACTCTCTTATTGTCGGCATGTCTCTGCCATCCGGCTCCTTTCAAAATCACCATGGCACATGCACCGAGCCCATGCCGCTTGATGCATCCCGTCACACTAAACTTTTCATTTGGTCATCCTTGTCTATCTTACCCCATGCTTGAGTCCAATGACTTCAACTGACATCCTCGATCGTTTTGGAACTTAGCTCTCCTAGCCTAGTCCCGATCATCCTTGATCGTCGTTGAACTCCAAGCCTCCTGCACAACAATAGACCAAGAAATCGATTTCGGGTACAAATTCTTTGCAACTTGACCCACATTAGTCAAAACAGGAATCATGCAACACATATGCACTGAAAACGATAACTTTGACCAATCCCGTGAAGTTCACCGCCCTTGGCGCATGAACACACTACCTGGCCGATCAGACTGTCGATCTGGCTGGTCAGACCGTCAACTAGTGGCCGGTCAGACCGCCACTCAGGGTCAACCATACATCTTTTTTTTTGTGATAATTTCTAACATATTTCTCTTTTTTCTAAGCAGCTATAAAAGGCTTGTCACCGACTTTATATATATATATATATGCACAGTCTTTTTTTTTTGTATGTTTTCTCAAGTTTAATATTAACAAAAAAAATAATCATGATCTTGTGCTCTGAAGGGTGATCGAGTGTATAGCCGAGTTTTCCTAAGACGATCGATGGAGTGAGTTAACACAACTATTTATCTTAAGACATAGCTAAACCAAGACACCATTGAATCAAATCCTGAAAAATCCAGAAATAAATTTATCGGCACGTACGTAGTTAGTGGGGCTGGTGAAGCAGATGTGGAAGGTGGTGCGCGTATTTTAATATGCACTGTCCATCCCCTACTTACCTATGTAATTAATATATATGCTACTTGTTGAAACTCAGCACGTACGACAACATTGTGTAGCAAGCAATGGGAGAATCCATACGTACGCACTTTAGAGAACAAACATGCAGAATTACATTGGTCGACCAATTATTAAAGTGGACAACAAGAAATGATCAATTCATCGATATCCTTACGTGTCCATCAACACATATGCACCCTGGAGGGTAATTAAGGCGGTGCCTAATTTGGGTCGCAATTAAGCATTCATGCAGACTCCTGCACGCGCGGCCCTAACTTCCACGGACCTTTCTGCAGTTGGTCCGGACTTCTCCTATGGAGGGGTCCGTCAGCGGCTGAATGTTCCCCATGTTGATCATCGACTGCGCGAAGCTCTGGAAGAAGGCGGCCTGGCTCCCCGCAAACCTGTCGACGATCGGCGCCGTGGTGCCCCGCGCCTGCGGCGACGACTTGAGCTCCTGGTCGGAGTTGAGGAAGCCGCGGTTGGCCTCGAGGTTCGTGTAGTAGTGGTTGTCGAAGGTGTTGGGCGTCGTCGGGTCAAGGTCGTTCAGGAACGCCGGGTTGCCGTTCCTGGGGCACCTCCTCGACAGGAAAGCGCGGTAGGCCGAGTTTAGGGTCGGGTCGGGGCGGTTCGTCCCACTGAAGTTGTAGAGACGGTCCGTGATTTGCAGGCATTGCGCCCGGCCGAACGTGTGGGCACCTGCATATATATGCATGCGTTAATTAGTCGGAGATCTGATTGATTAGCGCATGCGATATGATGGAACCGATCGAGTTTGATTACCACCGACCTGAGAGGGCGACGAGATCAACGCCGCCGTTAAGTCCGACTTTTCTGAACTTGTCCTGGATGGTCGTCAGGTTTTCGGTCGGCGCCGGCAGGTTGTTGTTGGAGCCGTTGATGTCGGAGGTCTTGCTGTCCAGCCTCCCCAGCAGCACGCCCCAGCTCGGCCCTCCTGACTGTGCGTCGAAACACAAAAAGGAGTGCAACAAATGTACCCACATTATCCATCGATATATCTTGCATATATGCATGTGACCTTCCCTAATTGTGCGGGACAAGACACCACTGGAGGGGAGCAAGCACGACAAGATTGGTTTCGAACGTCGCCTTGTGTTGATGCATGCATGTGACTGATGTGTAGTCATGTATATGTATATATTTCCCTCTTGTAGTACATTCTTTCGTACCTACTGGTATGGTTGCCCATGCATCACGGGTGGACCCGGGGGAGGCAGCCGGGGCTGGCTCTCTTTCTACCGACCGACCGACAGCTCACGGTGTGTGCGCTAACATCTTTTAACCCAGTTGCGCTCGATAGGCTACTGTTGACCGGTAACTCAACATTCGGTAAGATGCAAGCAGGTGATAGCACTCTCTAAATTTTCATCCTAGGTCCGCGTAAATCGCTCCAAGAAGCTAGCATGTACGCTTGCATGTAGTACAACAAACTTAATTTGCACAGATTGTTTTTCTTCAAACAAAACTTAATTTCCACACCTATATATGCATTTTTGTTCTACTTAATTAGCCATTCTTTTTGGGAATTGCTATATAACTTTCGACAGTCTTTTGAGACCAAAACTGTCACTTTTCTGTTTGTTAGATGTACTATAAGATTTGTGTTGTTGATGTGCTGTAAGAAAAAAAATCACAATAGTCGAATTTTCATTTTTATCTGATATGCTTTGAGATTGGTATTTATTCCTATATGATGAATTGGGTTTGAATTTATTATAATATTTTCTTCGGAATATAATGGGTTAACTATATTACTGTATTTTGTTGTTATATAATTTTATTTTTTATCTTTATTTTTTGCTCAACCTCTGAAAGTACATGTGAAGAACATAACGGGTTCAACACATTGTCGTATTTTTTTGGTATATAATTTTATTTTTTATCTTTGTTTTTGCTCAACCTCTCAAAATACATGTGAGATTTTGGATAATGTGATGGAAATATGAGTTAATTAAGACTTTCAATAATAATTACGGTGACCAAGAATAAAAATTAAATAAATATTAATTTTACTATAATTTATGTATAACAAAGTTGTAAATAAACTTTCAGAACGTAACAGTTTTTTACAGAGAAAACAGTCGAATTCTGTGTAGACAAACCCTGTACAAGAGTATCCAAGAAATGACTTGTGCATGCACGGACACGCCTATCAAATCATTACCGAGAAAGGTACCACTAGAGCTTGTCACTACTTACGTAAAATAAATATTTGTACGGAGAATGTTACAGAGATGGGGATGCTCTCCGCGACCATCCGATCATGATCGAACGGCTACGGAGACACTAGCTGCATCGACCATAGCTAATGGGGTATTCGCAATTCGCAAAGCATGTTCGTAACCATATACTGTGACGTACCAGCTCGACGGAGATCTCGGCGGCGAGGGCGAGGATGTCGGCGCAGGAGACGACGCCGGGGCAGGCGGCCTCCAGCGCGCACTTGACGTTGTCGACCACGTCGAACCCCCGCGCCGAGGCGTTGTTCGGCACCGACAACTTCTCCGACGGCATCCCAGGGACGCTGTCCAGCAGAAGCGAGCCGTCGCAACCCTAGTCGACAGGTCATGAACCGCATTAATCACAAACATCGACGAGATGCGTATGCATATATATGCTAGGCGGGCAATGGATGTTAAATAGATACCTGGACGAAGCAGTCGTGGAAATGGAGGCGGATGAGGCTGGCGTAGATGCGGATGTCGGACTTGTGCGCCTCGATGAGGACTCGCCGGACGATCTTGTACGCGTCCGGGCACGTGCAGTCGTAGTAGTCCTCGCACAGCTGCGCCGCGCCGCCGTGGAGGCACAAGGCGATGGTGAGCACGCCGGCGACGGCGAGGGCCAGACGAGGAGAAGAAGCCATCTATATGTCAGCTTGCCGACCGCTACTCCCTGATACGTGAGGAGGAGATTGATGAAGAGGAAGCAGAAGGCACACGCCTTATTTATAGGCCAATTACTGTATCTCGTCGTTAGTTACTCGTTAATATACTTACAGACCAGCAAGTATGATGCATGGCGTGGTCTGAATATTAATTCTCAAGTTTGCTTTGACATGGAAGGAATATGGATGGTCCAAAATGCTATTCAATCCCTGTCTCGTCCATGGTTTATTTTTACAGGCCGAAACTCGGCGATATCAATTTTACCGGACCTCGGTAGGACCTCAAACCGGCCAATATCGGCCCGAAAATATTGAATTTGATTGAATTCTTACTGTCTATGATGTGTAACTTCCAATCAAGACTAAAGTCTATACCAGAGGAAATAAATTATGAAAAACCGCCTACCGAACTACATATATTCTTATTTTCTTCCACTGGAGATCAACCTTGACCACTTTGAATATCAATCCCGAGGAACTGGTTGAAAAGGCTAACTAGTTCGAAGAAAGGTCATAGAAGAAAAAAGGCTCGTGCTCGGAGGAGGAGGGAGAGTTAGAGAAATTTAATCGTTTGAATGGGGGCCACAGGCAAAGTATCCTAGAGTTCAAAATAAGCACTACTATAAAACATGCCATAGAAAACGCATCATCACAGACGGTTCTTTGAAACCTTCTATGATAAATTAATCACAGACGGTTCCAAGATGAACTATCTGTGATATTGACCTATCACAGCCGTCTGTGATATGAAGCTATCACAGACGGTTCGTGGTCAGAACCGTCCCTGAAGTATCACAGATGGTTCTGACCACGAATCATCTGTGATGACTTAGAGTATCACAGACGGTTCTGACCACGAATTATCTGTGATGACTTAGAGTACGATAGATGGTTCGTGATCAGAACCGTCTGTGATACTTCACAGATGGTTCTGACCACGAACCGTTTGTGATGACTTAGAGTATCACAGACGGTTCTGACCACGAACCTTGTGCCGCCGTGGAGGCACAAGGCGATGGTGAGCACGCCGGCGACGGCGAGGGCCAGACGAGGAGAAGAAGCCATCTATATGTCAGCTTGCCGACCGCTACTCCCTGATACGTGAGGAGGAGATTGATGAAGAGGAAGCGAGAAGGCACCGCCTTATTTATAGGCCAATTCGCATCTCGTCGTTAGTTACTCGTTAATATACTTGCATGGCGTGGTCTAAATATTAATTCTCAAGTTTGCTTTGACATGGATGCATCGAAGGAATATGGATGGTCCAAAATGCCCGGTGCGTAATCATACTCCATCCGTGAGATCGCTATTCAATCTCTGTCTCGTCCATGGTTTCTTTTACAGTAGAAAATCGGCGATTTCAATTTTACGGACCGGTAAGACCTCAAACCGCCAATATCGGCCGAAAATATTGAATTTGCTTGAATTCTCACTTTGTCTACGATGTGTAACTTCCGATCAAGACTAAAGTCTATGCCAGAGGAAAAAAATTCTGAAAAACCGCCTACCGAACTACTTATATTCTTATTTTCTTCCACTAGAGATCAACCTTGACCACTTTGAATATCAATCCCGAGGAACTGGTTGAAAAGGCTAACTAGTTCAAGAAAGGTCATAGAAGAAAAAGGCTCGTGCTCGGGAGGAGGAGAGTTAGAGAAATTTAATCGTTTGAATGGGGGGCACAGGCAAAGTATCCTAGAGTTCAAAATAAACACTACTACAAAACAGGCCATAGAAGACACCTCATCACAGACGGTTCTTTGAAACCTTCTATGATAAATTAATCACAGACGGTTCCCAAACGAACTATCTGTGATATGGACCTATCACGTACCGCGTGATATGAAGCTATCACTGAGCGGTTCGTGGTCGAACCGCCTCGTGATACTTCATAAACGATTCTAACCACGAACCGTGCGTGATAATCGATATCGTAGATGGTTCTTGCGCAGAACCGTCGTAAAGTATCACGAGATGGTTACGACCACGAATCGCCTCATGATGACTTAGAGTATCACGAGGCGGTTACGACCATGAATAAATGCGCGATGACTTAGACTACGATAGATGGTTCGTGATCAGAACCGTCTGTGATACTTCATAGATGATTCTGACCACTAACCGTTTGTGATGACTTAGAGTATCACAGACGGTTCTGACCACGAACCGTCTGTGATATATTTATATCACAGACGGTTTGTAATAAGAACCGTCTGTGATATGCTGCTATTATATATATATACCTGGTCCCGATAGAACCCTATCCGAATCATTTGAGCCGCCACCCTGTTGCCTCCTCCCCCATTGCTCCACTGCTGCCTCCTCCACTATGCTAACTTGGAGAGGAGAAGGAAGGAAAGAAATTGCAGGTAAATATGCGGAACTACGTAGTGTCTATAATAACATGATCATCTCTTGCATCGTGTCTATAATAACATGATGACCTCTTGCAGGAATAAAACTTCTCTCAAATATATGAATTCGAACTCATCGCATACCACATGAGCTTAAACCTTTTAATTGAACATGCTCAAATTATACTCAAACTAAAACACATCATCCACACCATTGTGGAGAGACTCCATTGAATTATTCGAATACTCTAGGAATCTCGTTCTACTATTCAACATTAATTTGATTAAAGGCATCAAAAGCGCCACAGGATAGATACCACACAATCATATTACCTCAAATTTCCAAGAACAACTCAGAATCGTCAGTACACATGCTAATGTACTACTTCAAAAGGGTTCTAGCATAAACATGCTCGGGAAACCCATTTACTCCATTCTCTCTACACACAATCAGTGGGTGAACAAAGGTCTAGCATAAACAAATGCAAAGCCCAGATTTAACTTCCAAAACCTCTACAACGGATTGCCCCTTATAACTGATAGTTAAATCATCGAATTAAATCTCTAACATTCCCACAATTCTAACATACTCACTCATTGACATCATCAGAAATCACTCACACCATCTCGCAATGCTATCCAATTGCGTTACTCTATAAATTCAATCAATGTTTCCATACCTCCGATAATCACCAACCTTTCAATCCTGAATTGAAGTTCTGGAATTTCACTATACCGTGTTAATCGGTAGTAACACTTTTCGGACTTACTTGAAGTCAAACATCTCGGTGAATCAATTTCCCTCCAAGGGATACAGATCAAAACCATTTCTCATTCTACAACTCCTCCGATAACTTGTTAACAAAATATCACCACCACGATTACTCATCCACCACTAAACAGTGGTCAAACTTACACTTTGCAACCACTTTGCAACACAGAACTGTGATCCTTTCTCAAAAGAAAGAAGCGAACAAAGATAAGTTTAATCACACAGAAAGACGTTGCTCAACACGGCGAGCAAGAAACCATAAGAAATATTCGGTAAAGGTGACTTTGGAAAAGAAATTGAGTTCACAGTTGAGGAACACATCCCTAAAAGAGATTAGCAAATAACCGCGATACGAATCTGCGATTGAAACTCGACATCTCTTGAGCGGGGAGAACAACAAGTTAGAAATGATTCAAATACCCACAAGTTACAAAACTTGACTCAAATTCTCAAATGCTCCTACTGCACTCTTTCCTTTAACACTGAAGTTAATCACTTGTCTAACAACATTTTGCCCCAACAGACAAGATAGGGTCTTTAGTCTAAACCTCAAGAGTTAATTAAGAATCAATAAAATCCTTCAACAGGTCAATTTGCTCGAAACAGTTCATCTACTTGGAAAAACACGGAATCCAAATGATCGCAGCCACAAAACTTGAAACATCTCCCTTTACAGGATTTCACGGGAAGCAAAATGGGTTAACTTCGTCTCGAAGAGATCGACGAAAATTTTTCTTTGATTGCAACTTCACTTTGCGAACTCAAACCAAGGAGTCTTTCTGACTAAATCACACGAAATCTTTAAGAAGCAATAGGATAATCCAATTCCTCAAGTTATTCAAATGATTTCAGTTACCCGTTGATTCGCGATCTCTCCAAGGTACCGCGAAAGCTAAACTTGAAATATTCTCATTTGAACGATGTCACCAAAGGCGATCTATTTACTACAAGTAATAACATCAAGCTCACAACCACATTAGAAACACATTTCGAAAGACCCACGCGAAAAGAATGGGTTGAATACTTCTCAAAAGAAGAGGCACGAGAAAACACTTTTCACCAACTGGGAAATCACTTACCACTTGCAATGAACACAGAATCAAGGGAAAAACCATTAAAGTGATGAACTCATAGATTATCATTTAGATTGTTTACTCACAACCACTCATAAAACAACACAAAACTTGACAAAGGGTTTTGACACTATAATTTTTTATTATTTTCTTTTCAAATGGAGGTTCTAAACCCCAACACTCCAAATGCTCTAAAAGAAATGAATAGAGTCGAGATTTATTCAATGAACTTTGTGAAAGAAAATTCCCATTCTCCAAAATGACAAACGGGTAACCAAGTTGTCTTTATCAACCATAAAGATAGGACTAACATAAAGAGAATGATCATGTCAATAATGACATTCACAAGTAGCGATGAGAGCTCAGCAGTCAGAAAGATAAGAAATTGCTTTGAAGAACAAATAGGGATCAATAGAAACCCGCAGCCACAATTTGTTTAAGTACAACGTCCGACTTATTTCAACACAGCACCACAAATGGGTTTTAATATTTTTCTTCGGGAAAGAGATATATCAAATTTCAACAAGCGGAGGGATCCAAAGGAAATACATGGAGCCAATGTTCTCTCGCGTTAACGAACTTGTAACAGGAACTCTCATTATGCAACTATCAAACGAGTAACTGAGTCGCTCTTTTCCAATGAGAAAGAAGGAACAATCATGGAAATATCAATGTTGCCAATTTATAAAGATCACTCGTAGTAAAAGTAGTTCAACAATCGAAAAACAATAAAGCTTTCGGAGTACCATTAAAGGCCTATTTAAACTTGTCTACCAAGAATCACGAACCCAAGAGAAATTTATCATTCACCACCGGACAAGAATTTGTCAAATTCAAAAATCAAGGAAGAGAACGACTTACTAATGCAACCCTAGAGAAATATGCAAGATCAATACACACTTAATAAAGAGCTTACAAAAGAAGTCTTTCAATACCGAGATTCCAAACGGACGAATGAGTTAAACTTCTCCAACAAGGGTAAAACATGTCTTTTGTGAAAAGATAAATCTTGCAATGGAACTATGCCCACGTGGAGCAGAAATTTCACAATAATCGAAAGAACACCAATTGGTACAAAGAACGGTCAGAAACCGACGGGGCTTGCTATTTCATTAACCCCAAATTCAAAAGAAATTCACGAACTGCCAGAAACTACAACCAGGAAACCAGATACCAGTTCTAGAAAGGCAACTGGTTCATCAATGAGCTCATGCTCGACACGGTGCTCATCGAGCAGGTAAGAACTTCTCTAATTTCATACCACCACCGGTGGTGTAGCTTTGCGAAACCAGGACAACAACCACGAACTCAACTTCGTCGTCCGCTATCAAACGCATAACCAAAATAATCAATTAGGAATATATAGGATCATCTCATGACAATCATAAAATTAATCCATATATATATATAGGATAACACATCATATCATAGTTTAACACATCATAGCACAAAACAACTCAACAACGACTCATTAATCGAGTCACAACAATTGAAATGCGGAAGCAACAGTTTACCCAACCCCTCCTAATGTGCACAGTGTGTCAATTTAATATGTTCGAATGAACCACGGACCTAAAGCCCGCTCTGATACCAACTGTAACACCCTGGCTATTCGGAAGCCAAGATGTCACCCAATTCTATCAAAACTCTAGGAAACGAACAATTGTACTCCAATATCAATGATACCAAAACAGTAATTACTACAAAACCAACATTAATTAACCATTTCAAATGATGAAAGGGAAGCCATTATATCACGCGTATGTAGGAATCATAACCAAGTTGGATTATTACAAATTCAACAGTTATCAAATAATTGACATAGATTAAAACCAACAATGAATTCTGGTTTAAGATAGGTAGTGTGCATCGTGATGGTCTACTCCCTCCCATTAACGACACCATCATCATCATCAAGGCTCACCTAAATAAACACAGAAAACAAGGGTGAGTCGAAACTCAGCAAGCACAACATATAATTCACAAAGAATACTGAATCAGAACAATATACCAAGTAACAACATTTACTTCCATGAATTTGCGAAAGCATGGTATGAATGAATGCATTGAAGGATAATGGACTTTTCACACGTTTATACCGGTATAACTAGTGACACACCCGTCGGTGTTCACTTAAGCTCGCCCTTAACCAAGAGCGGGGACCCAAGTCCGTATGAAGAACGTTTCATATGGAATGTCCGAAACTGCCTACATTGGAATGGTAGGTCTTACATGCCCATATTGGAATTAATGTGACTTAATCAAGTTTCCACTCCCGTGGACGGCAAAGGAAATATGTGTGCATGGAATGAAATGCATAACTTGAACTTCATTTCAATTTATCACAGAAGAAGGTATTGAAATCTACCACATCATGCTCAAATCACAGGAATATTCATAAGTTACCAAATTATCATGCATTCATCGAATTCACACAAGTTAAACATTGCACTTGCCTTCCGTGCTGTGACGTACTGGGAAGCAACGAAGGTGTCCTTCCACTCACCGCCTCACCGCCTATACAATCATTGTCACGGAATAAGGATAACAGGGTATAACATAGTTACACGAGTTCTACGATACCCTCTAATCAACCCACACGCCCAAATGTTCGTTTTGACCTCTACGCCAAAAGTCCAGATTATCGATCTACGGGCAGTTGTACGAGAAAATTCACCATTAATTCTCTGTAACTCTAAAAGACCTGAAACTAGTGCTCACTGAATCTTAACAGATCAAGCTACAAAACATTAGTTGGCGGAATCCCCTGATTCGGCCAAAATAGAGGGCTAATTATCAGCTAAACATAACCCATCTACGTCTGTCCAGAATACAAATCAGTAATAAAGAAAATGGCGTAACTTTTAGCCTACTGATCCAATGAGAATGATCCTTATCAACTTGGTAATATAATTTCAAGAGCTACAATAACTTAGTTGGGTGAAGGTTCTGATTCGGCCCCTAATTTGAACAAAACCGAGGGACAAACCTACTGACCCCAGTTTTCAGGCAGACAGAACAGATCGCAATCAAAAATTCATAACTCCCAAACTACAGATCGGATTTTCCTGATCTCGGTGCCAAAAGAAAGATAAAAACAATACCTACAACTTTCTAAGAGATGGACAGGACAGAAAACGAACGCATCTTACCCAAAATCGACGTACAAGGCGGTGCATAGCAAGGGGGAAGGGGGGGCGGCGGCTCCAAAGGGGGGGGGAGAGAAATGTGGAGTTTAGGGTTTGGAGGGGTGGGAACCCCCCCTTATGGCCGGCCACCACATGGGCCCCTCCTGGGCCGTGGCCTGAGCCCAGTTGTCGAGTTTATGAAAAACCCCTTCTATTTTTCAGAAATTTCTACTCCTTTAATTGTCTTTTCTCCTCCCAGCTATTTTCTAATTACCCGATTCAATTCCGGGATATTACATCTTTCTCCCAAATATTCTTCTAATCGACCGAACAAATTTCGGGGTATTACAGCTCTACGCCTTCATCAAGATGGAGATCGTTAATGCCAACGGAGAATCACTGCGTTGACACCGCTGAACGACCTTAAAAATATTGATTCAATTGTAATTGATCATTTTGAGTAGCTGTAATTCAAATGTAAATCTTGCGACAATATATACTTGAACATAATCTTTTGTAATTGATTTTGAGTTTTAAATGATCACTTTGAGTCGTGTCAACAATTGATTGATCTGTGTGATGTATCTGATTTCTACTTGCTTGCTAGTTTTCAGAGGGCATGGCTAGAAATTTCTGAGGCTAGCCGAGAATAATAAAAAGTAATTAGGTATAAATGGACTATCACAAACGGTTTTTGGTTGGAACCGTGTGTGAAGGGGCACTATCACAGACGGTTTTAACCAACAACCGTATGTGATACGCTTATATCATAGACGATTCTATTTATAAACTGTCTGTGATATGTCGGATATCACAGACGATTCTATTTACAAACGTCTGTGATATGTCGGATATCTTAAAATTCATACGGTTCAAAAACCGTTTGTGATGATGGTTCTGAACCGTTTGTGATGTAATTTTCTGTAGTAGTGAAATAGGGTTGGACATCACAAACGGTTTTAAGAAAAAACAGTCCATGATATCTAGTAATATCATAGACAGTTTTCAACATGAACCGTCTGTGATATTACCTCTTCACAAACAGTTTTTAATATAGGCAGTAACACACACGGTCCTTAAATCAAAATTATCCATAATTATATTTAACACGAACGGTTTTGATCAACCGTCTATGATGAGATATTCAGTATTAGACTTTTTTTTTTGTAGGAGCGCACGTGTTAAAAATTAGTAACCGGTTTTGAGATACGTGGTCTCGTCTCTATCTTTTCTCTCCACGACTCACTGAGTGTGACCAATTGTCTCTACTAGCACATGCTTTCAAATGGGACATGAATGGTTCATATTGGGTAGTGTACCTACTATTGATTGGACCAGTCTTGTTTCTGTTAACGTAGACTTGCATGGATGGTCCAATATGCCCTAGCGCGCAATCATACTCCATCCGTAGACTGCTTTTCAATCTTTGTCTCGTCCAGAGTTTTTTTTTACGGGCTGAAAATCGGGTTTTATCAGACCCGGTAAGATTTCAAACCAGTCCAATTCGGCTCCAAAAAAGTCGAATTTTACTTGAATTTGAGTTTTTTAATTTAAAATCAGGAAATTTCATTTTTTTTTTAAAAAAAATTTACAGCCTAAATTGACCAAAATTTTCTGATTTTTTACCAAATCGATTCCACCACCCCTGTTAAAAACCCTAGTCTCGTCCAGGGTTTTGATAACCGGTTTTGAAATTTTACCGGGGCTCACCGATAGAATTGATTTTAGCGATTTTCAAAAAAAATTGGTTGAAAATTTCAAACCAAAATTTAAAATTCAAATAAATTTCGGTTGGAAATCAGTGGTAATGGGCCGAAATTCATTAAAACAATAAACCAAAATAGGATAGAATAGAGACATAATAGAGTAAAGTACATAACAGAAATTGATTAGTATCATCGGAGGTTAGAACAGAGAAGAACATTAAATCATCAGAACATTGCCGATAGCACAAGCATCAGGGAGCACTGGTACCGCACAGGCCAGATGTGGAACAGGTTTCCAAGGCTGCCGGAGCATGGCATATGTGGTGGATCTTTGAGTACGACGGCTGGCATGCGAGGTGGCGGCGCAGCTAGTTTTGGGAGTTCGAGATGCAATTAGCTTGGCAGAGATTAGAGAGGATTGAGGAGGAAGAAGAGGACTGGGGAAATAGGGCAACGGAGATTCGAGATGCTAGAGCCTAGGAGCCGCTGCAGGGGAAGAGCGGAATGGGGATTGACTGTGAGTCGAGGTCCTAGACCTAGGCCACGAATTGACCAGGCAAAATGGGCGCAATTGGCAGGCTTAACTCAAATGGGTCAAAACATTTGAGGCCACTTTATATTTTTACCGGGGTGGATCAGTAAATCCAGTATTACCGATTTTCCGCACTTCGTAGAGAATATTGTAGACAATGGGACACTGCAACTTTCGAGAATGTGATGGCATAAACTTATTACGTGCTACTGATTAATATGTGCTCGGCTTATCAATATTATATTGTATTGGCCAATCCGTTTCTTATATAAGAATTCAAGGCAGAAAGGACATGAGTTGTAAAGACGAAACTTCCTTTCTTCTCCATACGAAGGCGACGACTGTCTGCCTTGCGTGCTCGTGGCGCACCGGGCATTGAATACCCGAGCATCGAATACCCAAGATATTGATGTATACTGTATTAGTCTCGTGATCAATAATTAGTATACATATTCACAATATTATTATACATATTCATACACAATCACATACAACATTAAATAAATATGGTATATAAACTTGAGCAATTACATAGTTTACAATACAAGAACCGACCAACCAAATAAAAAAAATCAAGTACCAGAAGTAGCAGTGGAAACATAGTAATTTAAATGCAAAAATCCAGCAGTACGCCCATCCAACCCTTAGGCATCTGACAAGAACCAAACCCTAACAAGACCCGCCCCGGTACCCTCCGGTACAGGTAGCGAAGAATGTAACACCCCCGTCCAACACGGAGCCCAAAATACCACTAAACTACACTATCTATCAATTTAAACATTAATTAATAAGAAATTACAGCAAGCATCTAATTGAGAAATCTCGTCCACGGGTCAAATTAACACAAGCATAACGGTACGATAAGACAATGAACTAAGCTCTACATGAGCCAATCGAATAAAGTTTATTAAATAAATAATCAACTCCAACCTATCTTCTATGGCTAAGCAATACTATCATGTCCTAATTATAAATCATCAAACTATAATAAAAATTCTCATTTCTAATGAATCAAATGATCGAGTGCAAGTTGTGGTGCGAAGTGCGCTAGCCCTCCAAAGTGCAACATCGTCAACAGTCACCTAAAAACAACAATAGGGCAAGAGTGAGTCCACGACTCACGAAACACAATAACAACCAATGAACAATGATTAATCAACTGTAAACAATACCATCATCAACATTAATTGTTTTCTTTCATTTATTCTCATATTCAATCGCTGCAAGGATCCCGGGCTATTTTGGTAAGACTGAGGCCTTCCCGGTCTTATGAAAATAACTCTAGACCTCAAGCAGATGAAATCCAACTTAACTCCAATTAAGTAGGAAGGCCTGGCTTGTAGCATCCCAAAATTTGGGCATGTTTTAAAACTTTAGGAAAATGTGAAATTTTTAAAACTTTTTCCTATATCTTGTTGGCATTTACTTTCTTCTATTTTATTGAAAATATTTTTCTCTAATAAAGAAATTTAAGAATTTATTAATGGAAATACAAAACTAATTAGGTATAAAAAAGAATTAAAACAAAATATGTTAAACCAAAATCCAAACTTGGTATAATGATTTTGTAAACAAAGTGGAAAATATTTAAAACATGCTTTACAAACTTTTCTCAAATAGAATAATAATAATACATACAAACATGAATTTAAAGAATTTTTGAGAAATGTATAGAGAACATCCGCCGCCGCTAACCTCCCTGTCGCCAGCAACGTCCGGCGCTCTAGACAGGCCACCTCCTCCTCTGTCTCTGTCCCTTTTTGCTCTCTGCCTGTAGCCTCTCTCTGTCGCTGATAATAGGATCACCTGTAGGAGGCTTTAGAACTATTAACTGATCAAGTGATTGATAATGGAACTGCTCAAATGAGTTAGCGAAAATCTGGAGTTTGATTTGGGAAGGAGTTTTAGCTAAACAATGCTCCAAATCAGAAAAACACCTCTAGTTGAAAAAATGTTCAGTGAAGTGTTTTGTCAGTAGAGCTCACTAGTAAGACCAACCCTCTAATACTAACCAATATGGTGGTTGTAATATAAGTCACTCGAATGAGTTAACAGGTTTAGGGTCAATGTAATATAAGTCTCTGGCATGATAGATTAAGTCACCACGGTCTTAGAATGATGAGAAATACAATTATTAATTCTTAGGGACATAATGTCAATGTAAATTTTTTTCTGAATCATGAAGATTTTGTGTGCCGTGCATGTGCCACCGGGAAAATGATTACTAGACTCTCTACTTTGAAAGTAAAGGATGAAATTTATGCATTCCTGGACCATATCTAGGGAGACATTTGCAGTCCTATACAACTCCTGTCAGGGCCATTTTGGTACTTTATAGTGCTCATCGATGCTTCCTCTAAATTGTCGCATGTATGGTTATTGTCTACGAGAAACCACGCTTTTGCAAAGCTGATCTCGTAGATAATTAAGATTAAGAATAATTTCCCTGATCATCATGTAAAATCCGTCAGGATGGACAACGCCGAAGAATTTACTTCAAAGGCATTTGATGATTATTGTATGGAAATGGGAATTCCCGTTGTGCATTCCACACCACATGTCCACACCCAAAATGGACTAGCAGATGCATTAATTAAAAGAATTAAATTTATTGCCCGACCGCTCTTGCAGAATTGTAATTTACCAACTACATGTTCGGGACACGCAGTCCTACACGCAACAACTCTCATCAATTTTCGACTATCAGCATATAATATCTATTCACCTATGCAACTAGCGCAAGCATCAGCACCGAAAATCTCTCATCTTCGAAGGTTTGGTTGCAAGGTTTATGTACCTATACCACCACCGCAGCGAACTGCATTGGGCTCCCTTTGAAAGTCTGGATATACGTTGGTTATGAGACAGCATCCATAATCAGGTGTCTAGACCCCCATGACTGGAGACTTGCATACAGCCCGCTTCGCTGACATCATATTTGATGAGGATAGTTTCCTGTCATTAGAGGGAGGAAATCAACCACTTGATGAAAAATATCGGAAAATGGCGTGGCAAGCCACGAGAATCCATGAACATGACCTACGCACTAGTGAAACAAATAACTAAGTCCAGAAGATAATTGATTTGCAAGCATTAGCAAATCAACTGCCTGACCACTTTAGTAATTTGAAGAGCGTGACCAAGTCGCATGTGCTCGGCGCAATGCTTATTGGAGAGGGTTGAAATACCAAAGAAAATTGAAGGTATCCCTAATCCCGTCCAGAGGCCTCAGAATAAAAGGATGAGAACTCTGGCCCCTCGAATCCGAAGTAACCGGGGACGCTTGGCGAAAAAGGATAAGAAGGACTTGACACAGCCAATCACTAAAGCTCCCCACAACCAAAAGAGGAAACAGTTGAGACCTGGCTTCAGTATGGAACCATCGGTAAAAGACATACCGGATTTTAATATCCTCATAGAGGAAGACATCAGCATGGATGCGTGCGCAAAAATCGGAGCTAAAAAAAAGTAAAGGGACTTGCCCCCGCAATTGAAAGCAGTGGTATGCAAGTAGATACATTAGAAGTATCACCCTATGAAGAAATAGCTATAAATTATGTGACAACGGAAGAATCTATGAATAGAACAACAGCCAATGTCGACATTTAATTTGCAAAAAAAATTGCCACAATCATCGATCTTGATCCAGAGCCTGTATCGCTCGTTGAATGTAAGAAAAGATCAGATTGGAAAGATTGGAAGAAGGCAATAGAAACAGAATTATTATCTCTGAATAAAATAGAGGTATTTAGGTCTGTAAGCCGCACACCTCCCTATGTGCACTCCATAGGGCATAAGTGGGTATGTTCGAAAGAGAAATGAAAACATTGAAGTTGTAAGACATAAAGCAAGGCTCGTTGCGCAAGGTTTCACTCAACGACTAGGAGTCGATTATGAAGAAACTTATTCCCCGGTCATCGACGGAACTACCTCTAGATATTTAATCTCAATGGCAGTAAACTTGAATTTGGAAATGAAATTGATGGATGTGGTAACTACATACCTTTATGAGAACTTGGATTCAGACATTTATATGAAGGTACCTGAAGGTATCCCTGTCCTGAACCAAGACAGAGAAAACAGAAATCTTTACAGTGTGCAACTCAGAAAGTCACTGTATGGATTGAAGCTATCAGGCAGAATGTGGTATAATCACTTGAGCGACTTTCTCTGCATGAAATGCTACACAAATAATGAGGATTGTTACTATGTTTTTATACAGTGATCCTAGGATGAATTCTGTATAATCTTAGTATATATAGATGATCTCAATATCACCAGGACCATGGAAGATATTAAGAAAGTAAGCTCTTACCTAGAGTCAGAGTTCGAAATGAAAGACTTGGGTAAAATCAAATACCGTCTAGGCTTACAGCTTGAGCATACCCCTAAAGGGATTTTAGTACATCATTCAACCTACACTCAGAAAGTATTAGAACAGTTTGACTTTGGAAAGGCATATCCTTTGAAACTACCGATGGTCGTGAGATCCTTACAGCAGGACAAAAACCCGTACAGACCTAAAGAAGGGGGGAGGAAGTCCTGGAACTAGAATTCCCGTACTTGAGTGCAATAGAAGCACTCATGTATTTGGCAAACTGTACTAGACTGGACATTGCAGTTCCAGTGAACCTGCTAGCAAGGTACAGTGCAGAACCTACGAAAAGGCATTGGCAGGGAATAAAGGACATCTTCCGATACCTTCAAGAAAGCAAAGATCTTGGTCTATTCTACAGAAAGAACCAAGACTTAATTATGACTGGCTACGCAGATGCTGGGTTCCTATCAGAACCGCATACAGCTAACTCGCAAACAGGCTATGTATTCCTATGTGATGGAACTGCAATTTTATGAAAATCGTATAAGCAAAATCTTGTATCTACTTTGACGAACCACTCGGAAATCATAGCACTGTACGAAGCCTCACGGGAATGTTCTTGGCTTCGGCGGATGATTCACAACATCTAGTAGTTATGTGGATTGAATACCGCAAAAACCTCCACTATTATTTATGAAGATAATACAGCTTGTATTGTACAAGTGCCAATGGGTTATGTAAAGGGTCTTCTCACTAAACATATCAACCCCAAATTTTTCTATGCTCACAAATTGCAAAAGATGGACGAAATTAAAGTACTTTATACTAAGTCATGTGAAAATCTTGCAGATTTATTCACTAAGTCACTACCAGCAATGAGAGAGCGAGCCACACTCGTGGACCGTCAGCAAGAACTATTGGGAAACCTGATGAGAAAACATACGAAAAACGGCCAACACTGGTAGCACGCGGCAAGGGTGTTCGACAATGACAAGCGAAAACCTGTTAAAGATTCTGCTGGCAACGGAGAGGGATCTTCGTAAACAACAAGCTAGGGACTGCAAGTTCATAAACACGGCACTTGTTAGACAGATCAGTTGCATTTTCAAACTGCATGTAGACGCTTGAATTGCTTGAAATTAAATCTAGACGACGACTTTGTAGAAATACGATGGAAAGCTATAACTCGGGGGCAAGTAGGTTAAAAGGATGTCTTTATTACTAAGAATATAGTACAAGGGTGCGTGCTCCTTGATCACATGGAACAACGAGTGTAATCTGATTACAATTGTCTCTACCCTATCGTGCTATCTAGCCGATCCTTATATACTACCGATCGAAGATGAGGTAGTTGGTGATGTCGGAGGAGGCGTACGTCGTCTTGCTGCGAAGGACAACACACGCGATAGCGGTTTTTGCTAGCAACTCATCTCTCGGTGATGTGAAAGAAACGGACTTTAATTAGCTAGTTGATAGATAGTGATAAGACTGTTATCTGTGAGAGACACATACAAGGCAAGGTAATTATGCATACCTAGGTCCATGGTAGACACGTTGATCCGAACATCCTTAGCTATGTTGTTTTATATAGTGTTTTTAATTCATTAAATATCTCAGAACAACATGAGCTTACTAAGAGAGTTGAAAAACAAGAGAAGCTTATCCAACAGGTGAATCTGTTCCCTGAATTTCCTTTTAAATTAGTTCAGAATATTATACTACCTAATAGCGGGTCATCGCTTATTTTCAGGTTTGAAGAAGAAGCTTTATTGGAAGACAAAGAACACGATACTTCTTAAATTCAAGATGATCTTCGCAGAAACTCGGAAGGATCTAGCATACACAATATATATATTTGGAAAGCTTATGAAGTCTACTTTTCAATGGATCAAAACGCATGTGATTTGGAGCTTTCTACCACAAGTTATGGTTATTTGAGTACATGCTGCACGTTCAAATCGACCAACGCGCGAGAGTTGACAAAGTTGATGATTCCGTGGCTTGTACAACATCTTGGGAGGATATCAAGCTATGCCATGACTTTTCAAAGGTTCACAAGAGTCTCTTTCTCAAGTTTCACACGAATTCAAATTATTTCAATTAATGAAATTGAAGATAGGAAGGTTTGGATTCAATTCGGATTCGGAATCAGTATCAAATTCGGATTCGGAATCAGTAGAACAGTCCGGAGTAAAACGGTCATAACTTTTCCAAACGGAGTCCGATTAGGGTGTTCTTAGGCTTGTTGGAAAGATAACTTCAAGCCCGATCCAATGGATCCTCCCTCACTCTGAAATTCCTCCTGTGTCAAAAGATATGACCGAAATAATATGACAGTTGTAAAATTAAAGTTTACTTTTTGCTTTAGATTGAGTCGAAATTGGAGTAGTAGTTCTAATTCCGAATTAGAGGAGTAAGGCCTCTTGGCCAGCCATGAGAAGGAGAAGGGGCACTATATATTGAGGGTTAGACCCCCATTGTAACCCCAGACCACGTTTAATATGTTTTCAAAGCTTTTGCTTGATTCTCCTGTTTTTCTTATAGCCAAAACAGAGTGAATTGGACGTCGAGAACAAGGGATCATTCTTGCTTTTCCGCTAGTAATTGAGGGTTCGACGATCTTCGTTTGTGGTCAGCGAGGATCCAATGAAGTGTGTGTTTGAGCGAATTTTTCATAGAGTTGCAAGTCCGTGCATTGACGCGGTGGATCAGCTGGGCGTTTGTCAGGATACACAAGTTATCGAGAGGTTCTACGTTGAGAAGATCGGACACCCCGTATCACACGTTAAAGTGTTTGGAAATTAAGTGAGTCCATAGCAGGCTTATGGGCCCGGGCCCCTCAATTGTTATGGCTAATTATCTAGTCACACGCATTTATATAAATTAATATAAAAATAATACAGTCCTAATACGACGGATATGGTATACCCAACCGGGTTATAGAACAAATAACTATAGAATATTAACAAATAATAACATTCTCGTCGTATAGCTAGCTAGGAATTAAGAAATAATTGCGGCCATAGCTACCGAGCCAGCTGGCATAGTTGGCATATAAAAACCATCGACCAGCCCATAATGCGTACGGATGGTTCCTAATTGCAGCCATAGCTACCAAGCCAGCTGGCATCGTTGGCCCAAGGTCTCGTCTCTTCCCTCTTCGGCCCATAATTAGCATGCATGTGCACGTTACGATCAGACGTGCGTGCGTGTGGACAAACCAAACCAGAGGCTCGTCACAATATTACATGATAACACATGCAACTAGCTACGGCAATCGAGCGCGACGGATACGGTAGTACTCGTCTATGTCTATAATCGATACCTTATTTTTCGTCCACAGGTGTATCCGTGAAGGGCGGTGGGTAAAGAACATCACCTATATCCTTCACCAATGGTTACTTGTCGCCCACGGGTATACACAAGTACCCGCTATACACGCCACATTGCTTCCTTGCCAGTTTTGCTGCAATACTATTTTCCTTAATCTTTCACTTCTACATAAGAGACTACCAACAACAACGAAGCATCGAAAAAACCAACTAGGATTTAAATCCAAATTTTGTAAAAAAAAAATGAAAGATTTAAATCCATAATCCATCCCAAGAACATACGATAAGGGTGTATTGAGAAGAGAACAATACCATAGCCTTTGTGACGGCATCAGACTCCTCCTGAGAGCCATGGGGCTCGTTGATGTGGGACCAAAAGATGGCGGCCACGGTGTCCAGTGACAAGCCTGCACGGCTCACCTTGGCCCAAGAGGAGGGCACATCCACTTGCCGTCGTGGTCCATCAGCCAACTCGCCAGATCAAAGTCTTGCTCCTACTAGATCAACGTCTTGCCTGTGACGACCAGTAGTAAATTGTGTTGACTGTTGAGCAGGGCAATGCACCACTGTACCACCGCATGTGCTGATCGTGGCCGTGAGCGGTAGTGGCACCGAGTTGAGCTCTTCGAGGCCATTGAGTACTACAGCAATACCCACGTGGGAGCCGGAGGGGGCGGAGGATGCGTCGTGCACCTTTCGGTCAGAGAGCCATGACGGGGCGACAGGGGAGGTGGGGAGGCCGATGACACCGCCATCCTTCTTCAACATTACCAAATCTAGGAGTAGGGGTCGAGGAGCTAGACATGGGAGTTGCGGCGGCGGACGGGGTCTGAGGCTGGGTGGGCTGACTGGGGTGGGGGCAGATGGGAGCTGAGGATGGGTTGGGGACAGGTGGCGGGGAGAAAGGAGGTGGGGCGAACGGGGGCTGCGATGGACAGGGGCTGGGGCAGAAGCGAGCAAGGGTGGGTCAGGATGTGGCCTGACTCGTGGACGAGGAAGATGACGGCAAGGAAGGACGCGGCAGAGGCGATGGCTCAACGCTGGCGAGGAGGTCAGAGGAGGCGGCGACAACGAAGGAGGGGGAGAGGGACAACGAGGTGGAGGTGGGAGTGGAACGAGGATGGGAATGGAGGCTTCTGTCAGCAATGAGATAGTAGAGGGGAGGGGAATAGCGATAGAGTGGATGGGGATTGGGGAAGGAATTGTGCGGGTTGAGCGGAGGGGACCGAGTGGATGAGAGGGCAGAGTGGAGGGTATTAATGGCAGAGTGGCTGGTGCGGGTAATCGTGTGAAGCGGGTATGGGTGGAGCTCACCCATGGGCACGCCCGTTTGCCCAATGGACAAGGAATTATACCCATTTCCATGCCTGTGGGCAAACAAAGACGCCCATATCTGCCTCCATTAGGGTATTCGCCTGCAGGCATGTAGGTAATCGGGCACAATTGCCATCTCTACATGCAACAAATTTTGTCCACGTATACAACAAATGAGATTCGACCTTAAGAAAAAAAAGCTTTGTTTGACGAGGGCGGCACTCAAAGGAGGTGGTTGGGGAAGAGGCTGCACCACCTTCTCCTCCGACCGCTGGCTATCACCCCACTGGCCCACCGTGATACCCAATCCTTGCCGGTCGAACGAGGAAGATCGAGAGCAGAGCGGGAGGAGCATGACTGCGATGGCACCTGGCTCCAGCCTCTCGAGATTGGCGAGCCACTAGAGGGAGAGGCACAGGTATGTGAGAATAGGGATTAGGAGGCATAATCTCGGTGGGTGATTGAATGAGGATGAAACAACTAATTTGATTCAGTGCAATAAAAAAATTCCATAAGTGCGACAATTAGTTCCTAAGCTTGCAACAAATCTTTGGCCCCGTTGCAACAAACACGAAACTGGTAAACAAAATTGTGCAACAAATTTGAAAAATTGAGGCAACAAATACAAGAACATATTGCAACAAAAATCAAACCTTGTTGCAACAACAAAAAAACCATATAAACATCGTCAACATTTGAGTGTGGCATATTGTAACATCTAGAAATAATAGTCGCAACCACACAACTTACCAATTGCAACATTTTTTTCTCATCTCGAGGATGAGGTGGTGGCTAGCTCACACCATCGTCTTCATCACCAGTGAGCCCGGATCCCATAAGGGCGATGCTAGATGATGAGGACATCTCATCCACTGATATAATCATCCCTACTGCTTCTGATGTGCAAGAACTAATTACTAGAGTATGTGCTCACCAACTAAATTTTCAGTTGACTTTGTTTCTCGGAGTGCATCTATATTCTATGAATTCTATGATGCTGCCTAAAGCACATGATATTATTTTACTTAGAAATCAAGGATCGGGAGGCAAGCTAAATGGAGATGATGGCAGCACCAAGTATGGGGATGAACATACGAGGAATTGATATTTCTATACTGAGGCTTAGCAGAATCTAGCATAAGAACTATATATCAAGTTGTTTAGGCCAACACTTAGCAATATTTGAGTAAAGAAACTTGGTGCTGCGCCACCTATGCTAATGGGCCATGGGCCTTGTAATTCGGGCTGGACACCTAGGGTTTGATACTATTCACATAGTACTGTTCACATATAAACAGTACCGACGGCCACCGCCCCCCTCTTCCTCCTCCACATAGTGGCTGCCACCGTTAGGGTTTGGCGGGTTTTGTTGATTGAAGTTTAACTTTGCTACTTTATACTTTGTCCTCTTGTTTGGTGAGATCAACAGCGATATTGTTTTTTGGAACCCTACTTATCAATACCAATTTCATTCATATTTGCAATACATCAGATTGTGTTTTACCTTATTCTTGCGTGCTTCTTCGGTGTATGTAGGAGTTGATATTTGTGATTAGTTTATCCGGGTATTCGTGCACGGTTGATAACGATTTGTCGACTAGTTCAGCGGTAATCCATCGACCACCACAATGTCTGCCACCATTGCTAATCACTACCGTGGCACCAATGCGCTCTACCATGGTTTGGCCATCTTGTTGCTGTGACCACCAGCCACCCTACCGCTGCGAGCTAAAAGATGTTGTTTCGTGTTGCCAGAAGGAAACCTAAGATTCATCTGACTTCGGCAACATGACAAAAAAAATCAGAGTTTAGAGAGAGGGGGGGGGGGAGTTTGTGACCCCTACCTTTTACAAAAAATTTGTGATCCATATACCTCCTTAGGCCCGAAAGAGGAATTCGAAGAGTTTTGAGTCAACTGCGGATTTGCAAAAACAAACAGAGGGCAAAAAAACAGAAAGCAATAAAAAGGAAAGAGAAGAAGAAAAACATAAAAAATGGAAATTCAGAGCTGGCTCCTATCTTGATTTTTTTCGTTGTTTAGATTGGCATAATTCATCCACTGCTTGCTTGCTTTGATAGTTCTTATGCTAGCCTTCTCGTTGTTGCTCCTAGTTGTTCTTGTGAGTGGCACTAACTAGGCTTGGTTTAGACTAGAACCAGCACTTGTGACTAGTACTTTGAACTACTTTCCAACTTTGCATACTGATTTGAATAATTGCTACTCCTTTGCTACATACTAACCTTCCAACCTCCACTTCCTACTAACTCAACAGGTACCGTTTCCTCGCAATCGTTGGGCTATTCATATGTGAGAGTATCACGAACCAGCCACCGGTTGTACCACCACCTTGCTGCATTGGTAAGGCGTTGTGAGAGAGTGACTCGTGAAACTCCAGAACCAAGTAGTCCATAGGGACATACACACTGTGATTTGTTCTTTGTTTTTCTACTAACAATGGCAGGGTCACGTGGATCTACATATGGCGGAAACAACAACGACCACTCTTTGGAGCATGCGGGTGAGGGGTCTCTCACACCTCGCACGAGAGAGCTCGTGCGGCACATTGAGCACTTGCTCGATGAGAGCGTACACAATGTATTGGATAAGATCAACGACAACCTCGTGGCGCTCTATACACATGTTGCGCTCCTCGAACATTAGCCACATACTGAAACAACGACCCAGGGTGAGCCAAGAGTAAAGGAGTCTCCTGCTCGCCGCACACCACCTGCTGCCCGCTCTTGGGCAGGTGAGGTGGAAGAAGAAGACGTGAACAACTACACTACTGATACAGAAACCGATGGATTCAATGTTCACAATGATCGAAACCATCGTCGGTTTTGTCAAAATCATCAAGGTATGGGAAGAAATAAATGAGAGGTACGTGACCATAATGATGCATTTGGTAAAATTAAATTCATTATGCCTCCTTTTGCTGGCAAAATATGATCCTGATGCTTACCTCACATGGGAGCTTACCGTAGAATAAAAATTTACTTATCATGAATTCCCTGAAGATAAGAAAGTTCGGGCTGCTACTAGCGAGTTTTCTGATTTTACGTCTATTTTGTGGAGCTAATATTTTTGTACTAATCAGAACATACCTAGAACATGGAATACTTTGAAGAGAGCAATGCGGTATAGATTTGTACCTTCATATTCTTCTTGTGATTTGCTTAATAATTTGCAATGCTTAAGACAAGGTAGTAGTTCTGTAGAGGATTATTATCTAGAATTGTAAACTGGTTTGTTGTGTTGTGGTTTAGAAGAAACTGAAGATACTAAGATGGCTAGATTTTTGGGAGGTTTACACTGTGAAATTCAGGATATACTTGACTATAAAGAATACAATTCTATCACTCGTTTTTTTCATATTGCTTGTAAAGTGGAGAGAGAGGTACAGGGACATCAATCCAGAAATAAAAGAAATTTTGCAGGTCGCACAACTCAAGGGCAATCAAGAGCACCATTTACCCCCTCCAGCCGAACACCTGCATCTACGAACTCCTCTAACAGCCGGCGTCCATCTACATCCACTATACCATCCCGCGCATCGGAAACGAGCAAGAGCATGGTACAAGCCCTGCACAAAGTTTGTCTTCGGGTGCTTCAACGGGTAGAGCACGAGAAACATAATGCCATCGCTACAAGGGCTATGGACACATGATGCGGGATTGCCCTAGCAAGCAGGCTCTCTTGATAAAGGATAATGGTGAGTATACTTCAGCTAGTGACATTGAGGAAGAATATGCTATGCCTGCAACTGATCTTCTAGGTGATGACCAAGAATCTGAGCGCGACGAGGAACAGTATGGTGCTGAAATTTTAGATAAGTATTTAAACCTTATAGTGAAGCTTGTACTTAGTGCACAAATGAAGCGTGTTGAGCAGAATCAACGCCACAGTTTGTTCCAAACAAAGCTTGTCATTAAAGAGCATTCATGTCGAGTGATCATTGATGGAGGAAGTTGCAACAATTTAGCGAGCATGGACATAGTTGAGAAGCTTGCATTGATCACACAACAGCACCCTCACCCATATTACATTTAATGGTTCAACAATTGTGGCAAGTTGAAGGTAACTCGCATTGTGATAGTGCATTTTTCTATTAGTTCTTATCATGATTATGCTGATTGCGATGTAGTACCTATGCAAGCATGTTCTTTGTTATTAGGTAAGCCTTAGCAATATGATAGAGATACAGTGCATCATGGTAGAACTAATAAGTATACTCTCATGTTTAATGAAAAGAAAATCACTTTACTACCAATGTCTCCTGAAGCTATTTTAAAGGATGAAGTAGAGAGAGCTAATAGAGAAAAGGAGAGTAGCAAAAGTGAAAATCAGATTGTAGTTAAAGAAATTGTGCACCCGAAGAAGAATGAACCTAGTGCTAGGAAAGGTGAAATTAAATTGAAAGGTTATGTTTTCCTTGCTACTAAATATGATATTTCTGAGATGGAAGATAGCAAATCTGATTGCTATGCCTTAGTGTGAAAAGAAGCCTTGTTTTCCTTTCTCGATATGCCTCCTTTGTCTACTGTTGTTGCTAACTTTTTGCAGCAGTTTGCTGATGTGTTTCCAAGTGACATACCCCCAAGGCTGCCTCCAATTAGGAGGATTGACCATCAAATTGATTTAATTCCAGGAGACTCGCTTCCCAACCCTGTGCTATATAGAACCAATCCCGAAGAGACTAAGGAAATTCAATGTCAAGTGCAAGACTTGCTTGACAAAAGGTATGTACACGAAAACCTTAGTCCTTGTGCTATCCCTGTGATTTTGGTACATAAGAAAGATGGATCATGGCGTATGTGTGTTGACTATAGAGCTATCAATAATATTACCATTCGATATCGTCATCCTATTCCTAGGCTAGATGATATGCTTGATGAATTAAGTGGCTCTACTGTGTTTTCTAAGGTTGATTTGCGTAGTGGGTATCACCAAATTCGCATGCAGTTAGACGATGAATGGAAAACAACATTCAAAACTAAGTTTGGATTATGAGTGGTTGGTCATGCCTTTTGGGTAAACTAATGCACCTAGTACTTTCATGAGATTAATGAATGAAGTTTTGCGTGCTTTCATAGGACAATTTGTTGTGGTATATTTTGATGACATATTGATCTATAGCAAAACATTAGAGAAACATTTTGAACACTTGCGTGCTGTTTTTAATGCTCTACGTGATGCACGTTTGTTTATTAACCTTGAGAAGTGTGCCTTTTGCACCGATCAAATATCATTTCTTGGCTATGTTGTTACTTGACAAGGTATTGAGGTTGATCAAGCCAGGATCGAAATTGTACAGAGTTAGCCGACTCCTAACACGGTCACACAAGTGCGGAGTTTTCTCGGACTTGCTAGATTTTATCAACGCTTTGTCAAAAATTTCAGCACCATTGTCGCACCGATGAATGAGCTTACGAAGAAAGGTGTTCTTTTTGTTTGGGACCCTAAAGAAGAACAATCGTTTTAGATTTTGAAAGATAAGCTTACACATGCACCACTTCTCCAACTTCCTGATTTTGGTAAGACTTTTGAGCTTGAATATTGTAACAGCCCAAATTTTAAATTTCAGTTGAAAATAAAATTTTAATTATTTTGTGGATTTTCTAAAAAAATTAAAAGCTTTTCCTTAGTTTTTTTAAAGCTAAAATAATGTATTTGCAAAATCTATAACCAATTGTAAGTTAGGATTATTTTATCTAAATACAAAATGCCCTAGAGAATTTATGTGAATTTCCTCATATTTTTTGGATTTTATTTGCTATTTTCTAAAGCCTTTATGAATTTGTGAAATTATTTAAATTAGAAAAGGAATAAAATTCGCCAAAGATAGTACAGCCCGAATCCTCCCAAACCAAAGATGCATCGCTCGCTCGACCAGTTCCTCCCGCTATCATCATGGGGCGTCCGATCAAAATCAAGTAATTATCGTGAATTATATACGATCGAGAAAAATCTAGCCACCCTTCACAAAGGGGCTAGCACTAAGGCAATTTCTGTTGCGTCTATAGACATGGGAATGAGACCCATTGGAGTTACAACTCAACAGTAAATCATACCTACTTGATTGGAGATCCCGTAACTTAGGCAATGAGAAAAACAAGTTGATGTTTGAACAAGAGAGTACATTTTAAAATATATGTACCCGTGTCCTAATAGACAGAGTACTCTCATCTGTATGGAAGGGTGGCTTAAAGCCTTAATGTATTCTAGTTTCCAATGAGGAAAAAATGTATTAGCCTACAGGGTACCTAAAATGAATACACCTACTTGAGTTTAACTGTGAGGTCACAGTTCACGAGAATAGGGCATTCTCTAGAAAGCTCATGAGCAGATAAGGGAGCATGACCAAATAATGCTCCGTTTAGGCGAGGTTCTTTAACAGCCTAGTATCAGTTGAGATTTCTAGTGAAATCTAATCACAAAAAGCTGCGAATTCAAGGCATAGTACATTCATCAGCAGTGAGAAGATGAATCTTGTCATTCTAGGTGCGAGTTCAACCCGTACGGGACTTACACTAAAAGACTGGTATATTAACAATACTTTAGCATAATATCTTTGATATCCTTTTGTTTCTTGCTTTGGAATTGGTGGGAGATTATTGGAAATAGGCCCATATGAGTGAGGCCTATTTTCTATAATTTCAACGCATGTATGGTTTAGTACTATATGGCAAGGCAAGGTGGAGGTGACCAACATATAAGGTGGGGTCCTTGCTACTCTTTGAAATATGTGACACATGGATGAGGGTGGCACAAGGAGGGCTTTGGCTAAACACACACACGTGCGCACGCACGTGCGCGCGCATTTGCTTATTTTCGCGTGACAAATCGCATGACGTGTGACTTGCGACGCGCGATCCTGCCGTGACACTTGGCAGACCAATTCCACTTTATTTTTGCTGAACCACACATCTCTCTCTCTCTCTATTGAATGAGATTCAAATGTTTGAATTTGAGGCTTTATTGGGTGATGATGACAGGCAGTTACCAGTGGGTAAATGGCTGGTTAAGTGTGTCAGTTACCAGTGGGTAAATGGCTATTTAATTAGTTAGTTCATAGTTTGCATCTCTATATATATGCCTGGAGACGTCCAGAGCATTGCGCGTAGACGAACTGCCTCCATTCCTTCTTTTCTTCCTCTGAAAACCTATGATGTGGGATTGCACTGTCCGAACCTTGTCGACTCTTCTTCTCGGCGTGCACCGTGAAGAAGGGGAGCGGTGTCTCCGAGCCGTTGCTACCGCGAAGACCGCATGGCGGCAATAAGGTTTCTGGGCAGCGCACATCTACGCGACCGCTCGTGTTGCTGATTCATCATCGAGTCTACACTGCATCGAGTATGCATCTGCGCAGCTTCCTGTTCTTCATCGAACTCATCTGTATGTCTTTCGTGTGACCAAGTAACTTGTTTACATTCTGTTTTTTCTTATATTGTGAAGTACAATGAGTTGCTTGCTATTAGTATTGATTTATGCATCTTTAGTCTTTTGCAATATCTGTCTTCTATTAAAATTTAGAATTAAAAAATTGCCCTCATTTTCTACATCTACATCTACGTCTCTTCATCTTCGGTTTAGGCTAACAATTGGTATCAGAGGCTGAGTTCTTGATCGGGTGTTCCGCCATCTCACTTCATTATTCGATACTCACGAAAAGCAATTATGTTGTATGAGAAATCAAGATGAAGGTGTACATGCGCACTTAAGGACTGAGGGACGTGGTCAAGGACAACAACGTCGATGTGCGCAAGGATCAGATGGCCTTGGCGGCCATCTATGGAGGCATTCTAGAGGAAACACTCTTCCTTCTGGCGCAAAAGGAGATAGCCAAAGCTGCGTGGGAGGCGTTGAAGATGGTGCATCTTGACGCCGATTGTGTCAAGGAATCGCGAGTGTAGACCCTCAAGAGTGAGTTCGAGGGGATGCGCATTAAAGAGGTGAAGTCAATTGACTACTTCGTCATGAGGTTGACGACCATTGTCAACCAGATCCGAGCCTTGGGGGACAAGATGAAAGAAAGCTATGTTGTGAGAAAGTTCCTTTGGGCATTCCCTAGAATTTTTTTACAAACCGTCTCCACCATTGAGCAGTTCGGCGACCTCAAGGTAATGACAGTTAACGAGGTTAATGAGGTGATCGGTCGCTTGAAGGAATACGAGGTACAGATTCGAGGGTCTAGCAGTAGTAAAGATGAGCACCTGCTATTAACTTTCGCCCAGTGGGAGGCCCGATTGTCGAAAGGCGAAGGCGAGTGCTCCTCCGGCGGCTCTAACGGCGGTGGTGGACGAGGCCGCAAGAATCAGAAGTATCAGAGCTATGGCGAAGGATGGGTGTCCCTGTAGTAGATCGAGGAGGATCCAGCGGCAGGTAGGACTGAGAAAAAGCTACGGCCAGGCGGCGTAGTGAGGTGGCTTGCTCGGCAGGCGGCGAGGGCGAGCACTAATGGAGGTGTGGCGACCTATCATACATCGACACCTAGAGGTGACCAAAGTGCAATCTAGTCGGCAAGTGCATGCATGTAGTTGAGCCCATGCATATAAGAGCAGTAGTGCTGAGTCATGTGTGTATGCATGTTAGTACACTAAGTTAGTTGTTTGCATGCATGTGTGCATGTGGAATAGATAATGGCGCACGTTGAATCAGGCGTGTACTGTGCATGAGTTATTGTGTGCGTCCAAGTGCTCGCGGGTGTAAGCTCTGGTCCGACTCTCCGTCGCCGTCGAGTCGTGTCACCGGGGGAGAACAATTAGAGCCGAGGCAACAAGAATGGAAAATTCGACAAGGCAAAAGTGAGGTGCTACAATTGCCACGACTATGGGGCACTTCACTTTCGAGTGTTGTAAGCCGAGGAAGGATAAAGCAGATGCACATTTAATTGAGGCTAATGCTGAAGATGAACCAGCATTGCTATGATCCTAAGTCGATTCCGTGGAGTTGAGTCTAGGACGTTGAGGAGATGTGCTCGCCATTCTGAGTCGAGTCCATAGATTGAGTCCG
This sequence comes from Hsuehochloa calcarea, assembly GCA_036346395.1. NCBI lineage: Eukaryota > Viridiplantae > Streptophyta > Magnoliopsida > Poales > Poaceae > Hsuehochloa > Hsuehochloa calcarea. The sequence continues at coordinate 29,250,825 of CM070611.1, forward strand.
AGATGTTGAGGATATGTGTTCCCCGTTCTGAGCCGAGTCAGTAGAGTTTAGTATGAGATGTTGAGGAGGTGTGTTCTCACCGTTCTGTGTTGAGTAACAGTTGGCAAGTCGTAGTTGACACCGACTGTCTCAATAAGTAAGTACACAAATTTCAGTGAGTGATTGTTAGTAATCTTTGTGCATATGGTATATCTAGATTTTATGAAGATTTTATTTTGCGTAGTTCTACAAAGATTTAGGCGATTCATTATGGATACTAGAGTTTGTGTGATATCCCTTCAGGATACGTAGAATCATTTTCAGATATGAACAGTCATTTGCTCTTAATGAAAGGGCGCCCTTGTAATCAGTTTTAAGTAATAGAAAAAAAAAGAAAACACTGCAGTAGTAAATTGTATACGTAGGCAAACAAATTTTGATTTTTGAACGACTGATGAACTGAAAATGACTAGTCATGCAAAATTCAATTAAATCAGAAGTGTGATATAAATTCGCTTATTTTTTTTCGACCAATAAGATGTATCATTAATTACTGCCTTCAGAAAGAGATCAAGCAATGTTATTGCTATCAATGGAAAATAAGAAATGAGAGGACAATAAAAAAGGATGCAATTTTACTCATACTATCCATATGAACTCAACACGATATGATAACAATTTGCCGATTGAAACCCTGTTGTTCATAAAGCTCCTGAAACCCCTACAAGACTAAAGACAGTACGGTGATTATCTAACATGAAGGGAACACGATGGCTTAGGCCTTGTTTGGAAGGGTCGGGATCGACCGGGATCAAGGATCGAGCCACGGGGAACATCCCAGCGGTGTATTTTTTCCCGGTCCAATCCATTTCGCTGCTTGGACGAGTCCCGGGATCGGAAAATCCCGTCGTGTTCCAGCCCAATCCACGGGGATATATACACTCGCCTCGCCCGCGTGGTTTCTTCCGCGTCGCTGCGCTCGTGAGTCAGCTTCTCCGAACGGTGCCGCCTCCCCCTTTCTCCCCTTTCTTCCTCCGCCCGACATTGCCGCCTCCCCGACGCCTCCTCAACAAATTTCAGGTAGACAGCCTCCGGCAACCCAGCCTCCCTCCCTCGGCCTCCGCCTCGCAGCAAAGCGCCCCTCCCCGCCTCCGCCTTTGCCTCCCCTTTCCTTTCACCGCCTGCTGCTCTGCCTCTCAGAGGTAGCTCCACCAGGATCGAGAGGGTGGTGGGCCTATGGGGGTGGCCGAGGCCAAGGCGGAGGGGGATTGGATGGACGAGAAGGGAGTCGGGTCTGAGAGTGGGAGTGGATGCACATTTTGTGACAAGTGCTGTCCATTTTGGTTCTTAGCTTGTCTTCCCATGCTCTGTTGTCGCGAGTTGGACCGCTCAGTGTTCTGTGAAAGCATTGTTATTTTGCCTTATAGAAATTATCTTGTGAGATTGATTTTAAAGTGATGATTCTTTATAAGTATTTGTTTCAACACTTTTCATGTTTAATTTTCAGGCTTCAGAGTAGTATGATTGAAACCATGGAAGCTGTGGAGATGGAGAAACAGCGACATGACAACACTAGAATGGAAGCCACTCTTTTCATGTTTAATTACCTTGCACGGTTGGCTAAGCTTGAGGTATCACCACTCTTTAGAACTTTGCTTCACTATTCTTCCCGCCTCGCTTCACGATAATGCAATATATAGCCTTTTGGCTTTTGTGGTAGAGAATAGTATTTGCATTATGATTGATAAGGTTAATATATCAAACGGAAAGGAACATGCATGCTATGTCAAGCGTTAGAGACCACATTCAATGGTCGTGGATGAGGTTATCTTGGTTTGAACATGTTTAGAAGAGTTTCATTATGTCCAAATTAGTGCTCCAGCTTTGCAAGATGTATAAATAGTAGTACCGATATGATGTTTGGTCCAAAGAAGATGTCTAAGTAGTAGTATTGATATGATGTTTGGTCCAAAGAAGACGCCCTGGTTTGCTCCAAGATTGATATGTATTATTATTATCTCGCTTGTTAATCGGACATGGCACTTGGTTACTTGTTAACTGGACATGGCACTTGGTTACTTGTGTTTATACCGATCGACTAGTTTATTTCTTCATAGACATAATGCTTCAGAGGTTGGTTGAACTAATGACTAGGAATGTAGTCAAGCATTTCAATGGTTGCTTCAGTGGTTGTAGGAGTTTTTTTGCAAAGAAGATGATGTCATGCTAGCAGAGTAGCGCTTTAAAGCCTTGGTACCAGCAGCTTTAAAGCCGCTTGATCCCGTCCGAGAGGTCCATATTTGTTTGTCATTGCACTCTAGAGCTTAGCCATGTCAGTCACCCAGTCTTGTAGAAATTGATTTGCACCGCAAAAGGCGAGAGTTACAAATAACAACAAATAAATCCGAATCGTTTTCACATGATTACATCCGAATGGATGTACAAATTCACAGGAGGTTGGTTGAACTAATCGATGTGTTTCTCTAGATTCTTTAAAAATTTAATCATCCACCATGAGCACATGGTACGATCAATCAATTCACAAATGATCACATCCTATCCCGACAATATCTATATACATGGTATTTATATTCTTCTTTGGGACCATGGTATTTTGATTCTTCTTGTGATGTAAATGCTTCTTTGCGTGTAGAAGATAACGCCAAGGAGATAGCGGTACAAGCATCTCTAGACCATCCAAGAGAGGTGACAATGCTGGTAAGAATTTTTCATAGCTCTGAATGGATGTACAATAATTTAGATTCACTCAACCATTTTTTGATGGATTCACCGCTAGATTGCCACAATGCATAGGAAACAATGCTCAGTATAGTTGCTTTCCTCCTCCAACAAAGAATTTGGTTTAATATCATACTGCTTTCATATCTTGACTTAGCTATTAAAGTTTGCATGCTACTGTTGAAGGATTTGGTATGCAACTCATTCTGTTATCTTTCAAAATTCTTCTTCAGGAAAACATTGAATGCAAAGCTTGATAATTCGCTGATTGAAGGGGAGTTCCTGAGTTGAGATTATAGTTTGAGATAATAGATGAGTAATCTTTTTTGTACGAGACAATTTGTAATATAAAATACTTTGATCTTGAGATGAACTCTTTGTTTGTCATTTGAACTTTACAATTTTTTGGATTTTTTTTTCAGAAATTTCTGATTATATTAGAATTTTCTAAACTAATTTTTGAATTTTTCTATATTATTTTTGCAATTTATTGATTTTATTTCGATTTTTTGGAATTTTTATGATGTTTTCAGAATGTATGGTTTTTTTAATTCATTTATATTGATTTTATTTCGAATTTTCTGATAACTTTTAAATTCAAAAATTTAAATAGGTGTTATTCCTTCTAATCCAACCATGATCCAAACAATCAATCTTTGCTCCAATCCCCCCTTGGATAGGTGGAAGAGGATTGGATAGGGATTGGGTGGTGGGAGGGGGATTAACCCAATCCCCTCTTGGATTATCCTCCATATGGATTAGTTCCCTAACTTGCCAAACAAGGCCTTAATGGGAACGGATAGAAGGGGAGATCGGTTGCAGTGGCGAGCGACCATGGCATGACGGAGCTCAACGAGGAGCGACCATGGCATGACGGACTATGGAAAATAAGAAACTCACTTGAGTGATGGGGACACAGGAATTAAGTCAATTTGGTGTTCAATTCCTCTAATAGGTGGCAGTCCCAGAGGTATCTCAACTGGAAACACATACTCAAATACCTGCAAAAGGTTAGTGACAGCAGAGGGCAAAGAGCTATATATATCAACAAGTGAAAATAAAGCATATTTGCATATGAAAGCACAGCAAGACATATCATTATGAAAAATTTCAGCAAGATCAGATTTGGTTGACACAACCCTTTAATTTAATTCCTCGGTCCTATAACGAGGTGCTAACCTCTCTTTCTTAGGTAGGAACACATTCTTCACTACTTGCTGATTTTCAGATTCATGTTCAAGTTCTTTCTTCTCATTTTCAGTTAGCTCTTTATCACAATTCATAATTTTCGTAGGTGTCAAAGGTAGCAAAGTTATTTTCTTTCCTTTTTTTGCATAAGAGAGCACTTATTACTTCTACCATGATGAGTTGCATCGGTATCAAATTCCCATGGACGACCTAGTAAAAGTGAAATCAAGAATATCATGATAGGAACCAATGGAAAAATACACTCTCACAAATTGTGTTACTTTCACCTTACCGCGGTTGTTGAACCACTGAATGTGGTATGTGTGAGGATGCGCATATGTGGTCAAACCAAGTTTCTTGACCAATCCTGAATTCACCAAGTTATTACAGCTCCCGCCATCAATTATGACACGAACACGACAATTCTTGATGATGAGGAATATCTGAAATAAATTATGACCATGTAGCTTCTCCTCTTTCTCTTTTTGAGTGCTCAATACTCGCTACACAATTATGGTCCTATAATTCGCCGTAACAGCGGCACCTAAAATTTCCTCACCATCGCTATCTGCCTCATGATCATCATCATTGCCTGCAAGGTTAGCTGCAAGAGCATATTCATCCTCAACATCACTAGTACTTACATAACCACGATCTTCTGTCGCAATGTACGCCCGCTGACTTGGGCAATCTCGCATAAAGTGGCCCGTCCCTTTATAACGGTGGCACGCAATGTCCGTCGTACGGCCTGTGGAAGCAACCGATGAAGAGCTCTGTGCTGGTGCCTGCACACTAGTAGATTTACTCGTCTTGGGTGCGCGTGACGGTGGTGGCGGTGCTGCTGAACGCGTCCTACTCACAGAGGGGACAGCAGATCGAAAAACAGGAGGTGGGGCTGTCTTGACTTGCCCCGACGTCAATCTCGATGTAGACGTACTTCCAAAGTTCCTCCTAGTCCTTTGTTGCCTACCATGCAATTCATTTTCTGCTAAACAAGCAAACTGGAATAACCTATTGATATCGTTATACTATTTGTAATCAACTGTCCTGAATTTCGCTCCTTAAGCCCCAATAAAAATGAACCATCTTATCCTCCTCATCCTCTACAACATTACAACGGAGCATGCCTATTTGTAGTTCTTGATAATATCCCTCGATAGATCTATTACCTTTGTCTAAGCGCTGCAATTTCTTACGCATATCATGTTTAAAAGTAGGAGAAACAAATCTAGCATGCATAGCTACGTTCAATCTATCCCATGTATCAGGTGTTAAACCAGAATTAATTACTTGATTCCACCAAATAATAACAAAATCTTTAAATTCACTAGTAGCTTGTTTGACTCTATGCACTTTAGGAACTAGATTGGCATTAAATTTTTGTTCAACTGTCATCTCCTAATCTAGATAAATTTCAGCATCATAAACACTAGCAGAAGATGGTATGATAAATTTAACTTTAGCAAATGGGTCATCATTAGCACGAGCATTGTGGTGCTGAAAATTATTACCTCCCATACCGTGATGATTGTGATGTAGGCGGTGTCGTTGACGTGCATCTTGGGTAGCAAGAGCAGCGCCAGTGTCGCGGTTTTGTCTCTCATTATCATCTCCCTCCTCAAGATCTTGGCATGCATTGTGATCATACTTACGTCCATTGTTTGGTGGCCGATTCACCATTCTTTCAAGGTGTGTAGTGAGTGCTGCAATACTATCATTGATGGAGCGCTGCAATGTAACCGTCGTAGCTTGAGCCTTCCTATCGATGTCCTCATTAATGGTAGTGCGATGTTCATCCAAGAGCATCATGAGCTCTCACTTTACAAAACACTCTTTCTCATCAGACGTCTCACCTGTCATGCTTAGTAGAAAATAAAAGACAACACAAATGTATTATCCCTATCAACTACTATGTGGTGGAAGGTGGAATCACACACTCTCAAGCATCTTACCACACTCTTACAAGTGTTCTTACCAATGCAGCAGGTGGTACAGCTGGTGGCTGGTTCATAATACCGTGTCGAGCGTGGGTTCGATTGTAAGAGGGGACATGTTCTGATCAAGAGTATGTGGAGCTTAGAAGGCCTCAATATGGTAGCAATGATCAGTAATAATCAGATCAGTTAATGCAAGTTGAAAAATTGTTCAGAGTACTAATCAAAGTTGCTGATTCTAGCCAAATCAAAGCTAGCTAATCGAAGCCCTACTAAGAGATGTGTATGTACGCACACGCAATGATCAATGTGACTTCATGTAAGCAATGAAAAATCTCACAGCAAGTGATGGGAGAGACGCTAACCAATCTACTCAAACTTCTTTGTAGGGCACAAGATTGTTTGCACGACGTAGAGCACAAAAGACAACAATATCGGTATCGGTGCAATGGAAACAACCCTCTAGATTGAATAGAAACAACAACTAGTCTCAAACGATGAAAAAGCAAAGCTTTGATTTCCGCCGAGATCTACAACTTCGCAGTTGAGATGAACCACAAATTCCTAAGGGAAGATTGAACGAACGGCAAAAATAGAAATCGAACACCGCGATGTGATTTCAAGGCTAAAGATGGCCGATTTTGGGAAGCTTGAGGGTATGCGACTGTCGTTAGCTTTTCAAAAGCACAAAACGCCAAATTCGACTCCGTGTGTAAAAGTTATGCCTGCTTTACTAAAGGGGTGTCGAAACGGACTTGAATTCGTTTACCCTCAATTGAAACTGCTATAACTTTTGATCCCGTAATGCACTTTCTCAACTTTTTGTGGAGGCTTTTGGATGTATGAAGGACGGCTCCACCAATTTTCACTATTTCTCGAAGGTTTGATGCACTTTCCAAATTTCGTAAAAGATGGACTCTCTCTTTGCCTTCTTTTCCTTCTTTCTCTTTTTTCTCCGAACAACCAAATCAATTCTTTCTTTCCTTCTTCTCGAAAACCAAAACAAATCTCTCATTCTCTTGCAAACCCAAACTAGCAGAGGCCGCGGCCAAGGTACATAGCAGCGGTAGGGGATGGCAGCGGATGTGGTTGACGTGACGGAAGTTTTGACACAATGATGAAGCTACACAAAGGAACACGAAGATCAAACTAGACGATGACGAACTAGACTCTAACTAAAACTAGAAATCAGCAACTAGACACGATGATTCAATCAAAAATTCAACAAGAAAAACTAAAAAGAAAAATTGCAATGGCTCAAAAGGGTGATGGGACAGCTGAAGAACACTATGAACAATTATTTTTGTGGGGCTAATTTTCCAGAGTTTTTAGGACGATGAATACAAACTAATCTAAAAGGGGAAATTTTGATTACCTAACGGGCAACCATTACTCTGATACCACCTGATGTGACGGTGGCCCGATCTTTTGAAATGTACTGATAAGTCGATTATAGAGAACACGACGTTGATGATCCAAAGGCTCCGACCAAAACAGATCGAACCCCTGGCAATCACTACACCACTACTCCGATGGTTATCAACCGTTCTGAACGCAGTTGACCTCGGTAAAAAGGCTATCTCATGCAAGCGAATTGTGAACACAAGCTAGAGAATAGAAGATGCAATCTGAAATTGTATTGCGAATAAAGATTAAGTTCATAACTTGGGGTTGCTCAACCGAACGTGCAGTGAAACTACTAACCAGAATAATCTCTTAAGAAAAACCCAATGAAAACTAAAGGGGTGCGACCTCCTTAAATAGGGGAGGGGGAAGCCGCACTTGTTGAATATATAAGCATTTTTTGAATTACTTTAATCCAGAAATATACTAGATGAATCATGAACAATATTCTAGCCTTTTGCATAAGATAGATAAACATGAACACCATATCATACCAATTTCTAACAGAACAGAAACTAGCATTTCTATCTCAGTGTTCAAAACAATAACATAAATTAAAGATAAACATAGTACAAGGATTAGATTGATATACCCAGAACCAGTTGAAGGAGCAGCAGCAGGAGAAGAGTTGACGAGATTGTCATTCGCCATGGCGTAGTGGACGTAGACGTGCAGTTGATGTAGATGAAGCAGAAGATCGGATGATGAGAAGCAGCAAGCAGTCGCGCGAACGCTCCCCAAAACCTTATTCGCCCTCGCCGTAAGCCTTCAAGGACGGGTTCCGGAGGCTCGCTCTCCCGTTCAACTGCATACGAGCCTCGCGGATGGAGATCGCCAGAGAAAGCAAAGAAAACGTGGAGAGGAAGAGTCTGCCTCGGGCCACGTGCTCGCCAAAACAGTTCATCGTTTTTTAATGGTCCACAAAAACAAAGAGACTGAAACTGCCGCCATCAACGATGCTAATAAAGCAGCCACTAGTAATCGAACCGCTATCGCCAAATCCGCTTGTTAATTCTATTACTGCGAGTCGGTGCGTTTTGATTTCCGAATAGATAAAGAAAAACACGCGGCGCAAGACGCAAGACGCCACCGCTTCACGCACGCGCGCGTGTGTTGACTCTCTCCAATTCCACAAGGGGGTTACCATGATCTACCTTATAAAGTGGTGTAACTCCCCACTAATACTCTATGTGGGACTAAACAGTTTTAGCACGTGCACATGGGCCTTTGAGATTTTCCAGGAATTAATTAGAGTTAAAATTGGGCCAAGTCCGTATTAATTCCAACATCACTTATCTAAGAAAATAGATGTGGTACTATTCATGATGATGTTCACATGAACAGCATGGTTGTTTTACTATTCACATGAATAGTACCCATGAAAACGGCGGCCCAAGGGGGGAGGGGTCAGGTGGATGGCCGGCCCAAATAGCCTAAGTGGTGATACAAGGCCCTCGGTCCAAAAGGTATCGCAGCACTATGGATAATAAGCCTAAATTTGTCATCCCGATGAAGTAGACTTGAATGCAGCCGTATTGGTGGAGATGGACGAATTAGGTAAGTCCTTAATGTGTTCCTCTTGCCGTGAGTTGGCTCCTCCTCTCCATGATTCCTAAGAACAAGAAAATCACAAGTCTTAAGAAGTATCGAATTCTCAGCGGAAATATTATTTACTCCTAAAAATGAGTTTACCTGATAGTTGACTTGACGAGCACGTGCCCGAGTAATTGGACCTTACACACCATTCATGGCAGCAGCAAGAGGATTGTTCATATCAGTATAAGTGATGTCCTCATCAAGTAGTGTTGAGTCATGTGTCTATGCATGTTAGCACATTGAGTTAGTTGTTTGCCTGCATGTGTTCATGTGGAATAGATAGTGGCGCACGTTGAATCGGGCGTGTACTGTGCATGAGTTATTGTGTGTGTCCAAGTGCTCGCGGGTGTAAGCTCTGGTCCGAGTCTCCGTCACTGTCTAGTCGTGTCATCGGCGGAGAACAATTGGAGCCGAGGAAATAAGAATAAAAAATTCGACAAGGCAAAAGTGAGGTGCTACAATCACTGTGACTACGGGCACTTTGCTTTGGAATGGTGTAAGCCGAGGAAGGATAAAGTAGATGCACATGTAATTGAGGCTAATACTGAAGATGAACCGACATTGATCTGATGCTGAGTCGATTCCATGGAGTTGAGTCTGGGACGTTGAGGAGATGTGCTCGACAGTCTGAGTCGAGTCCGTAGATTGTGTCCAGGATGTTGAGGAGATGTGTTCGCCGTTCTAAGCCGAGTCTGTGGAGTTTAGTTTGAGACGTTGAGAAGGTGTGTTCTCACCGTCCTATATTGAGTAACAGTTGGGCAAGTCGGAGTTGAGACCGACTATAGCTCAATAAGTAAGTACACAAAGTTTAGTGAGTGATTGTTAGTAATCTTTGTGCATATGGTATATCTAGATATCAAAGTAGAAAACTCCAACACGTATCCATATATCTACGAACGACCGATGACTATAAACTCCAACACGTATCTTAATAAAGCATGCACGACACGGCTAATTATGATTACATCTTAATCATCGCAAGCATCAAGCATCATCACATTATGATATACCTACGTAGGATTTATAACAAAGCAATTGATCCAAGCAAAATTTATTTCTTGCCGTTGTACTTCTTGGCGGGACACATGAAAACCAACAGATCTAGCAAGCAGAGCCCGGCGACGAGCCAGAAGAACCGGTCCAGGTTCTCGGATCCGGATTTCGCAATCCAGAATTCTCTGTAAAACTGTTGTACTATTGCTTAGATCAAGAGATAATACTCACGATATATCACTTAATCATTTCATACGTAACGTAAACCAAACCATTCATTTAATACAACACATCAAAGTCAAGTAGACCGCATCGAGTCGAAGTTTTACGTATACGATCAGCCCAAATGGATACATTAAATACATAGCGGAAGTGGTAGTGGAAGCAAAAGAGGTAGAGCACATATCTCCACAGGCACGCGTCTGTGGTTGCCTATGTACAACAGAGATTATACAAAGACTTGGACAATATTGGTATACACGAGCACCAACATAGCCGCTAGACTAGGTGAAACCTAAACTACTAGAGACAACTAATCTCCACCATCTTCTTGGTCATCAGCGTCTGGATCCTCGAAATAAGCATAGTGTCCTTGGTCCATGGCTTCTGAGGTATGGGGGAAAGAGCGAGAGTGAGCACAAACAACTGTACTCGCGAGCCAACATACATAATGCAATATTTATATATGGAAGGCTTAAAAAGAATAGTTCGGGTTCTTTTATTTGCAAAAAATAGCATTTTCAATTACAATATTTAGAAACTCTTTGGGCTTAGTATTTTAACCAAACCACATTTTATTAAAGAGATATTGTGCAATATTTATAATGGCTAAGGTTATTCCACCTTATACTTAATTTTGATTAGGTACATCCACCTTATTAGCAATACTGGGTACTTCTACCTAGGAAAACCCAAAATCAAGGCTACGTCAGCTTGACGAGTTTTCATCCCACCCACAAATTAAGTTTTTATAAATAGAACTAACTCACACAAGTTCTCATGCCCGCCTTTGACCGTGGGCACGGCTGCTAGAACAGTTTATACTTTGCAGAGACTGTACACTTTACCCACCAGAGATAACCATTTGATATGTACACACGTTTCCTTAGACATGAGAATCAAAGAGATCATCAAAATGCCTTTACAATGCATCCCTCAGTGTTAGTTACACCCGCTAAGGTTTCATTTGATGGTGGTTACGCTCCCGCTACCAAGGCAACCGCAGACTGGGACCCCTTTTGGCACCACATGGAAGCTTACGGCAGCATCCCGACTGGTGTCCATGATGGCTTACGCCAACAACACGACTTGTGGGTTACTCAAGTGGTATAACTCACACTGGTGGATACAAATTATTTAGCCAGGTCGACACCACAATAGACTTGTGGTTGCACTGTTTTACATTGGGAGATCATCACAGGAATAAGCCCTTAAAGTTATTTGGGCGACACATACCACATTCCATAAATTCTCATGCTACGTCAAGACCAACCATCATATCATCACCCGCATGTAGTAACAACAAGTTATCGTGGTCTTTAGAACCATAAATTAGGTTATCTCAAACATTCCAGTCATTTACCCCCAATGACTGCCCAAAACTATTTTATGATTAAAAGATGATGATTATGGTAATAAATACCCTAGTACTTAAGCAAGACTAGCATGACTCTTAAGTACAACCTATAGCTAGTAAGTTTACCATTTAATTATCTAGGGTGACAAGGGTCGTGTGATTTAAATGTCAAAGGATGGTTAAAGATTTGACATACATTTGAATAATGAATTAAGCCTGCAATTTGATAATTTAAATAAATATAGATTTGCTCAAATGTAGGTTCAATATGATCAAAGTGTTGACTTATCTAGGTCAAAGGCAATGGGGTCTTGAAAGTCTTGAGCTTTGATCAAACTGGGGCTCTTCCACGCCTTCGAACTCTATTGGGACGATTGCATTGGAAAGATAGCAAACAGACAAACGAAGCAAATAAATACAAAAGAATTATCAAATGAACTCCAAATTGAACACAACCACTTCCAAAAGAAAGGTCTTGACTTTAGATAAATTTAGAACAATAATCAATGAAATCGGAGTTCGTATGAAGGAGAAAGAATACCTGAAAGTTTGAACTTTACATGAAATGATGAAAATCCTAAAAAAGAATATTCTAGAATATACTGTTTTGGTAATTCACATGCAAAGCCACTTGGTGTATGACAACTATGGCCCACATGGAACAGAGACAAGGAGAGAAAGAAAGAAATGAATCCGGTCATTGACATGTGGTACCTGAAAGCTAGAGAGACAGAGAAGGAAATATAGAGCACAAAAATAGGGGAAGGCTCGGGTGCAAGGGAGCATCGTCGGCACCAGACAGGGACTCCATTGGTGGTGGCGACATCACCAGAGGAGGTCCAGCACAGTGGTGGCGTGGCTAAAGGCAATGCACGGGCACTCGGGCGGCTTGGCAAACCGGCGGCGCTAGGAAGACAAGGGCGTGAGCACAGGCTATGCCCAGAGGTGAGCTCGGGGAGGCCGAAGAGTAACCGTTGAAGTGGGGCGACAATGGCCGACGGCACCAATGGAGGTGCTGCGGTGGTGGATAGCAAGAGGATGACCGAGAACATGAGATGACAGCGATCAAAATAGAAAAAAAACTCACCGAAAACGAAGACCGACTGACGCCTAAAAGAGGGGAACGACAAAATCTGGCAGCGACTGCAGTCCAAAAGAGAAATTAACTTGGGGGGAAGGTCCTCACGTCCTGGAACACGAGAGGATGGAAGTGGCAAGAGGAGGGCTCACTAGAGACGCCAGGAACGATGGTGGTGACACGATGGCTAGAAATTGCACTTGCTCTCCTTTGATGGAACCGGTGACAGAGAGGGGGAAATGGCAAGGAGGGGCAAGGGTGAGGCTAGCCTGGCTTTTATATCCGAGGGGGAGAGGAAGGAGCTGTTGAGGGAACTTGATGGCCGTGCGGCGGGCGTGGGCCGGGGGTACGCAGCGGTTAGAGGAACGAGGAGCAGGGGGCCTTGGTCAAGGGCACAGAGGCGGAGGTGCTCTCTGACACAGGCGGCGCAGCACAGCGTGGAGTGGGCGAGATAAGCAAATTTTGATTTTTGAACGACTGAAGAACTAAAAATGACTAGTCATGCACAATTCAATTAAATCAGAAGTGTGATTTAAATCGTTGATTTTTTAGTCCTCTGTATCATTAATTACTGCCTTCAGAAATAGATCAAGCAGTGTTATTGCTATCAATGGAAAATAAGAAATGAAAGGACAATAAAAGGATGCAATTTTACTCATACAATCCATATAAATTCAACACGATATGATAACAATTTGCCAATTGAAACCCTGTTGTTCATAAAGCTCCTAAAATTCCTACAAGATTAAAGCGGTATGGTGATTATCTGTCGGACCAGGATTTTGAAATCCTGGATCCTCTGTGAATCCACTACACTATTTCCAGGATCAGTAGATAGTGCTCACAGATATATCATTGAATCATTTTATACACGACGTAAACCAAACCAAACATTATATTATAGACATCAGAGTCACATAGACCGCATTAGGCCGAGTTTTACAATACGGGCCGAGTTTTACAATAAGGGCTGAATAGGCCAAATGATTACAACACAAAAGTAGCGGAAGCAGTAACAGAAGCAAAAGGGGAAAGGGCACATCTCTCCACAATTAAGCGACTATGGTAACCTGTATACGTCTGATATTACCCAAGAACTTGGATAATATTGGATATACGCAAGCACCAACTAAGCTAGCTGGACTAAGGCGAGACCAAAACAACTAAGTCTAAAGTACTCTTCATCATTGCCTTGTATGTCAACTTTTGGATCCTCATAGTAGGCGTAGTGTTATTGATCCACGAACTCTGAGGGTTTGGGCGGAAAGAGCGAGGATTATCACAACTTCCGTGCTTGCAAGCCAACACACAAAATACAACGATATACATACAAGTCTTAACAAGAATGGCTCGTATTTTTTTATTTGCTAAAAAAATATTTTCAATTATCATAATTAGAAATTCCTATCACTTAGCATTTTGACCAAATCACATTTTATTAAAGATTGTAATTATGCAATATTTATAATAGTGAAGGTTACCTCCATCTTATGCTTAATTTTAATTGGGGTTACCTCCACCAATTAACATCACTGGGTACGACTATCCAGAGAAATCTAAGTTTAGGGCTAGGTGAGCCCGGTACATTTTTAATCCCACCTATGACGGTTTTTGGAATAGAACTAACTCTAGTAAGTTCTAATGCCCGCCTTTGACCGTAGGCACGGCTGTTCGAACAGTTTATTAATCTGTAGAGACTGTACACTTTACCCACAAGAGATAATTATTTTGACATGTACACATGTTTCCTTAAACATGTAAATCAAAGAGAGATTACCACAAGGCCATTACAATGCATCCTTCAGTATTAGTTAAACCCGCTAAGATTTCACCTGAGAAGGGTTACGCCACATGCACTGGCCAACCCTTACCTGCACTCTCTTGCGCCCTACGATAACTTTCGATGTGCACCCAACGACTATGCCCATGATGGCTTATGCTAGTAGCATAGCGCAGCGGGTCCTCTAGGTCAACATGCACCCCAACCCATAACCAGAAAAGCCTATGACCCAGTGGGTCCTCCAATGGTACAACTTGTACTGATGGATACAAATTATTTAGCTAGGTCAACACCATTATAGACTTGTGGTTGCACTGTTTTTGTAGGACCGGAAAGGCGACTAGGGGGGGTGAATAGGCGCTTTCTCAACTTTTTCGCCTAAATCAAATTCAACACGAACTTTACTCCTTTAGCTATGAAAGCTAAGAAGATCAGTAAGCGCACAGTGGAAGCCTTGTGCTGAATTCGATAACCCCGATAACCACACGACAAAAAAGTGGAGACTTGATCTCAAAGGGCAGATCTGGGCACAGGCGGTCTGACCGGCTACCAAGGGCGGTCTGACCGACGGCTAACGAGCGGTCGGACCGGCTACTAACTGGCGGTCGGACCGGTGGACATCGGTTCGACCCGGCAGTACAGCGGTCTGAAAACACGGGCGGTCGGACCGCCGTTGCAACACCGGTCGACCGCCACCCGAATCAAAAATCAATCCCAAATCCAAAACGAAATTTGATCCAACTTTTGATTCAACCAATGAAACTTGACCAAATTTCGAGCACACCTCCCTAATGATATTAGAGACCTATTTCTAGCGACGATCCTTCAGATCCACTTCGCAGAATCGATCTCTCAAGGATTTAACAAAGAAGTGCACAAACCCTAGAAATATGAAAATTTTTGATTCAAGACTTGCTTGTGGGGGTTGATGGTCTAGATGATTCTAGGAGTACTCCCACACATCAAAGCAAGACAAAGTGGGTCAATAGACCAAGTTTAACCACTTGAATCAAGGAAGCACCAAATTCATCCAAATGAGAGAAGAACACAAAAGAGAGACAAATGAACTCTCAAGAAAGCATCACAAGATTGATTGATCTCACAAGATGCTTACAAAGCCACTCCCTCAAGGAGGACAAGAGCTCACCAAGGAGCAACCACAATCTCTCCCTCTCTTCCTCTCCAAACCCTAACCCTAGAAAAGGCTAAGGGAAACCAAATGAAAAGCTTCAAAGGGTTTTACATCTCCCCCTTCTCTATTTATAGGAGAGGCCTAGGGTTTCACTTTTGGGGCCCACTCACACATGGGACCCACACACAACATCTGTTGAAGCAATCGCCTGCTTCACCACGTGTAGGTTGATCAGCGGTTCTCATCACGTCGCCAAGCCTCTCTTGTCCGAATCCCATCGGAACCTCCCGAGACTCGCACCGATATCCGCACCGCCGATCCAACCGGGCCAGCCGAACCACCCGTTCGATCCATCTTGTCCATTCTCGCACCATGCTTGAGTCACACGACCACCCGCATCCATGATCGCTCGACCTCGCCTCTCCAAGCGTAGTCCCGATCCACCCACCGATGACGCCGCTTGACTGCAAACCACCGCACAAAGAATAGACAAACAAACCGCTTCCGAATAAGTTCTTCACAACTTGACCCACGTTAGCTCCGCAATGCAATATACAACAATAAAGCATTGACAACCATACATAAACCACAATCAAAACACATCAATGCAAACTTGGCTAACCTCCAAGTCAATGCGGTCGATCACCACAAGGCCGGTCCGACCGATTTCAGTCGGCCGGACCGATCCCACAACGGCGGTCGATCGGTCAAAAGACTTAGCTAAAATTCCACTTGAAAATCCAAACCTTCGAATTTTCAACTCAATAGAACTTTTGACTGGGAGCTCCAAAAATGATGCAACCACATCCAGGAGACTCCCCTCACCTGCCTGCACAACCTATTTTTGGATTAGCTCCAAAATCCACTTTTAGGTCAGCCGGTCCGACCAAAGAACAATCGCCGGCTCGATTGCTCCACAGCGGTCGACCGCCCTCACACCACCGGCCGATCACTGTGGTCCGACAAATTGAAGCAAACCCCGAAAACGTGAGATTTTGCAAACCAACAAAGCCATTGCCAATTGACTCATCATCCTGAGATCGTGCACATATCCTCACGATATCCACAATCTCCCCCTTGATGAACACATTGGCAATTTCCCAGAAAATGTAGTTTTTCAAATTGAAAAGTAAAACAAATCGCTGTTTTCGCATAAAGGCACAACTTGGTCCATAAGCAAGAAAAAGCCTAGGAACCACCAAGTCGGGCTTCGTAATAGTATAGGCAAGTGAGATAAGGCAATAAAAGCACAAAAGGATTCAAATTCCAGAAAGTAGCCAAAAATCTCACTTAGGTCCATAAGAAAGACAAAATATTCTATTTGACCTTTGATCATTGTGAGTCTTCTTCAATTGCAATTAAAGTCAGAAAAAGGCAATAAAACCCAGAGACTCAACTCACTATGATCACAAATTTTCTAAAGGCTCATTTTTTTGTGTGTTCTTTTATGTAAAACCAGTATTTTCTTCAATCCTTCTCCCCCTTTGACAATGAATTCATCAAGATGCAAGGGAAAAGAAAAAAGAAGATGAAATGACTTTATTTGAAATTTAGTAAAAAGGAGCCATGACCATTATCGAAGTAGACAGTACAAGAATTATACCAAGCCATATAAGGTGAAGAAGCTATATGCAATCATGGCAAAACATGTACTGCAAAGCTAAAACCAAGTTAGCAGAAATCTGAGATTAAAAGAATGAATACCATGAAAAGTTGCTCAATATCATAGTTTCACTAAAAGCAACCAAGAATGAGTCAAGCCATGTCTTATAAGTAAAAAGAGACTCAAAACAAGAACTGAGGTATTTTGAGCAATAAGAGTATTCTTTTGAAGCAAAACTCAAGCACTTAGCATTTTGAGCATTTTCTAAAAAGGATTTTTCCACTGTGCTAGATCTCAAGCCTTGCCGCGACCATCTCAAGCGATAAGCTTAAAAGAGTGATTTAGGTCATCCAAAACTCCCCCTGAGTTCATGCCTAGTGCAATGGCAAGCCGTCTCATGAGAAAGGATTGGTGAGATCAGTTTTTTCGCACAGAAAATCTCATTTTTCATTTGCTTGACTTAAGAAGATAAAAAGCTCATTTTTCATCTCAAAATAAGTTCAAGAGTCAATTCAACCTATATGACATGGCAAGAATCATAAGAGGATCACTAGAGCAAAACTAGTCACAAGATCCAACAAGACATGATTTGATTCAAATTTCTCACAGATATAAAGCTAGCAAGGTGAAAGCTAAGCTAAAACACGAAGAGCCATAAAAGAAGTCTAACAGACTATCACTTGATATGACAAGGTACAGAGTATGAAATCAAGCCATACAAGGATAATAATCAAAGCTCCACAAGTTTTATTATGCAATGCAAGACATTTGAAATGAAAATGCATTATGATACAATGAATGCAAAAAGAGCAAATTCCCTCAAAACATCCAAGCCTCAGTACTGGGATTTGAGATAAAAGATCTAGGTGTCCAGTACTGAGATGGACGATACCTGGGAGTAGAAAAAGAAGCAGCAGAAAAATGATTAGGCACAAAATCATAAGAATGCCCACGAGCACCACCTGGACCTCTCCAAAACGATCTACCAAAAGACCGATACTCCCCTGTCTAGGTGCTACCCGTGGTCTATCCTCACGATATCTAAAACCAGACTGCTGCCTGGACCCACCAAAGGAGTCAACAAAATTCTCTACAAACCTAGGCCTATATGTGGTACGCTGAATAGACTGCCTGGCTCTAGAGACTACAGCTGAAGAAGAGACTCCTCTAATGGATCTCAAAGTGCTCACTCTCTCTTTCCTTTCAATCTTTGCTCTCCGAAAGCAAAACTCAACAGTGTGGCCCTCTTTCTTGCAGAAGGTGCAATGGTACTTGACCTTTTGAGCGGTCCGTACAGGTGAAACAGAAGAACCTTTCTTGCTAGAAAGAGTTTGAGCAGAACCTACAGATTTAAAAGCAACCTTTGAAGTCTTAGAAGGTTCTTGCTCACACAAACCACTTTTCACAACTCTAGCAGTCTTTGGTGGGTGATTCTTGGAAAGCTCTAGGGATTTAAAACCTAGGCCACTGTTTTTCACACTCACCTTGGATTGATCTAGAATCAAGTTGAGTTTCTTTTTCCCACTAGAAAGCTTCTCAAGAGTCATTTTGAGGTAATCATTCTCTTTTGCCAAAACTCCACAATTGGAGCACTTTTAGAATCGATTGCCTCAACATGTTTGCTCTTAAGAAGGTCCACTTCCACTTTCGTGAGCCTCACAAGACACACAATAGGACTCTCCAATCCTATTCAACTGCTCCTTAAATTTGACTCTAAAAGCCTCTTGTATCTTACCAACAATAGTTTCAACTTCAGCATGCAACATACAAGAGGAAGAATCAATGACTTTCTTGGAAGCAGTAAAAGACATGGATCTTTCAATTTTAGCCTTTTCTTCAAGAGTCTTGTTTAAGGCTTCAATCTCAATTGTAAGCTTGGGACAATTTTCACAAGATGCAACTCTAGAGTAAACCAGTATTTCTGTCAATTCTTGCATCTTAATTCTATTATTCTTACAATGAGAGCATGTGTGACTTGCATCAAATTTTTGCAATTCTTTTAAAGAGCTATCCAGTTTTAATTCTAGCAAAGCACGCTTTGAGCAAGTTAACTAATAGCATCTAAAGCAAATACATCAAGCGGAATGGCATTCATGCAAACAGAACTAGACTTGAGAGACTCTAGTTCAGAAAGAGCATTTTTCAATTATTTTTCAACAGAGGAATGAGCATTATTCAAGCTTGACAATTCATTAAGCAAGCTAGAGCATGAATCACAGAAATCATCAGGATTAATGGATTTGAGCCTAACCACTTCTAGGTTCAAATTATCAATCATAGTATCCTGTTTCTTAATCAATTTAGCTTGCTTATGCAGTTTTTGTTCAGCAAGCACTAAAGCCCTTTTCATGTCAGGAAGTGAAGGGCATACCTCATCGGGATCACTAAAAGGATCCTCGCTGTTGGAGGAGTCGCTGTCGTGGCTGTTCTTAGCCATGAAGCACATGCCTGTGAAATCACGTGCCCTCTTCTTGCCGCTGGAGTCACTCTTGTCGTCCTCCGCCTCCGAGTCCACATCATCCATGCTCACATCCTCTAGAGCTTCAAGGACTCCTACCGACAAACTTGCGATAGTTTGTCTTCTTGTGCTTAGCATCTCTCGCTCGAGGATGCCTATGTGACTCCTTCTCCTCCTTGCCCTTCAGCTTGGGGCATCTAGAACGAATGTGGTTCGGCTCACCACATTCAAAGCATGTGATAGGTCCACCTCTCCTCCTATTTCTCACATTATTGTAAACTCTCGTGAATTTGGTGGATAGGAGGGCTAAATCATCTTCAGGTAGTCTCTCAAGTTGCTCATCGCTCAAAGAATGCAAAGCAGACAAAGAAAATCCAGATGAGCTAACATCAAAATAATCAGAATATCTACCCTTAGATTTGTCGACCACTAAAGCCATCGGCTCTGTCGTAGGGAGACGAGAGATAAAATCAATCTCATGCGTCTTCAACATCAAGTAAAGCTTATCCATGGTAAGCTCACTCATGACAGTGTTGTCATTTATGGCAGTGATCTTCATCCCCCAGACCTTCACATCCAAAGCACCCAAAAGTCGGCGTGCATTTTCGACTCGAAAAAACAAGATCAACAAATATGAGATCATGAAGAATTTTAGAGAATCTCCCCCACAGCTCATCTAAAGATTCACCAGGTCTTTGCTCGATCTTGGAGTAAGCTTTCTTTAGCTGATTCTGTCTCACTTCCTTGATCGCAGTGGACCCCTCGTGATAATCACAAAGAGTCCGCCAGATCTCATGAGCAGACAGCAAATGAGCAACACGCTCAAACTCCGATCGACTAAGGCCTTGAATCAAGAAATTCCGAGCCCTGCTGTTGTTCTCCACATCTGGAGTGATCAAATTGTCATCGGCTGGCACGACATAAGGGTTTTTCACCTTAAGCCAAATTAAATGCCCTTGAGCCTCGATGTAGGCCTGCATTCGGGCCTTCCAATAAGCAAAATCAACTCCATCAAAAACATGTGGTCTGATTGAATATCTGTCAGTCGCCATGGCTCCAAAGACCGGTTAAGATCTATGAGAAGAGCTAACCGGCTCTGATACCACTTGTAGGACCGGAAAGGCGACTAGGGGGGTGAATAGGCGCTTTCTCAACTTTTTCGCCTAAATCAAATTCAACACGAACTTTACTCCTTTAGCTATGAAAGCTAAGAAGATCAGTAAGCGCACAGTGGAAGCCTTGTGCTGAATTCGATAACCTCGATAACCACACGACACAAAAGTGGAGACTTGATCTCAAAGGGCAGATCTGGGCACAGGCGGTCTGACCGGCTACCAAGGGCGGTCTGACCGACGGCTATCGAGCGGTCGGACCGGCTACTATCTGGCGGTCGGACCGGTGGACATCGGATCGACCCGTGAAGACAATGGTTCGAACACGGCGGTCGGACCGCCGTTGTAACACCGGTCGACCGCTTCACCCGTAATCAAAAATCAATCCCAAATCCAAAACGAAATTTGATCCAACTTTTGATTCAACCAATGAAACTTGACCAAATTTCGAGCACACCTCCCTAATGATATTAGAGACCTATTTCTAGCGACGATCCTTCAGATCCACTTCGCAGAATCGATCTCTCAAGGATTTAACAAAGAAGTGCACAAACCCTAGAAATATGAAAATCTTTGATTCAAGACTTGCTTGTGGGGGTTGATGGTCTAGATGATTCTAGGAGTACTCCCACACATCAAAGCAAGACAAAGTGGGTCAATAGACCAAGTTTAACCACTTGAATCAAGGAAGCACCAAATTCATCCAAATGAGAGAAGAACACAAAAGAGAGACAAATGAACTCTCAAGCAAGCATCACAAGATTGATTGATCTCACAAGATGCTTACAAAGCCACTCCCTCAAGGAGGACAAGAGCTCACCAAGGAGCAACCACAATCTCTCCCTCTCTTCCTCTCCAAACCCTAACCCTAGAAAAGGCTAAGGGAAACCAAATGAAAAGCTTCAAAGGGTTTTATATCTCCCCCTTCTCTATTTATAGGAGAGGCCTAGGGTTTCACTTTTGGGGCCCACTCACACATGGGACCCACACACAACATCTGTTGAAGAAATCGCCTGCTTCACCACGTAGGTTGATCACGGTTCTCATCACGCCGCCAAGCCTCTCTTGTCCGAATCCCATCGAACCTCCCGCAGACTCGCACCGATATCCGCACCGCCGATCCAACCAGGCTGCACCGAACCACCTGCTCGATCCATCTTGTCCATTCTGCACCATGCTTGAGTCACACGACCACCCGCATCCATGATCGCTCGACCTCGGCTCTCAAGCGTAGTCCCGATCCACCCACCGATGACGTCGTTGACCTGCAAACCACCTGCACAGCAATAGACAAACAAACCGTTTTCGGAAACAAGTTCTTCACAACTTGACCCACGTTAGCTCCGCAATGCAATATACAACAATAAAGCATTAACAACCATACATAAACCACAATCAAAACACATCAATGCAAACTTGGCTAACCTCCAAGTCAATGCCGGTCTGACCGCCCCACAAGGCCGGTCCGACCGATTTCAGGCCGGTCGGACCGATCCCACAACGGCGGTCAGACCGGTCAAAAAGACTTAGCCAAAATTCCAGCTTGAAAATCCGAAACCTTCTGGAATTTTCAACTCAATAGAACTTTTGACCGAGCTCCAAAATGATGCAACCACATCCGTGAGACTCCTCACCGCTCAGACAACCTATTTTTGGATTAGCTCCAAAATCCACTTTTAGGTCAGCCGGTCCGACGGCAACCACCGCCGGTCCGATTGCTCCACGCAAGCGGTCCGACCGCCCACACCACCGGCCGATCGCTGTGGTCCGACAAATTGAAGCAAACCCCGAAAACGCGAGATTTTGCAAACCAACAAAGCCATTGCCAATTGACTCATCATCCTGAGATCGTGCACATATCCTCACGATATCCACAGTTTTACATTGGGGGGTCATCACCGGATTAAGTCGTTATGGTTATCTGGGAGGTACATTCCATAGTCCACCAATTCCCGTGCTATGATAGCACCAACCAACATACCATCTACTCAGATGTGGTAACAACAAGTTATTAGGGTTTTTGAGAAGTATAAACCAAATTATCACTACCATTTCAGTCATTTGCCCCAATGACTACCCAAATCCAATTTCACGATTAAAAGATGATGATTAGGGAAATAGATGCACTGGTACTTAAGCAAGACTAGCATGGCTCTTAAGTACACCTACAACTAGTAAAGTTACCACTTAATATCTAGGGTGATAAGGATTAAGGAATTCAATTTGTTACAGAATGAAATAATAACTAATTAATTACCAAGTAGGTACGTAACTAACTCTTAAAGATTTAACATACATTTGCATAGTGAATTAAGCATGCAATTTGCTAATTTAAAATAATACAATTTGCATAAAATGCAGGTTCTATATGATCAAAGTATTTACTCGACTGGGTTAAAGGTAAGAGGGTCTTGATAGTCTTGAGCTTGATCAAATTGGAGCTCTCCCGCTTCCACGAACTCTACCCGGACGGTCACTAGAAAAAATAACAAACAAGCGAGCACAACAAATAAGTAACAAAGAATTAATAAATAAAGTCCAAATTGAACAAAACTAGAGCCAAAAGGTAGGCCTTGAATTTACAATTTTTAGAAATAAATTTTAGAATTTTTAGAGTTAGAACGAGGGAGAACGGACATTTTGAAGTCTTGCTTTTGAATTAAAACAAGAAAAAGACAAAATAGGGAGAGAGAAAGTCACTGATTGGTAGGTCCCAAAAACCAGTGACATTGTGCACAGACACAGGAGGCAAATCGCATGAAGTTACTATCGTGGGCGTTGGAAATATGCCCTAGAGGCAATAACTACTACAAAACAGGCCATAGAAGACGTCTCATTACAGACGGTTCTCTGGAACCATTTGTGATAAAATAATCACAGACGGTTCCAAGATGAACCGTCTGTGATATTAACTATCACAGACGGTTATAATAGACAGGGTGTCACAGACGGTTCTTGGTTAGAACCGTCTGTGATACATCTCCAAAGACATTATTTCGACTTCCTCGCTCGAGCGCCTTGTGAGCTTCGACGCCTCTCTTTTCTCCTGACTTTCTTGTTCAGCACCGTGAGTTTGGACCTCTTTTTCATGTCAAATAATTTCTTAAACCCCACTGATGCTTTCCCCTCTGTTAATGAAGCTTTGATCGCAGAGGATCTTCTGATTCAACCTTCTTCCCAATTTTCGGCCGCCACAGCCATTTTCTAGCTAGCGGCTGACTCGGTGAGTTCCCTGATGATTCCTTCGGTCTCTACCATCCTCAGGATGCTTGGAAGCTAATGCGCACCTTCTTGTAGCATTTCCATCGCCGTAGCACGCTGTCAACGGGAGCCTCCTTCGCGCCGCCGCTGCTCAAAGTTGTCAAGCTACTCTAGTCATCCTCTAGTGTCTCCAAAGCCTCGGGTGAGCTCCTAGTAGTTCATTGAAGCTTAATCATGCGTTAGATTAGAATATTAGCTATCATAGCTTAGGTTTCAAGTTAGCCGATAATGGCGCCACCCCGGGCAACCATGCCGCCGCTGCTCCGGTGACCTTTGGTCCTGCTACTAGCGACAGCATCACAATAGCATCCTAAAGATGATACACTCACTCACCTACCCCAGTTAGGCTCAAATACAAAAACCACCTCAAGCTTGAGGAGTTCTACCGCTCTTCTCTGGTTTAGCACCAACTCCGGTCATTAAGACCAAATCAGGGTTGATTAGGGCAGAGTAATGAATAGAGTAGTTGAGTTAATTAAGTCTCTGTTAGATGAGTCAAAACTTTATTAATAGATGAGTCACTAACATGTGGACTCCACATGTCAGATTAATGAAATCCAGATTAAAATAAAGAAATGCACTTTTAGTTATGAGGAAATACGTTTCCGCAGTTGGAAAGCGTAAACCTCAATGAGTCCAACTCTTTTTTATTAGACGTCAATCGTACTATTTTACTTATTATATTTCTTTTTGAAAAATCTATTATGCACGCATGTATGTCGATATGAAATTGTTATGCTAGGGATATAATCCTTTATATTTGCTCTAGGTTAATCACTAATAAATTTTAGTATGTTTGGTTAATAGTTAGGCTACTTGTGGTTTATTAATATAATTTAACACTGATTAATTTGTTATGTGTATACGTGTAGATGGATCGAGACTGGATGTACGTTGAGAACCGTGTGAGTGAAGAGTATATTAATGGCGTGTTGGCTTTTAGAAGAACCGCCGAGCAGAATATGTTGAAGAAAGGGATAAAATTTATGTACTGTCCATGCATTGATTGCGGTAATATGAAAATGTTTAACAACTCAACGTAGATCGAAGCTCACTTAATACGAAAGGGTTTCAAAACAGGATATACATGTTGGACCAGTCACCGTGAAGAACAGATTATACCAGAAGCCAGTAATGACGACATCTCCGAGGAAGTCAACGATATGCAGGACGAATGTGCTTTTGATGAGGATAGGTCGCATGATGACAATCTGGATCAGATGCTACACGATGCAGAAGGGAACTACGGTGAGAGAGTGTTTTGTAAATTCGAGGGCTTAATGGAGGACTCGGGAAAACCTTTGCTCCCTGGCTGCAAGCCGGAGTAGACAAGGTTGTCAACCGTGCTTGAGCTGCTAAAATTGAAGGCAAGCAATGGTTGGTCCGACAAGAGTTTTACGGCGTTGTTAGGTCTCTTAGCTGACATCCTTCCGGAGGGAAACATGTTGCCCAGCACGACCTACCAAGCCAAGAAGGTTCTTTGTCTCTTGGGAATAGAAGTGGAAAGAATATATGCATGTTCGAACGATTGTATCTTATACCGTAAAGAGTATGCAGACATGGATGTATGTCCCGTTTGCAAAGCATCCCGATACAAGCATAATAATACTGCTAAGGCGAAACAAGGACCTCCTGCTAAGATGTTGTGGTATCTACCTGTGATCCCACGTTTGAAGTATTTATTTGCGAACCGAAAGGAGGCAAGATTGACGCGTTGGCACTCGAATGAGCGTAAGAAAGATGGAAAGTTCAGACACCCTGCTGATTATGCCCAGTGGAGAAACTTCGTTGGAGCTTCAAAGATGTAATACCCCAAAAGTAAATCGACGTATTAGAAGAAGTCTCGGGAGAGGGAGCTAATCGGAAAATATGAATTTTCTTTTTGGTCTTGGGGTTTTTAGCTTTTCTCTGGCAACCTGGGCTTGGGCTGCCGCCAGGTGGGAGGCCCATTAGGGGGGCCGGCCAAGGGGGGAGGGTCTCCTCCCCCAAAACCCTAGAGACTCCCTCCCACTCCCCCTCCCCTCCTCTTTCCCCCACTTGGAGCCGCCACCCTCCTCCCTGCCGTGCGCCACCTTCTTCTTCTCCCTACGCCAGATTTGTTTGTCAGATTTGGGTAAGTTTCGTACGTTTTCTGATCTGTTCACCTCTTATAAAGATGTAGCCCTTGGTCTTATCTTTCTTCAGGCACCGAGATCATCTGATTTGGAGTTACGGTTTAGGAGATATGGCCATTTTCGTACGACTGTTTAGGAGAGCTGATGGGATTTGGCAGTTTGCTTGTCTGGCCATTATAAATTATTTAGAGGCCGAATCAGAAAGGCTACCCAAAATGAATATTGTAGATAATTCAGTAATATTTCCAAGTTGATAAAGAACACAATTTTTAGAGTTGGAAATCAAAAGTTATGGAATTTTAACCACGCGTTGTTCTGTTTGTCTGAGATCTGGGGACTGTCGGTGTGTTCCTCGGTTTTGATCTAGATAGAGTCAGATTCAGAACTTCCACCCAACTAGGTTATTGTATACCTTTCAATAATATTTTCAGGTTGATAAAGATCACCTCCATTGGATCACTAAATTGAAAGTTACATCAATTGCTTTGCTGCTGTTCTGCAATCTAGACAGATGTCTGTCAGTTGTTTTCAACTATTATTTAGGCCACTGGTTTGGCCGAATCATAGAACCCCACCAACTAGAGTTTTGTAGCCTAATACGTTAAGAGTATTTGAGCACTATTTTCAAGTCATTATGATTCACAGATATTTAATTACGATTTTTCTCGTACTGCTGATCAGAAGGGCTGAAATTGGGCTGATTAGTTAATTCGTCATTTTGAGTATTTGGTTATGTTGGGAGTTAGAGGGTTTTGGTAAGACACTTGTAGCCACATCATGTCTTGTATGCTTATTTCGAATAAATATTTGTGTAGGCGGTGGGGCAGTGAGTGGAGAAACATCGTCGTTGCCTCCTAACACGTCACAGCGCGGAAGGCAAGTACCTTATCTTATCCTAATGAATGGTGATGATTGGGTGTGGATGAATTGTTAGTATGGCTATTCATGTTCGTATGCCATCTATATTTCTACATTATGATGTGATAAGAGTTCATTGCATGAAGTTTATTCCGTTCATGCATTTGTTTCTTGTTGTCCACGGACGTGGAAAAAATTGTAAGTCCCATCAATTCCAGTATGGGCATGTAAGACCCACCACTCCAATGTAGGCAATGTTGGCCACCACTCCAATGTGGGCAATGTTGGCCACCACTCCAATGTGGGCAACTTCGGACACCCGTATGAAACGTTCTTCATACGGTGATTGGATCCCCAGACTTTGTTAAGTACGGGCTTAAGTGAACACCGATGGGTGTGTCACTCACTATACCGGTATAAGTTGTGAGCAGTCCATTCCTTTATTGCATTATTCCATTCCATTCATTCCCATATATGTTCAGAGAAGTTTTTCACAAGTGGATTTTGATTGCTTTGTTCGCTTAATGTTTCTGTTATTCGCTAAAGTACTTGCTGAGTCTTTGGCTCATTCTTACTTTGTATGTTTATTTAGGTAAATGAGGAAGAAGGCAAGACCTTTTGAGGGATAGTCCAGCACGCTGCACATCACTTTTATCAAACCAGAATAACTAGTGTTATCTTTCAGTTATGTCAACTATTTGATAATTTTCCAAATTGTAATAATCCAATTTTGGTAATGCCTACCGTATGTCTTTATTATGAATGTTTTCCATACCTTCTCATGAAGCTGTTAATCGTTTATCGTCGTTCCTTATGAGATATTGTTAATTGAGCCTGATTAACCTGGTATTGTTGTATATTCTTAGTGTTTGTTAGATTTGCGTGACATCTTGGCTTCCGAATAGCTAGGGTGTTACAAAAGAGTTCGGTGCGGAACCAAGGAACATAAGGTTAGGTTGAGTACATACGAAATGAATCCTTTCGGTAACATGAGCAGCCGACATAGCACCTGGCCAATGAATCTATGTATGTACAACCTTCCTCCTTTGCGATGTATGAAGCGAAAATACATTTTGATGTCACTACTTATCCAAGGGTCGAAGTATCCTAGGAACGATATTGATGTGTACCTAGCACCATTACTGGAAGATCTTGTGTCATTTTGGAACGAAGGGGTACAAGTATGGGATGCGTACAAACGAGAGAACTTCACTTTACACGCCATGTTATTATGCACCATCAATGATTTTCTTGCCCTTGGTAACCTGTCGGGGTTCAGTACAAAAGGAGCCAAAGCATGTCCGTACTGCTTAGATGGTACCAAGAGTGTATGGCTGAACAACTCACGCAAAACTGTGTATATGCGTCATCGTAGGTTCCTTCCCAGGATTCACCCATATCGCAAGATGAAGAAACAATTCGACGGAAATAAGGAGGACGGTTCAGCTCCAAAGGCTTTTAGAGGGAAAGAGGTCTATGATATGGTTAAGGATATCAATGTTGTGCTTGGGAAGGGACGTAAATTAAGGATCCCACAGAAAAACATCTAGACGAAGCGGTCAATTTTTTGAGACTTGCCTTATTGGGAGCACTTAGAAGTTCGCCATTGCATCGACCTATACAACCTCAATGCCCTCGACGCGTCACTTCTACGATGCTGGACACTGTAAGTGTGTACAATCAAGTTCTACACTCACGTGATACCGATAAATATCACAACTCATTGCTTATCTACAGATACATTATAAAATGTGCTCGTCAACTCAAAGAACCGATGGGTTTCCTCGACCCACACGTGATCTCTGAGCAAACAATCAACCAAGACGCATCCTACGTCGAGAATTACATAAAAATAGAATTGCTTGCTCTGGATGACAAAGACTACATAATGGTGCCCTACAACCAGAAGTAAGTGCTTCACTACTTGTTATACAAATTTCGTTTGAACATAGGTTTATGACTATAGCGACATACATGAGTAGGTTCCACTGGATGCTTCTAATCATTGTGACAAAGAGGAACACGGTATTGTACCTTGATTCCCTATTGAACAAAAACCCTTCGTTTGAAAAAGAGTTCACCCTTCTTAAAGGAATACTCGACAGGTATGTTCATTTCCTCAGCACATTATAACTCTATTGTAGTCTTCGTTTGAAATGGATACGGATAACTTTTTGGAATTATGTAGGTCGTTCATCGGCTATGTTACCGAGGGAGGGGCATACTAGGGATCGAGCGCCACACTGACTCACAGGATGCGGTTTCCAGTACACGCTACAACACAATAATCCTATATCATACTTTGTAATATTGTGTCTCGAACTGACTGTACCTATATATGTAATTCTATTTTTGCAGTGCCGCCAGCAAAAATGAGATCACCTATGTGCATTCTACGTATGCCATCATATGCGGCTATTGATTAGTTATAGGAGGCACGATCCCCAGGTTTGTAAATCTCGCAATAATTATTTCCTAATTATAAATTTAAATATATGTGCTTACTACTTTACTCCTGATGTCGACAGCTCTTAGATATAGAATTAAATGCACTCGACATAAAAGAGGTCACGTACGTTTGAGGGGCGCTCTGCAGCTTCATCAAGGCGGACATCGTTAACCCCGACGGAGAGTTTCACGCCGTCGACACCGATGAACAACCATCGAACAATTGATTCAATATTGAAATTCAGTTTGAGTAGTTGTAATTCAATTTGTAACTCTACTGACAATACATGAAATATTCTTTTGCAATTGATTTTCAATTAAATGATCACTTTCAGTTGTCAGATTCATCTGTGATGTACCTGTTTCTGCTTGTTTGTTTTCAGAGACCATGGCTAGCAATTCTTGAGGCTAGCTAAAAATGCGACAAAAATTAGTTGGGTACAAAGAACTATCACAAACGGTTGCAACCAAGAACCGTCGGTGATAGTGGTATATCACAGACGGTTTTTGTTGTGATGATCTTTGTGGATATCGTGAGGATATGTGCACGATCTCAGGATGATGAGTCAATTGGCAATGGCTTTGTTGGTTTGCAATTTGTCGCGTTTTCGGGTTTGCTCCAGGGCTGTCAGGCCACGGGCGGTCCGACCGGCCAGGTCGACCGGTCCGACCGGCCAGTAGGGAGGTCTGACCGGCAGTGCTTGCCGGTCCGACCGCCAAATTGAAAAGTGGTTTTTGGGGCTGAGCCAAAAATAGGTCATGTAGGCAAGTGAGGGGAGTCTCCTGGATGTGGTCACATCATTTTTGGAGCTCCCAGTCAAAAGTTCTATTCAGTTGAAGTTTCCAGAAGGTTTCGGAATTTCGAGCTGAAAATTTTGGCTAAGTCTTTTCGGGCGGTCCGACCGCCGTTATGAAATCGGTCGGACCGGTGGAGTGGGGCGGTCAGACCGCCGATCACTTGAAAGCTTGGACTTCTTGGCATTGAGTTGATTTGATTGTGTTTATTATATAAACTTCAATGCTTTATTGTTGCATATTGCATTGCGGAGCTGACGTGGGTCAAGTTGTGAAGAACTTGTTCCCGGAAACGGTTTGTTTGTCTATTGTTTGCGGTGGCTTGCGTGTCAACGACGCCAATGGTGAATGGATCGACTACGCTTGGAGAGCCGAGGTCCGAACGATCACGGATCTGGGTGAGGTCGTGTGACACAAGCATGGTGCAGAATGGGCAAGATGGATCGAACGGGTAGTTCGGTGCAGCTGGTTGGATCAGGTGGTGCGGATATCGGTGCGAGTCTCTGGAAGGTTCCGATGGGATTCGGACAAGAGAGGCTTGGCGACGTGATGAGAACCACCGATCAACCTACACGTGGTGAAGCGACATTACTTCAATAGTTATGTGTGGGTCCCATGTGTAAGTGGTCCCAAAAGTGAAACCCTAGCCCTCTAGTATAAATAGAAAGGGGGGAGATGGAAAACCCCTTAAGCATTCATTTGGCATTCTTCCTCATTTTCTAGGGTTTGGAGGAGAGGAGAGGAGAAGCTAGGGTTTGGAGTGTGCTCCTTGTGTGAGCTCTTGCCCTCCTTGTTGGAGAGGCTTTGTAAGCATCTTGTGTGATCAAACAATCTTGTGATGCTTAATTGAAAGGTCATTTGTTCCCCTTGTGTTCTTCTCCCTTTTGGATGATTTTGGTGCTTCCTTGATTCAAAGGTTTATGCTTGGTCCCTTGGACTATTTTATCTTGCTTTGATGTGTGGGGATACTCCTAGAGTCATCTAGATCATCAACCCCCACAAGCAAGTCTTGAATCAAGATTTTCATATTTCTAGGGTTTGTGCACTTCTTTTGTAAAATCTCGAGAGATCGATTCTGAAGTGGATCCAAGGATCGTCGCTAGAAATAGGTCTCTAATATCATTAGGGAGGTGTGCTCGAAATTTGGTCAAGTTTCATTGGTTGAATCAAAAGTTGGATCAAATTTCGTTTTGGATTTGGGTTGAGTTTTCAAGATCGGATCGAACCGATCGAGCCGGTATTGCAACGGCGATCCGACCGCCGCTTTTCGATCGCCATTAGTTGTCGGCCGATCATTGGTTGACCGTCGGCCGATCGCCTGTGTAGCCGGCCGACCGACCGCCATACCGCTAAGAACAAGTGAGTTCTTTTCTTCTTTTGTGTCGTGTTGTTGAGAGGTATATCAAATTTAGCACAAGGCTTCCACTGTACGCTTACTGATCTTCTTAGCTTTCATAGCTAAAGGAGTAAAGTTCGTGCTGTATTTGAGTTAGGCGAGAAAGTTGAGAAAGCGCCTATTCACCCCCCCCCTAGTCGCCTTTACGGTCCTACAATCTTTATCACAGACGGTTGAAAAACCGTCTGTGATAACAGCCTGTCATCACAGACGTGCAAATTCAGACGGTTCAAAAACTGTCTGTGATGACTATTACGAACCGTCTGTGATGACCTTTTTTGTAGTAGTGAATCATAAAGATGATTATATTTCATTATGTTCATAACATTGGATAATATGTTATCTTGTTCATAGAATAATATCAATAATATTTATTATCAAGTATGTGACTTGATTGTGAAACTCTATATTTTTGCGATGATTATTCTTAAACATTCCATGGTTGGAAACATAAGAGAACACATATGAATAGACCAGCAAATGTATTGGTTGATGACTATGTTTCACAGGTCATGGATATAGAGATATCAAACCAATAATATAGACACATGTTAGGAAACATGGTGTTGGAAAAGACCCACCTTGAGACACTGTTGAGATTGTTATGATTCTATGTATCATTACTTGGTCTCAAGCAATGATGATGTATAATCCTTAAACCTGATATCAGCATGGTTTTCTATATGTGTAGTAGCACTTTTAGGGGTTGCTAAATGCTACTCGTAACTGGATAGTTATAAAGGTAGCATTTGGGTGTGCTATAAATTATGCGGAGGGATGTAACTGGTTGGATATGGGATTTGCCTCTCCTAACATAACAAGAGAGCTGTCTCTGGGGCCCTCGTTGTGGTCGAATAAAGAAAGTGCATGGCCATACCACTAGTGGTCAAATTATCGACCACATGAAGTTATTCGACTCTTGAACGAGAAAGTATTGAACAGTCCATGCATGATACAACATCTCACCTGGAGTTCAACCAGACATCGTGAGGCAAAGGGAGAATACACAAGATGGTTTTTCAGTTCGATCAGATACGGACTAGTCGTATGGAGATACGAGCTGGTCGTAGGCTGATCGAACATGATCACTAAGTGGTCGAAACCTGATCGTAAGCAGTTACGAATTGGTCGAGACCAATTATGAACTGGTTGTATAGAGATACGAGTTGATCGTTAGTGATATGGACCTGGTCGTAGATCATATTGCATTAAGGTTCGTCTGCTATATTCTATGTGTGTTTGGGAATCGTTATGTGCTGCTAGGTACCGTTAACGACTAGTGGTCAGAAAAAAGTTTTCGAGTCACAACCGATTACACATGAACCTATAGGGTCGCACACTTAAAGGCTAGGATTTGATTTGGATGGTGATTCGAATTCTTGTAGCCCACGAGTTCCTAATGGGACTCAAGTACGAGACCCATTATGGATGCCTATAAATAGACGGGCAGTGGCAAGGGGTGTGATGAACTTATGAAGAACTCACGAAACCCTAAGAGCCACGCATTCCTCAACCACGCCGCTGGTGCTAGCACTCCAGCACGTGGTGCCCCTTCCCCGTACGTGTGGATACCTTACAGGTGTTGTTGCGAAGCATCAGCACTAGGACGATCTGCAACTCAGTACGACCACTCGGAGGAGCAGACGCACGACGAGTACGACTACTCGGAGGAGAAGACACACGGCGAGTACGACTACTCGGAGGAGCAGACGCGCGGCGAATACGTCTACTCATAGAAGAAGACGCGCGGCGAGTACGTCTACTCGGAGGAGAAGACGCGTGGCGAGTACGACTACGACTGCATCAACTCGCCACATCAACTCTACTTCCGCTTCGAGTCGGCGCGTCTAGTGGTAATCTCGTGATCTATTACTAGCGGAGGTTCCTGGGTTGTGTGGTAAATTTTTGTTTTGTGCTATCGTAGCCTTCCCGCGATCCTTCAGTGGGCCCGTTGTCAGAGACTCAAGGAACCGGGAGTTAAGACATCAATTAATGCTTGCCTTGGGACCACCAGTCATTGATATAGACGGAAAATTAAATGCTTGTCTTAGCTACCGACAGTGATTCTGGCGATTAAAGCGCTATTGCTTCTGTCTGCTGCTCTGACAAAATAGAGCAATCCGAGCACAACTCGTCGCCAGCGGAGGGAATCACGGTGGGGGTGGGGAAGGGAAAAAATGGAACGCTCAAGGCAAGCTGAAGCCGATGGTGGTGCTGGCGCGGCTAGGAGTTCACCGGAGCGGCGGTGCGGCAGCTGGAAAGTGGTGGCGGTGTGGCGACAAAAGCCAAAATGGCACCCCAGCGAGCTGCGACCAATGATTGTGAGCTCACGAGCTAGAACACAAAGCAGCGAACTCACCGAGACAAAGAGGAGGCCCGGAGATGGTCGGAGGACGAAGAACGACGGTGAGGATGCTGTCAGCCAGAGGAGAAGAAGAAACGCGATTCCGAAGGCGTCTGTGGACCAAAAGCGAAGCTTCCTCATCCTTGGGAACACGAGGTGGCGGTGGTGGCGCGACGAGGGGCTCACCGGAACGTCTGAACAGTGGCGACATGGTGCGACCGAAAACTGGAGCTTGGGCGATTACCTTCAACCTTGCTCTCGGGGAGAGATAGGGGTGAGGAGGGGAGGGCAAGGGAAGGGAAGGCTAGGGCTCTCTTATAGCCAGGGGTGGAGGATGGAGCCGTTGAGGCGACTTGAAGATGTGTGGGGTCCCGAGGGGCGGCACGGTGGCCGTGGAATGGGACGGGGGCAAGTGTGGGCTGATGGGGCAGGTGAGCCAGGCGTGCGCGGGCAAGGTGTGCGTGCTAACAAGGGCAGCATGGAGCAGCGCCGGCTAGGCACTAGAGCGACTTGGTGACGTGACCGGGCGAGGGAGAGCAGGTGGCGGCAGGCACTGGAGCAACTTGGTGATGCAACTTGGCGAGGGCGCAGACGCGGCAACAAGACGGGCGATGAGATAGCACTCTAGCACGCACACGACGCTGGTGACGAGGGTTGCAACACAGGAGCGAGGGAGAAAGGGGAGGGCGATAGGGTCATGGGGTGACATGGAGGGTCGGGCAGGTGGCGCTGCAGGCGCAAGCACCCTGGGCGCAGGGCGCGAACCGAGCGCAAGGGGACGTGGCAGGGAGTTCTCCAAGCTGGCAAGGGGCTAAGCCGGGAAGGGGGAGAAAACGGGCTGAGCCTAGAAGGGAAAAGAAAGATTTTAAACTGGAAATTTTGAAATCTTGAGTGAATTTTGACTTGCAACTTTGAATTCAAAACACATTTTGAAATTCCAAAACAACTTCAAAAACCATTACAAGAACCAAAAACGGGATGTTACATTATCTAACATGAAGTTTCTTGGTGACTAAAGAAAGTATGGTGATTATCTAACATGATGTTTGTAGGCAACAAGAGAAAAAAAACAACTGAAATCTCCTGCATTCGATGTGACGAGGTCGTGACACGGTGAGTGAGGGCGAGAGGCTCAAGGAGTAGGGGCCCGACATGGAGGTGTTGATGACGCCACATCATCCATGTGACGAGCGATGCATGCACGTACTGGCAAGAGAACGAGAGAGAGAACAACTGAGGGTGACGAGGAAGATGTACAGAGGCACAATTAGTAGGTTGTGTCAGGGCCACTTGTCAGAGAGGGTGCACCTGCGCGGGGAAGAGAGAGAGAGAGGGTGATTTTGGGAGGCCAGCTGTGCTGCGGCTGGCTGCTGGGCTACATTGAGAAAGGAGGGAAGAAGGAGGTGGTGGCTGGGTCGGTTGCTCGCGGGCCGCCTGGGCTGCGGCAGGATGGAAGGGAAAGGACGGGAGGGCGACGGTGCGAGCCTACGGGGCTCGGCCACGAGGAAGAAAGGGGGGATGGACCAGCGGTTGGGTTGTGGCCCGAGTGGGACAGAGGGTAGAAAAGAGTTTGAAAATTTTATTTGCAAATAAAAATATGATTTGAATTTAAATTCAAACTTTGATGTGATTTGGCAATATAAGGTTTTAATTATTTTTGGTTGGTACACAAATAAATTTTAGGTTTTTGCAACTCCGGTTTTTTAGGCCAGGAGATTGTTTTAAAATTTTAAATTGCAGCGCAAAGCTTTTCAAAATTTTGAAATGCAACAAGAGTTTTTGAAATTAATCAAAATTATCCATTTTTAAATTAGAACCAAATTTGTGCTGTCACGTCATGCATATCAACAAAATATTGTACTTGATTCAGAAGTCAACATGGTACTAACAGTATAGTCTGAATGCCGTCCTAATCGATAAGCATTATAGTGAGCGATTGATTAGATATTTATCACTGTAGAAAATAGAACATAAATTTCATGTACTGATCCATGCTGAAGAGAAACAACTGAACAATAGATGAACTGTGAATTTGGGGTTTTGCTTGTTCAGATATCAAGAACTAGAACAGTTAATTGCAACTCGATCAATAATATATCTCAAGTATCATCCCAAATATAGCATGAATTACAACGCAAACTGTAATGCTTGATCCAAGCAAAATTTATTTCTTGCCGTTGTACTTCTTGGCGCAACACATGAAAACCATCAGATTGAGCAAGGAGAGCCCGGCGACGAGCCAGAAGAACCGATCAAGGTGGCCGTCGTTGAGGTCGTCGGCGATCCAGCCCGGCGCGCCGCCCCTCACCGTGAGGGTCGACACGACGGTTACCGTGATCGAGCTGAGGTAGCTCCCCAGCGACCACGTCATTTGGCCGAGCGCCGAGCAGAGGCTCCTCATGGAGTCCGGTGCCTGGTTGTAGAAGAACTCCAGCTGCCCAACGCAGGTGAACACCGCGCTGGCGCCGAGCAGCAGGTACTGCGGCACCTGCCACACGATGCTCATGCTAGCCTTCTCATCAGCAGCGATCGCCAGGCGCCTCGCCTCGACCGACGCCGCGGCGGCCATCGCCGCGACGGACAAGGTGAGGCCAACCCCGATGCGCTGCAGCTCTGAGAACCCCCTCTCGTTCCCGGTGAGCCGCCGCGCGACGGGGACGATCGCCCTGTCGTAGAGTGGCACCAGCGCGAGCACGGTGACGGCGTAGATCGAGTTCAGCGACGCCGGCGGTATGGAGAAGGCGCCAACGCGCCGGCGCATTGCGCGGCCTTGCTCCAGGAAGAGCGACTGCTGGACGAGCACCATGTAGTAGACGATCCCGGTGGCCCAGACGGGCAGAATCCGTAGGATCGCCTTCAGCTCCTCCACCTCCGTCTGCGTGCACAGCCTCCGCGTCTGCGCCGCCTCCTCGGCCGACGACGCGATCGCCGCCTTGTCCAGGAACCTGAACACAACAACAAAATTAAGTTATTACCATGTCAGGAATTTCGCAACAAACTGAATTCAGTGGTGTGTTTTGACTTCTGCCCTTGCGATGATTCATCACACAGGGCGAAATCATCACGTGGCACGATGACATTCCTGTTCCTGACGGCTGCAACAATCACCTGACAAGCTCTCACCACGGGGCTCCCCTGAGGCTTCTGATACCTGTACCGTTTAGAACCTAGCAGGAAGCTCGCCATGGCCAACGCAGTGCACAGAGCTGGGATCCCGAACCCTATGACCCAGCCATGGTTGTCCTGCACCCACACAACGCCGGTCCCTGCCACGAGGCCGCCGACGTATATGGCGAAGTAGAACCAGTTGAAGAAGGAGTTCTTCTTCAGCCTCTCCGCGGGGTCGCCGCCGTCGAACTGGTCGGCGCCTAAGGGCCCGACGCAGGACTTGATGCAGCCGGCGCCGATGGCCATCATGTAGAGCCCAAGGGAGAAGACGGCAGGCTGGATGCTCGGGTTGATGGATGCAGGTGATGCTGCCGATAGTGTCATTGTGCCCATCCCCTTCATCAACCAGAAATGCAAGACATGTCACAAACTTGCAAGATCATACTAACACATACGCAGCCAATACTCAAACAAGAATTAAGTTAATATTGAAGCTTTTCTGAATGATGACCACAGAAAATGGGGAACGGAAGATCGATCGCGATCGCGCGATGCTTACGATGAGGTAGACGGAGAAGAAGGCCACTGTTGTCCAGTATCTTCCGAGGTAGGAGTCTGCCAGTATTGCACCGGCGAGAGGAGCGATGTAGCAAGTCCCGTGCCAAATGGTGTAGTTCCTGGCTGCGGTGGCGTTGCTCTGGTGCAGCTGTGCCGTCAGGAAGGAGACCAGATTGTACTGAATCCCGAAAAAGGACAGCTGCTCAAAGCATTCGGTCCCTGAAATTCACACCAAAATTTCAATACAATTCGATCGCGCATCGACAATTTGTGTTTATGCAATTCTTGAGGTTAATGTATATGTATAGAAACGATCTAGCAGAGATTGATGGTTTTACCAAGAATGAAAGCGCTTGCTCTCCAGCAGCCGGTAGAGTGCCTCTCTGCAGGATTTCCCTTGGCATCAACAGATCCATCCCTTGTGTAGTCTCCTTTCTCCTGAAAGATGAAAAATAAACTACTTCTTGATTACAACTAGTCACCAGGTAGTAAGTAAAAAAATCCACAAATAGTCAGGTTACATGGTTATCACTATATCAATGTGAAATTAGACAAAGATGTCTACTGGTGGAACACAAGGTTTTGGTAGTTGAGGTCATAGATTCAAGCTCCAGGCCTTCACCTTCTTAAACAAAGTTACGTGGTTTGCTCCTGCATTTTATCTTTTATTTTTAAAAAATGGCATGACAAGAGAATATTAAGATCTCTTTTTATTGTAGGAATAATTTGCAACAAGTGAATTGAAATATTGTTGAAGTTCAATTGGAACGTTGGCAGCAAAAAAAAAGCGTTGCAGGACAAAATAAAATTTTACTGGTACTTTTGTAAAAAAACACTGAAACAATCTAATAAACTTGTGCAACAAACATTCAGTAGAACAGAAGATAAATTTGTAGCAAATTTACTCTTTTGAGAAAAAAAAAACAAAGGATACATTGAGTTATACTCTAAGGGTAAATATGCATGAAGATGTAGTAGATAATCACAAAACATGCATATGACAAACTCCAAAAAAAATATGTTATACATATAAATGCAATGGAAAAAGACATCTGAAATTAAAGAACAAAGTAGCTAGAACAGTTGTTAATTTAGGATGCAGAAGCTTGCATTCACCTCATTGACATTGTTAAGACCCGCTTCGTCTACCAAAGAAGTCGAATTGTATGCGTCCATTTCTTCTGTCAGGTCGGAATTGGGCAATGCAACACATGCATGATGCATCCATATATATATATATACTCCTGAATAACATAAGCAAGAAACCTCGCCTAAAAAAATAATAATGTAAGCAAGAATGATGTTACACGAGAGGACAGCTTTGAAGGATCACGCAGTTGATCTCCACCGGAGAATCTGCGTCTTAAGACAGACATATATGTGATAACTGATTTATTTATGATCCATTTAAAATTGTTCACTTCATGATTGAACACAGAAGAAATTAAACTGCATATATTAAGACTTTGGAGCTTGATACAGCCTTCCAGGTATAACTTTCGTGCACAAATGAAATCCTGCAATGTGTTAGATGTGTATTATACAAGGTGTTATTTGTACATATGTCACACATGTACTTGTATATATATTAGCTCATTGGTCTCATAATGAATACAAGCGCTATTCACAACATGGTATCAGAGCGAGGTTAAGGTTAGGGTTTTACCGGTTGCAGCCGCCGCCGCTAGCCTCCCCGTGTCCTCTACGCTTGTCATCGCCCTGATTGGTGCCTATCTGCCGCCGCTCAGGGAGTCGCCGCCACTCCGGGAGTCACCGCTATCGCTTCGGGAAGCCACCGCTATCACGTGCTCGGTGTCGTCTTCCTTGATGTCATCTTCCTCAACCTTTGCCGGTCTTCCTCGCCCGTCGCTGGAGATGCCCGTCCCGTCGCAGCTCGCTCCGCCTCCACCGCCCCCACGGTACCAGTCGCACAGGTCGTCGCAGCGCTTGCGCCAGGGAGGGCTCCAGCTGTACCTCCTGCGCGGGTTGTAGCTCCGGCTGCAGCTGCGGCTGTGGTACCTGGCCATCGTCGCGGAGGCGCCGCCGAGCCTAAGAGCAACCAGGGCGCCACCACCGCCGCCGCGGGGGAACCCTAGTTCCCCTGTGCGCCACGCCTTTGTTAGGCTGTGGTAACAGGCTAAAGGTCGAAGCTTTTAGTCGGGCGAGGGAAAAAAAGAAAAGAAAAAAAGGAAAAAGGAAAAAGGAAAGGAAAAAAGAAATTCAATACATCGTTCTAACCACCGTGCCGTCTAGTGCCGCCTGTTAGACTTCGTTGTCATTGGCCGCCGCGCCGTCCAGCACCGCCTACTAATGGGCACTATTTTTGTTCCTTGCTTCTCGGTGATCTTCGATGGTCTCAATTATCAGGACTAGTTTCAGCACACATATCTTCACATGCGTGCCCAGTGTCTTTAGGAGTTTCTTACCGATGAGTTGCCCTGTCGGCCTTGCCCTGTTCCACCTGCTGAGCCTGTGCTCCCGAAGACTACTTCAAAAGACGCTTGTAAGGAGGCAACTAATGCTTTTGAGGATGCTATAGAGAATTTTCAGACTCAATATGCTGCCTACAAGACATGGATTGATGAGGATGCTCATACCTCTACTATTCTGGTTGTTAGCATGGAGGTGAAATTCACCGGGGATGTTGTTGGTTTGGTTTCAACACGGTTGATATGGATGCATCTGCACAACCGCTACGAGCCATCTGGTGATTCCTTATATCTTTCTGTTGTGCATTATGACCAATCACTACAGCAGAGAGATGCTACTGTGGACGAGTTCTATGCCCAATTGTCTGTGGTATGACATCAGATTGATTCTTTGAGACCGGATGTTTGCTACACTTGCAGTGCTGTCAGCGTCAGTAGTCTCACCTGGAGTTTCGTCGCATGTATGAATTCTTGACACGTCTTCGGGCTGAGTATGAGTAGACTCGTGCTCAGTTACTGCACGACATCCTCGCATGACTTTGCTGGAGGCCCTTGCAACTCTTCGTGCTCAGGAGATTTGCCTTCGTGTTGTGGGTCTGCTGCCGTTCCAGTCGTCACCTACGGTGTGGCTGAACAGAAGCATAGTCATTTTCTTTAGACAGCTCGTGCACTTATAGTTGCTTCTGCCGTCCCACCACACTTCTGGGCTGATGCTGTTTCTACTACCACTTTCCTGATTAACATTCAGCCTTCTTCTGCTCTTCAGGGTGGGATCCCAGTTGAGCGTCTCTATGGCAAGCCTTCTGACTATTCTAGTCTTCGTCTCTTTGGGTGTGTGTGCTATATTCTTTTTGCCCCTCGTGAGCGCACCAAGCTGACCGCTCAGACAGTGGAGTAAAGGGTTTTTCTAGGCTATAGCGCTGAGCATAAGGGATATCATTGTTGGGATCCTATTGACCGACGGATGCGAGTTTCTAGGGATGTCACTTTTGATGAGTCTCGTGCTTTCTACCCTTGTCCTTGTCCTTCCACCACTCCAGCATTTCTTATCGAGCCTCTTTCTTTTCTAACTTTTCCTGCCACTCCTATAGTCCCCACACCTCCATCACAGCCTTTGGCCTCTCCAGTGCCTCCTCCACCGTCTCTTTCACCACTACCACCCTCTCTAGAGACTCCTCCTATTCTTGTTCCTTCTTATCCTCTCTACTACACTCGTCTTTCGCGAGTTGAGGATTCTCCTGATGCGCTATCTTCTTCTGATGGGTCATCGTCTTTTGCCTCTTCTCCTCGATATGCTCTTCATGATCGTCAGTCTATTCGGCCTCCTGTGCGCTTTGTTTAGCGGATCTTGCTGAGCCGACTTCTTATCATGATGCTGTTGTTCATAAGGAGTGGCAGCATGCGATGACAGAGGAGATTGCTACCCTTGAGCGTACTGGCAACTGAGATCTTGTCCCTCTTCCCGCGCGTACTACTCCTATCACGTGCAAATGGGTCTACAAGCTTAAGACCCGCTCTGATAGTTCTCTTGAACGCTACAAGGTTCGTCTCATGGGACATGATTTTTAGCAGGAGCATGGTCATGATTATGATGAGACATTTGCTGCTGTGGCCCACATGACCACCATACACACTCTTCTTGCCGTGGCGTCTATTCGGGCATGGTCCATCTCTCAGCTTGATGTCAAGAATGTCTTTCTCAATGGTGAGCTGTATGAGGAGGTTTATATGCAGCCACCACCGGAGTATTCTGTTCCTGAGGGTATGGTTTGTCGCCTTCGTCGATCTCATTACGGCCTCAAGCAAGCTACTCGTGCTTGGTTTAATCATTTCTCTTCTGTTGTCACTACAACTGGTTTCTTTACCAGTGCTCATGATCCTATTCTTTTTATTCACACATTGCCTCATGGTCAAACGTTTCTCCTTTTATATGTTGATGATATGATCATTACTGGAGATGATTCTTGGTATATCACTTTTGTCAAGGAGAGTCTTAATGAGCAGTTTCTCAAGTCGGATCTGGGTTCTCTTCGCTACTTTCTTGGGATTGAAGTTATTTCTACGCCTGAGCGCTTCTATCTGTCCAAAGAAAAGTATATTCAGGATCTTCTTGGTTGTGCTTCTCTTACGGATCAGCGCACCGCTGAGACTCCTATGGAGCTTAATGTTTATCTTTGGACCACTGATAGTGAGCCTTTTACTGATCCTACTCGCTATCATCACCTTATTGGGAGTCTTGTTTATCCGGTGTCACTCGTCCCGATATTTCGCACTGCTCATATCTTTAATCGCTTTATTTCTACTCCCACTCAGCTCCATTATAGTCATCTTCTTCATGTTCTAAGATATCTTTGTGGAACTATAACTCGTCGTCTGTTTTTTCTTGTTCTAGTTCTTTACACCGCAGCATATTGTGATGCTACGGGCTAGTGACCACTCTGATCGCCGGTCTCTTTCTACCTATTGTGTTTTTCTTGGTAGCTCTCTCATTACTTGGAAGACGAAGAAGCAGACAACAGTTTCTCGCTCGAGTGTGGAGGCGAGTTTTGAACTATGGCTTTGTTGATCATGGAGGTTACTTAGCTACGGTGGTTACTTAAGGGTTTTGGTGTTTTTGTTTCAACACCCACTCCTCTTTCGTCTGACAAGACATGGATATTAGCATTGCTACAAATCCGAAGAAGGAATGAGCTTGTGTTGATGCTTCCTACATTCGGACCCAGGTGCAGGACCAGATTGTTGCTCTTCAGTATGTGTCTTCAGAACTTCAGGTGACAAATTTATTCACAAAAGCACAGACCAGAGCTCAACATAGTTTCTATCTCTCCAAACTCAATGTTGTTGATCCACTATAAGTTTGAGGGGGTGTTAGATGTGTATTGTACAAAGGGTTATTTGCATATATGCCACACATGTACTTGTTTGGAGATGATTCTTAGTACATCACTTTTGTGAACAAGTGTAGAAAATTCTCATGTCTGATCTGGCTCCTCTTCGCTATTTTCTTGGGATTGATGTTATTTCTACGCCTGAGGGCTTCTATCTGTTCAAAGAAAAGTATATTCATGATCTTCTTGACCTTGCTTCTCTTATGGATCAGCACACCACTGAGACTCCCATAGAGCTTAATGTTCATCTTTGGCCCACTGATGGTGAGCCTCTTACTGATCCTACTTGCTATCATCACCTTATTGGGAGTCTTGTTTATCTGGGTGTCACTCGTCCTGATATTTCGTACCCTGTGCATATCTTGAGTCAGTTTGTTTCTGCTCCCACTCAGCTCTATTATAGT
Organism: Hsuehochloa calcarea; assembly: GCA_036346395.1. Lineage (NCBI taxonomy): Eukaryota > Viridiplantae > Streptophyta > Magnoliopsida > Poales > Poaceae > Hsuehochloa > Hsuehochloa calcarea. The sequence continues at coordinate 29,294,000 of CM070611.1, forward strand.
CATCTTATTCGTGTTCTACGATATTTTCGTGGAACCATCACTCGTCATTTGTTTTTCCCTTGTTCCAGTTCTTTACAGCTCTAGGCATATTGTGATACTACCTGGGCTAGTAATCACTCTGATCGCGGTCTCTTTCTACCTATTGTGTTTTTCTTGGAGACTCTCTCATTGCTTGGAAGACTAAAAAGCAAACAGCAGTTTCTCGTTCGAGTGCTGAGACAGAGTTGCAAGCTATGACTTTGTTGACTGCGGAGGTTACTTGGCTACAGTGGTTACTTAAGGATTTTGGTGTTTCTGTTTCAGCACTCACTCCTCTTTTGTCCAACAGTACAGGGGCTATTAGTATTGCTACAAATCCAGTGAAGCATGAGCTTCTATTGATGCTTCCTACATTCGGACCCAGGTGCAGGACCAGATTGTTGCTCTTCAGTTTGTGCCATCAGAACTTCAGGTGACAGACTTCTTCACAAATGCGCATACCAGTGCTCAGCACAGTTTCAATCTCTCCAAACTTAATGTTGTTGATTCATAGTAAGTTTGAGGGAGGTGTTAGATGTGTATTGTACAAAGGATTATTTGCATATATATCACACATGTACTTGTATATATATTGGCATGTTTGCCTTATAATGAATACAAATGTTATTCATAACACAAAGCACTATCCTAAATCAAATATTTGGAAAAAGTTCTTTGTTGTTGACTTGAATTGTATGTACATATAAAGTTCATTCATCTAGAAGATATGTCCTAGCTGGTTCTTAACAACTCAGAGACAACCTGAAGATATGTTCCTTTGTGAAAATGATTTGGTGCACTCAGGATTTGTAGAGAGTATATATTAATTAATTACATCTCAAGATAGCTCTGATACTTTATCGGATATATATACATTGCGTACGTAATTAAGCGCAATATATATACAGTGAAAACCAGCTAAGTATTGAAAATCCCTGAAAACCATATGTGAAATTTTTCAAAAATTCTTAATAAATTAACTGGTGCAGGAGAGGCCATGTTACTTGGCTACGGTGGTTATAGGGCTATTAGCATTGCTACAAATCCGGTGAAGCATGAGCTTGTGTTGATGCTTCTTACATTCGGACCCAGATGCAAGACCAGATTGTTGCTCTTCAGTATATGTCTTCAGAACTTCAGGTGACAAATTTCTTCACAAAAGCGCAGACCAGAGCTCAACACAGTTTCCATCTCTCCAAAATCAATATTGTTGATCCACTATAAGTTTGAGGGGGGTGTTAGATGTGTATTGTACAAAGAGTTATTTGCATATATGCCACATGTACTTGTATATATTTAGCCTATTAACCTCATAACGAATACAAGTGCTATTCATAACACAAAGCACTGTCCTAAATCAAATGCTTGGAAAATGTTTGTTGTTGTTGACTTGAAAATGTTTGTTGTTATTAACCTCATAACGAATACAAGTGCTACTAGACTCCATATAAAGTTCATTCATCTAGAAGATATGTCCTAGCTGGTTCTTAACAACTCGGAGACAACCTGAAGATATGTTCCTTTGTGAAAATGATTTGGTGCACTCAGGGCCGGCTTGTTCATGATTTGTAGAGAGTATATATTAATTAATTACATCTCAAGATAGCTCTGATACTTTGTCGGATATATATACATTGCGTACGTAACTAAGCGCAATATATATACAGTGAAAACCAGCTAAGTATTGAAAATCCCTGAAAACCATATGTGAAATTTTTCAAAAATTCTCAAGGAATTGAACTCCAATTGAGAAGATATAGCATGAGAGGACAGTGCCATTTCATTCTCTCAATGCTATAAGAACGAAAATGTACGCACCGAATTCGACGAGGTGAAACCATTTATATTTTAATTGGATACAGAAGAGAGCAGCTTTGAAGGATCGGTTGACCTTTACCTGAGATACACGATTCAGATTATGCTGGTCTTTTTATACTAAAAATATCCGATTATTGATTTTCTTCTGATCCTTTTAGATGTGCTTACTCCCTGATATCATAACATAAATAGGGCGGCACGTTTCTGATATCTTTTGGAGTTTCTTACAAGCACAATTGTCTTAAATCCGACAATGCTTGACGCCTGAAACCAAAATGCCGGAAAGAAACAAGACAAATCGTTATAGAAAGTGATTTCACGCTCATCAAAATGTATGCAAATGACTTATATAAATAATAAATTACTTGTCTGGCCACTTCCTGTATTATGTTAGACTTGAGAGTGCTACTAGACTCCAGGTTCTAAATTGAAACCAGCTGTTTTGCCTGTTCAAGGGGAAGGAAGAAAACAAAAAACAGGGAAGTAACTGTGGTCTTTCAAGATTACATGACAGTACAGAGAAACAAGTCACAGAAGCACAAGGGATAAACATTTGAGCATCACTATAACTAGGTCAACTGCTGAGTTCTGAAACACTACTTGTCCTTCAAATTTTTCCCTATTTCTACCATGCTCGTCAGCTCAGTGCCGAGCTTGGCAAAACATTGTAATCAATTTTCTCTCATCGATACAAAGACGTGCAAAACTTTTGTGTGTTCCAGAAGAAAAAATCTTGAAAGAAAAACACAATTTCAAAATCTACCCTAAAAACCGGACAAACCCCCCCCCACCCTTGGACCCCAAATTTGTAACTTGGAATCCTCTATGTAAACTCGTGTCATTCCATAGATGAGTAGGTAGCACACCCCAAATTTGCAACTTGAAATCCTCTGTGTAAACTCGTGTCATTCCCTGGATCAGTAGGTAGCACACACAGATACATCTTTGAATCAATCACATATATCGCATTCATATTAGAATAACATGTCACAACTTGGGCCGTACGGCCAAATGTCTTACAAAAGGATCCAGCAGGCCAATATGGTACATAGAGTGTTTTAATACAGAGAGAGGGGATAAGAGCGAAAGCAAAAGAAGTAGTGATGGATCCATTCACTCTGCCCGCAAACAAGCGACTGGGGGTCATGGGCCTAAGCTTCTCCATCATCTGGTCCAGATGCCAAGTGGTAGGCATATGGGTCTTGATCGAACGTGATACGGGGGATGCCCGATCTTCTCAGTGAGGAGCCGTGGATAAATGATGCGAAGTAGACGATATCGCTAGCTGAACACTCGCGCCAATGCACGAACTCTCAACTCTTTGGAATACGCCCAAAACACACCGGATAGTAGTTCGTCGCGAGACCACGAACGACTGGGGGTCATGGGCCTAAGCTTCTCCATCATCTGGTCCAGATGCCAAGTGGTAGGCATATGGGCCTTGATCGAACGGTTCTGAAAGATAGTATTAAACGAGCCTGAGTACACAATCGTACTCGCGAGCCAACACACAATGCAATTTTTATATATGTGCAAGATTAATTAAGGGAGGTTAACGGTCTTTTATTTGCACAAAGCTAAGTTTGAATTAGATTGTGTAGTAGCAATTTCTGAGACCTGGCATTTTAATTTACATGAGTTTTCACAAACCAGGTTTGTTATAAATTACTAGTCCAGAATCCAATCTCCCATACCATTGAGTGGTTCCATCCACCCAATGCTCGGGTCACATCCTGTACTTACCACTTGTCCTTAATCAGGCCATCTCAATTTTATGGGTTCCAAACCCAACTTTTCATTTCATCCACAAATTATTTTATAAAAATAAAAGCTAGTTCAAGCAAATTCTCGGTACCGCTCATGACTGTGAGTACGGCTATCTAAATAGTTTTCTTACTCTGCAGAGTTCATACACTTTACCCACAAGAGACAATCAACTCATAATGTCTCTAATACACTTCCAAAGGTGTGCGACTAAGTTGATTATCACAAGTCCTTTATAATGTCCCACCTCAATGCAACTCCACGACGCTAAGTATCACCTCCTTGGGCCTTGCCCCTGGGAGGTCTCACATTTGCGCTATGCAGATTGATGACTCCCTTACCCTTAGTTCACTCCACACACCCACCAATGGTGAAGTTGCGAGGCAGCAGATAAATTAGTTAGCCATGTCATAATCATTATAGACTTGTGGTTGCACTGTTTTTACACGAGAGGTCATCACAAGAACTCGGTCGTTTATTGACTTGGGCGGTACTTTCCCATATCCCTACCATTGTGCACCCAGCACCAGCCACTCTTTCCAGTCGCCCAAGTCGAAATCTGTTTTCAGGTTTTCTCTTTTTAAAATCTCTTTCTCTTTTCAACATATCAGCCAAGCTCCAACCTCTACTGCCCAAATTTATTTTTATTTTTGTTGAAAGATGTTGGGCTATTTAATACCCTCATGACAATGTATCTAACCAAGGCTAAGTATGACACTTAGACACAGACTTATTAACTAGTATATAAACCATCAATTCTGGGGTGAAAAAGGATAGTATCCGAATTCAAGAATTGGAAGCTCTACACAATTATCATTAAGGTGGTAGCTATGAGCTAGACCAACATATTTGGATAAATCATAGCAATGCAATTTTATATTTAAAATAATATAATTGCATTTCAAAAGTAGGTGCAAAATGATCAAAGTGTTGACTAACCTTGCACTAGGTATTGTAGATCTTGATCTTGATTAGCTTGTGGTTCCTTCGGAGCATCGACCTGTATAAATGCGAAAGTAACAAAAATTTGAATAATCATATAAAGATTCAAATTGTATTAAAAAAAATTAAAATTAACTCCAAAATGTATGCTTTCGGTTTGGTTGGGTAGGATTTGAATTTAGACAAATTTAGAACAAAAAAAATTATTCGATTCGGAGTTAAAACAAGTGAGAACAGACTTTTTGAATTCTAAACCCTAATTTAATTTCAGGAAAAAGAAAAGGGAGAGAGAATATACTCTCTGACATGTGGTACCCGCAGCCTTTTATTTTTCTTTTCGAATTATTTTCTAACCGGTATTGTTTCTATGAACGACAGGTGGGGCTCGATTCAATGTGAAAGTCTGGATCTTAACTGCCCTTGTTTTTTTGTTCGCGGGCCCGCACGTCACTGAGTCACAACAACAATTAAACCCATCCCAATTAACGCTTAGCCCTAAGACAAAGTTACGGTAATTAATGACTATGCTATAGTCGTTGTCTTCTTTATACAAAATAGAGCAGCTAGGGCTCCTCTCCGCCCGAGCTTACCACTGGCAAGCGGGGCACGACGGTGCTAATGGATGCCCAAAATGGGTTCCTGTGGTCCAGGCGACCCTAGCGGTACCGGCTGCGAGGGCTCCGGTGGCTTGTAGCAGTGGCGCGACGGCCTTTTGCGGTGGTGGCGTTCAGGGTTGCGGCGACTACGATGACCCAGTGGTGCACTCGGCTAACTAGCGCTTGCACGAGCATCACTACCGGGAGGGAAACCTACCGGAGTGATGAGGAGTGAAGGAGGTGTCCGGAGGACGGCCGACGATGTTGACCCTATGCAGCGCGGGGAGTCTCATGTGGCGGTGGAGATCTGAGAAAAGGGAGACGCAATTAAGTATCGGGAATGCTAAAAGGAGGTGGGGTGGTGGTGGTTTGAGAGTGACGAATTTGACTGGGTCTCACCGGAGAGGACACGGCGGTGGAGTTGGCACTTCTAGCCGAAAATGGGGAAGAAGAGGATGGCGGCGGTTCCTATGAATGAAAACAGTAATTAGATGAGGGGAAACACTCCTGGTGGTCCAGAACAAGAGGTGACAGGGTTGGTGAGGCATGTGTTAGCCAAAGATCTAATCTAAAAACATGAACCCTAGTTCATAAAAGAACACCTAACCAAAAAATATTAGTGCGGAATCAAAAGTGCGTACCCGATCCCGGTGAAGCCATCGGATCTGAGGGTTGGTCGGTGACAGTCGGGGTCGGCGCGGATCTGAGCGCCGGGACCTCGGCTTGAGTCGCGAATGTCGTAGTGGAGACGACGGCGTCACGGTGATGCCGACGGGTCTGGCCTTCGTTCTCCTCAGTGCACGTTATCGATCGGGCGTATGTAGGGACGTTCTTAGGTTTTGAATCCTTAAGCAAAACCCAGCCGTATCCCTTCTTTTATTTAGCGCTAGAGGAGACCGGACCGTAACCAAAAGGCGCTTGGAACCGCCCGATCGTATGCGATGGTGGGCTTTGCCCGTGAGACTCGATCTCGGTACATTAGCCGAGATCAATCTAACATTCTCCCCTTTGATCGTAAGGCTAACAACATAAGTCCATCCTCAAATGAAAAACAGCATACCAAGGTAATGTGTGGCATGGCCAATGAAGTGCCATACAACCTCAGTACCTATAGTGTACTATTACATTTAAAAAATGGATATTCATAATGCTTAATGGGAGTTGGTTCGTTTTAAGGTCCTTTATCCAGAATCAGAGGCTTTCCAATAAACCCATGCCGGCAACATGATCACGAAATATATTGGGTGGTAAGCCTTTGGTAAGCGGATCCGCAAGCATTGACTTAGTACTAATATGCTTGATACTAATAGTTTGATCCTGGATTCTATCTTTCACAACATGATACTTAATGTCAATGTGTTTGGCAGCACCACTTGACTTGTTGTTACTGCATAAAAGATCATGGGTTCGTTATCGCAGATAAGGTGAGTGGTTTAGAAATGTCACAACCACTCTAAGACCCTAATAAAGTTCTTAAGCCATACAAACGCCCAAGAGCCTCATAACATGCCACAAACTCACTTGCATCGTTGAAGATGCCGTAAGGGTTTGTTTGGAGCTTTTCCACGAGATAGCTCCTCCAATGAGTGTGAAGATATAACTGACGTGGATTTCTTAGTATCAACACATCCCGCAAAATCAATCAATAACCAACAACTTCAAGGTTATCGGTATGCTTATATGTGAGCATGAGATGCTTAGTAGCTTGCATATAACGCAAGACTTTCTTAACGACCTTCCAGTGGTCCGGTCCTGGATTTGACTGATATCGCCAAGCATTTCGTTACAAAAGCTAAGTCGTATGCAGCTTACTTGAGCATACATAATGCTTCCGATACCGAGCGTAAGGAACCGCTCTTCATCGATCAGCTTCATATTGGTTCCTTGGACATTGAAATGTCCCAAACTTATCGCCTTAACGATAGGAGCAGTGAGCGAGCATTTATGCATATTGTATCTCTTTAGTACTCATCAACGTATGTTTTTGAGATAAACTTAATACTCCTTTGGACTGTCCCTGAATTTCAATGCCAAGAACGTAAGAGGCATCACCGAGATCCTTCATATCAAAATTGGATGAGAGAAATCTCTTGGTCTCAAACAAAGATATCCTTATCATTTGCTAGCCAATAAGATATCATCCACATAAAGCACTAAGATGGTGAATTTACTCCTTGAACTTAACATATATGCGCTTATCAACTTCATTTTCCTTAAATCCAAAATTCCTTATAACTTTATCAAATTTGAGGTACCACGCCTCGATGCTTGTTTTAAGCCATAAATAGATTTCTTAAGTCGACATCCCATATGCTCCTTACCTTCCACGACAAAACCTTCCGGTTGAGTCATGAAAACATTTTCTTGCAAATCGCCATTAAGGAATGCCGTCTTAACATCCATCCGATGTAGCTCTAAATCATAATGAGCTACAAGTTGCCATAACAATTCTGAACGAATCCTTAGTCGAGACAGAGAAAAGTGTCATTATAATCAATCCCCTCTCTTTGTGAGAAGCCTTTTGCTACGAGTCTTGCTTTGAACCTTTCGATATTTCCCTTAGAGTCATGCTTTGTTTTGTAGACCCATTTACTGACCCTCTTCGCTTTGACTCAAGTCAGAATTTCTACTAAGTCCCATACATCATTAGTGCTCATAGACTTTAGTTCATCCTTCATGGCATCAAGCCATTTAGGAGAATGTTCACTCATTATTGCTTCCTTATAAGAGGTGGGATCATCTACCTTCCCTATATCATTAATATCCTCATTCATGTAAACAACATAATCATTTGGGATGGCAGATCTTCTCTCCCATTGTGATCTTCTAATAGGTTCAAAGAACTATTGTAGGAGGTCACGAGGTGCGGGAGATCACGAGGCTCGCATTAGGTATGACATTAGGAGTTTCAGAGACCTCAACAAAGGGTGCATCAACAAGATTTGGTCTTCGAGGTGCAACCACCAAGTGCAGAATAAAAATCTCGGGATAAGCGGTGAGGGAACGTAAACCCGCTTCTCTTCAAGATCAATTTTCCTAGGCTCCGTGTCCTCATTATTTTCTAAGAACACAACATGTCTTGTTTCTACAAACTTAGTTGTTCTATCAAGACAATAAAACCGATACCCTTTAGATCTTTCAGGGTACCCTATGAAATGGCAACTTACTGTCTTAGGATCTAATTTTCCAATATGTGGATTAAATATCTTAGCTTCAGCACAACAACCCCATACTCTTAAATATTTCAAACTTGGTTTTCTCCCAGTCCATAATTCATAAGGTGTCTTAGGTACTGATTTACTGGGAACCCTATTAAGAATATGTGCTGCTGTCTTTAGTGCCTCCATCCATAAACCAGTTGATAAACTAGAGTAGCTAAGCATGCTCCGTACCATATCCATAAGTGTACGGTTGCGTCTCTCAGCTACCCCATTTTGCTGAGGTTCACCTGGTGTAGAATATTGGGCAACAATGCCATTTTCCTGAAGGAACTTAGCGAAAGGGCCAGGAATTTGGCCATAAGGGGCATGTCTCCCATAATATTCTCCCCCACGGTCCGATCTTACCACTTTGATTCTTAGGTTGTGCTGATTTTCAACTTCAGCCTTAAATATCTTAAATTTATCAAGTGACTCGGATCGGTCCTTAATGGGAAAAATATAACCATAACGGGAGAAATCATCAGTGAATGTAATGAAAGAATCAAAACCATCCACTGATGTCACAGGAAAAGGACCACAAATATCAGTATGAATTAACTCTAATAGTCCTGAGCTGCGAGTTGCTCCCTTCTTTATTTTCTTTACGTATTTTCCTTTAATGCAATCAATGCAGTGGTCTGAGTCAGAGAAATCTAATGGTTGGAGAATCTCTTCCTTAATGAGACGCTCCATTCTCCCCTTCGAAATGTGGCCTAAACGACAGTGCCACAGTTTCGAAGAAGTCTCATTATTCTTTTTAAGCATAGTATCACACACATTCAAAGATATCGGTGATTCATTAAGGGAAAGCATATAAAGCTTGTCTTGTCTAACAGCAAGACCAACATTATTTGAATTAAATGTGATAACACACTTATTGTTGCCAAAATTACATTTAAATCCTTCATCGTCCAATAAAGATACTGAAATTAAATTCCTCCTAATGGAAGGAACAAAAACTACATTATTAAGACGAAGTGTGAAGCCGCTGTCTAAAACTAAGGAAACAGAACCAACTGATTCCACTTCGGCTTCTTTTCCATCCGCGACTCTAAGACTTCGCTCCCCCTTTCTTAGTGTTCTCACGGTATGGAATCCCTGTAAAGAGTTGGTAACGTGCACAGTTGCACCTGAGTCAATCCACCAAGATTTAAGGGAAAAATTAGTATAAAGGGTTTCATCAACAAACGTTATAGAATCATTACCCTTCTTGGCGAGCCACTTTAGGAAACCAACACAATCCTTCTGGAAATTCCCTGGCTCCTTGCAGAAGTGACATGCATTCCCACTTGGTGCTTTAGCAGAAGCAACATTGGGCTTAGGTGTATTTTGCACCTTAGGCCCTGATTTATCTGAATTAGGAGAGTAGTGCAGCCTTTTCTTGGATTTGAAGTCCCCTGAGAACTTCCTTTTGCTAGGACCGCCAACTTGATTCACAAAATCTTTCTTTTCGGCCCTAATCCTTTCTTCCTCCTGGACACACATGGCGATAAGATCGCCATGCTCCATTTATCTTTCTGAGTATTATAGTTTATCTTAAAAGCAGTGTATTCAGAAGGAAGAGAAGTCATTATGAAGTGAACTAGGAAACCATCAGATATTTCCATATCCATGCCCTTGAGTTTTCCAGCCATATCAGTCATCATCATGATGTGCTCTCTTATGCTGCTGGACCCGTCATACTTAGTGGATAGAAGCCTCTGGATTAATGTAATGGCATAAACCTTAGTGGAGCCTTTGAATTTCTCCTCTCAAGCGGATACTCCTTAGCATTTTCAGAATCTGGGATTGCTCCCCTTATTCCGACTGAGATAGAGGTCTTCATAATCATTAATGATAGACGGTTAGACCGCTCCCATTTTTCAAAGATTATTATCATATATTTTCTTTTCTCATCGTAATCGCCCTCACCAATGGTGGGAGAAACGGAGCAGCACCCTTAATGCATAATCAAGGTCTAATACCCCAAGGACAATCAAATTCTTTCTTTCCAAGCGGAAGTTGCTCTCGTAAGTCGCTCAATGTTGTCAATTGTAGCAGCAACATTTGAAGCATTCATTGCTGAACATTAAAATACAGGGGAAAAATTAGAAATGACATAAAAGTATTGCATACAATTAACCCTACGTTGGTCTGATTAATAACATGCAAAAATTACAGTTCTAGTTTATATCACCGTTGGACAGAAATAAAAGAACTATAACAATTAATGTGGCGACACATGACTACAAACAACGTTGGTCAGTATGTAATCATGTGTATACATAATGCCAGAATAAATCATAAAATTATCTAATTAAAATATCTCGTTGGTTCAATTTTAATCAGAGATAATTATCACAGTTACATGAGAGATTAACATTAATAAAAAAAACATGCACAAGATTAAATAAAAATAACCACAAATTCATACTGAAAATTGATCAATTATCATTAATAAAACAGTGCACAATAAATAAATAAAATAATAATCATAAAAACAATTTTGTAAAAAAAGAAAAAACACTGTGCATCGGATGCACAGCGCCCGGGCTCGGCCTGCGTCCGGTCCACGCCGATTCGGCCCACGCGCGCGACGCTGGCCCGAGAGAAACCCCGAATCATTGGTGACCGTTGGATCGAAACGGACGGTCGAAACAAACCCGTGATAAAAATATCCACCGGATCGGAACGAACGAGAACCGTCGGATTGAATCGGACGACTGGGAGCGAAAGTCGCGCGGTATATAAACCGGCGATTCGGCGAACACTAACCCTAATTTCATTTTCCCCGTTCCCCTCCGAAAAAAATCGCTCGATGGCATCGGCGGAAGCTCTCGCGTCTGGAGCGAGCGGGCGGATATCAACAGCCACGGCGGCGGCTAAGGAGAGGCAGTGCTGGTCGAAGACCGGAGCGGCGCGAAGAGATGGCGCCCCCGCAGCTCTCCTCGCCGGCGCGCGCGTGCGACCGAGGTCGCGCGCGCAGCCGTCGAGCGGAGCTACGGTGGTGCCCTAGACCGGAGCGAGCTCCTGATCTACAAAAACGTAAGTATTCCACCGCCGCTACTTCAGATCTGAGTTTTTGAGGGTCGGGGCTTTAGATTTCTTTAGGGTTTTTGACTGAGGATTGTGAATCCCCTCCTTCTAAGTGCTAAGCCGAGTCAATAGGACCTAGATCCGAGCGGGTAAACATGGGCTGAGGTTTAATCGGGTTCAAGTATGAACTAGGGATGCTCTGATACCATTGTTAGCCAAAGATCTAATCTAAAAACATGAACCCTAGTTCATAAAAGAACACCTAACCAAAAAACATTAGTGCGGAATCAAAAGTGCGTACCCGATCCCGGTGAAGCCATCGGATCTGAGGGTTGGTCGCTGACAGTCGGGGTCGGCGCGGATCTGAGCGCCGGGACCTCGGCTTGAGTCGCGAATGTCGTAGTGGAGACGACGGCGTCACGGTGATGCCGACGGGTCTGGCCTTCGTTCTCCTCAGTGCACGTTATCGATCGGGCGTATGTAGGGACGTTCTTAGGTTTTGAATCCTTAAGCAAAACCCACCGTATCCCTTCTTTTATTTAGCGCTAGAGGAGACCGGGACCAGAACCAAAAGGCAGTTGGAACCGCCCCCGATCAGGGCGCGATGGTGGGCTTTGCCCCGTGAGACTCGGTCTCGGCTGTTAGCCGAGATCAATCTAACAGCATGAGGGTCATTGGAGTACCGGCGGCGATGTGGTGGCTTGGCGTCCGAAAGACGGAGCTTGTTCTACCTTTGAGCTCGGGCTCGGTGGACGAAGAGCGAAGATGGGAGAGAGACCGGGGTCGTTAGGAGGGGAAATAGAGAACTCCTGGTGGCCTTTTATAGCCAAGAAGGTGGAGAATGCAATGTGACCGGCGATGCTCCCGGCGAGAGCTTGGCACTGAACTCGGGAGGGAGTTGGCGATTGAATGACAGCATTTGGCATCACAATGTTGTGGATGCGATGCAGGCATGGCGGTCGATGGCTGAGCGACGTGCGAATGACGAGCTCCGCCAGCATGGCCATGGTGATGCAGTCGGGAGGAAGTAGATGCAGGCTGCTGAGCTGGTTTTAACCGAAGTGGTTCGGTTGCATCAGCTAAAGCTTGAGCTGGCCAAATGATCAGTACCAAGGAACAGAAATGAGGGAATAGAAATGAGACAGGGGAGAAACAATAACTCCATGGCTATATCTCTTTAGGGTGAGCTCTTATTTGGGATTTTTTATTTTAGCGTTGTTAAAATGATTTACTTGCATCTCATACTTTTGCCACTAAAATTTTTCGTTTGTAGGACTTTTATTCTAGAGAATCTTTTTAGAGGATTTACTAGCATGGGATATTTCAAAAGAGCAATATTTTAAGTTAACTTTTACAATTTATGCTTTTAGGGTTTCTGTTTTTAGGGTTTCTATTTTCACCACTCGTGCCAGCAAAAGAGAATGCAGTTAAAACAAATAAAAAATACAGGCAAAAAAACGATAACAAATAACAAATAAGAAAAAAAATCTCGTATTTTCGTATTCTGGTACTTTTAGGGTGTTACATTCATGCCCAAAACTGGGTCAGCGTAAGCAGTCTCACCTAGAGCTTCGTTGCATCTATAACTTCTTGACATGTCTTCGGGCTGAGTATGAACAGACTCGTGCTCAGTTGCTAGCACGACACCCTCGTGTGACTTTGTTAGAGGTTCTTGCAGCTGTTCGTGCTGAGGATATTCGCCTTCGTGTTGCGGGTCTGCTGCCGTTCCAGTCATCTCTTTCGGTTCTGGCAGCTCTTCCACCTTCTACATCTACTACAACTACTCCATCACCAGTTGTGTCTTTACCAGTGACAGCTGCTGTTGGTAGGGGATTACATTGCACTTACTGTAATAAGGATAGACATGTACGGTAGACCTGCTACAAGAAGAAAAAAGATTTTCGTTGTGGTGGTCGTACTTCACAGGGAACTGGTGGTTCCTCTTCTCAGAGGAGCTCTAGTGCTTCTGATTCTCAGGAGTTTCTCACACTATTGCGTCGCATGGTTGCGTTTGCACCGTCCGGGTCTATTGGTTATGCTGCACAGTTTTCTAATGAGAAACCACCTTCAACTTCTTCTTCGGGTATATCACCTTTCATCTTGACTATAGAGCTTCTTTTGATATGACATCTGATTCCACCAGTCTCACTTCCATTCATCCTTTAGCTGCTCCTATCACTGTTCAGACAGCAGATGGTACCTCTCTTTCTGTCGCAGGACGAGGCATACTTTCGAATTCCTCTTTTTATGTTTCTGCTATTTCTCATGTTCCCAAACTAACCATGCAACTTATATCTATTAGTCAGCTCACTTATCATGGTTGTCATGTTATTCTCGATTCTGATTCTTGTTGTGTTCAGGATCAACGCACGGGGACTCTGGTTGGTACTGACCCTCGCCGACGTGACTCACAACATCTTTGGGAGCTTGACTGACTTTATCTTCCTTTCGCTGCCCCCGCTAGTCTTGTCACCTCCACCGTCGTCACAGCTTCTGCTGCATCCTCCACTGCGTCTTTTGCTCAGTGGCATCATCGTTTGGGACATCTTTGCGGGTCGCGTCTATCCTCTTTACTTCGTCATAATCTTTTAGGGTATGTGCCTGGTGATATTTCTCTAAATTATCAGGGTTGTAAGCTTAGTAAACAGTTTCAACTTCTCTATCCTTCCAGTGAGTCAGTGTCACAGCGTCCTTTGGATCTTGTTCATTCTGACGTTTGGGGTCCATGCAGAAGCAGCTCGAAGTGGCACGACCGGCCTATGCCGGTAGATTGCACGGGGTGTTGCTCTGCTTCGTCGACTACGAACAACCGATATACCGCGGCTGACCACTTGGCCGGCACCAAACTGGGACAGCAAAACAGCAACACCGGTATTATCGTACAGAAAAAAAGGGTTTCTGTGAAAGAAAAGAAAAGAAAAAGTAAAAAATCCTAATTTTGCAAGTAAGTCCTCGTGTTTTTTCTAAAATTGCTTAAATTTTTTTATCAGAGGTTTGATTAGTAAATTATGAAAAATCTATAACAATCATTCAACCCCTTCTTTGATTTTTCGGTAATAGCGCAGCGCGCGAAACGAGGCGACGAACCGAACCAGTGGGGTGGTGGGAAACCGAATACACGCAGCAGGCGGACTCAAATCGCTGGATGACGCGGAAGGCAAAACACACAACAGGCGCCAACTGATGAGACCGGGCAACGGCAGCAAAACAGGGAACGAAAGCAGATAGCGAGGGCAGGGCAGTACGGCGGAGAAGCTGGCGGAATCATGCGCGGCAGCCAGAATTTTTTTTGATACCAAAATGTTTAAAGTAGGTCCGTAGTCTCAAACTTCTAATTTTAGTTCCTTTTTCTGTCTCGACCGTAGCTGCCGTCCCTCACCTACGGTCGCAGCAGGCTGTAGCTGTCGTCCCTCATCGCAACAGGTACCTACTGCCCTCCCCTACAGCAGCAGGTGCCTGCTCTATCCTCGATGGTGGGCGGTAGCAAGGTGTTGCTGTGAGGTAAGACAGGATCTTGCTGCTGTTGTCGGGTAAGGTAGCACTTTGGCTGCTGCTATTCCTGTTGGCAGCAGTTAAGTGCTGTGTTGAGGCGTAATAGCAGGTGAGATTCTGTCGTCGTACGTACGACGACGACGGCAGCACGTGCGAAAAAGAAAATACGGTAAAAATGAAATTATCAAACTAGTGGAGTTAATTTAAGAATGATATTGCTGTATGGAGCCAATTGTGTCCCTGCTTCCGGCAGCCACGGGCTTGCGTGAGGACATAAAGGGCGGTGCCGTATCTGAATCTATGGCCAACACGTCCGGTTGTCGGTTCGCAGCAGCGCCCACACCGAAGGTGAATTGGTGAGAAACGGCAGACGAAATAGTCGGCCCGAAACCCGGTGCGCTGACGAGAAACGGCACCAGAAGAGCTAGCCGAACCGGCAGTGACAACTGATGCGCCTTGACGATGAGCCGCGCACTAGTCTCCCCTGGGAACCGAAAAGCATCCTAATGATTCTTAAATGTGCACAGCAAAACCAAATCATCGAAACAAGTGCCGGCTTCATTTTCAATTTTCTTCTGCAACCACCGGCCAGACGGGCGCCTTTCACGAGACGAAGTACATGCAGATTAAGGGCAAAGCCCCTGTTAATCCCACGCCTCCGCTTCTCTTAATTCAATGGAGATCAAGCCCCTACCTCCAAAAATCCAGCCGCCGCCGGCACGTAATCGAGGCTAAAGATCCTATCAAAGACGCTGCCTCCGGACCGCACCTTTATAACTCTAACACGCATCATCCATCTTTAATCTCCATACGCTTCAACTCGAGCTCGACCGCCTCCTTCAGCATCCTCAACCCTTTGGACCATGACTTCGCATCAAGCCATCTACCGGTCATTTCCGTAGACCACGATCGCCTCCGAGTTACCCTGCACATACAAAGACCAAAGTAGTATATTTTCCCGGCACAAGTTCTTCCCAACTTGACCGACATAAGTTCACACACCACGACCTAACCACATGGTCAAACAGTATTAAAATTTTCTTTTATATAATGTAAAATAAAAGTTATAGAACGCAATGCTATATTTCTCTAATAAAAATTATAAATTTATTTTCAATTTTCTGATTCATAAGTTTACTAAATCTTTTAGATATCACAGTATATAATTTTTTTGACATGAAACAACATATGGGGTAATACAAATTTAATTTTGGTGAAATTGTAAGAACAAATTCATAAGTAATTGAAGAATTTTATATTTAGATCCGGAAATTATAGTATAAAAGCTAAACTAAAAATTAAATTTAGGGTATTGTCTAAAAGAACATAATTTAGTAGTTCATGTAACATCCCAAATTTTGAGCATAGTTACAAATATTTGAAAATATGAGCTAAAAAAAATTGATGCATTCTTATTGACATTTGTTTTCCTAGGATTTTCAATCAAGATTTTGTTCGATTTTAAAACCTAAGCATCAATTTTTAAAACATAAACCTAATTGATAATAAGAACAAATAGAAATAAAAGATGATGATTAAAAATCTCAAACCCACCATAGTTGTAATGTTAATAAATGGGGGAAAATATTCTCACACATGTTTTGAAATTTCCCTCAAATAAAATAATAAAAGTACAAGCCAACAGAAACTTAAAAGATTTTTTAGAGAAAATATATAACAAACAAAACCCTAGAAAAATTACACAATAATATACACTGTGTTGTAAGCCTCCCCAAAAGATTTCATGATTTTAGGAGCTCAACATCTATGTCTAAAATTTCCTAAAACACCCTTAGCCATTTTCTAAAATCTAAAAACCAAATTTCTTTCCCACTCTCACCGACAGGTGGACCCCACCAGCAAGGTTCTTCCTCCACGAGCGCGCGGCGCAGCACAACGCCAGCGTCATGGCCACACGGCCGCTCACCCAGAACGCCACCCACTCTGCCCCCAGCTTTGACCAACGCCCACAGTTTTGCCTCGCCCTCGCCCACATCACCTACACCCATGCCTCACACCCATCCCTGCCCATACACCCAAACACGTTGCTGCTGGTGCCCATGACTCCACCTTGTGGTTCCTCTACCCCTAGCTATATAAAGTCACCCATAGCCTCTTTGGACATTCCCCTCCTCGCCATTTCCCTGCCCAACCATTTCCTCTCCTTCTCCACCCCGAGAAGTGTGAGGACTCCCGGGTTATTTTTGTAAGACCGAGGTTTATCTGGTCTTAAGGAAATAACTCTGGACCTCAAGTAAATAAATTCCACCTTAACTCCATCCAAGTGAGGAGCCCGACCGAAACTAGAGCCCTAGTGATCATGCGCACTGCTCCTCTGTAAGCACTACATGATTATTGGTTCTCCAAACGGTCAAAGCCAATACTTAGACAAGTTAAAGTGGGATTCATAACAGTGAGTATGAGGTCGTGTTGGCTCCCAGGATCAGCGACCAACACGCTCATACTTCCATTCAACGTTGATCACATCCATACAACATCGTACATTAACAATCCAAAAGACATACAACATAATAGTTAAGTCTACAACTATTACATAACGGCGGACCGGTCAAATTCAAATAAGAGTGATAAATAAACAGTAGAAGCAAGATAAGTAAACCAAAAGTTCCAGCAAGGTATGCCCATAACTCAAGGCAACCGACTGGGGGCTAGATAATAACACTACTCGTCAGTGTCGCCTAAATCGGCACTGACGAGTGCAACGGTCTCGAATTCGTCCTCACCTGAAAAGGCTAGCAAACATCTGGCTGAGTACAAGTGTACTCGCAAGTCTTACACAGTAAAATTAGTTATGCATATTGGGCATTCAAAGGGTAGCAATAGTGGCTTAGTTTTGCAGAAAAACACAACCACTTCCAACATACACATACTAGTTTTTCAATTGCCATTTAAAAATTAGATTTGAAGTAGAAGTAAAGCATGTAATAAAGTGATACATTTATAAACAAAGTGAACAAACAAATACCAAAGTGGCAGTCCACTTTGATAAACTAAAGTACATGAACACCCGTTCATGCCGAATATCAAGTTGTAACCATCAATTTTAATTCAAAGTCTAACAATAGTGACTCCCGAACTCAAGCGATTGTTCATAACCGTGGACACGGCTATTCGAATAGATTTAACTCTGCTTATACTCTTCCTTAGGAGTGTGACTGAGATACCATAACGAGGCCGTTACAATGATATGCCCTAACTATCAAACCACCCGAGGAAACAATACCATGGCCGAAAGTCGCTTATCGTCACCATGGGTGTACCTGTTGTGTAAGTAAATCCGTTGCGTAGCTAACGGGCATACGCAAAAGACCCTTAAGGGCAAGCAAGAAAACGCTTAACATGCCCCACTAGATTGACAACACAACAATAAAATAAAACCATAAAAGTTCTCAACCTAATTGTGTTCTAATAGCTAACACACAACAAATTAGTTAGCCAAGCCATCGTCATTATTTCGGCGTGTGGTTGTATGTACATACTTGAATTAACAATGTCACCAAAGTTCGGTCCTTGTTGGTCCGGACAAGTCATCCACATACCCGATCTCGTGCACGAAGGCACCATCACTAGCAACCATTTGTCCAGACCCAAAAAATCTTTTAAAATAACAAAGATTAACTCGAGAAACAGATACGAAGATCTGTAATAAAAAAAATATATAATAGAAAAATTGTGTCTCCCATGATTATCGGGTTATTCCCGACAATCAAACTGCCGTACTAGACCTGCATGGCTAAGCAACCCCAAACCATATAGTTCACACATCCTAACCTAAGCAGTAGGTACTGGAAAATAATTCAAGGACAACCCCATGAATTGGACATAACTAACTATACATCACAAAAATAGCGACAAAACCAAATTAAGCATGCAAGCAATTATCATTGCATCTAACTACATAAAACTGGGAGCAATATGATGCAAAAGAAAGTTCAAATGATGATTTCCTTGCTGGGAGTTCACTTACTCACTCTCGGTTACGTAGTTGTTCATTTGCGACAACTCGGACTCTATAGAAATAGCGACATCGAATGAACACCGAGAAAAGACAAAAATTCTAAATTCTAACAAATGAATGAAATTTTTACAGTAGCTATATTATGATTTTATATGAATTTAGGTGAAAGAATTATTTTATTTGGATTTTTCATGTGAAAGTTATAGCACTTTAAAAATCAGTTTTTGGAAAAATGCTGAAAAATGTGTTTCAATTACTATTCATTCAAAATCCAATTTTTAGCAAAAAATTATAGAATAGTGGTGAATAAAATTATTACATATATATATAGATAATAAAATTATAAGACCAAAATAATTTGGTTCAACTCATTTGGAGTTTATATGAATTAGTTATGAATTTTTAAAGTCAAAAACATTTTGTAGTGTAATAATAATTCTTTTCTGAAATTTGTACCAAATTAAAATACTTTTTAACTCGATGTAACCTAGCCTCTGTCATAATCAAAGTAGTCCATCCAACACCACAATGCCCGGATTAACGATCTTCCAACTATACAAGCTATTCGATAATTTTTCAAAATCCACCGACTTATGGGCATAAGACCATACCTAAATCCATCAATCATTCTTCGATATATTATTTAAGCTAATACTAACTATCTAGATCCACTAGTCTCGCCTCGGCAATTCATATTCGTATACACCCAAAATTTCCACCGATCAAGGGTTAATAGACTAACCGTCACTTAATGAGATTTACAAATTAATAACACACTCATCCTCCAATAGCTCACTAATCGATTAACTCATATTCATACCACTGAACTTAGTTGTGAACGACCTCTACCAATCCAATCATATATGTTCCCCTACGATCAATTAATAATCCTTCATCTATTAACCCAACTAAGGGTACAAATCCATCAACTAGGCACATAGGACTTAACTGCTAAATACCAGGCAATCCAAATATTTATCCACAATCAAATAATCCAATCCGACCTTCTCCCAATTCTAGCATGTAAAACTCACATAGATATTAATTAAGACATCGAACCAACTTGCTCACGATTAAATAAATTACTGAGTCAACATTCATATTTCCTTAATCATCATCACAAGGGCTATCACTCAAGTAATAATTCATAAATTCCTTATGCGTCCTATCTCCTAAAAATGCTAATCCAACGTGAGGGAAAACCTCTAATTAATTTATCCTCTAAGATCACCACAAGCTTCCATGCGACTTTATATTAATACCGCCCGATCAAATAATTGACTCATATATTTAGTCTAGAATCCACCGATCAATAATACTCACATTTTGCCACAATAATCTAACTATTCGCATTCACCAATATATCAACACATAATCACACCTACGCATAAATACAACATAACCGGAGAATTATACCGGTCATAAGCTACCAAAATATTTTATAAATAAACACGCATATATAGGTGCGATGCTCATGACTAATATGCAACATGCACAACTAATATGGTAAACACGATTTGACACTAAATATTTTTACCGCGGCACTAGGCGTGCAAAAAATCACCGGACGTCCTCTTGGCTTCGGACCACGTCCACCGTAGTCGTCGTTGTTCCGCGTCCGCCGTAGTCATCGTCGAGCTCGTCCTCGTCCACGTCCGGCTCCTCGTCTATGTCGGTCGTCCTAGTGCCGCCGCATGCACCACGCCGTCCTCTAGCTCGACATGCCATGCCGGCTCGCCTCGCTCGGGCCGTCGTGCCGCTACATGCACAGGACGATATACACTCGGCAAAGGCTTTGTCGAGTGCTACACTCGGCAAAGGGCGCTCGGTAAACAGTTTATCGGCAAAGACCCCTTTGCCGAGTGCATTTTATCGGGCACTCGGCAAAGGATTTGCCGAGTGCTAATCTAACACTCGGCAAAGAAAAGTCGCCGTGACGGCGAGCGCCACCGTGACGACGTCTTTGCCGAGTGTCAAGGTCAAGCACTCGGCAAAGGTCTCCGCTTTGCCGAGTGCCATTGAATCAAACACTCGGCAAAGGTGGCGTCTGTGCCGAGTGCCACCGGGAGGACACTCGGCAAACAGGCCATCTTTGCCGAGTGCCTGGCCCGTGGCACTCAGCAAATCGGCGATGTTTGCCGAGTGCAATGGCCTTTGCACTCGGCAAAGCATGGTCACTTTGTCGAGTGTCATGGCCATTGCACTCGGCAAAGTGACTGAAAACAACATTTTTTAGTTGTTTTTACATCCCATCCAAACAAACAGAAGATATATATATAACAAACATCATCAACATCACATATATATCATCAACAGCACATATATATCACCAACACCACATATATATCACAAACGTCACATGTCTCACAATATATCACAAATAACTTCACAAGTAATCCAAGTGCTCCATCATCTACAACCATAATTGCAAATAGAAGTACCATTAACAACCACAAGTAGTATCACTAAGATGGCCAATGAGACTGATTTGGTGAAGGATTCACTGAAGCATGAGGATCGTTCGATCCCACCGATTGATTCTGCACAAAGGAGAAGAGATTGCATGTGTGAGACAAGATAAATATATACCATACATGAATAAAACTTTCATACTCCACTAGGTTTGACCGTAAGCATGAACATACAAACTAAAACATTTATACTCACAGGAGTAGAATAGTGAGGAGGTGGAGGTGGAGCGAATAGCGAAGGTGGCGGAGGTACACCCGTAGCGGCGCCAAGACTTTGCATGTACTGAAGAATCTCCGCCATCCTCCGCTGCTCGGCCTCCCGCTCGGCCTCCACCCTCTCCATCTTCGCCTGCATCTGCTCCCGTATCCTCCTCTCTTGTTCCAGCTGGGCCTACAATATATTCACCCCAATGTTACAATAATGCAAAGGAAAGGTATGAAAAAACCAATGAACGACGAATAAACCAGGAATAACCTCGAGTGCCTCCACCCGGTGGTGTGAAGTGTCCTGCCGAGGTCGTATGGCCGGGCTCGTGCTCGTGCTGCTTGCTCGAATCTGGGAGAGACTGGGAGTAGCGGCCGAGTCGATTTGTCACGTATTCTTCTATTTTTCTAAGGTTTGCAAGCATCGTACGTGACAACTTGCGCGAAACCTTCTCAAATTTTTATCACAGCCTCCACATATGATATCATGATATCTTGACAAGTTTCATGATTTTCGGACTTCGTTTGCTTTTTATACAATTTAAAAACAACTCGACCGCAAGTTCGTGGTCATGTTTCGTGAACAAGATGTTCGAAATTGGTGGTCTGTTCCTGGTTACGGCCTCACACTATACTAAATAACATGAATATCATTTTTCCATTTATTTTTTTCATTATTTGAATGACTAGCAGTTATAATTTGAATTATCCAAGAAAATTCAATTAATTGAAATAAATTAAAGAAATATAGAAAAAGTCCGAGAAATGTGCCACATTAGAACATGGAGTACCAGGTATTGTATGAGGACTGCAGAAAAAGTTTGGAGGTCAAAAGTGGGAAAAAAATATGATTTATCGAGTGTCAAAAAATGCCACTCGGCAAAGGAGCCTCTTTGCCGAGTGTCAGGAGAAGGAGAAGACACTCGGCAAAGGGTTAACGGCGGCTGCCGGCCGTTAACGGCGGTGCCTTTTGCTGAGTGTTCTGGTTTGCCGAGTGCCCGACACTCAGCAAACCTGATCGTTGCCGAGTGTAATTGTTTGCCGAGTGCTCGGCCCTCGGCAAACTATCTCTTTGCCGAGTGCCAGATGTTTGCCGAGTTCTTTCTATCTGGCACTCGGCAAATAGCCTCTTTGCCGAGTGCCCGATAAAAAGAACTCGGCAAAGTCTGGAACACTCGGCAAAGAAGCCGTCTCCGGTGGTGATGTATGCGCCGTCTTTACCGACGCAGTCGAGCCGGCCGCATGCATGTGCCGACATTCTCATGCATGCGTCACCATCTTCGCGCCACCTCGGCCGCCCCGAGCCGACGTTGCTCCATGCATGCTGGCCTCACCGCTGGACAGCGCCATGCCCGCTGCTGCCCTGCTTCCCATGGCGCCGCCGCATGCATGCATGTTGCCGAGCTACTGCTCCGTGCCACTGGACAACGCCGAGCCGCTATTGTGCCGAGCTTCCAGGCGTCGCTGCTTGCCGCTGCTGCACCAGCCGAATGCACTGCAGGTGGTGGCTTGCGCACTGGTTCTGAGCTGCTGCCGAACCAAGCCGCTGCTGCTGCTAGGCACGACAGCAAATGGAGCTCCTTGCTGCAATTACCGAGAGTGCACAGCACAAGAACAACTGCTACAGTTTGTCATTTCCTTTGAATGCTAGAGCGAGCGATGGAGATCACAGTGGTATAACATGCATGGGCTGATTTTTTATTTTGGATGGTGAATGAGGAGAGAAGGTGGGAGCTTGAGCTAGTGTTCTTGCTATGACTAGAAATGGGATGGGTGGCTCGGCTGTTTGAGTGCTGAATGAAAAATGAGTGGTAGAGGGAAAGAGAAATGGGTGTTCGTCAGCGGTGCATGCTCTCTTTCAGAATATGCTGGACAGTGGGAGAAATGAGTGGCAGAGGGAGGTGTTTCAGTGGGAGAAAAATGAGTGGCTGTGTGACCTTGGTTGCTGGGAGGAGAAATAAAATAGGAGTAGAGTGGATAGGGGATGGTTCGGCTGGAAAAGAAAATAACAACACTTGGGAGTTCACGAATTTTTAGACACAGTTACTTTGCTCCAAAAATCACACAATTTTTATGGGAGGTTCCTGACATAACGTAGATGCTTAGGTAAAAATTTCAGGAATTTATCCAAAGTGTAGTGCTCTCTAAAAATCTTTAAACTTCCTGTTTGTTTGGGATATGAATAGCAGTATAGTTTTTTCCGCTCTCTTTCTTTTACGTCACCCAAACGACCTTGCATATGTAAACCGATTATAGAAATGGAATACCCTCGAGACAACGATCGCAATGATATAACATGCGTTGCATGATTTTTGGTTTTTGGTTGTGATTGCGAGGAGAGAAGTTGGAAAATATAAACTGGGCATGCAGGTGTTTCATCTGCTAATTCTTTTCTCGTTTTTGCGACTTCGCTCAAACCGCCATGTATGCAAAAAAAAATTGCAGAATTGGGTTGCTCGTTCGATGACGATCGCGGTGGTACGACATGCATGACTTGGTTTTGAATCTTTAACTGACGTTTGAAGGAGAGAAGCGACAGGAGTTAGTAGTGTGGGAAAATGGAGCTGACAGGGAAATAAAGAAACACGTCGTTTCGCCTATGGTGGATCGAATTGGAAAATGAGAACGATACTAATGCATATATTATGATTTTTGAAATGCATGTGTAAAACATGAAACAAAATAATTTAATTAATTGCATGCTCTCCAACAATTCGATTAAATATTGGTTATAATTATTATTGTTTTTTATGCAGCTTTTAAACAAATTTGATTCGACTTGGAAATGCAACCTTTTAATTAATTCTATTTGATTTTAGAAGCAATCTTTTTACTTAAACACGGAAAAATTTTAAAACACTGCTAAATATTTATTAGATCGCCTAAATAAATATGGATATCCCGGTTCTCAAAATCGGGATGTTACAAGAAGCTCAAGCCCCATTTCGGCCACCATGCCTACCTCTCCATTTCGGCCACACCAGTGAAGCTCCTTCTTCACAACCTGCATTATGTCACGTTCCGGGGCACGAGAGACATTTCCCCTAACCTAATTTTGCCTTTCCTTCGTAGGAACACGCCTGAGCTCCCTTGTTCCCCAACACTGGTTAAAACTGCCCATCTCACTGCCGTGCCTCGCTCGGTGAGCCCTACCCGGATTGCTTTCCTCTCGAGCACCTCAACACCTCCCTTAAGCTCCCCCGAAGATCATTGGCGTCTTCCTTTTCTCATGTCACCGCCGCCACATGTAGCTGCTTGTGCCTCCTCGGGACATCACCGCCAAGCCTTCTCCGACCTTCTCCATCCTCCCTCTCTGACCCGGCGAGTTTCCCGTGCTTGGTTATTGCTCGTGCATGCGCTAGCTAGCCCGGGGTGTCTCTAGTTTGCAAAATGGCATTGTCACCTGTAGCGCCTCACCGCCAAACCTCATCGCGCCACTGTTCCGGTCCACCATCGACTGTGCCACAACCATCCATAGGACTAGCTAACTCCAGGGGTTCCATTTTTGGCACTGCCGCCGGCCACCGTGGACCACCCAGCCGACGACAAGCGCGACAAGCAGCGCCCGAATGCCTCTCTATTTTGTCAGAAGCCGACAACAACTGTAGCTCAGCAACTAATTGACCAAATCATAGTCGTTTAGGGCAAATCTTTAATTAGCGTTGATTTAAATGCTGCTAAGCTCACTAACGTGCGGGCCCAGTAAACAGTTAATGCAGATAAATAAAAATCGGTTTCTCTGTGAGTCAATAACACACGGGCCCAAAATCACTAAGTGCACAGTGGACTCTGGTCCACGGAATGGTGGACCAAGCGCGTATACTTTAGTCCATGCACAATTTCCTAGACCGAGTCACTAACAATGGGTCCCACTCATTAGTAAATAGATTTCCTTTAGAAATATAAACGAAAAGAAAAGAAAATACATACAGCCCACCTGTCATACACTGGTATATTTCCAAATCAAAAATAAATAAAGAAAGAAAAGGCAGCGGGTCCCACCTGTCAAAGAGAGAATTCTCTCTTCCTTTTTCTGGATTTTCAATCCAACCAAAATTGAAACCTTAATAACTTTTGCATAAAAACTCCAAATAGGATGAATCTTTTTTCTAAATTCATCTAAAATTATGCCCTACCAGATTATGTAAAAATATTTGGAATTGGTAACCATTTAATTTGTTTGATATTATTTAATTTATTTCTGGCACTTTTTGGATTAGACGTTGATTGCTCGAGTGAATACTTCGATGACAAACCATCCTTATGTTCAGAACAACAAGAGAAAGGCAAGCACCTTCTTTGATCATGTTGATCTTGCTATTTTACTTATTGTATTTATTTTTGCAAAGTCTATTATGCACGCATGTATGTTGATATGAAAATTGCTATATTTGGGTTATTGGTAGATGTAAATCCTATTCGATGCATGTTTCTCCTTGAAATGTTGATGCACTTAATGTTGTAGCCATTATGTTATGGGTTAGACAATATATAATATCAAGTTGGGAGTTTTGAGTGCAAATATCGCACAAATACTTAATAGAGCGGTAGTCCCCCCCCCCACATACAAAAAAAAATTATAAAATGACAATATGATAAACATAAATTTGGGAGATTTATGAAAAATATCCAGTGGGTTGTACCTCTTTTATTTTGTATAAAAATAAAATTAAAAACCTAGTTTTCGATGCGGGCGAGTTATATTATATTCTGAGAAGCATGGGAAAGGAGTATCACAAATAGATAGGGGGAGCCAGCAACTTGAATCTAAGCCTAAGCGTACAACCACATGTATTGGTATGGGATAGCCTTAGCTAATTAAGTTATAAAAAACTAGCCTTGCATGAGGGGTAGGCAGTAGACGTATGAGCAAGTTTGATTGCCGATATAACGGCAAATGCCTCACTGAGGCGGGTGTACCCAGGTAAAATGAGAATAAACATTCGATGGGTTAAATAGCCGTGCTCGCGGTCATGGGCATGCTTAAATTGTTGATTTAATACAAAAATATTTCTTTTTGGAAAATTAGGGAATGGTTTATGATTTATAATTAAGTTGTTTGCCATGTCTATGTCTGAAAATAAAATATTGCTCGCAACCAAGGAGGGTTGTGAGTTGTTTTTATTATTCATTCAGTTACTTAATTACTGTCTTGCGTCTATTTAACTGCTCTTTTAAACTTCCGTCGCAAAATAGTATGTATGCATATTACAAACAAAACTTGCTTATTGTAAAATAACTTGTAGCATAGAGTCTCATCCCTTGTTAGCCTTGAATTTATATAAATCGTGTGATACACTACAAGTCTTACTGAGTACGCATTATACTCAATCTTGCTTGCATTGTTGTAACATCCCAAATTTTGGTCTTTGAAAATCTTATAATTAGTTGCTAGTTGAAAATCTCTCCATTTGCATTTTATGTGAATTTAAATTTAAAGGCTTAATATAGACTTTCATGACAAAATAGTTTATTGGGGTTAATCCCAACATCAACAATTGCCAAAATTATTTTATTTGGATTCTATGTGCTTGGATATATTTTCTAGAATTTTCTGGAATTTTTCCAAGATCATTTGCTATTTTCTATTTTGCTATTTGCATTTTCTGGATATTCTAAAAAGAGAAATTATTTTTTAAAATATGGAACAGTGTTGGGCCACACACTGTGCAGCCCAACACCGCGCCTCAGCCCAGCCCGCGCGCTCGCCGCCTACCCCCATTGGATGCGCGACGCGTGCCCCTTCTTGCAATCGGACGCCCGCGCTCAACCCCGCCTTCCTCCGTTGGATAGTCACCGCGTGGCCTCGCCTGCTGATCTCGCTCGCTCGCTCGCCCGTGCCTCGCTGCCGCTGCCAGGTGGGGCTGCCACTGTCGGGACCCAAATATGCAAATCTGGACCCTCTGTGTATTCTGCACTAGTCCAAGATCACGCTAGTGCACACAGTGTCAACATCGATGAAATATCACATCCATACAACGAATATAAGAATAAACGAGTACTTTGAATAACAAATAACTGTTGGGACCTTACGGTCGAGTTTTACATTTATTAAGCCATGCAAGGCTGACAATAAAGAAATAACTGCAGCGGAAACGAATAAACTCCAGTGGGCTCCCATCAATTTTTCACAGGCAACTGACTGGGATCAAGACCCTAACGATCAACCTGCGTAGAACTCTTCTTCAAAAGCAGGTGACGACTCCTCCACTTCTGTTGATTTGTTTAGCAAGAGTGAGTACACACCGTACTTGCAAGTCATACCACAGAATGCATTTATACATGATGGTTTATTCCAAAGAAATGGCTTCTATGGTTATTTTGCAGAAATGCGACATTTGCAATTGAATACAAATAATAGATTGAAAGCATAATTGAAAACAATTAAAGAATATACATTTAACAATTGGTTTCACAAAGGACACACAGCCTAATCAAGTTATTCACACAGCTGCACAAGTTATCTCACACAACTGACCCTTCCCATTTGTTTTATGAAAATCTACCCCTCGTGTGAAATTCCCGAGCATGTCCATAACCGAGAACGCGGCTATTCGAGTAGATTGGTTTAACACTCTACAGAGGTTGTACACTTTACCCACACGATACAATCAGTGGGGCCAGCACTGACCATAACAAAACCTTTCAGAGACTTCATCTCAAGCATTAACACTCCCGATGTGCTTTCCTGCCGGCCAACCGATACACACAAATAGTTTGGTTACGACACACATCGTTGGGCGAGGATGCAAATGAACCGTCCGCGATGTGACATATCACACCTCCAAATTTCATCACACGCTTTAAATACAACTCGAGTTGTCAATGTCAAGACTCCATAACTTACTAAGTTAGGCCCAGCCCATACTAGGCATGTGGTCGTACAGTAAGGCCCAGTTCAATGGCGCACAAAGTTAAGTCCTTAATTGACCAAGGCAAGACTTCTAGTTTTTCTCAAATCACAAAGTTTATATCACACAGTTCCACCATTCACACACATCCACCACTTGCCTCAGTCCAAATCTTTTCCCACCCTGTTGATTAAGTGCAACACATGCCATCAACGAGTAACAGCACATTGCACACACAGTTTCATCACACAGTTCCATAATCACATAGTCAAATTTATAATCGCAACTCACATGAAATGATGACTCGTGGCATGGCTAAGCAAACTACTCATATCTAACCAACCCACGTTGGTGCTACGATAATACCAACTAATAATTAACCAACCTAGGGTGACAAAAGATCATGGCATACAATAGACAAGGTGGTATAACAAATTGGATTAATAACTATCCCAAAAGCATTTAAATAAATACTTGAAATAGAATGCAATACATTGAAACAAAGTATTTTGAAAACTGGGTGCAAGATGATCAAAGGTATAACTTGCCTTGGAATAGATCTAGATATTGGTCTTGGTCTTGAGGTGGCGCTCCTTCTTTAGCAAAATTTCCCGATGTATCGACGTCTACTCGCAAACGAGACAAAAGAAACAAAAACAAATAAATAACAGAGGCAAAACCAACTCCAAAAATCAAATAAAATTCACCATAAAATAGATCTTGATTTTATATGAATTTACAAATTTGAATGGGCTCAATCGAAATTCAGATGCAAAAGATATGGGCTTTGGAAGTTTGAAAATCAAATAAAACCCTAATTTGGATTTTATTGAATTTTTCAAATTATTTTTATAAAGGAAAATTGGATTATTGCGCAATGCTTGCATCAGCCGAGAATTTCCGGAAAAGAAAATAGATTTAAAAAAAAATTTGACATGTGGGGCCCACACGTCAGTGACACGGCTCATGGTGGACCAAGTCCACCGAGCTTCTGGATCTGGGTCGGGGCTGAGGTGGCGTACTCGCGTGCGTGTGGCACTGATGCAGCGCCTACATGGCTGACACGCACGCACACGGGCTGAGGTGGACGATGACGCGGGCTGCCACATCAGATCGACGGCGACGACGGCTCGGAAACCAATGGCAACGGCGAACGGTGGCTCCTCGTCGGCGGTGAGTGGTACCAGCGTGAAGAGGGGATTGCGCACATGTGGGCACCGCTTTGAGCACCTGAGGTCGTCGGAGATGGCCGGCGGCGAGCTTGAGGCGGCGAGGTGGCCTCGGGTTTGTCGGACGGGTGCTCCGGTGACGCTCCGGCGATGAGGAGGTGCGCCCGAGGTAGCCTAGAACTTGCTGATCACGGTGGTGCAGTCGGTGGAGCAAGGGCGACAACGACGGAGGCGCAATTCACTGGAGAAGAAGCTCGGCCGAAAACCCTAAATCTTGAAATGCGGCGGTGCTAGAGCGATCGGGGAGACGAGGGTGGTGTCTTTGGGTTGCGGATGTCTGGGCGGTACTAAGGGGGTATTTATAGGCCCGGGGATGCCGAGATTTGGAAACCCCCAAATCGAGTCCGAAACGGCCGCGATCGGAATTTCCGAGATTCAGGGAGATTGGGAGGGATTCGGTAGCCGATTTGGTTAGGGATGAGTACGGGACAGATACGGCTACAAATTGGTGGGGTCGGTGCGAAGAATCAGCGACCGTTGCGATTTTGTCGGATGAAGCTTCGAACAGCGACAATGGTGGGCGAAGGCGCGGGCGCGAGGAAGAAGAAGATCCCGCGGAGACGATGACTCGGTGATGGTCCCACCTGGCAGTGGCAACGAGGCGCGGGCGAGCGAGCGAGATCAGCGGGCGAGGCCACGCGGCAGCAATCCAACGGAGAAAGGCGGGGTTGAGCGCGTGCGTCCGATCGAAAACGAGGGGCACGCGTCAAGCATCCAACGGATGAGGGCGCGAGCGGGCGGAATAGGCTGGCGCGCTGGAATAGTGTTGGGCTTCAACCCAGCACTGTGCCAGAAGATTTTCTTTTAGTTTTTCTTTTAAATAAATCCAGAAAATACAAATAGCCATTACCTATTCCAAGGCAAGTTATACCTTTGACTATATTGCAACGTTTTCAAATTACCTTAATTCAAATTATTGCATCTTAATTTAAGTATGTATTTAAATGATTTTGGTTGTAGTTAATAACCCAATTTGTTATGTCCACCTTGTAAATTTGTATGCCATATTCTTTTGTCACCCTAGAATGGTTCATTACTAGTTGGTATTATCGTAGCACCAACGTGGGTTGGTTAGATCTGAGTAGATTGCTTAGTCATGCCACGAGTCATCATTTCATAAGAGTTGCAAATATAAACTTGACTAAGTGATTATCGAGCGTGTGATGAACGTGTGTTGTGTGCTATTACTCGTTGATAGCATATGTTGCACTAAATCAATAGGGTGGGAAAAGATTTGAGCCTGAGGCAAGTGGTGGATTCGTGTGATTGGTGGAGTTGTGTGCTATAAACTTTATGATTTGGGTTAAAACTAGAAGTCTTGCCTTGGTCAATTAAGGACTTAACTTTGTTTAAATAAATCGATTCGCATAGCTACGTCCTCGGTCATGGACATGCTCGGGATTTCACGAAGGTTAGATTTTCATAAAACCTTTGGGAAGGGAGATGTGTGATCTAAGTCATATGGTTGTGTGAATAACTTGTTTAGGTTGTGTGTCTTTTAAATAAACTTTTAAATAAATCCGACCCGACAATTGTTGTTGAGTTTGAGCAAGAGCCTACGCGAGACGCTTTCTTGCATCCGGATCGGAGGGTTGTTGTGAGTCAATCTAGGCTTTGTTTCTTATCGGTTGCAGGATTCGGATGGGCATCTTTCTGTAGTTTATTTACTTTCATTACTTTTATTTCCATCGCTACCTTGACTCTATTGATACTTGTTTATATCGATCGGTCAACTGTGATGTAATAACCTTATCGCTTAAGTTAAGTACCAATCTACTTTACTTTTGTACTTGTGAATGTATGGATATGAATGTCAAATGTTGTGAACTTGTGTAGTAATGCTGATTATGGGACTAGTACAGACACATACTAGAACTTGGGTATTCAAAGCCCGGTCCGACACTCAATTTTGAATTCCCAAAATTTATAATTTCTAATGTACGTGATGTAGCAATGAAAAAGGAACTATTAAATTCACCATGTGCGTCATCAAATCTGTTAGTGCTGCCCAAATCGCTTTTTCTAGAAAATACAAATAGCCATTAGAAAATAGCAAATGATCTTGGAAAAATTCTAGAAAATTCTATAAAATATATCCAAGTATATAGAATCTAAATAAAATAGTTTTGGCAATTGTTGATGTTGGGATTAAGCACATTAAATTGGTTTGTCCTTAAAGTCCATATTAAGCTTTTAAATTAATATTCAAATAAATCCAAATGGTGAATTTTCTCACTACCACTATTTAAAGGATTTTCAAAACTTTGAAAATTGGGATCTGAAAATTGGGATGTTACAGCCACCGAGTCGTCTTCTCCGTGGACTCTTCTTCCTCCTCGCGCCTGCGCCTTCGCCCTCCATTGCCGCTCTTCAAGCTTCGTCCGACAAACGCGTATCCGTTGCGGATTCTTCGCGCTGACCCCACCAAATCACACCCCGAGTTATCCCGTACCTATTTCTGGTTGAATCAAACCTGAATTCGGCAGATATCCCCCGAGAATTAAGGAATTCAAAATCGTGGCCGTTTCAGACTCGATTTGGGGGTTTCCAATTCCGGCGTCCCCCGGTCCTATAAATACCCCCTAGGATCGCCCAGACCTCCGCAACCCAGAGCCGCCACCCTCGTCTCCCCGATTGCTCTAGCGCCGCCGCATTTCAAGTTCTAGCGTTTTCGGCCAAGTTCCTTCTCCGGAGAACTGTGCCGCCGCCGTCGTCGTCCTTGCCCCACCGTCTACACCATTGTGATCAGCAAGGTCTGAGCTACCTCGTGCGCCCCTCCTCGTCGCCGGAGCACCGCCGGAGCACCCGTCCGACAAGACCCGAGCCTTCGCCGCCGCTTCTTCCTCGCCACCGGTCGCCACAGTCGTTGCCAGCCACTGGTAAGGGCAACCCTGAGTGCGCAATAGCACGGGGAACAATCTGGTACCCTCCACCGCCGGTGACTCGCCGCCGATCGCCGATGACCATCGGGTCCCGAGCGCCGCCTCGCCGCCGTGGTTTCATCAGCGCCACCGTAACCGCCGCTTCAGCCTCTGTTTTTGTGTGGCATCCGCGTGGAGCCCAATCAGCGCCAGCACACGCGCACGTGGCCCAGTCCACGGCACCAGATCTCACTTGGCTCGGTGAACCCAGTTCACCGTGAGCCAGGAAACTGACATGTGGGGCCTACATGTCAGATTTCTTTTAAATATATTTCTTTTTTCAGAAATTCTCGGCTGACGCAAGCATTGCGCAATAATCAGATTTTCCTTCATAAAAATAATTCGGGAAATTCATTAAAAATCCAAATTAGGGTTTTATTTGATTTCCAATCTTCTAAAGCCCATAACTTTTGCATCCGACCTCCGATTGAGCCCATTAAAATTTGTAAATTCATATAAAATCAAAATCTATTTAATGGTGAATTTTATTTGATTTTTGGAGTTTGTTTTGCCTCTGTTATTTATTTGTTTTTGTTTCTTTTGTCTCGTTTACGAGTAGACATCGATACTTCGAGAAATTTTGGAGAAAAAGAAGTACATCAAGATCAAGGCCAGTACCAAGACCTATTCCAAGGCAAGTTATACCTTTGACCATATTGCAACCAGTTTTCAAATTGCCTTAATTCAAATTATTGCATCTTAATTTAAGTATGTATTTAAATGATTTTGGTTGTAGTTAATAACCCAATTTGTTATATCCACCTTGTAAATTTGTATGGCATATTCTTTTGTCACCCTAGAATGGTTCATTACTAGATGGTATTATCGTAGCACCAACATGGGTTGGTTAGATATGAGTAGATTACTTAGCTATACCACGAGTCATCATTTCATGAGAGTTGCAAATATAAACTTGACTAAGTGATTATCAAACTGTGCGATGAAACTGTGTGTGTTGTGTGCTATTACTCGTTGATGGCATATGTTGCACTAAATCAACAGGGTGGGAAAAGATTTTGACTGAGGCAAGTGGTGGATTCTGTGTGATTGGTGGAGTTGTGTGCTATAAACTTTGTGATTTGGGTTAAAACTAGAAATCTTGCCTTGGTCAATTAAGGACTTAACTTTGTGCGCCATTGAACTGGGCCTTACTGTACAACCACATACTTGGTATGGGACGGGCCTAACTTAGTAAGTTATGGAATCTTGACATTGACAAATTAGGTTGTATTTAAGCTGTGTGATGGGCTGGAGGTGTGATATGTCACATCGCCGGACGGTTCACTGCATCCATGTCCAACGATGTGTGTCGTAACCAAACGTTGTGTGTATCGGTTGGCCAGCAGGAAAGCACATCAGGAGTGTCATTGTTTGAGATGAAATCTCTGAAAGGTTTTGTTATGGTTAGTGCTGGCCCCACTGATTGTATCGTGTGGGTAAAATGTACAATCTCTGCAGAGTGTTAAATCAATATATTCGAATAGCTACGTCCTCGGTCATGGACATGCTCGGGGATTTCACAGGAGGGTTAGATTTTCGTAAAACCTTTGGGAATGGAGATGTGTGATCTAAGTCATATGGCTGTGTGAATAACTTGTTTAGGCTGTGTGATTGCAAATATAAACTTGACTAAGTGATTATCGAACTGTGTGATGAAACTGTGTGTGTTGTGTGCTATTACTCGTTGATGTCATATGTTGCACTAAATCAACAGGGTGGGAAAAGATTTGGACTGAGGCAAGTGGTGGATTCTGTGTGATTGGTGGAGTTGTGTGCTATAAACTTTATGATTTGGGTTAAAACTAGAAGTCTTACCTTGGTCAATTAAGAACTTAACTTTGTGCGCCATTGAACTGGGTCTTACTGTACAGCCACATACTTGGTATGAGACGGGCCTAACTTAGTAAGTTATAGAGTCTTGACATTGACAAATTAGGTTGTATTTAAGTTTTGTGATGGGTTGGAGGTGTGATATGTCACATCGCCGGACGGTTCACTGCATCCATGTCCAACGATGTGTGTCGTAGCCAAACGCTGTGTGTATCGGTTGGCCGGCAGGAAAGCACATCAGGAATGTTATTGTTTGAGATGAAATCTCTGAAAGGTTTTGTTATGGTTAGTGCTGGCCCCACTGATTGTATCGTGTGGGTAAAATGTACAACCTCTGCAGAGTGTTAAATCAATATATTCGAATAGCTACGTCCTCGGTCATGGACATGCTCGGGGATTTCACAGGAGGGTTAGATTTTCGTAAAACCTTTGGGAATGGAGATGTGTGATCTAAGTCATATGGCTGTGTGAATAACTTGTTTAGGCTGTGTGTCTTTACTGAAATTTAGTGAGAACTTATTATTGTTTATTTATTTTGAATTATGTTTTCGATCTATTATTTGTATTCAATTGCAAATGTTGCATTTCTGCAAAAGAACCACAGAAGTCATTCCTCTGGAATAAGCCATTATGTATAATTGCATTCTGTGGTATGACTTGCGAGCACGGTTATGTACTCACTCTTGCTAAACAAATCAACAGAAGTGGAGTAGTCATCACCAGCTTTTGAAGAGGAATTCTATGAAGGTTGATCGTTAGGGTCTTGATCCTAGTCAGTTGCCTGTGGTAAATTGATAGGAGCCCGCTGGAGTTTACTTTGTTTCTAATGCAGTTTATTTCTTTATTCTCAGCCTTGCATGACTTAATAATTGTAAAACTCGACCTTAAGGTCACAACAGTTATTTGTTATTCAAATTACTTGGTTATTTAATATTTTGTTGTGTGGAGTTGATATTTCATCGATGTTGATACTGTGTGCACTAGTATGATTCTGGACTAGTGCAGAATACACAGAGGGTCCAGATTTGCATATTTGGGTCCCGACAATTGTTGTTCAGAGTTTGAGCAAGAGCCTACGCCAGACGACGTTTTCTTCGCATCCGGAACTGGAGGGGTTGTTGACAGGTCAATCTAGGCTTTGTTTCTTATCGGTTGCCTGAGGATTTCAGATGGGCATGCTGCTGTAGTTTATTTACTTTCATTACTTTTATTTCCACTGCTACCTTTACTCTATTGATACTTGTTTATATCTGGTCGATCAGCCTATGATGTAATAACCTTATCGCTTAAGTTAAGTATCAATCTACTTTACTTTTGTACATGTGAATGTATGGATATGAATGTCAAATGTTGTGAACGTGTGTAGTAGTAACTGATTATGGGACTAGTACTGTACAGATACGAGAACTTCGGGTATTCAAAGCCCGGGTCCGACAGCTCAATTTTGAATTCCCAAAATTTATAATTTCTAATGTACGTGATGTAGCAATGAAAAAGGAACTATTAAATTCACCATGTGCGTCATCAAATCTGTTAGTGCTGCCCAAATCGCTTTTTTCTACGTCGATGAGAAAACTTGTATGACCCATCGAAACCAGCAAAGTAGCAAATCAACAAAATGGCTATTAGCAGATAGATCGTGTGCTTTCAGTTGCAAACCCTCAATGGTTTCATTAACAGTCTTAGATTCAACATTTCTCAAAAAAGATAGAATAAAACTGCAATGTTCACACACTCCCCTCCAAGAAAACTGCGTAGATCAATCAATTCGGAATCAATATAAGTTATTAAGACTTTTGAGAATAATTACAGTGACTAAGAGCAAAAATTATATAAATAATTTTCTGTAATTCATGTATAATGAAGTTGTAAATAAACTAAAATCTAACTATTTTGTTTTCTTTCTGTAATTCATGTATAATGAAGTTGTAAATAAATTAAAATTTAACTGGGTCGAGAAAATAGTCCAATCTTATATAATCAGACCCTGTACAGAATACGGAAGAAAAAAAAAATTGAAATTTGTGGTCAAGAATCCGAATCCGTGTTTCCTCTGTATCTCATGGCGCAGTAGACAAACTGCGCCAGATTGAGCAGGCAAAGAGCTGCCATCATCCAGAAGAAATAGTCGAGGTGGCCGTCGTCGAGGTTGTCCGGGATCCAGCCGGGCGGGATGATGGCGAGCAGGAGCGAGCTGACGTAATGGCCGGCCGCGATGCCGAGCAGCCCGAACGCCGTGCAGAGGCTCCTCATGCCGCCCGGGGACTGGTCGTAGAAGAATTCCGTCTTGCCGATGCTGGCGAACACGTCGGACGCGCCGTGCCCGAAGTGCACCGGCACCTGCCAAAGGATGCTCATCCGGTCCTCCGTGAGGCCTCCGCTGGCGATGGCTCGCCGTGCGACGGCCAGCCTCCTCATCTCGATCAACGCCGAGTAGGCCATGATCAGCACGGAGAGTGCAAGGCCAATGCCGATGCGCTGCAGCTGCGAGATGCCCTCCTTGTCCCTGCTGCCGGTGACGCGCCGCGCGAGCGGCACCAGCACGGCGTCGTAGGCAGGGATACAGATGAGGACGGCGATCACGTGGAAAGTGGAGAGCGAGGCGGGCGGGATGGCGAACCGGCCGACATGGTTGTCCATCGCCATGCCCTGCTCGAGGAGCGTCGAGTTCATCTGGCTGCTCACCGAGAAGAAGAGCACGAGGGACAGCCAGATGGGGGACATCCGCAGCAGCATCTTAAGTTCCTCGACCTGTGTCACCGTGCACAGCCTCCATGGGCTCACCGGCGCCGGCACGCCCTTCGATGACGACGACGGCGGCGGCACAAGAGCAGCCTTGTCAAAGAACCTGAATGTAATGTAAGCTCTGCCATTGGATAGCTCATTTTTGTGTTTGGCAACAATCAATAAATCAATGGAAGTACTTGCGTACCTGAATTGATCCGTATGCTTAATCTTGTGACCTGCTGCTTCAGATGATGCCCAACTTGGCACAGTACTGCTGGTCGGTTCTTCATACAGAAGCGAGCTATCATCCGGCAACTGCAGATGCCACTTCCTGACAGATGCAACAACCACCTGAGAGAGACTTGTGAGGGGGCTCACTCCAAGTGGCCTGAACCTGTACACCCTCGCGCCGGCGACGAAGACGGCGAGGAACGAGGCCATGAGTAGCACTGGGATTGCGAAGCTGATCCCCCACCCAACGTTGTCCTGCACCCAGACAAGCACCGTGGACGACAGCAGGGAGCCCATGTTGATCATGAAGAAGTACCAGTTGAAGAAGGAGCCCTTCTTCCCAAGCTCCACCGGGTCAGCGCTGTCGAACTGGTCAGCCCCAAAGGCCGACGTGTTGGGCTTGACGCCGCCGTTCCCCAAGGCGGCGAGGTACAGCCCTATGTAGACCGTGACACGGTGAACTTGGTCGCCGCCACCGTAGGAGGAAGATGTCAGGATCGTCGTTGGGAGCCAGGTTGAAACTGTCAGAACAAGCAGCCCCTAACAAAAACGCAACAAGCAATCCCTAATCAAAACCATGGATCGCAGATAAGATCAGATTGCTTAGTAAATTAGCAGCTGTTTAATTTGCATGTACTACTTACAAGGATGTAAATTGGGAGGAAAATAACAATCGTCCAGTATCTTCCCCAGTGTGTGTCTGCCAAGAAAGCTCCGAAAAGTGGCGACAGGAAGCAAGCGCCGGACCAGGCAGAGGCATTTCTTGCGGCGGTCACTTTGCTTTCGTGGAGCACATTGGTGAGGTAGGTTACTAAATTCTTCGAAATCGCAGACATGGCCAGGCACTCGCAGAATTCAACACCTACAGGTGGTCAATTTAGCTGTACAAGTACTGGAACAAGAGGAATCACGAATTTTTGCTGTGAATTTTGCTCCTGTCTGGTACCTAGAATCATGAAGCATGCTCTCCAGTTCCCTGTCTCGTGCTTGAGAGCAGGCTGCTGGTTGAGATCTACGGATCCATCACCTGTATATGGCGAACCTACATCCTGCGTCGCATTAGCAAAATAGTTAATTAGGTGAGCAAACTGAAACTGAAACTGTAAATCGTTGCGGCAAATTAATCTTTGAAACTACAAGAGACAAGACTATTCGTCCTGTAACATTCTTTCGATTCGTTTAATTTGGTTGATGGGACATAATAATAGCAGTAAGTTCAGAAAGTAGGTTACCTGAGGAGAAGGTTGACGATGAAGCAGGGGCCTCACCTCATCTGCTGCTTCCATGGCAACCTAGCTACCAGAGTACCACAGTAGCTACGAGGTCGATGGTAAAGCAGGCTTTAGGAGTGTCAAATTGCTGGAAGGGGGAAAACTCAAGGGGGGAGATAAGAGAGAGAGGGAGAGAGAGAGAGTGTGTGTGTCTGGGAAGGTACGAGCCGTGTATGGATGGGGTTTGCTAGCCTCCTTGTCCTCAGCTGGAACTCTTGTCAGTTTTTATATATTTTTCTTAAAATATTGTGTTCATTTGAGCTTCTATGACCATTATCATTAACATTTCAATTTCCTTTATTATTTGATCTTTATTTCAATAGTAATTTTAAAAATAACCCACACTAACTATTTTCAAAAATATTGATTTACCATACCACCAACAGTGGTGTAGCAAAACTGATGGTGTGACAGTATTGGTTTACTATGCCACCAACAGTGGTGTAGCAAAACTGATGGTGTGACAGTATTGGTTTACTATGCCACCAACAGTGGCATAGCAAAAAGGACCATTTTTTTTTGTTACAGGTGTGGAGTTACCTGTGGGGTGCTATCGACACGACAATGTTGTTTAGACACATTATCATTGGTTCAGAGAATAATTTATTTACAATATCTTGTAAGGAAGCTGCCAGATTTATTCGCAGAACGTAAGAGACCTGGTTGGGCTTTGGGTGATACTCGGGGCTCTCTTCCTTGCGCAAGAAGAGGGTAAGACGTCCACATAGGAGATGAGCTCAACAGGGGAGTAACTCGGTAAACCGAATACGAATTAGATTTATCCCAAGGGACACAAGGTGCAATTACGCGCGCACTTATTGACACTAGGAGAAGGGAACTCACAGACTCTATTGCATTGGAAAATCTTGGAGAGATGATTGATTTAAATACGAGATAAGTATAATTGATAAAAGTATGTGCCAACAATAGCTGCTTTGCCTCTCTTGTTGCTTTCCATATTGAGAATTCAAATTCGAAACCGAAGACATGAGATTGCCTTTGTAGTAAGTTGTTGTCTTTAGGGGGGAATATTTTATCTTCATACACAATCATCAGTTAACAAGAACTACTTGAAGAATCGTGGAGAACTAGATTGTGCTACTCCAATCAATTGCCTGTGAGCATATGGATGAGCTTTACTGAAGTTATTATGTTTCCTTCTGCCGCAGCTCATTTGAGATATTCGCCTTCTGAGTCATTAATGGTAAGCTTTGACCTTAAAGTTGTAACTCTGATAATCATTGTTAATTGCATATTTCTTAGTTATCTTTGCATATGGAATGATATTTCATTGATGTTTGTCACTACGTGCATTAGCATCATCTTGAACTAGTGCAATATACACTGAGGGTCCGGATTTGTATATTCAAGTCGCGACAGAATAGAAAACCAAATCAGAGTCGGTTGCGCTGGGCTAACACCATGTCTGGTGTGGCCCGCGCCCGACCCTAGCACCACTCATGGCACGTCTGGCATGGGACAGTGCAGTGTTTGACACGGATACGATACAAATTCAGATTAGATCGACTCTAACAAATGTTGTGGCATAGAGTGCAAATATTGTAATAACTACACTTTAATATTCTCAATAGATTTATATTGTGGGACAACAATTCCTAAGAGAATAAACATATATTGCAGAATAAAGGGAGTAATTATTTGTGTGAACATTTGTATGAATATGCCCACTAAGGCCCATAGCCCAAGAGACTTGTTAGCACTATTTTGTCCTTTATTGATGAGCCAATAGGGAATGGACTTGCTCTCATTGTAAATATAGTGGCAAGTAGGGCTGGAAAAATAGCTCGATGCTCGTAAGCCAGTTCGGCTCAAAACAAAACTAGAGCCGGCGCAGCTCGAGCTCGTGATGTTCTCAAACCGAGCCAAGCCTCTTCCGCAGGCTCATGTGCCTCTTGCCGGCCTACACAGGCCCACTGGCATTGAGTATTGAGTAAACTCTAGAGAGCATAGCACACAGCCAGCCATAGACACATCTGAGCTCTCCCATTCCCAATCCGATCGAGTCCACTCCCGTCTCCCGCCCCATCCTCTAGCTCGCGTGATCCTGGTTTTTCTAAAAGCGGCTACTAAAAGCCGTCCGTTTGGGACACATTTCGGTTTTTTTTCAGCGAAAAGTTAAAGCTGAAATTGTCGCAAATAGCCCTACATTTGAGTAGATACTTAAATGTATTACTCCAGGGGAAAAAAAGCAACCATAATCCATCGGCCTCTGCATCAATACCGGTGTTTTCTTTGAGCCAAACACTACGGAAAGTAGTAATGAAATTCTCATGGAACTAAAAGTCTATACCATAGGTTCAATTAAACAAGAATTAATTTGGCAAAGCAGCATAAGTTATAACTTACAATCGTAGCTGCAGTAAATAATATAGTTGGAAAAATAGGATTAAATGAGTGCATTCAAGTTGTACATCAGATGAAGAACATCTACAGAAGTATAGTGATCCCAACACCCAAATTGTATCAAATAATACAGATGTTGCCGCAATATGAATCTATATTAAGGAACAATTGCGCAAAACACTCTCCAAATCAATCTATTGAATTCGACACAAATCTGACCGATGACAAGGACATCGGGGCCAGTAATGAGGATGTCCAGGGAGCTGGCACCGAAGGGATGAGGGGAGGTGGAGCAGAGGCGGCTGTCAGAGGCTGCGCCGGTCGGAGCCGAAGGGGAGGCAGGATAAGGTGAAACCCTAGGTCGCTGCCTGAGGTTGTCCAGATCGGCCGCAGAGGAGGCTGGGTCTACGACGCGAGACCTGGGGCGGCGGTGCTTGTGAGGCGACGACAACCAAGGTAGGCAACAAAATAGCTGGAGGTAGGAGGCGGAGGAGGGCGGCACCGGTGGAGGCAAAGGAGGGCGATGCCGACGGGAGGCCACTGGGAAACCCTACTCGCTTCTTGCCTCCTTGTGGCCAAATGGGTGGGAGTAGGGAACCGAATGGGGGTGGGGAGTGGTGTGAATCGGGGTTTTATACCTGGTATTGGTATAGGGTGAGTAAATAACTTGAACTTTTAAGGGCAAATACCTAATTCCAACTCTCAAAACCCATGGGAAGCTGGTTGCAGGCGGTTGCTGGCTTTTGGCTTCTCCTAGTTATGAGGAGTTTTCAGGTTCTGTGAAGGCCGTTTCGAGATGCCAGGTGTATGAGATGGCTTCTGGCTTCTCGATGGGAGAAGATGCAGCAGAAGATGTCCCAAACGAGGCCTTAATCACGACGGAACTAGGGCCAAATTCCTTTATGTGTTGGCTTTTTACTCCGATATGGATGCTACTGATTTGATGTCACGGACTTGGTGGCTTTCCGTGATAGTAGTAGCTTCGGCGATACCCGTCGTAGCTTCGGCGATGCCCGTCGTAGCACGACGACGAGTTAATGTCGAAACACAGGAACAAATCGACGAATCCGATCCGAGGATTTCTTTTCTCGATCGAATCTGCTGT
This sequence comes from Hsuehochloa calcarea, assembly GCA_036346395.1. NCBI lineage: Eukaryota > Viridiplantae > Streptophyta > Magnoliopsida > Poales > Poaceae > Hsuehochloa > Hsuehochloa calcarea. The sequence goes on from CM070611.1 coordinate 29,336,028, forward strand.
TATCATATGTTACTCATTGGAAAATAAAGAGACATAGATACACGAATGTTTACGTGAAAAATCCTTGCGTTAAAAAACCATATACACATGAGAAAAAAATCATTATGAAGAGAGATTAAGGGCACGAGACGACGGACCATCTAAAACGTGCGTCTACAGGGACATATACGTTGGGAGAGGAATAAAAGTTCTGAACGGAGAAGGAAACCGCACACAGTTGCGGAACAAATTCGGACCAGACTCCAACAAATGCAGTGGCATATAGTGTAAATATTGCAATAGCTACGCTTTATTTTTCTTAACGAATTTATACCTTGGGACGCGGGAGAATGAGCATGTATGTATTGCTGGAACGAAGGGAGTAATTATTTGTGTGAACATTTCTCAGTAATTATTGGAGAGCAGTCAATTAAGGAATGATGATGGGTCATCATCGATCACTGCCTACCGAGAGTTGGAGCTAGCCCACAATTAATTAATTAGTCTTTGCTTGTTACTTAACGAGGGCATCTCCTGATAATGGAGGCAATGGTTATATGTCAATGTCAACCACGTCATCTCTCCTAATAACGTCTTTTCCCTTTCTCAAACGTGGCCAGCTAGAGACTGTTGACATTCTTTGCACATGCATGATAGCCATTTTCCACTTTTCTTTCTTTTTTTCCTCAGTGCAGCTACCATGCATGTATAGCATGAGAATCACATGTATATTAGATCCGAATCCTCTCTGCGGCAACGTAGATGTGTTTATTTCAATGGTTTTACTCTAGTAACGTACTACTGCGACTGAACTAGATCCTTACTTTTTGACCGGACGATGCATTGACCCCTTCAATCCGTACTATCTATTTCCGTATATATTTTGCTGAAAAGGCTAGTTAAGCACTCACACTACCGGGGAGCGGTAGCTAGCGGTCAATTCTCTCTCTAATTAAGAATCGAAAAACGATAGAGGACAGACGTAGGGAGCAGTGAAAGCGTTTCAGATGATTTATAGTCACTCACTCCTCGTCTACTGTCTTTTTTTTAATACCTCGATCTAGAGCCTTCGAGGCTCCCAACCTTATCACCCTTCTTGTTTTTTTTTTCATCTTTTTTCCCCAATCCCCATTTCTATCTCCTGGGTACTTTTATGGCTCATGGTGCCGCCTCTTCCCCAACCTCCATTTCTATCTCCTGGGTGCTCTTGTGGCTCACGGCGCCGCCTCTATTTCCCATGGCGCCACCTCCCTATAGCGTCGCCTGTCCCTTGCTCACTCGGCCGCGCCTCCGACCCTACTGCGTGACTTGAGCTCGCGTCCACCCGCGTCATGTTTACCCTGCGCCCCTGCTCCTCCCCGGCTTGGCCCTTCCTGACTCGGCCGCACGCCTCCCCACGCAGCCATGTGCTGGCCGGCTCGACCTCTGGCCGCCGACCGCTGCAGCGAGCTCTAAAAGGTCCCCGTCGGCCGTCCCCTTCCTCTTCCCTCCTCGACGGCTCCTCCTCGCACGCAGGTGAGTGTCAACGTCTAGTTGCTTTGTTTTGATGATTGGAGGTTCTGATGTTGATGTTGCGGCCCGTTGAAAAAATTGTTGCGTCCCGTTGAAAAGAATGTTGCATACTGTTCTTTGAGATGTTGCCCACTGTAGAAAAAAGTGTTGCATCAGTAGAAAAAAAATATTGCGTCTGTAGAAAAAAATGTTGCATACTGTTCACGGTGATGTTGCAATATTTTTCAACGCGTTTTTTCTTTGCTGCAGCAGGTAATTTGAGATCAATGTTGGGTACTGTATTTTTTAGTGTTGCAATAATAGATGATTGAGAATGAGATTTTTCCAGATTTTTTTGAATGTCGCAGGATGAATTTTATTTCATGTAGTGCTCGGATCGTGTTGTTGTTGCGGCAACAATTTTTTACCATTTTTGTTGCTCTTTTTGTAGTGAGATGTTGCAATCGAAATGTTGCATGCAACAGTGTACGGTGCTAGCGCTCGGACCGTATGTCTGAGCGCTAGTCGCACCCTTAAAAATCACAATGTGCACGCCATACATCCTTCTCTATCGGTATCGACCCTAATGACCCCAGAGCAGATGATCATATATTTTCCCTTCTTTCATAGTTTCCAACACTGTTTAAACCCGTTGTTTCAGGTGGTTGTTGTGCAGCGCTATCGGACCATTAAACCAGCGTTCGATCTCAGGCTCACTAAACCAACATCCTAGCCCTTACAGAAGAATCAGTTATCCTACACTTGAAATTTGATGAATAAAAATGAAATTTGATTTTAGATATAGATTAAACTGCATTTGAACTTAGTATTGTATTTAAAATGTTAAATATTGCTTTTTGCAAAAATAACCCTATAAGCATTCATTCGATAATATCCATGCATGCATTAACTCTGTTACGGGTGTAACTTGCGGAGTACAATTGTTTGTGCTTACCCTTGCTTAATGCAAATAAATTTCAGAGGAGAAGGACTTCGCTACTAGTGTGGACCTCGACGACTAGACTGCTACCCCAGTCGATTGTCTGCGACAGATTAACTGGGCTCTACTACTTCTTCTTCGTCTTCCGTTGTGTTCTTTATTGTTGGCTTGTAAGTCTCTTTTTTAATAAACTTTGATATTTATTAATAAAGTTATGCAAATTATGGATGTTACCATATTTGTTTCTTTGTGTGAACTAGCTACGATCATGGAATTAGTTCAAAAATACACATAGAATTTGGAGGTGTTATTCTTGAGTCAAGCAGATCCCCATGTTCCCTTTGTAGTAACGAGTCCCCTTTCATATACCGTCTTGTCTTTTCATCACGACACGTTCTTTTCAGATCTCTCAACTGGTAAGGGTGACCACCGTGGTTGTCGACCTCCATGGAAGATGTCCCAAATTACAAGTTTTCGCCCACTAGTGCTTGATACGGTGACTAGAGGCCTAATGGGATGGATTAAGCGGTGCGCAGCCCAGCCATTCAGCTGTCAAATTCCACACTCATCAAGTGTACCTGCACTCCGAAAAGGGATACAAGGGTGCTTCCATGATTGTCGGCAAAGTAGACATGTGCCTTGATTCGACCAGCTTGATGCTTGGTGTTTGTTAGAGGTCCACAGTTTATTTTGGATGGCTAGCCAAGCGAACAACTTGCATCTCGGGGGTGCCAGATATTTCCATATTAGTTTTTTTGTACTTAGTTGTCGTTGAGTAGAGGAATTGCAGCGCATAAGCGGATTTTGCTATAAATTCACCTTGTGGGGTTAGCTTCCAGGTGATCTCATCCGTGGTAGTTGGGTCTAAAGTGATTTGGTTTAATCTTTCCCATAGGTCTAGGAATTGGAGGGCTAGCCGATCTGTTACTTCCCTGGGTATGTTGATGTTGAACCGAAAAGACGACTAGAGGGGGGGGGGTGAATAGGAGCACGCTCACTTTTTCAACCAAGCTCAGATTCAATACAAATTTCACTCCAATAGCTATGGAAGCTATGAAGATCAATATACCAGTACAGCGGAAGACTAGTATTGAATCCAATCTAAACCCCAAAGCAAAACAACCAAAATCAACACGGGCTAAAATTCTAAGTGTTGGGCGGTCTGACCTCTGTGTTAATGGTGGTCGGACCGGTGACCTTGGTGGTCGGACCGGTCACCTTGGGCGGTCTGACCTCCAGTCTGATGAACAGTAAAAACAGCCCGAAAAACGAAGTTGCAAATAGATGTAACTTTTGATCTACAACTCCAAACTTGATGAAACTTAGTACACACCTTTTCTAAGATGTCAGGAACCTATTCCAATCGAAGATCGTGAAGATCCTTGGAAAAGTTACGATATTTTTCAGTTTGAGAGGTGGATGGTTCAAAACCGAGTCAAAACGAAAACTAGATCCAAAAACTTGCTCGTGGGTGATTGATGATCAAGATGATTCTAGATGTGTTCCCACATGTCACAGCAAGCTATATCACGTGAAGAAATCAATCAAAAACTCATGAATCAAAGAAAGTCTCAAAATCACCAAATAGAGAGAAGAAAAACAAAGAGACACATCTTTGAGCAAACTTTATTTGGATTGATTTGATAGGGTTTGGGTTTACAGCCACTCCATCAATGGAGGACAGAGCTCAATCCAAGAGCACAAAATCAAATCAAAACTCTCTAGAACCCTAACCTCCACTAATCCTCTCTCTAAGCCAAACTAGGGTTTCAACAATAATAAAAGGGTTGAAGGGGGTGCAGCCACCTCCCTCCTCTATTTATAGTGGAGACTTAGACCTTCTAGAAGTTTAACTTAAATGGGCTCCCGTTAAGGCTCAACACAAACGGGTCACACACACACGCATTACAAAGCGCCGTCTTCAACACCTCTTGACCTAAACCGCTTCTCTTTGCGTCGTCTTGCGCCGCGGATTGGCAAAAGGTCACCAAGGTGGTATTTGGTAAGATTACCAAAATACCTCTTCTCGATCCTTCTCCGAAGACCGAGTCCATCTGCGCGAAGCACTTCGCCTGCTCCGCCACGTGTAGGTTGATCAACGGCTCTCTCCATGTCCGCAAGTCTCTCCCACCCGGCTTCCACCGAAACCACCATGGCACTTGCACCGACTCCCGCGCCGCTTGATCAAACCAGTCGCACCGAACTATCCGTTCGGTCATCCTTATCTATTCTGCACCACACTTCAGTTTATTGACCTCACCCGGCATCGTCGATCATTTTGTACCTCAGCTCTCCAAGCCTAGTCCCGATCATCCTCGCCGTTGACCGTCGTTGACCACCAAGCAACCTGCACAACAATAGACAAGCAAATCGAATCCGGGAACAAGTTCTTCACAACTTGACCCACGTTAGTCAAAACATGCATCATGCAACACATATGCACTGAAACTCATGACTTTGACCTAACCAACGAACAACGCCGCCACGAAGGCCGATGTTCAAGTGAAAATCGGTTCGACCGCCCCTCAGGGCCGGTTAAACCGCCGGCCTTGCCGGTCTGACCGCCCGAAAGGACTTAGCCGATTTTCAGCCCCTGAAAATTTGAAACCTACTAGAAACTTTAAACCAATAGAAATTTTGACTGGAGACTCCAAAAATTATGGGACCAAGAGCAGTAGAATCCCCTCTCTTGCCTACACCCTCTATTTTTGGCCCAGCTCATTTTTACACATTTGGTCACAGTCGGTCCGACCGCGCTCATGGCCGGTCCGACCGATTTGGGACCGGTCGGACCGCCATGCTATGGCCGGTCAGACCGCCTGTCACCTGACAGTTCTGAAACTTTGTCTAAAATACGTGAAACGACAAACCGTTAACGCCATTGCCAATTGTCACATCATCCTAAGATCTAGAGCATATCCCCATGATATCCACAGTTCATATCTTGAACCCTACAGTTATCCTGAAGCACCACATTAACTATTTTGTTTTTTCTTCTAGAAAGTCAGAAAATCTCCAAAACAAAAACTTTTGAGGTTGTACCATCTAGCCACAGTAAGGTCCATAACTTGGCTTTTCCCCATCGTCTACCGTGATTGAAGTGGCCGCGTGAAGAGGCGCTCACAAGATCATCGCATGGTAACTCCATACCTACGCCAGGTTTGTTTTTGGCTTTCCATTCTTGCCATAGCCACCAAATCCTGAGGGCCCTTCTGAAATTTTTGAGGTTGAGGACACCAAGTCCGTCGAGCTGTGTTGGTCGGAACACCTTGTCCCAATTGATTTTGCATTTGTCTCCTGTTATCGTTTCTGCACTACCAGAGGAACTACGGCCTAATCTGATCCAAAGCATGCAGGTGGATTTTGGTACTTTTAATGCCATGAGATGATAGGTCGGTATTGAGGTGAACACCGATTTCACTAGGATGGTGCAACCAGCAGATGTTACAAGTCTGCTTTGCCAGCCCACCAGCCTACAACCGGTTTTATCCAACATGGGCTAGAAATAAACCCACCTTAGTATTTTGTGAATTAACTGTAGGCCATGGTATTTGATGGGGAAATTTGAATGAATTGCTAGGAACTCTTGTAGGAGCATGTTGAGGTTAATGTGGTCACAAACTTATAGACACCACCTTGCTTTGGTGGAAGTTAGTCCAGAGGCCCAAAATGTTCCCAAAGCTTGTAAGAATATGGGCTATTGTTTTGATGTGTTCCTCAGTGGGAGATGAAGATTTGTTGCATCGCCGTAATCTGAGGATGTCTGGCGTGTCGAAGTGGCCATGGCGGTGGTCCAGTGTCCCATCTCCTTTGCTATCTGAACAACCTTTGCAGGAGGTTTATTGCCGAATGAAGAGGAAGTGGGAAGCGGTCTCCTTGCCGCACCCTAGCTTCCGTGATTGATGCAAGCTGTTGGGGATGCCATTCAGGAGGACTCTAGAGGAGGACGTTGACCCGGGAGCCGCTAGCCAGTCCCTCCATTTGGATGGAAATCCTCTTCTTTGAAGAAGCTCGAGGAGGTAATCCCAACGTAGAGTGTTGAAAGCTTTTGCTATGTCTAGCTTGAGGAAGAGTGTCGGGGTTTTGGATCTGTGCAATCTTGTTGTTAGGTTTTTGACATCAGGAAATTGTCGTGGATGCTTCTTTTCTTGAGGAAAGCACTCTTGTTTACCGAAACTAGGCTGTCCAGATGCGGTGCCTCTCACAATGCCAATGTCTTGGAGATACATTTACCTACCCCCGTATATGAGACTGATGGGTCTGTAATCTACCACCCTTTCTGCCCCCATCTTTTTTGGTACTAGGGCGATGCTAGTTGTGTTTAGGAGGTGGAGGTTCGCTGTGCGTAGGCTGTGGAATCTTTGAAACACCGCCATAAAGTCAGCCTTTATAATAGTCGCCATGATGTCAACCTTTATAATAGTCCAACATGATTTGAAGAACATAAATGCGAAACCGTCAGGGTCTGGTGCTTTGTACACTGGTATCCTGGCTAGAGCGTTAGCGACTTCTTACTCAGAGAAGGTCTCCTCCAAAATGTCTAGGTTTTGCGGGGTAAAGCCAAACACCTCCCAGCTTAGGTCGAGGGTTCTGGAGTTCGGCATGGACAACACGTCCTGAAAATGTTGTTGTAAGGATTCTTATTTCTCTTCATACAAAATAGCCTTTTTGAACTTACACATGAACTTAGCACACCTTTTGAATTAACTTGAGAATTTCATTCACCAGATGTGAAAATATTGTATTGACATATATAATTTCACCTAGAAATTAATAGTAACGTACACAGCATGGAGTTGTCAGGAAGCTGAGCTGCCTCTGTATCTCATGGAGTAGAGCAAAAACTGCAGCAGATTGAGGACACCGAGAGCGGCCATCACTTAGAAGTAGTCCAGGTTCCGTTGGTCGAGGTCATCCGGGATCCACCTTGGCGCCCCGCCGTGCGCCGTGGCGGACGCGACGAGGCCGAGCACGGCCGAGTTGAGGTAGTTCCCGGCCGCGATGGCAAGCCGCCCAAGCAGTGCATGGAGCTCTTCATGGCGCCCGGATCGGTCGTAGAAGAACTCCAGCATGCCGACGACAGTGAACACCTCGCTGGTGCCCATGATGGCGTAGACCGGCACCTGCCACATGATGCTCACCGCGCGCGATGCCGCCACCGCTTCGTCCTCGGCGCAAAGACCGAGTAGGCCATGCCGAGCGCGGACAACGCGATGCCGACGCTGACGCGCTGCAGCTACGAGTGTTGGAACTAATCTTGATATTTTGTATCTGCATGTTTATTTTTGTCTTGCATGTAGTTAGTATATTTGTGTAGGCCGATATGGCTTAGTAGGAAGAGCGTGCATGGACATGGGGAGGTGCCGACGTGCTATGCGAGACGGACGTTGCCGCGTGAAGCGGTGCTTCATGCGAGAGCAGCGGGGCCAACGGACGGCATGAATTAGTCTAAGTCAGTGGTGCTGCAGGGCGAGTGATTTGGTCAGGTAGTTATCTAGTCTTTGCATGTATAAGCTGGTACCAAGTGATTTGGTCAAGATAGTTAGATAGTTAGTACATGCATGCCATTAGTTGGAGTAGAGGCACACGTCCTGGCCGTGAGCATAGAAAGTGGATCAAGTCGTAGGCCCTTGGACTGAGTTAGTTGTGTGTGCGTGTGTTCAATTTAAGGCAATAGAGAAAAAGAAAAACGACGTTTGGCGGTGTGATACAGCACGTCACCGAACCTTCTCTTTTGTGCTTGTGTGTGTTGTGTGAGACAACCAATAGAGAGAGCGAGGTGAGCGATTCACTTCCAACAAATGAGATGCCCGTGCCTTGCCCGCTGGCGCCACGGACTAGCGGCACCAAAGACGGCGTCGTGATCGGGATCGATGAGCGTCTTGACCACCTCGGCCGGGCGAGCGACGCGGGCGGCACGGCAAACAGGATGACGCGGTTGTTCATCGCCATGCCCTGCTCGATGAACGTCGACGACATCTGCGCGTTGATCATGAAGAAGAGCACCATGGCCACCCAGACGGGGCACAGCAGCAGCAGCATCTTCAGCTCCTCGACCTGAGACACCGTGCACAGCCTCCACGGGCTCACCGCTGCGCCTTTCTTGTCGGACGGTGGTCGTACAATGGCTGCCTTGTCAAAGAATCTGGAGAGGAGATCATGCAAATGTAGCCAATTTCTTGTGCATCATACTACCATAGACTAAATTTCTAAAAGTGACATAATTCAAACGGCTATATAGGCAATTTCTTGTGCATCATACTATCATAGTTCTTTTAGGTTGCAGGTTGTCTTAGAACACATCAATATATGTTGGGTTTACGCGGGCAACTAATTCATCCAAAAGCTTAAGATAGTGAGGAAACATGGCAATTAGCTTGTGACATCCCGTTTTCGGATGGTAAATAGTACCTAGCGTTTGGTTTTCTGTTTTTGTTCATTTTTTGTTTTGCCGCTTGAATTCCAAAAACTCTGAGCTTCCTCTAAGCTTGGGTTTGTACTTCAAACCTCCCTTTGGACTCCGAATTTAAGATTCAAATCAAATTCAAACCTTTTCACATTTTGTCCTGTGAGACCCCGGTTTATCGGGCTTGTAATGCTTAACCATCCATTTGGTCCTAGCATCACAAATCGAATAAACCGAGACTCGAGACATGTATACTTCCCAGAAATGCAGTATACACACCTCTTTACAAAATTTATGTATCAATTCCATTCATTCACATAGAACCGAAGCAAAACAACAACCAGAAGGTAACATAAATAAAAGATAATTATTACACAAGAGAGGCCGACCGGCCAAAACGACATATACATAAAGAAATTTAACAGCGGAAGCAAAAGTGCCATAAGATGGCTACAAACCAAAAAGAGCCAATCAGTGTGCCTTTAACCCACAAGGCAACCGACCGGACCGCCAAGCTAGTCGTCGAATCCACAGCACATTTCACAAAAGTGAGGCCCTTGGGGCTCACCTTCTTCCCCTGCAAACAAGAGCAGCCGGCAAAAGCCGGTGAGTACTTTGAATGTACTCGCAAGACTTACATGTAGAGTAACAGACCTGTACATAACTATATGCAAGCTTTTTGAGTGGAGGCTGTATGTTTTACTTTTAGCATAAAGCAATTTTCATTTGCAATAATATAGTACCTTTAAAAGCAAGTTGACAAATCTGTTTTTAATGTTCAAATAACCGAAAAGACAACAATATAACAGTAGATAGAAGACAACAACAGTCCTGGAAGTGACTAAACCATTAGCCACCACAACAATAGCATGAATTACCCATTCATGCCAACCATGTCAAAATTTTAATTTAAAAGGTTGTAGTCTAGTTCTTGCACGACCTTACCAAGCATGTCCATAACCTAGGACGAGGCTATTCGAATAGTTTTGTACCCTGCAGGGGTGTACCAATGTACCCACACACCAGACCGCCTTTTTGCCAAGCTATTAAGCACACTTCCTTAGGTATGCCGGCACGGCTAAGTCCTACGAGACATTTCCAATATTGTGTATTACCCCACGAGCCGCCCGTATGGATAGAAACCCATACGTTGTGTCGGAGTCATTGTAAAGCCTCGGTCAACTACCCGTCGCAGGTAAAGCCTTGGACAACTACAATGCTCCTCGAGGTGGAGAGCCTACCCGGAATGTCCACCACCGCACACCCAACACAAGAACACATATCATGTTTCACACAACACACACAACCCCCTCCTGCGACTCGGAGATAACACACGCCAAAGTACTAAGTCAAGAGAGGTCCCATATCCCTCTCGCGTGGTTAGCACGCATAAGCGCTTGGCTTAGTGACACAAGTAACTCGGTCCTTGATGACCTAGGCACCATTCCATTCACGCCAACAGATCACACCAACATACCATTGTGCCCAAGTCTAAAACAATTTTATTTTCAGTTTTTGACTTTACAAAGTAACAAAGCACAAGTGCTGGACATAATGGAATAATAAATAAATGTGTGATCAAGATCATAGACTAAAATCGATGATCGCCCATTACTACCGAAACTAAGCATTTCTAAGCAATTTCAATTCGTAATCTACTAAGTGACAAGAGCTCATCCGTCGAACTCAAATCACAGCAAATAACCTAGGCTCATGGTAGTAGAGGATAACCAATTCCTAAAGATTATGCAACTATAGGATACTAACCATAATTTAACAACAAAATAGCAATGCATACATACAAGTTGAAATCAATATATTAGACTTGAAAAATAATGGAATTAACATGATCAAACCGCTTTTTGATTGAAGTTGCTCGTTTGCTGGGATCACTCTCGGTGTTATCGTGCTCTTCGGATCCTATCGAAAGAACCAAAAAGAACCAATAAGGCAAAAGAAACCGAAAAGATCCAACAGTCAACTTCAACAAAAAGCTCTCACATTTTTACAGTAGAAAGAGCATGATTTTTATGAACTAATGCAACAAGAACCAATTGATTTGGATTCTTAATGCAAAAGTTATGCTAAAAACAATTTTGCTCAGCTCTTAACATTGAAACAGTACCTAAGCAATGATTTTAGTGAAATTTTCTAGAAATATACAGGGGTTAGAATCATTTTTAGATTAAAGTTTAGTTAAAAATATAACTAACAAAATTTGAATCAACCGAAAAGGAATTAAAATGAAATAGTTATGCATTTTACAAGTTACCACATTTTTCAGTTGACAAAAAAAAATCTTTTCGGGAAAAATCAGAAATTAAATCGACGTGGACGAACTTGGATCGTTGATCTCGGATCCAACGGTCCAAGTCCACGGGATAACGCGTGCACGCGCGATTCACAAACCCTAAACGATCACCGTTGGATCTGGATCCAACGGTCCAGATCCAACGGTTCACGTGGATCAGGACGTTCGGGCGGTCCGAACGTTCACACGCATAGGAACCGTTGATCTTGGAGCCAACGGTCCACACGAATCGAACCTTTCGGACGGTCCAAACGTTCACTCGAATAGGGACCATTGATCTTGGATCCAACGGTCCAATGATTAGGGCGTGTGATTAATTCAAACTTTCGCGCGATCCCGGGCCGTAGATCTAAGGATCGACGGTCCACCTCGATTCACGTTCAAAAACTCGCCCCTGTTTTCATTCGACAAAACGACGGGGAAGAGAGGTCGTCACCGGCGAATCTAGCCGCAGCAAATGCCCAAAATGGGTTCCTAACAACCTTGCGCACCCAAAGGTACCAACAATTTTGGCTATGGCGGTCTAGAACGCCGGCAAGCCGGAGATGACCGAGATAACTCAAAATGACCGAAAATGAAAAACGCAAATGAGCTCAGCTGCGGTTTAAGGAAGCAGGTGCCAAGCAACTAGGGACTAATAAGAAGTTACCTGAGCACAGAGAATGCACTGAAAAGGGTCGAGTCTGTTCTGGTGAAGAGGAATGAGGATTTCGGCCGAAAATGGGGAAATCCAAATTCAATCCAACCCTGAATGAAAAGAACCAAATTGAGTGAGGGTTAAGCTTCAGAGAGTAATGGTGGAGCAGAGGGAGCAAAAATTAGAAGGAGAGAACCCCTGCTGTACCGCCTTCACCGAAGCTCCAAACTCAACAATGGCGGCCGAATGGATTTCGAATAATTGTAGCTCAACCAAGCTCGTGAGTGCTAGCTGGAGTTGCGGAAGTGCTAAAGGAAGTCAAGGGTGAAGCAATGGAGCTTAAATAGCTGAGAATGGAAGAGAGCAACGGCGATATTTCTCCTCGGTCCATCGCCATGAGAGCACTTGAGAGCGACGGAGCAGCTTGAACTATGGACTTGAGGAGGAGCACGACGGCATTTAATGCGTGCGAGAGATAGCCGTTTAAAGGTGACCACAGAGGTAACTCCACACCGAAGCGCTTCCTCTGCCACGCCATTGCTTAACTCGACGACGCTCCGGCCGAGGAAGGAGACGACTCATCCACCGTCGGATTGAAATCGAACGGTTCAAATCGAACGGGGTGATTATAACGATTCGAACGCTCACTTAATCCTGGACCGTTGATTTGGATCCTACGGTTCACGTTGCGCGAGGCGTTCGGACGGTCCGAACGTTCACGCGATCGTGAGCCGTTGATTTAGAATCCAACGGTTCAAATGGATCGGCGCTTCGGATGGTCCGAACGCTCACGCGATCGTGGGCCGCTCGATGCCGATCCAACGACGCACAACGCCGCGCCCAAACGACCGAGGCGGTGCGGTTAGTTGATCGGCCAAGTCAAGTGGCTCGAGCCCGAGTCTAATTCGAACCCAAGGAACAGTGAAAACCATTAGGGTTTAAATTTAAATACTGATTTTTGAGGAATTTGTTTGAGGTAGCAAACAAGCTCCAAAAATTATGAAATTTTTAACTAGAGGTTGCTGACTGCAGGAGGAACCTCTCATAAAATTTTCAGAGATTTTTATGCACTGCATTTTCTCCGTAAATTTGAAGGTGTGAATTAGGGTTTGACCAAGGTTTGATGGCCTCAAAATTATCAAATAATTTCTAAAAATTATGAAATAATTCTGAGGTGTTAAACATCAACCCTAGACCCAAGAAAAATTATTTTCAGAGGTTGGGCACAAGATTTTCATGAAGGAGATTTATGTTTGTGTCCAAATGGCAATTTGATTTTTGATTTCACATAATTCCTTTACAAGAATTATGGGATTGCTCACAAAAATCAAGATGAGAGAAAAAGTTCTAATTTCTCCTCATTTTTATTACATTTGAAACACGAACCAATTTTTGGGATGTTACAAAACCTCCACCCTTACAAAATATATATCCCTTGATTTGGCTCACTCAAGAAAGATAGAGGGATAGTCTTCATGGCCCACTCATCTTTTCTTCCCAATTTTTTCGATCTTCCCTTTCCCAAGTAGCCTCATCCTCTCCTGGTTCGACCACTTAACTTTGAGGAATCTGATGGTTTTATTCCTTGTTCTTCGCTCACCTCATCGAGTATGCGAACACCGATGCTCGCGATAGGTCAAATCCTCTTGGACATCGAGGGTTTCCAGCCATGAGCTTCCTCGCTTGGAACACGGAGGCACTTCTTTAGTTGGGACAGGTGGAACACATCATGTACCCCATGCCACCACCTCCGAGTGCATCACCTGTGCAAATCCAACTTATAAGCAACCGCCTTTCTTCTCCGCCCACGGTACCGGCCAGACATATCGAGGAGCTAGCTTGCCCTTGGCTTCCTCCTCCGGCCGGCCCTTCCGCCTCTCCAGCCTGCCCGTTGCTCGCCCAGCGCTGAGGCCATGAAACGCGATGGCCCTTCAAAGGAGAGACTTTAAGATAAACAAAGTCATCACCGCTCGAAGCTCAATTCACGACGGCTGCGGCGACCGCGCATAGCTCTTTTGCTCGGATCGAAAGCCGTGCAGCGATCACGAATGAGCTCTCCCCAAAGACTACCTCCCTCGGCATCCCCTCCCCTATGTCTTTCCATTTTTCCGGTCCCCTTCCTCCCTCCGGCCTCCACCCACCGCCGACAAATGTCACCCGAGCCTCCCCCTGCTCCCTGTTTCCCCTCCCTACGCCGCTCTTTCTGTTCCCCCCCCTTCTGTTGTCTGAAATGGGACAGTGGCTCTTTGGGCCTTAATTGCTGATGAATTCCCTAACTACTGCTAGTAATTGCCTCCCCAAATCAGTGATTGTTGGTAGGGGATTGATTGTTGATTGTTGGCAGTACCAGTGTTGTTCGGCAGAAGAGCTAGCAATTGATGAAAATCTGTGTTTTATCAGCAATCGAAATCTGTGTGTTCCATCTGGCAATTGAGAATTGTGTTCTGGTAATTGAAGATCGGTTTTGAGCTAGCATTTGAAACGTCTGTATCAATCTGACAATTGAAAGAATCATGTGTGTTAATCTGTCAATTTGATTAGGAAATTAAGAATTTTGTGTTGAAGAACTGGTAATTAAATTGTTAACCATCTGTAATCTAAATAAGCTCTTGGATAAATAAAAATCAAACGGTGCTTCCACTACTATAAAACAGGCCATAGAAGACGCCTCATCACAAACGGTTCTTTGAAACCATCTGTGATAAAATAATCAGAGACGGTTCCAAAACGAACCGTCTGTGGTATGCTACAATTATATATATATAGGTCTCGACAGAACCCTTTCTGAATCATTTGAGCCGCCACCCTCTGCCTCCTCTCCCATTGCTCCACTGCTACCTCCTCTACTGTGCCAACTTGGAGAGGAGAAGGAAGGGAGGAGATCTCGCATGATATTCGTCGTGAGCTCTGAGGGTAAGAATCTGTATATAACCCTTTATATTTGCTCTAGGTTAATCACTAATAAATTTTAGTATGTTTGGTTAATATTTAGGGTACTTGCGGTTTATTAATATAATTTAACACTAATTAAATTGTTATGCGTATACGTGTAGATGGATCGAAACTGGATGTACGTTGAGAACCGTGCGAGTGAAGAGTATATTAATGACATGTTTACTTTTAGAAGAGCCGCCGAGCAGGATATGTTGAAGAAATAGATAAAATTTATGTACTGTCCATGCATTGATTACGGTAATATGAAAATATTTAACAACTCGGCGCAGATCGAAGCTCACTTAATACGAAGGGGTTTCAAAATTCCCTCGAATCCACAAATCCTGCCATCTTCCAAAATCCCACTGGTATATCCCTGCAAAAGCCCCTTCACCTTTAACCTCCTTTGTATCTTCCCTGCCGGTAGAATTTCTCCGCCATTTATCTTTTCGCTCAATTGGTTGTTTGACTTTGTCAAACATCGCTGTGCCGCGCAATCCCTTCTCGCAAGCTCGTCCTCCGCGATCTTATTTAAGGCTCTTGTGTTTTATTGGTCTTTGAGTTCTTTGGATTTATTTGGTTTTTCGATCGTTGTCGCGTAATTAGAAATCGAAGCCCATAAGAAGCGATGACTCAAGCAGGATCAAGATCCAAGCAAAGACGCTGATCAAGACTTCAAACCCCTGCCCGAGAAGGACTTGAGTAAGATCAAGACCGCTGTAAAATAGCCCAGGCGAGTGAACACTTTGATCATGTTGAACCTATATTTTATGCAAATTATATTTTTTTAAAATATCAAATTGCATGCTTTAATTTCCTATGCAAATGTATGTCAAAAACTCTAAGGTAGTTAAATGTCTATTTGATGATTAAATAATTATTATACCATTTCCCGGACAATTGAACTCCCGAAATCCTTGTCACCCTAATGAATATATGGTAACCTACTAGTTATAGGTTGTACATAAACGCAATGCTAGTCTTGTTTAAGTACCGGGGTATTAACTACCCCAAATCATCATTCTTTAAAACATTACAATTGTTTTGGGCAGTCATTGGGGAGAATGAATGAATTAGTTAAGATAATTTGTTTTCTACTTCTCTAAAACCCTAAAAACTTGCTAATACCCCATCTGGGCAGATGGAAGGATGGTGGGTGCCGTCGAGCACGAGAATGGTTGGTATGCGGTATGAACCGCCCAGATAATCTTAAGAACTTAATCCTGTGATGACCTTCTATTGCAAAATAGTACAATCACAAGTCTATAATAGTGTCGACCTGGCTAACTAATTGGTGTCCACCGGTACGAGCTGCACCATTGGGGGACTGCCCTTCCCCGTGAGCCCACGAGGCTACAGGTTGGGGTATGCGACTTACGGGACCCTTGGGATAAGTCGTATAGCGCAAGAGGGAGTCTGGGTAAGTGGTTGTCGGGTCCCAATAACCGAAACCCTACTAAGGCGAAACCTTAGCGGGTGTAGCAAATATCGAGGGATATCTTGTAAAGGCTTGTGATAATCTCCTCTTGATTCACATGTCAAAGGTAACGTGTGTATATATCAAGATGATTATCTATTGTGGGTAAAGATGTACAATCTCTACAGAGAATAAAACTGTTCGAACAGCCGTGCCCACGGTCACGGGTGGGCGTAGGAACTTACAAGATATAGTTATATTTCAAAAACTTTTGTGGGTGGGTTGGAAAATATGCAGGGCTCATCTAGCCATTGCTTTAGATTTTCCCTGGGTAGCCTTACCGAGTGTTGATAATAGGTGGGTGTAACCACCCTAAAAAATAAGTATGAAGGTGGAGGTAGCCTCTGCTGTTAATAATTACCGCATAATTAATTTCTTTAATAAAATGAAATTTGGTGAAAATGCTAGGTGATAGGAATTTGTATATTATGACATTTGAAAATGTTTGCTGTACGCAAATAAAAGAGCACGAGCTATCCTTGTTAAGCCTTGCATGTATATTATTGCATCTGCTGTGTTGGCTCGCGAGCACAGTAGTTGTGCTCACCCTCGCTCTTTTCCCCAAACCCTTAGGAACAGGAACCCTGGAGCTTTCGACTATTACGAGGATCCACGTCCGAAGACCCAGGAGTCATTGAAGCGTAGTTTAGTCCTTAACTGTTCTAGTCTCACCTCAGTCTAGCTGACTCCGTCAGTTCTTGTGTGCCTCCTATATTGTTCGAGGTTTCGGATAATATCGGGCGTACACGGGTTCCCCAGTCACTTGCCTGTGGACAGATTTGCCCTCACCTCTTTGCTTCCGTTGTTGCTTTCGCTATCTTTTGTAATGTATTCATTTGGCCTGTCTGGCCCTTATTGTAAAAATTGGTCCGAAGCGGTCTATGTAAACACTGATGTGTAAATTAATGAATAGTATGATTCTACGCTATATATGATTTGATTCAGCAATGTGTCTGTGAAGTGCTATCAATTGATCTAGGGAATAGTACAGTGGTTTCACAGAGGAATCCGGATTGAGAAATCTGGGTGCCTACAGAGCTGGTATCAGAGCATATGACTGTAGGAATCATAGCTAGACTGGTCGAGCCTAAGAACTTGAGTCTTATTTTCAAAACCTAAGAAAAGATTTCGAAAAATATAACATACTTATTGCTATTACTTACCCCTCTTAGTTCTCAACTTTCCTTGATTTCACTTGAGTTTTTACTTAGCCTGATCCCCGGCTTGTTCAAAAAGTGTAGATGTCAACCCTGTCGTCTGATGGCCCGTGAGACTTCTGCTCTCACGAAGAAGATGGAGATGAGTGCGTGGACCTCCTTCACCAATTCATGTACCACCTGGACTACTACCGCAAGCCTATCTTCAGAGGGCGAAAGACCCAAACCCGGATCAGGAGTCATGGACCATGGAGGTTTTCCTCTATGCCAGAGAGGGTGAGTTCACCGCTCACATCTTCAGATCCGAGACCCCGCAGAGCAGCTGTTCTGAAGCAGTCCAAGACGCAACGCGCTTCGCCTACAAACGCCTGAGCCAGATGCACATAGATCTTCTGCGAGAGTCGCCTTTCTACTACTACTTGTCTCTCCAGGAGGGAGATTCCGACCCCGAAGTCTGCGTCGTCATGTGGGAGTAGTCAGGCTAGTCTAGGTTAGCTAGCAGTGCTTGCATTAGCAGTTCTTGGTTGTTAGTGCTTTTGTTTCCTTCCTTTGTAGATGTTGTGTATGTATCCTGTGTCATGGGCTCATGGCTTAGTATGGCCTATATGATGTGCTTTAGGAGTCATATAACACTTAACCCCCTTAATATAATGCAGCCGCTCTAGGCTTTGTATTGTATTTGATCGTTTTCCTCATTTGGTTCTGAGTCCTTCTGTGTGCCTTAGAGGGCCAGCAAACCCTCATATAAATCTTCCTAGCCTAACTTAGGTTGTTCTCTCAGATGGCACCAAAGAAACCGACAGCCCAAGGAAGTGGTGCCAGTCGCAAAAGGAAGAGGTCAGCACCAAGGTCGCAAGATAGCCATCCTCAGCAGCTTGCACTTCTCGGCAGCTCATCATCCCTCAGTTAGTAGCCCAGCTACCAAGAGCTCCAACTCCAACGCCTAGTTCCAAGGGGAATAGTATCTGCACTCTTCGTCTCACTTGGACGACCTCAAAGATCAACCCGATAGTTCACCCGACCGCTTGACTATAAGGAAAAAGGCGGTTGCCAATAGATGCCCTCAGAAGAAGCTTCACCTTGCAAATAGTGCAGAAGACGATAGAGCAGACCCTGTCACCCATCAACCTCAAGAATTAATTGGAAAAAGATGTCACGTCCAAGACGATGGTACCGCTACATCAGGAAGACCCCTGAAGGCTGTCATTTGCCTCCATTGCAAAAATCCGGGACACTTCCCAACAGATGCCCCCAAAGGAAGCGAGACCAAGGAATCAAGTGTCACTATTGCGGCAAACCAGAACACTGCAAGAACAGATGTCCCAAACGAAAATATGAAGAACCAGCAAGGAACATCATCACCCACCTTAGCCTTGACAACGAAGAACTCGTCAGGAGTCCCAGCGAAAAGCAAGTTGTACTTGCTGAAGTCCTACTACTAGACACAAAAGCTCTGCCAAATGCTTTATGCTCTGAATGTGGAAAGTCAGGACATGTCGCCCAATTATATCCTCCATTAAGACAAGATACAAGAGGAGCATGCTTCACATGTGGACAATTTGGACACTATTGCTACACGTGCT
Source organism: Hsuehochloa calcarea (assembly GCA_036346395.1). Classification (NCBI taxonomy): domain Eukaryota; kingdom Viridiplantae; phylum Streptophyta; class Magnoliopsida; order Poales; family Poaceae; genus Hsuehochloa; species Hsuehochloa calcarea. The sequence goes on from CM070611.1 coordinate 29,354,943, forward strand.
CAGTTCCCTACTATCCCTACTGTGAGGAACACCATCAATCAGAAGATTGCCCTGTGAACCAGATAGCCTGCGCGCGTTGTGGAGAAAAAGGACATCAGGCAGATCAATGTTCAAACTGCCCCAATTGTGATAAGGATCACCAGCCAGGTGAATGTCCGATGAGTAAAGTCATGTGCTTTCTCTGCGAAGGACAAGACCACTGTCCCAAAGATTGCTTCATGCGTCCAATTCTGACCAAGGCAGTTGAGTTACAAAAGACAAGTCTTCAAGTTGTTGTAAGACTCGTAGTAAGTAAGATTGGCAAAGACAACGAATATTGGACTTTAAAAGAGAATAATCAGGTTGCGCCAAAGTGTCAGAGTACCTCAGTAGAGATGGAAAGAAGTGAGGATCTTCTCCGCCCTCCCCGCCCCGTCGAGCAGCCTGCAGTGCGAAACCCAATCTCTCATCTTCGCTGTTTCAACTGTGGAGAAACATGATATTTTGCCAACAGGTGCCCTCAACCAGTCAACTCGAGGGAGTACAACTTGAGAGCCACACTAGCTCGAGGACAGACTTCAGCTTCAAGCAAAAGCCGTCAGATCTCGCAGGCCCCAGAGCCGCTTCCACGCCAAGTCAAAACCAAAGCAGCTGAATTGCAAAGGACAAGTTTCCTGGCTGCCGTAAAGCTCATCATGGACAAAATTGGTAGAGACAACTAGTGTTGAGCACCCTTCATTTTAAGGTGGGTAGCTAATCTACACCAAAGTGACAAGAGTGTAATGAGTATGTTTCATGCTAAACATGTACCAACAGCATGTTATCTTTGGAAGCTTCACCCTTTTTTGTGTCAAAGAAGCTTGTTGTAAGGCTATTTTGCCAACCCCTTAAGTTAAAGGAACCCATGGTACCTGGTTCACCCGGAAGACCCTTGTTTGCTACCTTAGTAAGTCTCCAAGTAAAGATTGCTATGGGAAAATTTCAGATTCCTAGCAAGCCTCCTGGTGCTTGAAGCCAAACTTTGGACATCTTCCTAGGGATGGAATGGTTGGCCAGATACCAAGAAATGTTAAGCTATACCAACGGAAAGGTGGTACTCAGAAAAGTTAATGTGGACCGCTCCTCGGTTTTGATCATGCAAACCATAACCTCGAAGAGATATCATTGGAGTCAACGCCTGTAGTTAAAGATTACCCAGAAAGTTCGCCAGGCGTCCACAATATGTTCCACATATCTCATCCGAAGAAAAGTCTCAGAGTGCCTGAAGAGCAGGCCTCAATTGAAGCCATTGCACTCCAAGAAGAGTTGTCATATCCAAGACCTCCGATCAAGATTCTTGATTTTGTGGAGAAGCAAGCCAGACACCAAATCATCCGTCTCTGCAAAGTTCAGTAGAACAACCCCTCAGATCGAGAAGCCACTTGGGAGCGCGAAGACCAGTTGAAGTCCGACTGACCTTACCTGTCTTCTGAGCCGCTCGAATCTCGGGGTTGAGATTCATTTTAAGGTGGGTAGGATTTGTGACGTCCCGTTTTCGGACGGTAAATAGTACCTACCATTTGGTTTTCTGTTTTCGTTCGTTTTTGGTTTTGCCGCTTGAATTCCAAAAACTCCGAGCTTCCTCTAAGCTTGCGTTTGTGTTTCAAACCTCCCTTTGGACTCTGAATTTAAAATTCAAATCAAATTCAAACCTTTTCAGATTTTGGCCCCCCTCCCAAAATCTCTCTCCTTGTTTTGCTTAGGCTAGCTCTATCCATTGTTGGGCCGACCCATTCTTCCCAGCCCACTCATCTTTTCTTCCCCCATTTCCTCCCGGGTCGATTTTGCACCGGCTTGCTCTTCTTTTCCCAGCCAGATCCCTACCCGGTTTTCTCTCCCCCTAGTTTTTCTACTGGGACAATTTCCCCTTCCGGCCCGGTTCGCCTCTCCTCTCCCCCGCCGGTCTTCTTCTCTGCTCGCTCGGCCTCGCTTCTTCCCCCGCCCAGCCCACCAGCGCCGCTTGGCCCCCTGCAGCCTCGCCGCCACCTCCACCTACCCCACCTCTGCCGCGCCATCCCCACCACTCGCCCCCACCTCGAGTCATCTCCGGCCGCCCCCACTCCCCACCTACTTCTCTGCGCCGCCCCACTCCCTGTCCCCACCCGCAAGTCACCGCCCATACCTCCATGACGTCGGCGCCGTCCCCTCCTCTTGTGCGCATGCCTCTGACTGGTCTGAGCGATGCAGCGGAGCCCCGGTCAGCGCCTCCACCCGGTCCATCGCCAGCTCCACCTGCTCCCCTGCGGCGCCGTCCCGTCGTTCTCGCCAACTGCCGCCATGGCCGCCTGCTCCAACGCCCATGCCGCCACCTCCGCCCGGCGTCATCACCTCCCTGGCTCCATCCCCTCCTCCAGCTATAAATAGCCCAGCCTACCCCGTGTTCTCCTCCGCCCGCCCCTCTCCTCCCCCTGGTAAGTCTCCAGCAAGAAAGCCGCCCGATTTTGCTTCCCCTCCCCCTCCGGATGAAGCTCCCCTTCCGCCGCCAGCCGCCCCCGTCGCCACCTCGGCCTAGTCGCCGGTGCTTGCAGCGGTGCGGCGACGCCCCCATGCCTCCCCAACCACCGCAATGCGCCTCCCCATGCCAACCTCGGCTCTCGTCGCCGGCCACCTCCTGAGCTCCTCCGCCTCCACCAACAGCTCGGTAAGCTCTCCCTCCTGCCTCCACCAACACTCGGTAAGCTCTCCCTCCTCTCCCTGGTACTCATGCTTGCCTGGTGCCCCGCTCCCTCCGGCCATCGTCGCCGTATGGCCGCCGAGCCCGTCAGCTTCCACCGTCGCCGTCTCCTCTCCAATGCCGCTCCGGCCCCAGCACTACCTCCCTCGGCATCCCCTCCCCTCTGGCTTTCCATTTTGCCGGTCCCTTCCTCCTTCGCCTCACCTGCCGTCTTGTAGATGTTGCCCGAGCCTCCCCCGCTCCTGCTTCCCCTCCTGTACCGCTCTTCTGTTCCCCCATACATTGTCCGAAATGGGACAGTGGCTATTTGGGCCTTAATTGCTGATGAATGCCCTAACTACTGCCAGTAATTGCCTCCCCAAATCAGTGATTGTTGGTAGGCGATTAATTGTTGATTGTTGGCAGTATCATTATTGTTCAGAAAGAGCTAGCAATTGATGAAAATCGTGTTTTATAGGCAATCGAAATCTCGTGTTCCTTCCGCAACTAAGAATTGTGTTCTGGTAATTGAAGATCGGTTTTGAGCTAGCATTTGAATCGTCTGTATCAATGTGACAATTGAAAGAATCATGTGTGTTAAGCTATCAATTTGATTAGGAAATTAAGAATTTTGTGTTGAAGAACTTGTAATTAAATTGATAACCATCCGTAATCTAAAGAAGCTCTTGGATGAAAAAAAAATCAAGTTGTGCTTCCCTCGAATCCGCAATATCCTGCCATCTTCCAAAATCCCAATGGTGTATCCCTGCAAAAGCCCCTTCGACCTTTACCCTCCTTTGTATCTTCCCTCCCAGCAGAATTTCTCCACCATTTATCCTTTCACTCAATTGGTCGTTTGACTTTGTCAAACAACCCTGTGTCGCTCAATCCCTTCTCTCAAACTCGTCCTCTGCGATCTTATTTAAGGCTCTTGTGTTTTATTGGTCTTTGAGTTCTTTGGATTTATTTGGTTTTTCGATCGTTGTCGCGTAATTAGAAATCGAAGCCTAGAAGAATCGACGACTCAAGCAGGATCAAGATCCAAGCAAAGACGCCGACCAAGATTTTGAACCCCTGTTCGAGAAGGCCTTAAGTAAGATCAAGACCACGGTAAAATAGCCCAGGCGAGTCAACACTTTGATCATGTTGAACCTACATTTTTATGCAAATTACATTCTTTTAAAATATCAAATTGCATGCTTCAATTTCCTATGCAAATGTATGTCAAAAACTCTAAGGTAATTAAATGCCTATTTGATGATTAAATAATTATTATACCATTTCCTTGACAATTGAACTCCCAAAATTCTTGTCACCCTAGTAAATATATGGTAACCTACTAGTTATAGGTCGTATCTAAACACCATGCTAGTTTTGTTTAAGTAGCGGGGTATTAACTACCCCAAATCATCATTCTTTAAATCATAACAATTGTTTTGGGCAGTCATTGGGGAGAATGACTGAATTAGTTAAGATAATTTGTTTTCCACTTCTCTAAAACCCTCAAAACTTGCTAATACCCCATCTGGGCGGATGGAAGGATGGTGGGTGCCGTCGAGCACAAGAATGGTTGGTATGTGGTATGAACCGCCCAGATAATCTTAAGGACTTAATCCTGTGATGACCTCCTATTGCAAAATAGTACAACTACAAGTCTATAATGGTATCGACCTGGCTAACTAATTGGTATCCACCGGTACGAGCTGCACCATTAGGGGACTCCCCTTCGCCGTGAGCCCATGAGGCTATGGGTTGGGGTATGTGACTTACGGGACCCTAGGCGTAAGTCGTCTGGCGGAAGAGGGGGTCTGGGTAAGTGGTTGTCGGGTCCCAGTAATCGAAACCCTACTCAGTTGAAACCTTATCGGGTATAGCAAATATCGAGGGATGCCTTGTAAATGCCTTATGATAATCTCCCCTTGATTCACATATCAAAGGTAACGTGTGTATATATCAAGACGATTATCTCTTGTGGGTAAAGATGTACAATCTCTGCAGAGAATAAAACTATTCGAGCAAATGTGCCCACTCATTACAAGCAGTGTAGGAACTTACAAGATATAGTTCTATTTCAAAAAACTTTTATGGGTGTTTTGGAAAATTTGTAGGGCTCATCTAGCCCTTGCTTTGGATTTTTCCTAGGTAGCCTTACCGAGTGTTGATAATAGGTGGCTGTAACCACCATAAAAAATAAGCATGAGAGTGGAGGTAGCCTATGCTATTAATAATTACTGCACAATTAATTTTATTAATAAAATAAAATTTGGTTAAAATGCTAGGTGATAGGAATTTGTATATTATGATATTTGAAAATGTTTGCTATACGCAAATAAAAAAACCCGAGCCATCCTTGTTAAGCCTTGCATGAATTTTGTTGCATCTGCTGTATTGGCTCGCGAGCATGGTAGTTGTATTCACCCTCGCTCTTTTCCCCAAACCCTCAGGAACAGGAACCCTGGAGCTTTCGACTATTACGAGGATCCAGAAGTCTGAAGACCCAGGAGTTATTGAAGCGTAGTTTAGTCCGTAGTTGTTCTAGTCTCACCTCGCCTAGCCGACTCACTGGTTCTTGTGTGCCACCTATATTGTTCGAGGTTTCATATAATATCGGCGACACGGGTTCCCACCACTTGCATGTGGAGAGATGTGCCCTCACCTCTTTGCTTCCGCTATCCTTTGTAATGTATTCATTTGGCCTGTTCGGCCTTTATTGTAAAAATTGGCCCAAAGCGGTCTATGTAAACTCGATGTGTAAATTAATGAATGGAATAGTTCTACGCCATATATGATTTGATTCAGTAATGTGCCTGTGAAGTGCTATCTACTGATTCAAGGAATAGCACATCGGTTTCACAGAGGAATCCTGATTGAGAAATCTTGGTGCCTACACTACTTCAACATAACACGGGTTATATTTTGCTGGACAGTAGTAGCCTTGTAAAATAATCGAAGGACCATGCATGTAGGAAGCAGCTCTAGCACCAAGTTCACATTGTTCAAGTGACATCTCTACATATTCAGTTAGGTCCTGTTGGAATAATCTTAACATGTAGTTTTGTGTAATCTTTGTTTAGTTGTGTGTTCTAGCTGCTGTAGAGGTGTTGCATGGGCCAAAGAACCAATCTTGCATGTGTGTATGGCACTGTTTACGTGGCATGTAATGTAGTTGATTAAGTCATTTAGCTGCATGCATGCATAACTAGTTGAGAAAGGCTAGTGGCATGAGGAGTGGACTGAGTGTTCGGTTGGTTTCTAGTCATGTATTAAGGCATGTAATTAGCAGGGAGGTGGAATGACAGTAAGAATAGAAAAGAAGGAAAAATGTAGTTCTCAATGCCACCAAAGTTCCTTGCTGTTGCATGTTCATATTCTTCCTTTGTTTCTTGTGTGTTGTGCATGTATGTGAGGAACAAGAGAGAGAGAGAGACAGAGAGAGAGAGAGAGGAGTTGGGCCAACAATTGGTATCAGAATGAGGTGCAAGGAGAAGTTATCTGGTGATTACTCACCGATCGACGTGATGGCGTGTGCAGCGACGCGCGTCAGTCGGAGGTGCATGGGTGCTAGCAACGAGCCGGCTGCAGCACCATACGCTCAGGAGCATGACGACGAAGGTCCACATGGCCATGGCGAGGCCAACACGGTGTGTCGAAATCGCATGTGATGTGCGCACCGGCAGCGGCGACATGATCGCCACGGAGTGGGCACACCAACGGCAGACTCCACGAGTAGAGGCTAGAGGCAGGCGGCGTAGTGTCAGATTCCATGCGAGGTGGAGGTCGGCGGCGGTGGCCGAGGCCATCATTGAGAAAGTTCGGTGTGATGCCGACGGTGATGGCGTGCAGTCGACACGCGGAGGCACACGTTTTGGCGGTGCGGCACACGGTGCGGAGCGTGACGGTGGTGCGAAACCGTTGTGAGGATTCGGCGTGAAACCGAAGGCGGTGGTGTGAAGCCACCATCGCTAGAGTTGTCAGTGTGAAGCCGACAAGCACGCCTCGGTGTGATGTCGCTGTGAGGAGAAATTGGTGCGAGACCGACAACGGCGCGATGAGTCGCGCAAGGCGTCTACGGAGGAGGCATCGATTGGCGGTGAGAGGCCGCAGACAATGTTGTCTCGCTTGCGTTGGAGGCCATGAGTAGTGGTGTGAGGCCGCTACAAGGTGGATATCGATATTGGGAAGGTGTCGTCCACAAGATGAACATGCTTGTCGGGACCCAAATATGCAAATCTGACCCTCGGTATTCTCGTGACTAGTCCAGATCACGCTTAGTGCACACAAGATCAACATTGATGAAATATCACATCCATACAACGAATATAAGAATAAACGAGTACATTTGAATAACAAATAATCATTGGGACCTTATGGTCGAAGTTTACATTTATTAAGCCATGCAAGGTCGACAATAAAGAAATAATCGCAATGAAACGAAATAAACTCCGTGGCTCCCATCAATTTACCACGAGCAACCGATCGATCAAGACCCTAACGCTCAACCTTCGAGAACTCTTCTTCAAAAGCAAAGCATTTACTCCTCCACTTCGTTGATTTGTTTAGCAAGAGTGAGTACACACCGCACTCGCAAGTCATACCACGTAATGCATTTATACATGATGGCTTATTCCAAAGTAATGGCTTCGTGGTTATTTTGCGAAATGCAACATTTGCAATTGAATACAAATAATAGATTGAAAGCATAATTCAAAACAAATAGACAATAATAAGTTAACAAATGATTTCACAAAGGACACAGTCTAATCAAGTTCTTTCACACATTGAACAAGTTATCTCACACAAATGACCCTTTCCAATTGTTTTATGAAAATCTACCCTCGTGTGAAATTCTGAGCATGTCCATAACCGAGGACGCGGCTATTCGAATAGATTGGTTTAAACACTCTGCAGAGGTTGTACACTTTACCCACACGATGAAACCAACCGGATCGAGTTGATCACAACAAAACCTTTCGAGACTTCATCTCAAACAATGACACTCTGGTGTGCTTTATCGCCATCAATTTGTACACACACCTTGGAACGACACACACCATTGGACAGGATGCAATGAATCATCCCGCGATGTGACATATCACACCTCCAAATTTCATCACATAGCTTAAATACAACCTGAGTTGTCAATGTCAAGACTCCATAACTTACTAAGTCGCCCACCCATACTAGGCATGTGGTCGCACAAAGAAGGCCCAGTTCAATGGCGCACAAAGTTAAGTCCTTAATTGACCAAGGCAAGACTTCAGCTTTTTCCCAAATCACAAAGTTTATAACACACAGATCCACCATTCACACGTAATCCACCACTTGCCTCGCCTAAATCTTTTCCCACCTGTTGATTAAGTGCAACACATGCCACCAACGAGTAATAGCACACAAAGACACACAGATTCATCACACGCCCATAATCACTTATTCAAGTTCATATTTGCAACTCTCACATGAAATGATGACTCGTGGCATGGCTAAGCCTAATCAGATCTAACCAACCCACGTTGGTGCTACGATAATACCAACTAATAATTAATCAACCTAGGGTGACAAAAGATCATGGCATACAATAGACAAGGTGGCATAACAATTTGGATTAATAACTACACCCAAAAGCATTTAAATAAATACTTGAAATAGAATGCAATACATTGAAACAAAGTATTTTGAAAACTGGGTTCAAAATGATCAAAGGTATAACTTGCCTTGGAATAGATCTAGATATTGGTCTTGGTCTTGAGGTGCTCCTTCTTCTGCAAAATTCCCAAGTATCGACGCCTACTCAAACGAGACAAAAGAAAACAAAACAAATAAATAACAGAGGCAAAATAAACTCCAAAAATTAAATAAAATTCATAAATAAATAGATCTGAATTTTATATGAATTTACAAATTTGAATGGGCTCAATTGGACTTCGGATGCAAAAGATATGGGCTTTGGAAGATTGGAAAATCAATAAAAACCCTAAATTGGATTTTCTCGAATTTCCCGAATTATTTTTATAAAGGAAAATCGATTTATTGCGCAATGCTTGCGTCAGCCGAGGATTTCCGGAAAAAGAATTAAAATTAAATAGAAAAGCGACAGTGGGCCCCATCGCCGGTTGCTCGACCACGTGGACCAAACCCACCGAGCCACGGATCTGGGCGCCGGATCGAGCCACGCCTGCAGCGTGGCTTGTGCGCCGACACGGCGCCACGCGGCTGACACGCACGCACAGAAGCTGAGGTGGATGCTGACGCGGCTGCCACATCAGCTCGACGGCGGCGATGGCTCGGGAACCAATGGCAACGGCGAACGGCGGCTCTTCGCGGCGATGAGTGGTACCAATGTGAAGAGAGGTTATTGCGCATCTATGGGCACCGGTTTGAGTACCGGGTGGTCGGAGATGACCGCCATGAGGAGAAGCGGCGGCGACGCCTCGGTTTGTCGGACGGAAGCTCCGGCAATGCTCGGCGACGAGGAGGTGCGCACGAGGTGGCTCGAGGCTTACCGATCACGATGGTGCGCTGATGCAGGCAAGAGGCGACGAAGACGGCAAGCAATTCACCAGAGAAGAAACTCGGCGAAACCCTAAAACTCGAAAATGCGGCGCGCTTAGGCGACGGGCGACGAGAGGCGGCTTTGGATTGCGGAGGTGGTGGCGATGTTAAGGAGGTATTTATAGGCTGGGGACGCCGGATTTGGAAATCCCAAATCGGGTCCGAACGGCGGATTTTGAATTCCTCGATTCTCGGAGATTGAAACCGATTTGGAAATTGAAAATAACCGAACGGGTGCGGGAGAGATAAGGCTTCCGATATGCGTTGTCCGCGACAAAATCAGGGCCGTTATGCAATTGTCGGACGAAGCTCCGAGGTCCAAAGAATGGCGGCGAGAGCGCGCCATGGAGAAGAAGATAGCGCGAGACGACGACCTGGGCGGTCCCACCGCGCGAGAGAGCGAGGGCGAGTGGGTGCAGCGCCGTGCGATGGAAATCCAACGGCTAAAGCGAACGCGCGAGCGAAGCGAAGAGATCACGCGGCCACGCGGCGAAAATCCAACGGTCAAGGCGGGGTTGAGCGCGTGGTCCGACGGAGACGAGGGCACGCGTCGAGCATCCAACTGACGAGCGCGGCCGGCGAGATGGTCGGGCGCGGCCGAATAGTCTTGGCTTCGCCCAAGATCGTTCAAGGATTTAAAATAGGTTTTTCTTTTAAATAAATCCGAAAATGCAAATAGCAATTAGAAAATAGCAATTGACTTTGGAAAATTCCAAAAATTCTATAAAATATATCCAAGCATATAGAATCTAAATAAAATAATTTTGACAATTGTTGATGTTGGGATTAAGCATTAAATCAATTTGTCCTTAAAGTCCATATTAAGCTTTTTAAATTAATATTCAAATAAATCCAAATGATGAATTTTCTTGCTACCAATATTTAAAAGATTTTAAAGCTCAAATTTGGGATGTTACAAACCTCCCCCTTAAACGAATCTCGTCCCGAGATTCCCGCTAGCTAGAGAAAAGGCTAGGAACTCGCTTTCAACTCTTCTTCACGCTCCCACGTTGCTTCTCCTTCGAGTGGTTACTCCATCGGACTTTGCGTAAACGAACGGTCTTGCTTCTGGTGCGGCGCTCTGCGACATCCAAAATCCTAACAGGCTGCTCTTTGTATGTGAGATCTTCCTTCAGTTCAATTGACTCCAACGGGGTCTGCTCTTCTGGCACACGAAGACACTTCTTCAGCTGAGAGACATGAAAGACATCATGCACTCGCTAACGATCGTGGGCTCCAATCTGTACGCAACTTCTCCACGGCGTTCCAAAACCTTGAATGGACCCACATACCTTGGAGCAAGCTTCCTTTGGTGTGGAATCTCTTAACACCTCTGAGCGGAGTAACTCGCAGATACACAAAATCCTCTGGTTCAAAGCTGAGGTCACGACGACGATTATCGGCATAACTCTTTTGTCTGGATTGGGCTATCTTTAGTCTCTCTCTGATCATAGCAACTTGTTCTTCGGCTTCCTGAATAATATCTGGCCCGAACACTACACGTTCAGCGGTCTCTGACCAATTCAACGGAGTTCTGCAGTACCGACCGCATGAGCTTCAAATGGTGACATCTGCAAACTGGCTTGATAACTGTTGTTGTACGAGAATTCTGCATACGGTAAACTTTTATCCCAACTGGTAGCATTAGCTAAGGCACAGGCTCTTAACATATCTTCTAATATCTGGTTAACTCTTTCAGTCTGTCCATCTGTCTGTGGATGATAAGCGATCAAATTTAGATGAGTTCCCAGGGCTTCATGTAGACTCTGCCAAAAACGAGAGGTGAATTGAGATCCTCGATCTGACACTATCTTCTTAGGCACACCGTGCAGACTGACGATTTTCGACATATACAGCTCTGCCAAGCGGTCTCCTGAATAAGTGGTTTTGACTGGCAAGAAATGGGCAACCTTAGTCAAACGATCCACTATTACCCAAATCGAATCATAACCTGATTGAGTCTTGGGTAATCCGGTAATAAAATCCATACCGATCTCTTCCCACTTCCATTCTGGTATCTTTAGCGGTTGTAGCAAACTCTTTGGTCTCGATGCTCGCCTTTACTTTCGACACACGCCGCATAAAGCAACGAACTCGCAACGCCTCGCTTTAAGTTTGGCCACCAAAACTTACTCTTAACATCCCGATACATCTTAGTACTTCCAGGTGAATTGAATACTTTGAGTCATGGGCTTCCTTCGAATCACCGTCTTAATCCATCAATATCCTGCACACGATACGCCCATTGATCCATAGTATATCCCGATCATCTATGGTAAAGTCTTTAAATTTTCCTTCCGACATCTTCTTCTTGAGATCAAGAAACTCGTAATCCTTAGGTTGAGCTTCACGAACTGCTTTCTCCAGTAGTAGACTGCACTTCCAAATTGGCCACAAATCCTTCCTAACAACTTCTAGTCAGAGCTTCGAATTCCTCCCAAGTTCTCAACACAACTCTTTTGCTTCCAGAGCATTGCAAGAGCTCTTACGACTCGGTGGCATCTGCAAATACATTGGCCTTACCAGATGGTAATGGATTCCAAGATTATAATCCTTTATTAATTCCACCATCTTCTCTGCCTCATGTTCAAATCGATCGAGTGAATATGTACTTCGTGCTCTTATGATCTGTAGACTTCACAAATGATTCTGATGAGATAATGACGCCAAATCTTCAAGGCATGCACTACGGCAGCTAGTTCCAAATCATGGGTAGGATAGTTCTCTTCATGAGGCCTTAATTGCCTTGACGCATAAGCGACAGCTCTTCCTTCTTGCATAAGGACACATCCTAATCCTTGACGCGAAGCATCACAGTAGATATCAAAATCCTTACTAATATCCCAAGAAAACTAGCATCAATCAAGTCGACGCTTCTTCAATTCTTGAAAACTTTCTTCACAAGCTGGGGTCCAAATAAACTTCTTCTCTTTCTTCAACAATTGCGTAAGAGGTTTAGCAATCGTTGAGAACCCTTCAATGAAACGACGATAGTATCCTGCCATTCCCAAGAAACTACGAATTTGAGTAACCGTCTTGGGCTGCTCCCAATTCATTACAGCTTTAACCTTCCCGGTCAATCACACTCCTTCTACACATTACATGACCGAGAAAATCAACTTTCTTCTTCCAAAAGTCACACTTGCTGAACTTGGCATACAACTGATGTTCTCTGAGCTTCTCTAGGATTAATCTCAAATGTTCTGTATGTTCCTCTTCTGACTTTGAGTATACCAAAATATCATCAATGAATACTACCACGAACTTATCCAAATATTCCATGAATACTTTGTTCATCATGTTCATGAAATAGGCAGGGGCATTAGTCAATCCAAAAGACATGACTAAAAATTCATAATGTCCATACCGGGTTGAGAAAGCGGTCTTTGGTACATCCTTAGGACAAATCTTTAACTGATGGTAACCTGATCGCAGATCGATCTTGGAGAATACTCCGGCTCCTTTCATCTGGTCGAACAAATCATCTATTCTGGGCAATGGGTACTTATTCTTGATGGTGACTTCGTTGAGAGAACGATAATCGATACACATTCTCATACTTCCATCTTTCTTCTTGACGAACAAAACAGTGCTCCCCATGGCGATTTAACTAGGTCTTACAAAACCTTTCTCCAAGAGTTCTTCTATCCGCTTCTTCATTTCCACAAGTTCATCGACCGCATCCGATAGGGTCTCTTGAAATTGGTGCCGTTCTGGCACTAGATCGATGACAAACTCAATGTCACGGTCCGTGGCATTCCCTCGTAATTCTTCCGAAATACGTCCGGTAATCTCGACTACAGTACGCCTTCCAAAGAAACTGCCTTCGATCGTTGACTACCAAATGTCCATCACGCATCGAGGTGGCTAGAAATTCTACTTTCTTTCCTGTGGTATCCTCAATTGTCACGGCTCTTCGGCCACAATCTAGCACTGCTTTATGTTTGGATAACCAATCCATACCAAGGATGACATCTATGGTCTGAGTGTCTAGAACTATTAGGTTGGCTAGAAACTCAACTCCGACTATGAGTAGCCTAGCTCCTAAACATCCAACTTTAGAACTTAGCTCGCTCCAGCGATCGACTAACAGAGTATGCTTAAGATGCATAACTTCCAATTTGTTCTTAGTTGCAAAAATTCCGAAACAAACGAATGCGAAGCTCCGTAATCAAACAATCGATGCAGTAATCGAATTTACTAGAACTTACCCAAGACAACGTCCGTGCTTCTTGCTCCTTCTAGAGTGACGTGGTTGACACGGCCTCGACCATCGATGGCGGTGCTCCTCCGGATTGACCGTAGCTTGAGAAGTTCCTTGATGGTTGCCTTGTACCGTGTCTTGGCCGGTGTATTCCCAAGGTTGAAGCGTCATCGAGTGATAGTCCCATTCGCGGACATCGGTTGGCGAAATGCCCCGGCCGACGGCTGGTAAAGCAAACTCGTTGTATTTTGTGGGTTGCTTATCGGATTGGGGTTGACTGTGCAGGGTTGCGAAATTCCGAGCAACGGGCGAGTCTTGAGTTGGTGCGGTGGTCCGCGTAATTACGTGGTGGAAAACGGCTAAATGCGGTGGAATCATTCTTGCCCTCACCGGGGTTGGTGACTTCCTTGCCGAGCCATTCGCGCTTACGATGATCTTCCAATTCCTTGCGCTTATCCTCTAGAATCAAAGCCTTGTTGATTAACTCTTGAAAATCGTGAAAGGTGTGGGCGATCAAGTTAACTTGAAGTCCATGTTCAATCCTTCGTAAAACGACTGACGAGCCTTGTCGGTGGCGACATCTTCTCGCAACATATCGAGCAAGTTGAGAGAATTTGTTGAGGTAATCGATCATCGACATTCCTCCTTGCTTGAGAGCACGAATTCATCCTTCTTCGATCCATGATTCCTTCGGCACATGATATCGGGCGGCGCTGTGAACTCTTCCCAAGTAATATCTTGCGGCGTTCCATGCGCCGCACAAAGTTTTCCCACCATTCGCGGCAATGCCTTCCATCCGTGAGAGGCGTCATGAACTTTTTCATGATCGCCGCATTGAGTGATCGCAGCTTTCTCTCAATAACACGGCCAATCATCGCCTTCTCTTGGTGAGACATGTCCGTAAAAGGTTGGTGGACGGGTCCTCATAAACTCCGCCAACTTGGATGATCCATTGTGACCATGAGCAACTGGGGCTCCATTGTGATGCTGATTGTTGTTGTTCTGGTTATTCATAGCCTGCATCTGATTCATCATGGTGTACATCACCGGTCTCGAGCCGCCATGAATGCTCCAAAATTCGCAGATCGATCAAGGTGCTTGTGGTGGAATTGCTTCTCCGGGATTTGCTCCCGTCCCTTCGACACTTTAGAGTATCGTAACCACTTGCGCAGCCTTGACGAGTCCGAACCATCCGTGAATCTCCAAGGGTTAGATAAGGTAGCAAGCACGAGATAAGTTGTAGAACTAAGCGGGGTAGGTAAAACCCAACAACATATTTTAAGAAAGCTCAATCAAACTCTTATATTGATTAAGATAATAGTATGGCTTGCAACAAATGCCTAAGGGCCTTTGCGACTCATACTTGCACACAAAAATAAGGACGAACTTAAGCACACAAAACTACCGCCTAAAGGGCGACTCAAGACATAAAGCGGCTAAGCTCAAACAACGCGAACAGACTACTCAATCAAATAGCCTCCGCACCTTTGACGGTGCTCCCTTTCTTTGTGACCTGAAAGTGAGCCGCATCCTCGCGAATCGATCCTCGATGTCCCGGATGGTGCAATAGGAGCAGTGTCCCAGTGCAGTCTTCTTTGTGCTTCGCTCTGCGCTTCTCTCTTGCTCTTCTTACAGTTCACCGTCCATTAGCTTCTTCGGGTCTTCCTCTTGATATCTTCTTCGTGTCGTCCATAAAGAGTTTCTTCTAATATGGCGATCCTTTCTTCACTCTCAAGAGTCTCATAGGTACACTCCACTCAGAGCGCTAACTCCAACGATTCCTCCCGAGCAGCGCGAATCGGGCAAGATGCACGACGGTGGCATTGTCTTCTCCTTTGTCGACGGAAAACGTGCGGCAAGATCCACGTCGGAAGTGCGGGGATGATAACGAAAATCGTGTCACGAAGCTCTCGAGTAGATGTTGCGAGATCCTCGGGATGGCAAGGCGTGAAGACTCTGGATTGCTTCAATCCAAATACTCCTTCTAGCCGAGATGTGCAAGGGTTTGCTTGCCTTGGTGTCTTTGCTGGCGAGATGGTCAAATGGCGATCACTCCACGATCTCTACTGCTCACGATCCAAGCAACGCCACGGTACAATGGACGATCGAACCTCCAAGTACTTGTAGCAACTTCCAAAGCTCGTGCAAGTCCTCCCTTGCGCCTCCATAACTCAAGACGAGGCATCCGTCAAGATGGACAAGGATATGAAAACATCTTTAAAGACAATGGAGAGAAAGAATTTCAGCAATAGTTGAGTCAAGAGAGACATGAGATGAGTTAAGGAGTTCAATTAATCTTGCAAGTTAATTTTGCTTTAGAAAATAGTTTGGACTCACTAAGAACGGCCAATCTAACTAGGGTCAAGACCTACGATCGGATGGCTCGATACCACCTCCGTCGGACCCAAATATGCAAATCTGACCCTCTGTGTATTCTCGCACTAGTCCAGATCACGCTAGTGCACACAAAGATCAACATTGATGAAATATCACATCCATACAACGAATATAAGAATAAACGAGTACATTTGAATAACAAATAATCGTTGGGACCTTATGGTCGAGTTTTACATTTATTAAGCCATGCAAGGTCGATAATAAAGAAATAATCGCAATGAAACGAAATAAACTCCGTGGCTCCCATCAATTTACCACAGCAACCGATCGATCAAGACCCTAACGCTCAACCTTCAGAGAACTCTTCTTCAAAAGCAAAGCACGACTCCTCCACTTCATTGATTTGTTTAGCAAGAGTGAGTACACACCGCATCGCAAGTCATACCACGTAATGCATTTATACATGATGGCTTATTCCAAAGTAATGGCTTCGTGGTTATTTTGCGAAAATGCAACATTTGCAATTGAATACAAATAATAGATTGAAAGCATAATTCAAAACAAATAGACAATAATAAGTTAACAAATGATTTCACAAAGGACACACAGCCTAATCAAGTTCTTTCACACAATTGAACAAGTTATCTCACACAAATGACCCTTTCCAATTGTTTTATGAAAATCTACCCTCGTGTGAAATTCCCGAGCATGTCCATAACCGAGGACGCGGCTATTCGAATAGATTGGTTTAAACACTCGCAGAGGTTGTACACTTTACCCACACGATGAAACCAACCGGATCGAGTTGATCACAACAAAACCTTTCGAGACTTCATCTCAAACAATGACACTCTGGTGTGCTTTATCGCCATCCAATTTGTACACACACCTTTGGAACGACACACACCATTGGACAGGATGCAATGAACCGTCCCGCGATGTGACATATCACACCTCCAAATTTCATCACATAGCTTAAATACAACCTCGAGTTGTCAATGTCAAGACTCCATAACTTACTAAGTCAGCCCACCATACTAGGCATGTGGTCGTGCAAGAAGGCCCAGCCAATGGCGCACAAAGTTAAGTCCTTAATTGACCAAGGCAAGACTTCCAGCTTTTTCCCAAATCACAAAGTTTATAACACAGATCCACCATTCACACAGAATCCACCACTTGCCTCGGTCTAAATCTTTTCCCACCTCGTTGATTAAGTGCAACACATGCCACCAACGAGTAATAGCACACAAAGACACACAGATTCATCACACAGCCCATAATCACTTATTCAAGTTCATATTTGCAACTCTCACATGAAACGATGACTCGTGGCATGGCTAAGCAGTCTAATCGTATCTAACCAACCCACGTTGGTGCTACGATAATACCAACTAATAATTAATCAACCTAGGGTGACAAAAGATCATGGCATACAATAGACAAGGTGGCATAACAATTTGGATTAATAACTACACCCAAAAGCATTTAAATAAATACTTGAAATAGAATGCAATACATTGAAACAAAGTATTTTGAAAACTGGGTTCAAAATGATCAAAGGTATAACTTGCCTTGGAATAGATCTAGATATTGGTCTTGGTCTTGAGGTGCTCCTTCTTCTGCAAAATTCCCCGAAGTATCGACGCCTACTCATGAACGAGACAAAAGAAAACAAAACAAATAAATAACAGAGGCAAAATAAACTCCAAAAATTAAATAAAATTCATAAATAAATAGATCTGAATTTTATATGAATTTACAAATTTGAATGGGCTCAATTGGACTTCGGATGCAAAAGATATGGGCTTTGGAAGATTGGAAAATCAATAAAAACCCTAAATTGGATTTTCTCGAATTTCCCGAATTATTTTTATAAAGGAAAATCGATTTATTGCGCAATGCTTGCGTCAGCCGAGAATTTCCGGAAAAAGAATTAAAATTAAATAGAAAACTGACAGGTGGGCCCCACTGTCAGTTGCTCGGCCCACGGTGGACCAAACCCACCGAGCCACGGGATCTGGGAGCCGGTGGACTGAGCCACGCCACGCGTGTCTTTGGCGTCCGACACACGCGCCACGCCATCGACACGCACGCACGTAAGCCGAGGTGGATGCCGACGCGGCCGCCACATCACCGACTCGGCGGCGATGGCTCGGGAACCAATGGCAACATGAACGGCGGCTCTTCGCGGTGAGTGGTACCAATGTGTAGAGAGGGTTATTGCGCATCTATGGGCACTGGTTTGAGTACCTGGGGTGGTCGGAGATGACCGGCGGCGAGGGAGAAGCGGCGGCGAAGTCTCGGGTTTGTCGGACGGAAGCTCCGGCAATGCTCCGGCGACGAGGAGGTGCGCACGAGGTGGCACGAGGCTTACCGATCACGATGGTGCGATTGGCGAGGCAAGAAGCGACGAAGACGGCGCAATTCACCGGAGAAGAAACTCGGCCAAACCCTAAAACTCGAAAATGCGGCAACGCTTAGGGCGATCGGGCGAGAGAGAGCGCGGCTTTGGATTGCGGAGGTGGTGGCGATGTTAAGGGAGGTATTTATAGGCTCGGGACGCCGGTTTGGAAATCCCCAATCGGGTCCGAACGGCGGATTTTGAATTCCTCGATTCTCGGAGATTGAAACCGATTTGGAAATTGAAAATAACCGGAACGGGTGCGGGAGAGATAAGGCTTCCAGAAGGCGTTGTCCGCGCACAAAATCAGGGCCGTTTGCGCAATTGTCGGACGAAGCTCCGAGGTCCAGCAATGGCGGGCGAGAGCGCGGCTTCGCGGAGAAGAAGATAGCGCGGAGACGACGACCCTGTGGCGGTCCCACCTGGCAGAGAGAGCGAGGGCGAGTGGGTGCAGCGCCGTGCGATGGAAATCCAACGGCTAGAAGCGAACGCGGGCGAGCGAGCGAGCGAGATCAGCGGGCGAAGCCACGCGAAAATCAGCAGAATCAAACGTCAAGGCGGTTGAGCGCGTCGTCCGACGAGAGAGCGAGGCACGCGTCGAGCATCCAACTGACGAGAGCGCGGCGGGCGAGATGGGTGGCGCGCGGCCGAATAGTCTTTGGCTTCGCCCAAGATCGTTCAAGGATTTAAAATAGGTTTTTCTTTTAAATAAATCCAGAAAATGCAAATAGCAATTAGAAAATAGCAATTGACTTTGGAAAAATTCCAGAAAATTCTATAAAATATATCCAAGCATCTAGAATCTAAATAAAATAATTTTGACAATTGTTGATGTTGGGATTAAGCAGATTAAATCAATTTGTCCTTAAAGTCCATATTAAGCTTTTTAAATTAATATTCAAATAAATCCAAATGATGAATTTTCTTGCTACCAATATTTAAAAGATTTTTAAAGCTCTGAAATTTGGGATGTTACAATGCTGCTGCGGGTGGCAAGGTGAAGCCGCTGCGTGTGGCATGAAGAGGAGGAGGCCGCTGCGCGTGGCAAGATGTTGTGGGCGATCCGCAATGGTGAGTTGGCATGTCAAGATTAGGGGTTGTTTTCTAGTCATGCATTAAAGCATGTAATTAGCAGGGAGGTGGAATGACAGTAAGAAGAGAAAATAAGGAAAAATGTAGTTCTCGGTGCCACCAAAGTTCCTTGCTGTTGCATGTTCATCTTCTTCCTTTGTTTCTTATTTGTTGAGCATGTTTGTGAGGAACACGAGAGAGATAGATAGGAGCTGGGCCAACAGGTCCTACATGAGGCTAAAATGTAAATACACACTTCCTTGTTCGCCATAGTACTTGCAAATTGCAACAGAAAAATTTTCAAGTGCAAAATTAGACAGTAACTGGACATGTATTTCGAAGTAATTCAAGTACCTGAATTGATTGGTATGCTGAACCTTGCCATTTGCTTCTGATGGTGAAGGATGCTCATGCAGGCCTGAGCTATTATCAGGCAAGTTCAGATGGTAATTCCTCACAGCTGCAACAACCACCCGGGGAACTCTTGTCATGGGACTTGATGCAGGGCTTGATGCCACCATTATCGAGGGCGATAAGATAAGAGTCCCTGGTAGACCACAACACTATGAATGCCACTATAGTTGGGGGATTGCAGCAGCGATGTAAGCGATGTTGAAACCGTCAGCACGAGCATCCCCTAGCAAAATGGAATTGTTCAAAAATGCAGGTAGCACATGATTCAGATTTTGTTTATCAGTTTACTTATTTGCACTTACAACAGCGTAAACCGAGAGGAAAACCACTATTGTCCAGTATTTTCCCCAATATGTGTCTGCTATGAAGGCTCCAACAAGTGGTGTGAAGTAGGTGCTTCCAATCCAAGTCGAAACGTTTCTCGCAGCATCGACATTGCTTTCATGGAGCACACTGGTAAGGTAGATGACTAAGTTTTTCGAGATGGCGAAGTAGGAAATGCATTTGCTGAATTCAATACCTAATGCAAGTTAAACATGGAAAATGAGGAACACTGACAAACTGCAGTTGTTATGTTTGTGTGAAGTTTTCAGCATCTAAAATGAAGAAGCATGCTCTCCAATTCCAGTACTGCTTCAGAGCAAAGCTATTTGTTAATGTCAACTGATCCATCACATGTGTATTGTGAATCCCCATCCAGCATAATAGAAGTGAAAACTCTTCTATAATTGTTATTTTATGCGAGCGTATTATATGGAAAATGTAATTGTATTTATATGTACAGAATAGCTGGTGAACAAGTCGTGGATATACAATAAGGTTAAGAAGAGGGTACCTGAGGAGGTAGCTGATCAAGCAAGTGCCTCTACTCATCTGCTGCTTCCATGGCAGCCTAGCAACTAGGGGCTTTACTAATAGGGAAAATTGCCCTCACAATAGGTGGGTAAGAAGTTGCAATAAATACTACCAACTTCTGAAGCACTTCCTATATATGTTGTCTCTCCTGCCAGGCAAACAATGACCACAAAAAATTAAAAAGCACAAAGATAATGAGAGGATAAGAAAGTGTTTACTTTTGGGGAATAATTATTGTATGACCCCCGTAAGATCTCACACCCTTTATTTATAGCCTCAAAGTAGAGTCCGTCTCTAATACAATAGTAGAGTCCAACCCTAATACAATGTGAAATCTAGTTCTAACATGAACTCTCCAACACTCCCCCTCAAGATGGGCCGAAGATATCAATCATACCCATCTTATTACATATCGTATTACCATCACTAGGACCTAACCCTTTAGTAAAACAATCAGCCAACTGTTCACCAGACTTGACATACTCCAATTCCAATATTCTGCCATCGAGTTTTTCCTTGATAAAAAACCTATCAATCTCAATGTGCTTGGTACGATCATGCTGAACTGGATTGTTGGCAATATTGATTGCAGATTTATTGTCGCAATGCAATACCAAAGGATTATTCCTCCATATTCGAAGCTCGGACAATAAACCCTTCATCCATATCATTTCGCTCACACTCAACGCCATTGCTCTGTACTCTGCCTCTGTAGTAGATCGAGCCACAACCTCCTACTTTTTGCTTCTCCATGACACAAGGTTGCCTCCCACAAAGATGCAATATCCAGAGGTAGACCTTCTGTCATCCACACTGCTAGCCCAATCAGCATCGCAATACCCTTCTACATTCAGATATTGATTCTTTCTGAACTAAAGACCTTTTCCAGGGCTATTTTTCAAATATCGCAGGATTCGATAGACAACATCCATATGTCCTGTTCTGGGATCATGGATATATCGACTAACCACACTCACTGCATATGAAATATCAGGTCTTGTATGACACAAATAGATGAGACGCCCAACAAGTCTCTGATAAACTTCCTTGTCAACCGGATCTCCTGACTCAGCACATAGCTTGTGATTCCTATCAATAGGTGAAGCAGTAGGGCGACACCCAAGCATATCTATTTCTGCCAGCAGATCAACAACATACTTTCTCTGGAAGAGAACTATACCATTCGAAGAATGGGCAATCTCAATCCCAAGAAAGTATGGAAGAGGTCCAAGATCTTTCACATCAAATGCTTCTCCCAATTTTTCCTTTAGGACTTGATTTCCTCGGCATCATCTCCAGTAATCACAATATCATCAACATAGACTGCTAATATAGTGATATGCGATCCTCTATGCCTATAAAACACAGTATGATCTCCATTGCACTGAGAATAGCCCATACTACGATCGACGCTGTAATCTATCAAACCACGCCCTGAGACCGCAGATCGTATAAAGACTTCTTGAGTTTACATACCTTCCTCTCAGTCTGTTTGTTTTCAAAGCCTGGAGGAATCTCCATGTATACCTCTTCTTGTAAATCACCATGTAGAAAAGCTGTAGGACCGCAAAGGCGACTAGGGGGGTCAATAGGCGCTTTTTCAACTTTCTCGCCTTAATCAAATTCAACACGAACTTTACTCCTTTAGCTATGAAAGCTAAGAAGATCAGTAAGCGCACAGTGGAAACCTTGTGCTGAATTCGATACCCCGTCAACCACACGACACAAAAGTGGAGACTTAATCTCAAAGGGCTGATCTGGGCACAGGCGGTCTGACCGGCTACCAAGGGCGGTCTGACCGACAGTCAACGAGCGGTCGGACCGGCTACTAACTGGCGGTCGGACCGGTGGATATCGGTTCGACCCGGCAGTACTAGCGGTCTAAAAAACGGGCGGTCGGACCGCCGTTATAAAATCGGTCAGACCGGTTCAGTCCAGTACTGAAAAAACAAGCCCAAATCCAAAACGAAATTTGATCCAACTTTTGATTCAACCAATGAAACTTGACCAAATTTCGAGCACACCTCCCTAATGATATTAGAGACCTATTTCTAGCGACGATCCTTCAGATCCACTTCGCAGAAATCTCTCAAGGATTTACCAAAGAAGTGCACAAACCCTAGAAATATGAAAAACTTTGATTCAAGACTTGCTTGTGGGGGTTGATGGTCTAGATGATTCTAGGAGTATTCCCACACATCAAAGCAAGACAAAATGGGTCAAGAGACCAAGCTTAAACACTTGAATCAAGGAAGCACCAAATTCATCCAAAAGAGAGAAGAACACAAAGGGAGACAAATGATCTCTCAAGCAAGCATCACAAGATTGATTGATCTCACAAGATGCTTACAAAGCCACTCCAACAAGGAGGACAAGAGCTCACACAAGGAGCATACAATTTTTTCAAACCCTAACCTCTCCTCTCCTCTCCTCTCCAAACCCTAGAAAAAGCAAGAGGGGCTCAAATGAATGCTTCAAGGGGGTTTTACATCTCCCCCTTTCTATTTATACTAGAGGCCTAGGGTTTCACTTTTGGGACCCACTCACACATGGGACCCACACACACACATAACTATTGAAGCAATCGCCTGCTTCACCACGTGTAGGTTGATCAGCGGTTCTCATCACGTCGCCAAGCCTCTCTTGTCTGAATCCCATCGGAACCTCCCAGAGACTCGCACCGACTTCCGCAACCGTCTGATCCAACCAGCTGTACCGAACTACCCGTTCGATCCATCTTGCCCATTCTGCACCATGCTTGAGTCACACGACCTCCCAGATCCATGATCGCTCGACCTCGGCTCTCCAAGCGTAGTCCCGATCTACCTTACCGTTGACGTCGTTGACCTGCAAGCCACCTGCACAGCAATAGACAAACAAATCGTTTCCGGGAACAAGTTCTTCACAACTTGACCCATGTTAGTTCCACAATGCAATATGCAACAATAAAGCATTGAACTCCATACAATAAACACATTCAATTCAACTTAATGCCAACTTGGCTATCCTCCAAGTCATCGGCGGTCTGACCGCCCCACAAGGCCGGTCTGACCGATTTCAGGCCGGTCGGACCGATCCCACAACGGCGGTCGGACCGCTCGAAAAGACTTAGCCAAAATTCCATCGTGAAAATCCGAAACCTTCTGGAATTTTCAACTCAATAGAACTTTTGACTGGGAGCTCCAAAAATGATCCAACCACATCCAGAACACTCCCCTCACCTGCCTACACAACCTATTTTTGGCTCAGCTCCAAAAACCACTTTTCAATTTACCGGTCGGACCGGCCACCATGGCCGGTCGGACCTCCACCACGGCGTCCGACCACCGACACAACCGGCCGATCACTGTGGTCCGACGAATTTGGAGCAAACCCGAAAACGCGAGATTTTGCAAACCAACAGTGCCATTGCCAATTGACTCATCATCCTGAGATCGTGCACATATCCTCACGATATCCACAAAAGCATTCTTCACATCCAACTGATGTAGAGGCCATTTGAAGTTAGTCGCACAGGAGATCAACAATCTTACCGTACTCATTTTTGCCACTGGTGCAAAGGTCTCATCATAGTCTATCCCATATGTTTGACTACAACCTTTTGCAACCAACCGTGCTTTATATATTTCTATCTTGCCTTCAGGAGTTTGCTTAATTGTAAACACCCATTTGCATCCTACTGCCCTTTTTCCTGCTGAAAGTGGAACAAGATCCCATGTCTTGTTCTTCTGAAGTGCATTAAGTTCCTCCTTCATGGCATCCTTCCACTTTGGATCCTGCTTAGCAATTCGTCAATCCTTCTAAAATGCACACCAAGAGATGCAATGAATGCTTTGTATGCAGGTGAAATATGAGAATATGAGATGAAATTTGCAATATCATGCTCAAAGCCATACCGGACTGGAGGCTTTCCTGCATTAGCTCTAGTTTCCCTACGTTGTGCAATTGGTAACTCTGGATGGGAGTGATTAGAATCAATATTACCACTTACCCCAAGGGGAGGCAATGAACTTGATGGAGAGAGACCCGAGTAGGGATTTGGGACTGGATCAACCGCAAGGTCGGGCCGCTCGTAAGGTCGTTTCAGCCGTGGCAATGCCACTGCTCGTAAAGCTCCACCGTTGTTGGCTCAGGTACTGACTGCTTGTCTCTCGGCTTCTCCCCCTGTTTCCCAAAGCGTCTTCGCTGATAAACCTTCAAGTCTTTTTGGGCTATCACATCTCTCGCATATTCTGTTAGATTTGGGCACGGAATTGTCCCCACAATGACTTCTTCTCGTTGACTATCACTCTCCTTGTTCTCCCCCTCTCGGCTTTCATCCTCAATGATAGGAGAGAACTCCAAAAACAGATCAAGATTACCTCCACTCGTGTAGTAAGGCTCTAACTCCCAATGTCACATCCATACTCACAAATAATTTTCGTTCAACTAGGTTCCAGCATCTATAGCCCTTCTGACTTGATGAATAGCCTATGAAGATACATTTCAATGCCTGTGGATCTAGCTTGCCAACCGCTGGTCGGGGGTCTCGTACAAAACACACACAACCAAACACCTTGGGAGGCACCTTGAACTCCCGCTGACCCAAAAGAAGTTCCGTTGGAGACTTCATCCCAAGTATTCGAGACGACATGGGATTGATGAGATATACTGCTGTCATTACTGCCTCGCTCCATAATCCCTTTGGCACATTCATCTGAAACATGAGTGAATGTTCTACCTCCAACAAATATCGATTCTTCCTTTTAGCCACTCCATTCTGAGATGGAGTTCCTGGACAAGTAGTCTGATGAAGTATCCCTTCTTCTGAGAGATACACAGCAAACTCATTATTAACATACTCAGTTCCATTATCTGATCGAAGAATCCGAACTTTTGCATCAAATTGAGTAGCGGCCATCCTATAGAAGTCCTGAAAACATCGAAGAACCTCGCTCTTGTGTTTCATCATATAAATCCAAGTCATGCGAGTATAGCAATCAATGAATGTGACAAACCACTTAAAACCACTAACAGAAGTAACTGAGCACGGACCCCAAACATCCGAATGTATTAATATAAAAGTTTCATAACTCTGAAGACCAATGCTACTATATGTAGACCGTGTATGCTTTCCAAACTCACAAGCATCACACACAAGTTTACTCTTGTCTACCATTTTGAACAAATCAGGGTATAACTGACTTAAATTTTCAAATGATAGATATCCCAAGCGACGATGATGTAATAAGACTTCTCCCTCGATTCCTCCTATAGCCACAGCCAATGCCGCATCAACCTGATCAATATACCACAACCCATTACGCCTTATTCCAGTCCCAATCCTCTTCCCGCCTCTTCTCCTTTAACAAACACGAATCCTCATCAAATATGACAGTGCATCTGAATTGGTCAATGATAGAACTGACTGAAAGAAGGTTGACTGGAAAGGAGGGAACATGCAAAACAGTGGACAAAGCAATGGATGGTGTACACTGTATAGATCCAATACCCTGAATAAGCTGGGAGGTTCCATCTACTGTTTGAACAGTTTCAGAATGAGTATGTGGGGTGTAAGATGTGAAAGCACTGCGTGAACCCGTCACATGCTTGGATGCCCCTGAATCTATGATCCAATCAATATGAGAGTGTTTATATGTGGATGCGAGTGCATGTGTCTAAGTACCTTTGCCCACGTGGGCGTAGTTTGCAAAGTTACTAACGGAGGTGGAATCATGAGGAGTCTCCAATGCCTTTCCCTGCTGCCACTTTTTCCACTGCATAGCTTGCTCGCCTATCAGAGTAACAGACGTGTTCTCCTTTATCTGGGCCACATTAGCTCTGGGGCCAACTCGGCCCCTTCCTCGGCCTCCACGACCACCACGATCTCCACCTCGGCCTCCACGACCACCGCGACCTCCATACTGTTGAGAGGGACAAGCACGGATCAGATGTCCTCTCATCCCACAGTTGTAGCACTATCTATTATCAGGGGTCATCTTCTCAAATAACCAGAGCAATGCCAATCAATATCACGATATGCCGCGCGTATCTCCCACGATCACAACAACTTTTCACGCATCAATATTCCGTCGAATCTTGATGTTTTTTTTTACCCAATCATACATAACTGTAACCATTTTTTTCAAGCAGTAGAACCCCAGCCGAATTTTTTTCCTTCTTTTCGGCTGATTTCTTTCTCAGCCAATTTCCTTCCGCCTTGCGCACTGGCCGAGCACTTTCTCCCGATTCCTTCCACCGGCGCGAAAGTCTCGGCCGAGCACTTCTTCCCGAGCACTCCTTCGGTTTCTTCTCCCCGAGCCACTTCTTCCCGAGCGCTCCTTCGGTTTCTTCTCCCCGAGCCACACGCCTCCTTCCCGAGCGCCTTGGCCTCTCCTCCTCTCTTAAGGCGACCGAGCGATGGCGATGGCCCGTGCGACCCCGAGCGGCGGCGTGGCGGCGCGATCGTCACGCGACTGAGCGGCGACAATCGCCACACACGACCGAGGCGGGACGCGTCGCGGATCCGGCATGGAGCTAGAGGATCCGAGCAGGATAGCTCGATACCATGTTTACTTTTGGGGAATAATTGTTGTGTGTATCTCGTAGGATCACACACTTTTTATTTATAGTCTCGAAGTAGAGTCCGTCTCTAATACAATAGTAGAATCCAACCCTAATACAACATAATATCTAGTTCTAACATGAACTCTCCAGCAGAAAGTTTACACTCTAAACAAATCACAGAATAACTTTATTTTACTGGGATCTTTTCAGAATACATTAATAAGAAATTTTACTACTTCTAACTGACCACCCTCGTTCATTAATTCCATTCTACAATCTAGACAGAGAAAGCCATATGATATTATTGTTCATCAGATAAAGTACTACTTTCGAGCAACTCCCTCTTGCCAGCTACACAATGATATGAGATAAAGTACTACTTTCGAGCAACTCCCTCTTGCCAGCTACACAATGATATGAGGAATCGTATGAATAATAAGAGAATAATCTGATTACTTTTATGTATCTCAATTATAGCGCAGCCCCAAATACATTTTACCGGAGAAATTTCTTACATGTAACAGAGTGAATGGGTTTTTCCTAAATAGTTCGTAGTTATTTATGCACGTGTTAACAAGGATTAATTACAATCTTCTACTCAACCTTCTAGGTTCAGAATTCACTCCTATCTTAGCAAGCATTGAGCACCAGAATCTATCAAAATGGCGAATTCTGAAGCAAATATCTTTTCCATCCCACAACATAGCCACATGTTCTTAAGAAAGGAAAGACAGCGTGGCTGGTTGTTCTGAAGCAAAGGGTATAAGCTCACTGCCAATCTGCCATTCCCTTCAGCTCCCAGAACAACAGACGAAAACACACACAAACACACTCAGAGAGAGAGAGAGAGAGAGAGAGAGAGACCTGGAGGACGGTGAGCACTGGAGCACGGAGCAGGAGCAGCAGGCTCCCCTCCAAGACCGAAGCGATCGAAGTGGTGGTTATTCTGTTAGAATCCTTCACCATGAACACAGATTCACACCAAGGTCAAGTGCTATATTGCCAATACTAACTCAAGATACAAGTAATCGGTGATACAAATAGGAAGAATTAGAATCAAAGACGGGGAAGAGAAATCATGACCGGGAAGTAGAAGAACTTAGCCTGGGAAGAAGAGCTAGAGTTTGGGGTAGGAGCAGAACGGTGATACAAATAGCAAGCCAACAAGGAAATTGACGCCCCTTCCCTTTTCTGATCATGCCAACCCATTGTACTGGATTCGAACTTCTCCTCCAAATAATGATGAATCTGATCAGTCCAGTGCATAATTGTTGTTCTATTTCCACTATTCACACATATCCAGTAAGAGCAACCTACATGATTCCCATTAGTGACCTCTAGTAAAGTCCATGACTGCAATTCAGACCATTCACTTAGGAACACCAATAGATTGGTAGCAAGATTTTCCCTTCCAGCAACCATTTTCTCTTTATCACCAATACAGTTATCTGTTGCTTTGTGATCAAGGCCAAGTGCCTTGATAACTCCGTCAGCACATTCCTTATTGTACTTCTTTTCCTTCATTGGGCACCGAATTGCAAAATCAGTCACATAGTCCCACCACATCTTCTCGAGTATCTGCCTCAAATCCACAGTAAATGGTACCAAAGACAGAGAGCAAAAACGCCATAGTATAACAGCGGGTTTTGACAAATTCTCCATGAATAAATTGGCCATGTGCAATTTTAGAGCTGTAATCTAACAAGGAAAATTGATGTAGTGCTCACCAAATGAATTTAGCAATGTTATTTTAGTTGCAGCCAAATCTGTGCTCCTTGACTTGAATCGTGCCCACTCGATAAACCACGGAAGAACAACCGCATAGTTCATCTTCTTGTCGAGACATACACAAAACCTTGAGTTTTCAAATTTTTCAAATTGAACAGTATAGCCACCGGGATCCCACATTATGCGCTGCTCCTTGACTCTAGATGTAAACAAGCCATCAACAAGAACTGTGGTGCGCAAGAACTGAAATACAACATGTGCAACCCGAAGGCACTCCTTGCCTGTGCAGTGTCCAACTATATATATCCTTCCATGAGAATGACTTCACAATAAATTACTTGGCCCCAAGTTGAACCCCAATGAACCCTGTGCAACCAACAACATTATGACCAGCGGAGTCCTGGTCAAGCACTGAGTCGTCGATGACCAGTGGCATTGGGCTGGAGACAATGATATCGCTCAACTTGATTGTGGCGGGCGGCGTCGGCAAGGAGACCACATAGTGGCCAACAGGCTCAACGATATTGGAGGTGGTGTCGAGGTTGACGTTGCGGCCACCCTCGATTATGTGTCAGACCCCAAATTTGTAATTTGGAATCTACTGTGTCAATCTATGCTATTCACTGGATCAGTAGATAGCATACATAGATACATTCTTGGATCAATCACATACATCGCATACATAGCCAAAATATATTACATAACTGGCCATGCGACCCACTGTTTTACAAAAGGGCATAAAGGCCACAATACCACAAAGTGAGAGTACGGAGTAAGGGATAAGTGCGGAAGCAAAAGGGGTAGTGGTGGATCCATTCACTCTGCCCACAAGCAAGAGACTAGGGGTCCCAGTCTAAGCTTCATCGTCCTTGCCACCGTCTGGTCCAGCTGCCACGTAGTAGTCATAGGGGTCTTGGTCGAGTGACTCTGAAAGATTATATTGGATGAGCCTGAGTACAAAACCGCATCATGAGCCAAAGACACAATGCAATTTATCATAGATGCAAGGCTAGTCAAGGGAAGGCTCAGAGTTCTTTTATTTGCATAAAGCCAAGTTTGAATTAGATCAAGTAGTAGAACATCCTGCGACCTAGCATTTTTAAGAACATGTTTCATAAATTGAGTTTTATTTGTAAGGTACTAGTGGAAATCCCATCTCCTATACCATTGAGTGGCTCCATCCACTCGATGCTAGGGCTAACCCGTAATTACCACTACTCCCCGACTAGGCCTTCTCAAATCCCTGGTGTCCCACCCCAGCTTTTCATTCCACACCCACACACAAATGGTTTTATAAAAATAAAAGCTAGTTCAAGTGAGTTTCCGACACTACTCTTGACCGTGAGTACGACTATCTAGATAGTTTTCTTACTCTCCAAAGTTTGTACATTTTACCCACAAGAGATAATCATCTTGATATATACACATGTTTTCTTATATATGTGAATCAAGGGGAGATTACCACAAGACCTTTACAATACTCAACCTCCATGTAACCCTACTCGCTAAGGTTACCACCGCCCAGAGCCACGCTCCCAGGAGGCCCCCTCTTGCGCCGTGTGGTTTTCCTGTGGCTTCTACCCATACCCACGCCACACACCCACCAGTGGCAAAGCCACGCTTAGGTGAACAAATTAGTTGGCCAGGTCATACCCATTATAGACATGTGGTCGCACTGTTTTTACACAGGAGGTCATCACAAGAACTCGGTCCTTTATTGACTTGGGAGGTGCATCCACATACCTCACCGATGTGCATCACCAGCACCAGCCACTCCTTCCATCTGCCCAAGTCAATCAGTTTTTTTCAGGCTTTGGTTTGTTTTGAAAATAACCTTTATGTCAACATACTAGTTAGGCTCCCAGCCTCGACTGTCCAAATCCAGTTTTTATGTTTGGAAAGATTGATGTCGGACAACTTAATGCATGCACGACAACGTATCTAAGTAAGGCTAAGTATGACACTTAGACACAGACTTATTAACTAGTTTGTAAACCATTAATTCTAGGGTGATAAATGATAATATCCAAGTTCAAGGATTAGAAGATTATACTCAACTATCATTAAAGCATTAACTATGAACTAGACCAATATAATTGTTTAAATCAAAGCAATGCAATTTCATAATTTAAAGCAACATAATTAGTAATGACTAGGTGTAATATGATCACAGTATTGACTCGCCTTGGTCGTGGTACTACTGCTCCTGCTCGTGGTCTGGTAGCGGGTCTTCGGGAGCTTCGGGTTCTATACGCAAAATCCCACCAAAAATTCAAATAAGTCCAAATGAATTCGACTTGCATTCAAAGAAAAATCAATGAACTTCAAATAGGGGTGTCCTCGGTTTAGTGGGGCAGTTTTATTTAGTCTCCGGTTCTAATTATCGCATTTGGTGTTGGACATAGGGTTCGAGTAGGTATCGTAAGTTGTCTCTGAGATAGGGGCTGGTCCGTGTACGGGTTCTCGAGTTTGAGTACTGTTCAATGTTTTGATCATGGGGTCGGAGGGATTTCGACTACTTGGATGAAGGGGTTTTCGGGTACTGTTCGTTGTTTCGAGTAATGTTCCAGATTTCGACCACCTGGTCGGAAATGGGCTTCGAATACCTGGTCGAGAGGGCTTTCGAGTTATGTTCATAGTTTCGACCACTTAGTCGGGTTGGGTTTCGAATACTGGGTAGACAAGGTCTCGAGTACTGTTTATCATTTTGATTATTGTTCATTTTTTCAACTGCTGTTCATTGTTTCGATTAGTTGGTCGGAGGAGTTTCAACAAACTGGTCGAACGAAGTTTCGCCTGCCTGGTCGAAGGTGTTACGACCATTGATCGAATATATTTTGACAATCTAGTTGGAAGGGCTGCAACTAACTGATCGAAGGGGTTTCGTCTAACAGGTCAAAGAATTGTCGGCTATTAGCCGAAGGAGTTTCGATTATTAGTTGGAAAGGGGGTTTTTGACTAACTGGTCGTGGAAGTTTCGACGAGCTAGTTGAAAGGAGCTTTCGACTATCTAGTCGAAGAAGCTTCGATGATCTGGTCGGAAGGAGTTTTCGACTAACTGGTGAAGAAGTTTCGATAAGCGCGTCGAAGGAGTTTTTCGACTAACTGGTCGAAGAAGTTTCGAGAAGCAGGTCGAAGGGGGTTTTCAACTATCTTGTCAAAGAAGTTTCGATAAGCTGTTCGAAAGGAGTTTTCGACTAACTGGTCGAAGAAGTTTCGATAAGCTGTTCAAAAGGAGTTTTCGACTAACTGGTCGAAGAAGTTTCGACAAGCTGGTCGAAGGAGTTTTTCGACTAAGTGGCCAAAGAAGTCTCGACAAGCTGGTTGTAAGGAGTTTTCGACTATCTGGTCGAAGGGAGTTTTGACCAACTAGTCGAAAGGAGTTCCAACTGACTGGTGGGGAAGGGTTTTGACTATATAGTCAGAGGGAGTATCGATTAACAAGTTGAGACGAATTTCGACTATATGGTCGGCGGGAGTTTCGATTAACTAGTCGAGATGAATTTTGACTATATGGTCGGAGGGAGTTTAGACTATATGGTTGGAGTGAGTTTCGACCATCAGGTAAAAAAGAGTCTCGACTATTCAGTCGAAAGGAGTTCGACCACCCAGTCAGTCGGACCCGGATTTCCTTAATCCAGAATCCTCTATGAGAATACCGCGATACTCCCTGGATCAGTAGGTAGTACTGACAGCGTACATTGTTGAATTATTTCATACACATCGTAGACCGAACCAAACAGGATATTACAACCATCAGAGTTTAAATAGACCGCGTTGGGTCGGGTTTACAATAGGGCTGAACAAGCCAAATGAGTCCATTACACAAAATACAAAAACGGCAGTGGGAACAAAAGGGCAGAACATGACTCCCCACAGGCAAGCGACTGTGGTGACTTGTGTACAACCGATATTAACCAAGGATTTGGAAAATATTGGCTGTACGCAGGCACCAGCGGAGCCAGCTAAACTGCGGTGAGCCCTAGACTAAGGAACTGAACTACTCTTCGCCTTTGGCTTGTCCATCGACTCCTTGATCCTCGTAGTAGGCATAGTCGTCCTGATCCGCAGGTACTGAGGGTTTGGGGGAAAGAGCGAGGATAAGCACAACTTCCGTGCTCGCGAGCCAACACACAGATGCAATAATAAATATGCAAGGCTAAACAAGGATGGCTCAGGTTCTTTTATTTGTGCAAAGCAATATTTAAGATTACATATATTAGAAAATTCTATCACTTAGCATTTTAACTAAATCAAATTTTACTAAAGAGAAATTGTGCAATATTAATAATAGCAGAGGTTACCTTCACCTTATGCTTATTTTTTATGATGGTTACATCCACCTAATAACCACACTTGGTAAGACTACCTAGGAAAAATCCAAAACAAGGGCTAGGTGAACCCGACACGTTATTCAACTCACCCACAAAGTTTTATAAATAGAACTAACTCTTGTAAGTTCCCATGTCCACCCGTGACCATGGGCATGATTGTTCGAATAGTTTATTACTCTGCAGAGACTGTACACTTTACCCACATGAAATAATCATCTTCATATACACACACGTTTCCTTGGACGAGTGAATCAAGGGTGATTACCACAATGCCTTTACAATGTACCCCTAAGTGTGAGTTGCACCCACTAAGGTTTCATCTGAGAGTGGTTACGCTCACACACCCACGTCAACCATGCCCCCAAACCCCCTCTTGTGCCACACGACGGCCTAAGCCAGCAACACGACCCGTGTCCACGACGGCTTAAACCAGCGACACGACTCGTGGGTCTCTCTAGTGGTGCAACTCGCATTGGTGGATACAAATTATTTAGCTAGGTCGACACCAATATTAGACTTGTGGTTGTACTGGTTTACATTGGGAGGTCATCACAGGATTAAGTCCTTAAAGTTATCTGGGCGGTTCATTCCACGTACCAACCATATACCAATATATCTTGGGCTATACATTAGTACCCATCAACATATCCTCCAACATACCATCCGCCCAGATGGGGTATTAACAAGTTTTTAGGGTTTGGGAAATGTAAACCAAATTATTACAACCATACCAGTCATTTCCCAAATGACTGCCCAAAACAATGTTTATGTTTAAAAGATAATGATTGGGTATTTAGTACCCTTGGTATTTGAGCAAGACAAGCATGACGTTCAAGAACAACTATAATGTAATGCCCTGGAATCAAATCGATGGAATTGAGAAGAAGTTGGGGAGGAAAATGCACTTTGAAAGAATAGAAATTCCTTTATTTGAGGGGGTTTTCAGCTATATCGCGGTAACCTGGGCCTTGGGCCAAAGCCCAAGAGGCCCAAGAGGGGGGCCGGCCATTGGGGGGTGTCCTCCCCCTAACCCTAGCCGCCCCACCCTCTCCCCTCCACTCCCTCCCCCTCTCCAACCGGCCGCCACCCTCCTCCCTGCAGCGTAGCAATTTTGTTCGTCAGATTTGGGTAAGTTCCGTACGTTTTTTGATCTTCTCACCTTTGAGAAAGTTGTAGCCCTTGATCTTATCTTTCTTTTGGCACCGAGATCATATGATTTGGAGTTAGGGTTTAGGAGATATGATAGTTTTACCGCGACTGTTTAGGAGAGCTGACGTGATTTGGCATATTTTCTTGTCGGGCCATTATGATTTACTTAGAGGCCGAATCTGGTATTTTCGTCTTCTAGAGTTTTGTTCCTGATGTCGTTATCTTTCTTTTGGCACTAAGATCACTTGATTCCGCCTTACGGTTTAGGAGATATGAATTTTCAACCGCGCGCTGTCCTGCCTTCCTGAGAATTTAGAACTGTCGGTTTTCCCCTCGGTTTTGTCCAAATTAGGGGCCTAATCAGAACCTTCACCCAACTAAGTTATTGTAGCTCTCGAAATTATCTTTCCAAGTTGATAAGGATCATTCTCATTGGATCAGTAGGCTAAAAGTTACGCCATTTTCTTTATTACTGATCTGTATTCTGGACAGACGTAGATGGGTTGTGTTTAGCTGTTAATTAGCCCTCTGTTTTGGCCGAATCAGGGGATTCCGCCAACTAATGTTTTGTAGCCTGATCTGTTAAGTTTCAGTGAGCACTAGTTTCAGGTCTTTTAGAGTTACAGATAATTAATGGTGAATTTTCTCGTACAACTGCCTGTAGATCGATAATCTGGACTTTTGGCGTAGAGGTCAAAACGAACATTTGGGCGTGTGGGTTGATTAGAGGGTATCATAGAACTCGTGTAATTATGTTATACCCTGTTATCCTTATTCCGTGACAATGATTGTATAGGCGGTGAGGCGGTGAGTGGAAGGACACCTTCGTTGCTTTCCAGTACGTCACATTACGGGAGGCAAGTGCAATATTTAACTTGTGTGAATTTGATGAATGCATGATAATTTGGTAACTTATGAATATTCCTGTGATTTGAGCATGATGTGGTAGATTTCAATACCTTCTTCTGTGATAAATTGAGATGAAGTTCAAGTTATGCATTTCATTCCATGCACACATATTTCCTTTGTCGTCCACGGGAGTGGAAACTGGATTAAGTCCCATTAATTCCAATATGGGCATGTGAGACCCACCATTCCAATGTGGGCAACGTTGACCACCATTCCAATGTGGCAACTTCGGACACCCGTATGAAACGTTCTTCATACGGTGATTGGGTCCCCGTACTTTGTGAAGTACGGGCTTAAGTGAACACCGACGGGTGTGTCACTAGTTATACCGGTATAAACATGTGGAAAGTCCATTCTCCTTCAATGCATTCATTCATACCATGCTTTCGCAAATTCATGGAAGTAAATGAATTACTTGGAAGATTGTTCCGATTCAGTATTCTTTGTGAATGTATATGTTGTGTGTTGGACCGTAAAGGCGACTAGAGGGGGGGGTGAATAGGAGCACGCTCACTTTTTCACAAATTATGAACTCAATACAATTTAACTCCAGTAGCTATTAGAAAGCTATGAAGATCAATATACCAAGACAAATGGAAGACTAATATTGAATTCAATTAAACCCTAAGCAATATAACAAAATCAACTAAGATTACTAAGACTCACAAAGACGGGCGGTCCGACCGTTATACTCAACCGGTCGGACCGATTGTCGGCGGTCGACCGGCGTTGTCAAGGGCGGTCGGACCGCTCCAAAATCGGTCTGACCGGTGATGACGGGCGGTCTGACCGGCCGACTCCAGAACCGATCTCAATAAGAAAATCACCCGATGACGGTTGCAATTAGGTGAAACTTTGATTCTCAACTCCAATCTTTATGAAACTTTGCACACACCTTCTATATGCTATTGAGGACCTATTCCAATCGAATATTATGATAATTCTTGGAACGATCTTGAGCAATTGTCAATTGATTAACAGAAGGTCTAAAACCGGGCAAGAACGAAAACTTGATCCTAAAGCTTGTTCGTGAGAGATTGATGATCAATATGATGCTAGATAGATTCACACATATCACAGCAAGCTAATTCACGTGAAAGAATCAATCACAAACTCGCGGATCAAAGAAAGCCCTAAAATCACCAAATTGAAAGCAAGAACGAAAAGAGACTTATCTCAAGCAAACCTTGCATAGATTGATTTCGTGATTGTTGCTGGATTACATCCACACCATCATGGATCAGTGGACAATCAAAGATCACGAAATTCTCCACAAACCATCAAGAGCCCTTGCCTCCACCTCAACTCCCCTAAAGACAATTAGGGTTTTGAAAACATAAAAGGCGAGAGAGAGAGAGGTGCAGCCACCATCTCCTCCTATTTATAGTGGAGGCCTAAAACTCTTAGGGTTTGACTTAATTGGGCTCCCGTTAAGGCCCACTAATAAACGGGTCACACACGCACGCTTCGCGAAGCGCCGTCTTTAACCTTTGACCTAAACCGCTTCACCATGTGCCATGGATTCGCCAATAGGTCACCCTTGTCCATCTTGTGTCACGCTTGAGTCGTTGACTCACCCGCATCGCCAATCGCTCGACCTCAACTCTCCGAGTCTAGTCCCGATCCTTCTCGCCGCTGACCGTCGTTGACCACCAAGCAACCTGCACAACCACGCATAAGAAAACACGATTCGGGAACAAGTTCTTCACAACTTGACCCATGTTAGTCAAAACATGCATCATGCAAATCATATGCCATGAAACCAATGACTTTGACCTAACAAAACAACATCGCCACGGTTGGTCGACGTTCAGTAGTTACGGTCCGACCGCCTCCAGTGAGCCGGTCGATCGCCCATGGCGGCCGGACCTCCTCGTGAGCGGCCGGACCGCCTTAGACTTAGCCGAAATTCAAGCTCCCAAAATCCAAACCTTCGAAACTTTAAACCAATAGAACTTTTCACCGAGGCTCCAAAATCATGAGACCAAGTGCATTGGGATCCCCTTACTTGTCTACAACACCTATTTTTGGCCCACTCGATTTGAACACTTTTGGTCATCGCCGTCCGATCGCCCAGATGGCCGGTCCGACCGATATGGGACCGGTCGGATCACGTGTAAGGACCGGTCGGACCGCCTCGAGCAAGAAGCTCAGTAACTTTGTCGAAAACGCGTGAAACGACAAACCGTAAACGCCATTGCCAATTGTCACATCATCCTAAGATCCGGAGCATATCCCCATGAAATCCACAATCTCCCTTGATGAACACATTGGCAATTATCCGTAAAATGTAAGTAAGAGGTTTGAAAACGAGTTTACTCGCAGCAGAGACAAAGGCACAACTTGGTCCATAAGCAAGAAAAAGCAATGAACATGACCAAGCCGGCATCGTAATAGTATAGGCATGTGAGACAAGGCAAAAGAAAGCATAAAACTTTGATTTCGAAAAGGGTCAAAATTCTCACATGAGGTCCATATGAAAGAACAATTGTTCAATTGACCTATGATCATTGTGAGTATAAAAGAATGCAATTCAAGTTCGAATATTCAATAAGACAATAAGAATGCAACTCAAGAACTCCCCTCACTATGATCATCAAATTTCAAATTTTCGCTCCCCTTTGTATAAACTTCTCCCCAATCTTCTCATTAACACATCTTCTCCAAATAAGAGTAGCAAAGAAATATTACACATCTTCTCCCAAAGAAATATCTTTCATTTAACACATCTTCTCCCTTTGACAATGGATTCATCAAGGAATCACGCCTTCCTCTCATCCAGAATAACAAATAGAGAATAAAGAAAAAGCGTAAACAAAAGAAGCATAAAGAGGAATATGCATGAAGTGCAATGGAGTGGCTTCAATTTTGTATTTTTCAATTTTTGATTACAAGAAGCTTTGGAGATTACCCAAAAGAACAAGCTAGTATCTCAATAATGCACAAACAAAGATATCAAGCTCGACAAATGCTAGCAAGATCATGGTAAGACATATATATCAAAGCTAAGCACAAAGGCTCAAAAGTAAAGCGTAAGATTTGATCAATTTAAGCAACGCTCAAATTCAAAGAAGTTCATCAACAGGATCCTAAAGTGAAATTGGCCATGTCAAATGTCAAAGTGAGATCAAAAATCTAACAAAGACCACAGTAAGAGTCAATCAAGTCCCGTATTGAATCATTTTGCTCAATATTTTGTAAACGCCCATTTGTCAACATTTTTCTCATTTGCATTGAATATTGAAGTTGACTAATGATCTAACTTAGTGACAAGATCCTGGACTAGGAGCCATCCACAAACTCATCCTAAGCTTCACCAAAAGTTGATTAAAGGTATATCTTAGTAAAGAAGATCCTGGACTAGGAGCCATCCACAAACTCTTTCTAAGCTTCTACCGGGGCGACAAATCTTGAGGTTCATGTCATTTCTGACAAGCAGTCCCCATGAGATCGTCTGGTTCATCAAACTATCTCCAAGTTCATGTCA
This sequence comes from Hsuehochloa calcarea, assembly GCA_036346395.1. Taxonomy (NCBI): domain Eukaryota; kingdom Viridiplantae; phylum Streptophyta; class Magnoliopsida; order Poales; family Poaceae; genus Hsuehochloa; species Hsuehochloa calcarea. The sequence goes on from CM070611.1 coordinate 29,393,598, forward strand.
TTTGACAAGCGGTCCTCGTAAGAATAGTTTGGCACAATTTAAGCATAAGACAATCTTGATTTTCATTTTTCACAAGAGCAGTTTTAGAATCTCAAGAACACAAAAGCTCAAGTAATGGTCAATTTTAGATCAAAGAGCTTAACAAAGCAATTCTGACAGGGCCAATGTCACAAGAGGAGCACTAATTACGCAACTCGCTAAAACATCCACAAATTGCAATTTCTTAGTTTGAGTTGTTTAAAAGGTTCTAGCTCATATAGCAAAGACTTAGCTACACATGTAAAAGCATGATAATTCTAGCAAGTCAAAGAACTAGACATGACATTGAGCAAGAATAGAAATACAAAAGCTCTAAAGGGTAATAGGCAAAGCTTCATCAATTTTAAAAGATAAGCAGAAAATCTTATATTACAATGCATTTTTTTTTCATACCACTTGTTGTATTTTTCATATGAATGCAATATGACACAATGAGATGCAATTAAAAAAAAACCTAAAAATCTAAAAAGTTCGAAAAGATCACTAAGTTCAGAAAAAGAACAATAGAAGATCAAAAGAACAAGGAAAGATAAGAAAAAGATCAAACTCCCCCTCAAACCAACCCATAAGGATAAATTACCTCTAACTCACTTCTTAAGGAGGAAAATCTGGTTTGATCTAAAGGCTTGGTAAGAATATCGCCAATTGAGCTTGGACTCTACAAAGTGCATCACAATATCACCTTTTTCAACATGATCTTTAAGGAAGTGAAAGCGAATGTCTATGTGCTTAGTCCTAGAATGTTGCAATCGGTTTTTAGCAATATTAATAGCGTATGTTATCACGTAAAAGAGGAACACTAGCAAAGTTTAACCCATAATCTTTCAAAGTGGACGCCATCCACAAAATCAAGCTCAAAGAACTAGCAAAGAAGAACATACTCCGCCTCAAGAAGTGGATTGTGCAATGTAAGACCGCTTAGAAGACCAAGATACAAGAGACGTGCCTAGAAAGTGACAGTGCTCGAGGTACTCTTCCTATCTAACCGACACCGCAAAATCGAATCAAAACCTCTAATGGACAAAGTCAAGAGCAGAATACCAAATGCCATATAAGAGGGTAGAGTGTAAATACCGAATATGCGCTTAACGGCTTGGCGATGGGAAGTTCTCGAGACGCTCAAATCTTGCACAAAGGCATACCGTGAAGTGAATGTCCGGTCTCGAGGCCACAAATACGAAGGGAGCCGATCATGTCGCAGTACTCGCTTGATCCACGACTTCTCCTTCCTCATCCGATCCAAAAGCAGTTGAAGTTGCCATGGGAGTGGAAATTGGCTTGCAATCACCCATGTTGAAGCGCTTGAGAAGATCTTTAGTGTACTTCGTCCGATGGATGAAAGTTCCTTCCTTGCATTGCTTGATTTGAAGTCCCAAAAGTAATTAAGCTCTCCCATCATACTCATCTCAAATTCCCTAGACATAGTGTCGTAAAAGTCGAAACAAGAGCATTAGAGGAACCACCAAAGATAATATCATCCACATAAATTTGAGCAAGCAGAAGTCATTGTCACGCCTAAGAATGAATAGGGTTTTATCCACTTTACCCATCTCAAAATTATTTTTAAGCAAGAAGGTCTTAAGTCTATCATACTGTGCTCTAGGGGCTTGTTTAAGACCATACAATGCTTTAGATAGCTTGAAAACACGATTTGGGTATTTAGGATCCTCAAAACCGGGGTTGCTTAACATACACTTCCTCATCTATGAAACCATTTAAAAGGCACTTTTAACATCCATCCGATATAATTTAAAACCTTTTGATGCAGCAAATGCAAGCGAGAATGCGAATGGCTTCTAGTCTAGCAACAGAGCAAATGTCTCATCAAAATCTAACCCTCAACTTGGTCAAACCCCGAGCTACCAATCGGCCTTATTTCTAACCACGTAACCATCCTCACCTTGTTTATTCTTAAACACCCAACGGTTCCTATAACATTATGACCACTAGGAGGTTCTACTAGGTTCCAAACTTTGTTTCTTTCAAAATTCTCTAACTCCTCATGCATGGCATTTACCCACTAGAATCGATAAAGCATGTGATATATCGCGGGGTTCAAAAGAAGCAACAAAAGCCGAATGAGAGTAGAGATTTGGATCATTATACTGAGCGAGTGACTCGCTCATGTAGATTACCTATTATCCGCTCCGAGGATGCCGTCTCTGAATGCGGCGGAGCGCCGGGTGAGATGTCGCTTTTCGACCTCCGCAGTATCTGATGATGATGATGCAAAGAGAGCCTCAATCAAGGTGAAGTAGACGTAGCGGTTCTTGTATCAATATGGGCGCCAAGAGCAGCAGATGAGGGAATGACATTTGCTTCGCCCTCATCTTCCTCCACAAAAATGCTCTCTCACACAGAATCATCTCAGAGTAATTGATCTAGCTCCGGGCTAGTCTCATCAAAAGTGACATTACAAGTCTCCGAATAATGTTAGTCTCAGATTAAAACCCGAAAACCCTCGAATGAGCAGGATAACCTGTAAATACCCCATCAAAAGTTCTTGATTCAAATTTATCTAAGTTGCTGTCTTAAGAATAAAACATTTTGATCCAAAACTCAAAATGCGAAATGAGGGTTTTCTACCAAAACGAAGCTCATAAGGAGTCTTGCCTAAAGAAGGTCTCAAAAGACACGATTGGCAATATGGCAAGCAAGAGCAATAGCTTCGCCCAAAATCTCCTAGGTGTGCTATACTCATCTAGCATCGCCCTAGCCATTTCGACTAAGGTCCTATTCTTCCTTTCCACCACGCCATTTTGTTGAGGGACGTGTGGAGAGGAGAACTGATGCTCAATACCACGCCAAGACAAAAAGAAGCAAAGAAGCATTTTGAACTCCGTGCCATTATCATCGCGAATCGCTCTCAAAGCACCGTGAAGCTCGAAGCCAAACGAAGAACAAGATCATGAAAATAACCAAAAGCTTCATCCTTTGAAGTAAGAAAGAACACCCAAGTATATCTTGAAAGATCATCGACTATGACTAGAATATACCATTTTCCACCAATCGATCGGACTCTAGCAGACCAACAAGATCCATATGAAGCAACCGTCCCGGTCCGCTCACCATAACCATAGTCACAGAAGGGTGTGAGGCAAGAACTTGTTTGCCATGCCTACAAGGTGCACATACAAAGATCTTTGACAACTTTGAGCTTAGGCAAACCTCTCATGAGATCAAGGTTGCTAACTCGCGTCAAATGATCAAAACCAATGTGCCCCAAACGTCGATGCCAAAGCCAAAATCGAAGAAGATGTAAGCAAACATTTAAGAGATCCAAAGAAGAGATTCTCGAAAAGTCACCCAAAAATTCTACCAACTCTAGAGATTCCAAACACAAGCTCACCAAGAGAATCAAGCACACGACAAGCATTTTTCTTAAAAATGTCTCATAACCATCATCAAGAAGTCGAGAAACGAAAGGAGATTATACCTAAGCTTGTCCACAAGAGCGACATCCTTTAGAATGAATTTGTTGTTTACCCTAATTGATCCTGTTCCTTCAATTCGCCCTTGTGTATCATCTCCAAAGGTGATGAAGTCATCACCGTTGCTCGCGTGAAAGAGGTGAACCATTTTGAGTTTCCGGTCATGTGGCGTGAACATCCGAGTCAACGAACCACGTGTTCTTCCCTTTCCGCGATAATCCTCGAAAATCAAGGAGCAAAAGAACGATGTGTCTCAATATCGGGATTAGATAAACAAGATTTAGGAATCCAAAGATCGAGACACACGCCCGCAAGGAGTATACAAACCGTAAGTACTATCCTTGATTTCATTTAACATTTGATTACGAGCAATGTTTAACTTAACATGGGACTTAGATCGTCCATGGGGTCCGACCGGCTTTAGTCTTGTGGTCGACCGGTGACCAAAACGTCGACCGGTGACCACTCAATGTCGACCGCCATCGATACACATTAGAATTAAGATGTCTAGAAATATAATGATTTGCATGAGAGAAAAATCCTAATCCGTGTTTATTCTTTTCAAGTTACCATGTCTCATAGAAGCTCTAGGTTGCATGAATGAAATTCTATCAAAATTTTTCCTATCATTTTTCAACCTCACGCCAACAAAGATTCAATCAAATGTCCACCTTTTTTGCAATAAGTGCAATGGTACTTGGTACCACTAGAAGAGGCACCATTTGAATTAATACAAGGTTGGGCAAAGCCTGCAGATTTAAAAGATGTTTTTGCAGGTTGAGTTTTGAATTCAATTAAACCTTTTTCCAAGACTTGAATGACTTTTGGGTTTGAATTGTCTTGAAAAGAATTGAATCCTAAACCTTGCTTCTTATAAGGAGTTTTAGATTTGTCAAGAATCATGTTTAATTGTTTCTTACCTTTAGAAAATTTCTCTAATGTATCATGAAGGTAAGCATTTTCTTTTCTCAAGTTAACACAAGCATCACAAGTTTTAACTATAGATTTTTCCTTATACAAAGCAATTTCAAGCTTAAGAGTGGAACATGAAGCACAAGTAGTATTTTCAATATTGTCCTTAAGCTTAGCATATTTGACTCTAGCAGCTTCTAAGATATCTTTGATTTCACGTTCTTTTTCTAAGCATGAAGTGCAAGGGCTAGAATCAAATACATCAAAAGCAATCAATTTACTAGATTCTAAACATTTTTCACAAGGAGCACTTTTAATTTCATTTAGTTCAGATTTAGCATTCTCAAGTTGTTGTACACAAATATTATGAGCAGATTGTAACTTGGTAATTTCAGAATGCATAGCATGACAAGATAAACATTCATCAGGTTCAAGAGTCTTAGCAGTTTTAAGCTCTACTTTCAGTTTGCTAATCTTTGACTCTAATTTCTTATTTTTTGTCATAACAAATTCAAGCGCTTCATCTTGACTAAGCAATTGCTCAACTATAGAATCATATTTAGCAGAAAGCTCATCATAAGTAAAAGATACCTCATTATCATCAATGTCCTCCGTGTCGACCATGAAGCACATGCCGGTGAAGTCTTTGGCCTTCCCTTTCTTTTTACCTTGAGGATCTCCTCCTCCTTGTCCTCCTCACTCCCGGTATCCACATCGCTCAAGGATTGATCCTCAAAAGCGGCAAGGACCCGGTGAGCACCTTCACAAGCTTATTTGCCTCATACCTTGATTTGTTGAAGGGAGGCTTCTTCCAAGTCGGCTTTCCTTCCTTATGATTGCTCTTACCTTTCACTTGGGGCAATTTGTCTTGATATGATTGAGCTCACCACATTCATAGCATGTTACCGACCACCTCTCTTTTGTTTCTCACATTATTGTAGGCCCGTGAATTTCTTAGCTAGAAGAGCTAACTCGCTTCAGAATACTTTCAAGCTCCTCTTCATGAATAGCAGATAAACAAGCAAATGAAAATCCGTAAGAAGATTCACAAGAGTCATCAAAAACCTTTTGAGAGGATCTGCTACCAAAGCTAAATTATCTTTCTTAGGATGATCAACTCTTTTAATTTCATGAGTCTTGAGTTTACTATAAAGCAATTCTAAAGTAAGACTTGAAAGATCAACATTTTCTTCTATAGCAAGAGCTTTCATCTCCCACTCCTTGGTGTTGATTGCACCAAGAGATGGGTGGCATTTTCGATTGAGAATATTCAATATCAACAACTTTCATTTGATTAATTACTTTATTAAAGCGATCGAAAATGTCATCGATGCTCTCTCCAGACGCATCTCGAATTTATTGTACTCACGCTTGTAAACAGCTTACGCACCTTTTTGATTTGGGACGAACCCTCATGATATGTTTCGAGAGTGTTCCAAATTTCATGCGCATTGAAAGATTGCAAATTCTATCATATTCTTGTCTACCAAGTGCACCATATAAAAGATTCTTAGCCTTATTGTTGTTAGCCAAAAGAATTGCGTAAGCGTGTAGCAATTTCAGAATAACCAATGGGCTCTAACAACATCCCAAATAGCTTGTCCTCGCTCTCAAGAAAGACGCGCATACGATTCTTCCAATAGGCATAGTCGTGCCCATCAAGATATGCGGTTTAGTAGAAAACTTATCCATCGCTAAAGTTCAAAGGACCGTTAAGATCAAGATTGAACTAACCGGCTCGATACCACTTGTTGGACCGTAAAGGCGACTAGAGGGGGTGAATAGGAGCACGCCACTTTTTCACAAATTATGAACTCAATACAATTTAACTCCAGAGCTATTAGAAAGCTATGAAGATCAATATACCAAGATAAATGGAAGACTAATATTGAATTCAATTAAACCCCTAAGCAATATAACAAAATCAACTAAGATTACCAAGACTCACAAAGACGCAGGCGGTCCGACTGTTATACTCAACCGGTCGGACCGATTGCCGGGCGGTTCGACCGGCGTTGTCAAGGCGGTCGGACCGCTCCAAAATCGGTCGACCGGTGATGACGGGCGGTCCGACCGCCGCCTCTCCGAACCGATCCGCAACAAGAAATCACCGATGACGGTTGCAATTAGGTGAAACTTTTGATTCTCAACTCCAATCTTTATGAAACTTTGCACACACCTTCTATATGCTATTGAGGACCTATTCCAATCGAATATTATGATAATTCTTGAACGATCTTGAGCAATTGTCAATTGATTAATGTAAGGTCTAAAACCGCAAGAACGAAAACTTGATCCTAAAGCTTGTTCGTGAGAGATTGATGATCAATATGATGCTAGATAGATTCACACATATCACAGCAAGCTAATTCACGGAAAGAATCAATCACAAACTCGCGGATCAAAGAAAGCCCTAAAATCACCAAATTGAAAGCAAGAACGAAAAGAGACTTATCTCAAGCAAACCTTGCATAGATTGATTTCGTGATTGTTGCCGGATTACATCCACACCATCATGGATCAAGGACAATCAAAGATCACGAAATTCTCCACAAACCATCAAGAGCCCTTGCCTCCACCTCAACTCCCTAAAGACAATTAGGGTTTTGAAAACATAAAAGGCGAGAGAGAGAGAGTGCAGCCACCATCTCCTCCTATTTATAGTGGAGGCCTAAAACTCTTAGGGTTTGACTTAATTGGGCTCCGCTAAGGCCCACTAATAAACGGGTCACACACGCACGCTTCGCGAAGCGCCGTCTTTAACCTTTGACCTAAACCGCTTCACCATATGCCATGGATTCGCCAATAGGTCACCCTTGTCCATCTTGTGTCACGCTTGAGTCGTTGACCTCACCCGCATCGCCAATCGCTCGACCTCAACTCTCCAAGTCTAGTCCCGATCCTTCTCGCCGCTGACCGTCGTTGACCACCAAGCAACCCGCACAACCACGCATAAGAAAACACGATTCGGGAACAAGTTCTTCACAACTTGACCCATGTTAGTCAAAAGATGCATCATGCAAATCATATGCCATGAAACCAATGACTTTGACCTAACAAAACAACATCGCCACGGTTGGTCGACGTTCAAGTAGTTACGGTCCGACCGCCCAGTGAGCGGTCAGATCAGCCCATGGCGGCCGGACCGCTCCTCGTGAGCCGGCCGGACCGCCTTAGACTTAGCCAAATTCAAGCTCCCAAAATCCAAACCTTCGAAACTTTAAACCAATAGAACTTTTCACCGAGGCTCCAAAATCATGAGACCAAGTGCATTGGGATCCCTTACTTGTCTACAACACCTATTTTTGGCCCACTCGATTTGAACACTTTGGTCATCGCCGTCCGATCGCTTTGTGATGGCCGGTCCGACCGATATGGGACCGGTCGGACCGCTGCAAGGACCAATGGACCGCCGAGCAAGAAGCTCAGAACTTTGTCGAAAACGCGTGAAACGACAAACCGTAAACGCCATTGCCAATTGTCACATCATCCTAAGATCTGGAGCATATCCCCATGAAATCCACATTGTGCTTGCTGAGTTTCGACTCACTCTTGTATTTAATTGTTTTCGGTGAATTCCAAAGAAAACTGCTAGCGGAGGGTGTAGTCCAAAGACGCTCCACGCACTTGAATAAATCATTCATTCGTTAAAATTCTATTTACGCTTATTCGGTTTAATTATAATGTAATGGATTGTAGTAATTGTCACTTGGAGGTTCATTATTCTCGCTTTGGTTAATTCTTGTTTTAATTTATTGATGAACTGTTATTAAGCTCTAGATTGTTACCTTGATTAATCGCTTTAGCATTGAATGCGATGTTAATCTTAGGAATTGAATAGTAGGTTGGCCTGTTAGGTGACATCTTGTCTTCCGAATAGACAGGGTGTTACAGTTGGTATCAGAGCGGGCTTTAGGTCCGTGGTTAGTAGAAAGGTATTAAAATGACACACTCGCGTACAAGAGGTGGGGTTTGGGAAATCCATTGCTTCCGCATTTCGGTGATTTGGTTCATTATGTTGTATGGTATAGAATTGCTTCGCATTTCTTTCTTGTTATTAATCTATGACGTGATGTGATATCCTATATATCTATGAATTATTCTATGATTGTCATGAGATGATCATATATATTCATAATTGATTGCATTAGTTATGCGTATCGGTAGCGGACGTCGAGCGGTGAAGTTCGTGGTTGTCGCCCCGGTTTTGCTGTGCTACACCACTGTTCGTGTTGTAATAGTAGAGAAGTTCTTACCCCTGTTCCATAGTTCTGTGTTGAGCCTGAGCTCATTGATGAAGTTGTTGTCCTTCTCAAGTTTGTATCTAGTTTTCTGGTTGTAGTTTCTGATAGTTCGTGAATTTCTTTTGAATGGAGGGTCATAATGAAGTGGGCAATCTCCAGTAGGTTTCTGATCGTTCTTTGAAACAATTATTGTTCTTTCTATTGTGATATTTCTGCTCCACGTGACCGTAGTTAAATTGCAAGATTTACCTTTTCGCGGAAGTTCTGTTTTACCCCTGTTGGAAAATTCAACCCGTGTGTTCGCTTGGGGTTTCGGGCATTGACAGATTTCTTTTGCAAGTTGTTTATCAAGTGCACAATGATCTTGCATGTTCTCTTCCTTGATTTCTGATTTTGACAAATTCTTGTCCGGTGGTAGTTGATGAATTTCTCTTAGGTTCATGATTCATGGTAGTTGATGAGATCCAGTAGGTCTTTAATGGTTCTCTGAAAATATTATTATTTTTCAGGTGTTGAATTTCTTTTATTTTAAATGATCTTCGACAGTTGGCAATATTTATATTTCTATGTTTGTTCATTCCTTCTCATTGGAAAATAGCGACTCGTTTACTCGTTTGATAGTTTGTATAATGAGAGTTTTCAGTTGCAAGTTCGTTAACACGAGGAAGCATTGGCTCCATGTATTTCTTTTGGATCATTCCGCCTTGAAGTTTAACGATCTCTTTTCTGAGGATTAGTGTTAAAACCCTTTTGGGGTGCCTTGTGGTGATTAAGTCGGAGATGGTAATCAAACAAACTGGTTGGCTACGGGTTCCTATTGGCCCCTAGATGTTTTTCAAAACAATTCTTATCTTTCTGATTGCTGAGCTCTCTTTGCTACTTGTACACGATATTATTGACAAGATCATTCTTTTTTTGTAAGGGTCCTATCTCACTTGTTGATTAAGGGGACCTGGTTAACCGTTTGGTATTTTGGGGAACGGGAATTAGCTTTTACAAAGTTTATCGAAGAAAGTCTTGACTCTACTCATTTCTTTTGGAGTAGTTGGAATGTTGGAGTTTAGAACCTCTCTTGAAAAAAAAAAGTGTCGAAACCCTTTTCTAATGTGATGGTGGAGTTGCGTGAGAGGTTTGTTTCAGCTTTGTGGTTTTCGTACTAAGTTTCCTTTTTAGAATAAGTTGTTATTACAATTCCATTTGATGCTGAAAAATTTCTATTACACGATTTGCCATGTTCCTTTAGAAGGTTTATTGACATGATCAGTAATGTGATGGTAATGTTGATTCCTTTATAAAGAAAGAAAGTTGTCCGCCTTTCGTAATAATTCTAAAATGATTAAATTTTCAGTTTTGTGTTCATGCTCTTTTGGGGAATTCAAGTTCTTTGTGGTAAACATAGTTTGTCGAGTAAAGCGATATGTTGAAAAATTATAATAGTTCTTCCGTGATGCGGGTGTTTTGATCTTGAATACCCGTTTGTTCCTAACGGTTAAGGTCTGATATTCTGTTTTTGTGAGGCCTATGTTTTCAACTGTGGACTTCCCATATGTTTTCTGAGTTCGTTGCCTAATTGGTTTTCCCCTGAGTTCTGTGTTCCTTGCGAGTGGTAAGTGATTTTTCGGTTGGTGAAGATCGTTTCTATTTGCCTCTTCTTTCGAGAAGGAATCAACCCATTCATTCCACGTGGGTCTTCCGAAATGTTTTCTAAGTGTTGTTATGTGCCTGATGTTAATACCTGTAGTAAACTGATCGCCTTTGGTGACATCGTTCAAATAAGAATATTTCAAGTTTAGCTTTCGCGGTACCTTGGAGCTCGTGAATCAACCGTAATCGAAATTATTTTGGGTAACTTGAGGAATTGGATTAACCTATTGCTTCTTAAAGATTTCGTGTGATTTAGTCCGAAAGGCTCCTCGGTTTGAGTTCACAAAGTGAGGTTGCAATCAAAGAAGATTTTCGTTGATCTCTTCGAGACGAAGTTAATCCGTTTGCTTTCCGTGAAATCTTGTAAAGGGAAATGTTTTGAGTTTTGTGGCTGAGAACATTTGGATCTCGTGTTTCCCAAGTAGGTGAACTGTTTCGAGCAAGTTGACCTGTTGAAGGATCTTATCGATTCTTAATTAAATCTTGTGGTTATTTGAAGCGTCCCTAAATTTGTTGCTCTTTCCGCTCAAGAGATGGCGAATTTCAAACGTAATATCTTTCTTTCGTGTCGGCTATTATTTGCTATTCTCTTTTGAGGGATGTGTGCCTCCAATTATGAACTCAGTTTTTGTTTTCCAAGATCACCTTTATCAGAATATTTCTTTTGGTTTCCTGCTCGCCGTGATGAGCAACGTCTTCCTGTGTGAATAAACTTATCTTTGTTCGCCTCTTCCTTTTGAGAAAGGATCACAATTTTGGGTTGCAAAGTGTTTGCAAAGGGTAAGTTTGGCAACTGTTTGGTTGTAGATGAGTAATCGTAGCGGTGATATTTTGCTACCAAGTTATTGGAGGAGTAGTAGAATGTAGAATGGTTTTGATCTGTATCTCTTGGGGAAAAAAATTAATTCACACGGAATGTTTGGTTTCAAGTAAGTCCGAAAAGTGTTACGATCGAGTAGAATCTATGGTATAGTGAAATTTCAGAACTTCAGTTCATGATTGAAAGGTCGGTGATTTTCGAAGGTATGGAAACCTTGATTACTTCTATAGAGCAACACAATTGGATAATGATGCGAGATTAGGCGGGAAATTTCTAAGGATGCAAATGAGTGAGAATGTTAGAATTGGGGAAAATGTTGGAGAGTCAATCCGTTGATTTCCCTATATGTTATAATTGAAATTTATGGTAGAGATCTTGGAGGTTAAATCTGGGTTTGCATTGTTATGTTAGACCTTTGGTCACTCAATGAGTGTGTGTAGAGAAAGTGGAATAAAGGAGTTTCCTGAGTAGTGGAATGATCATTGATAGAACCTTTTTGATGTAGTACATGAGCGTGTGTACTGAGGATTCTGAGTTGTTCTTGAAAAATTAGAGGTAATGTAATTGCGTGACATCTTGGCTTCCGAATAGCCAGGGTGTTACAGTGGGATCTATTTTTGTGGCGCTTTGGATGCCTTCAATCAAATTATGGTTGATTAAGTAGAATGAGATGCATAGAGTATTCGGAGGATTCAATGGAGCCTCCCCACAGAGGTGTGGATGATGTATTTCAATTTGAGTATAATTTGAGGATGTTTAACTAAGAGGTTTAAGCTCATGTGGTAGTCAGTGAATTCGAATTTCAAGGTTCGAGAGAAATGTTATTCCTAGAAGCGAGGGACTGTGGCAAAGAATGATTCGTGGGATAATGATTTGTTTTCTTGATTCTCGTTTGAGTTTTGTGTCGTTGACTTGTGTTTTCTGCAATTTGACTTGGTGCTGTGTTGGCGTGTTGATTCTTTCCAAATTCAGACAAACCGCAAGTTTTTTGTTTGGGGCATTTGAGTGATTTCTCCTTTGGTTGTAAAATGGATTTGTTTTCAAGATGAATTGTCAAATTTAGAATCTAACCTTTTGGTGGAGAGTTAGCATTGCGTAGATGCGATGAGGACTCTCTATTTTCAGTTGGATTATCTTTGTTTCAGAAGGTTGCAGAAATTGGGAAGTTAGCATATCGCATTGACCGTCTCGGATCCATATTCTAAGCACGTAACGCCTGCTATGCTCGGGCTAAGTGAACAATGAGCCATTCAAAGTTTGAGATTTAGTTAAAGATGTTGACCAACGTGTAAGGTCTTACCTTCGATCCTCTTCTAATAAGTGAACCCGTAAAGTTCAGCCGAGCATTAGGTCGACCGTCGCTTTACATATTTGTGTTGAGGTTCCTCCGTCCGAGAGAGGACACTTGAGAGCTAGAGTCTCGCATGTGCGGCGATATCCAGATCTGCTCGATTCAGCACGTGTTTAAGATGATTAATTTTTCCCACCACATTTCCTTTCTAGTAGATCGTTGCAAAGATTCGAGGTCTAATCTCATTAAGGGGTAGAATGTAATGCCCTGGAATCAAATCGATGGAATTGAGAAGAAGTTGGGGAGGAAAATGCACTTTGAAAGAATAGAAATTCCTTTATTTGAGGGGGTTTTCAGCTATATCATGTAACTGGGCCTTGGGCCAAAGCCCAAGAGGCCCAAGAGGGGGCCGCCATTGGGGGTGTCCTCCCCCTAACCCTAGCCGCCCCACCCTCTCCCCTCCACTCCCTCCCCCTCTCCAACCGGCCGCCACCCTCCTCCCTGCAGCGTAGCAATTTTGTTCGTCAGATTTGGGTAAGTTCCGTACGTTTTTTGATCTTCTCACATTTGAGAAAGTTGTAGCCCTTGATCTTAGCTTTCTTTTGGCACCGAGATCATATGATTTGGAGTTAGGGTTTAGGAGATATGATAGTTTTACCGCGACTGTTTAGGAGAGCTGACGTGATTTGGTATATTTTCTTGTCGGGCCATTATGATTTACTTAGAGGCCGAATCTGGTATTTTCGTCTTCTAGAGTTTTGTTCCTGATGTCGTTATCTTTCTTTTGGCACTAAGATCACTTGATTCCGCCTTACGGTTTAGGAGATATGAATTTTCAACCGCGCGCTGTCCTGTCTTCCTGAGAATTTAGAACTGTCGGTTTTCCCCTCAGTTTTGTCCAAATTAGGGGCCTAATCAGAACCTTCACCCAACTAAGTTATTGTAGCTCTCGAAATTATCTTTCCAAGTTGATAAGGATCATTCTCATTGGATCAGTAGGCTAAAAGTTACGCCGTTTTCTTTATTACTGATCTGTATTCTGGACAGACGTAGATGGGTTGTGTTTAGCTGTTAATTAGCCCTCTGTTTTGGCCGAATCAGGGGATTCCGCCAACTAATGTTTTGTAGCCTGATCTGTTAAGTTTCAGTGAGCACTAGTTTCAGGTCTTTTAGAGTTACAGATAATTAATGGTGAATTTTCTCGTACAACTGCCTGTAGATCGATAATCTGGACTTTTGGCGTAGAGGTCAAAACGAACATTTGGGCGTGTGGGTTGATTAGAGGGTATCATAGAACTCGTGTAATTATGTTATACCCTGTTATCCTTATTCCGTGACAATGATTGTATAGGCGGTGAGGCGGTGAGTGGAAGGACACCTTCGTTGCTTTCCAGTACGTCACAGCACGGGAGGCAAGTGCAATATTTAACTTGTGTGAATTTGATGAATGCATGATAATTTGGTAACTTATGAATATTCCTGTGATTTGAGCATGATGTGGTAGATTTCAATACCTTCTTCTGTGATAAATTGAGATGAAGTTCAAGTTATGCATTTCATTCCATGCACACATATTTCCTTTGTCGTCCACGGGAGTGGAAACTGGATTAAGTCCCATTAATTCCAATATGGGCATGTGAGACCCACCATTCCAATGTGGGCAACGTTGACCACCATTCCAATGTGGCAACTTCGGACACCCGTATGAAACGTTCTTCATACGGTGATTGGGTCCCCGTACTTTGTGAAGTACGGGCTTAAGTGAACACCGACGGGTGTGTCACTAGTTATACCGGTATAAACATGTGGAAAGTCCATTCTCCTTCAATGCATTCATTCATACCATGCTTTCGCAAATTCATGGAAGTAAATGAATTACTTGGAAGATTGTTCCGATTCAGTATTCTTTGTGAATGTATATGTTGTGCTTGCTGAGTTTCGACTCACTCTTGTATTTAATTGTTTTCGGTGAATTCCAAAGAAACTGCTAGCGGGAGGGTGTAGTCCAAAGACGCTTCCACGCACTTGAATAAATCATTCATTCGTTAAAATTCTATTTACGTTTATTCGGTTTAATTATAATGTAATGGATTGTAGTAATTGTCACTTGGAGGTTCATTATTCTCGCTTTGGTTAATTCTTGTTTTAATTTATTGATGAACTGTTATTAAGCTCTAGATTGTTACCTTGATTAATCGTTTCTTTAGCATTGAATGCGATGTTAATCTTAGGAATTGAATAGTAGGTTGGCCTGTTAGGTGACATCTTGTCTTCCGAATAGACAGGGTGTTACATATAACTAGTAGGTTACCATATAACTACTAGGGCGACAAGGACTAGGAGAATTCAATTATCAAGGATATGGCATAATAATTATTTAGTTGTCAAGTTGGCATTTAACTATCTTAGGATCATTTGAAATACATTTACATAGGAAATTAAAGCATGCAATTTGTTACTTTAAAAGAATATAATTTGCATAAAATATAGATTCAACATGATCAAAGGCTAGAGGATCTTGGTATTCCTGAGCTTGATCAAAATGAGGGTCTACGGCTTCTTCAAACTCTACTCGGACGAACGTACCGGAAAAGAAAAGACAAGCAAACAACACAAATAAATACCAAACAGATAATAAATGAACTCCAAAATTAACCAAACCAGTACCAAAAGGTAGGGCTTGAATTTACAAATTTTTAGGCATAAATTTCATAATTTTTGGAGTTGTAATGAAGGAGATATGAATTTTCGAAGCTTTACAAGAAATTTTTAAGTGAAAAGAAAATCAGAAACGAGGGATTAATCTCCTGTTGACACGTGGCATTTGGTGCACGGAAAGTGCGTGGACCAAGTTCACGCATAGACGGGCACATAAGTCCATAGCACAAGATTGCGGGCCCCACACGTTAGTCACGGGTCATCAGAGTGGGCCCATGTGTCATTCTCACGGAGCGGCACGGGTTTAAAGGGAGGCGACGCATTCGGCTCGTCGCCTCATCTTCTCCAACGCGCGAAGAAAACGAGAGGGAGGGAGAGGGAGAGGGAGAGGAGGGGGCGCACGGGCGGCGGCGCGAGGAGGAGGTAGGGGAGGGGTGGGGCTCAGGCGGCGCCAGGAGCGAGGGAGGAGCCGGAGGCGTAGACGAAGCGGGGCGGCGGCGGCTGGAGGCAGAGAAGAAGAGATGGAGGCACGACGACGGCGATGACGACGACGAAGACAGCTTCGAGGAGGACGGGAGGATGAGGCGAGGTGGGGGTGAAGAGGAGGGGCGCACGGCTTAAATAGCCGAGGGGAGAAGAGGGCCGTTGAGGGCATCGGGCGGGCGGCCCACCGGAAGGGCGATTTAGGCGGGCGACACGCGCCCACTTGATGCGCGGGTAGAAGCGGCAGCGGCGAAACCACATGGCGGCGCGTGTGGTTGCGTCACGCATGGACGGCACGCAGGGCGCGAGCGGCATGAACGGCGTGGGTGGTGCAAGAATGACGGGGAGGGGGAAGCGGCGCGCGCGGTGGGAGCAGTGAACACGGCAGGGGGGAGCCGGGCGGCGCGTGCGTTGGTGTGCTCAAGCGAGGCGGGGCGGCAGAGGAGGAACGGGGAGAGAAGGGACGGGAGAGGCCGGGCGCAGGCTGGGGAAGCAAGCCGGATGAACTGGGGCGGAGCGGGCCGAGCCAGAGGGGAAGAACTGGGTCGATTTGGGGCCAAAAAACAAGGTATGGAAGAATTTGATTTTGATATTCGATTTGAATTTTGAAATCCAAAAATCCAAAGGCTCTGAAAATTGAGAATGTTACAGACGGCAAAGGAGGTGACAAAGTAGGTGGAGTCGATTTGGAATGGACTCAGATTTGGGGGATTTGGCATTTGGGGGCACAGACGCATAGTTGGGATTCACGGGAATCGGGCAAGAGAGGGAGACAAACGAGCCACTGTGAGCGAGTCAAGCTCTACTCAAAAAATTGTGAGCTAGGAGCTAGGATTGGCTTGGCTTGAAAATTCATGAGCCGAGCCAAGCCTACTGAGCTTGATTCGAGTGAGCCGGCTCGCGAACCTCGAGCTATTTTTCTAGCCCTACCAGTGGCCTCCGTTGGCATGCAGCACGCCTAAGAGCCTTGAGCCCTCCTCTGCTCTAGTGTGAAATAGGAAAGGTGTACTATAGCTCGGTCATTAGTGCTTAGCAATAAAGATTAGGACGAATTAATTAAGTACTAAATATAGTATGACATGCAGGCCCAGTACGATTAGAAAAGTTAATTAGAAACTAAATCATTCTCCGATTCTATGACGTGTGGGCCCAGCCCTTTAAGTGCATATATAGTGTGAACCCACCATGGACCAGCACAATGTCACGTGGATCTTGTTCCATGCGCTGTTCTCACGGACCAAGTCCATACTAGTCGGGGCCCACCTGTAAGCGACTGTAGCTAATTCTAGTTAGAAAATAAATCAAAATTAAAATTAAAACTAGAGGGCCCTACCAGTCAGCCACTAGGATTTTCTGCAAACAAGAAAAAATCAAAAAGAAAAACTTGCAGGTCTCTCCTGTCAAAGAGAAGACAAATCAAAAGCTTCTATCAAAACCCTTTCATAAAGGACATACTATTATCCAACAATTTCACCATCATGTAAACATAAGTCACCTATTATAGACCATCAGTTCAACTCTTAGTGATGCTCAACACAAAATTTCAACACACAACAATTGCACTCCAACCATCATTGTTATCAATTGGCTTCATTATGAAGTCTAAAGAAAATTTTAGCAAATTAAGTTTACATAAATTGTTAATCTATTCACTATGGACCTAAAGTCCGCTCTCATACCAACTGTAACACCCCGGCCCAACGCGGAGCCCAGAATGCCACTAACTACACTAACTATCAATTTTAACAATAATTTATAATAAATTACAGCAAGCATGTCAACGATTAAACCCATCCATGGGTCATAGAAAAGCAAGTATAATGAAATAACAATCACAAATAAGTAATCTCTAGGAAGCATAGCAAGATAATAATTCAAGAACAACACAAAACCAATCAAATAAGGTGTATTTAATGAATATTCAACTCTAACCTATCATCTAAGCTTATTCAACACCATCATGTCCTAAATATAAATCACCATGCTATAATAAAAATTTCTCATGTCCGATGAATCAAATAATTGGGTGTAGCTTGTGATTCCAAGTGCGCTAGCCCTTCCCTAGTGAAACGCCATCAACAATCACCTAAAAACAACAATAGAGCAAGAATGAGTCTAAGACTCAACAAATATATAATAAAACTATAAACAACAGTTTATCAACCATAATCAAGGCTACCATCATCATCTATTTATTTAATGCCATTCTCATACTCAAATAAACAAGCCACATTCCATATAAGTAATGTCGCACAATTTAACAATTTTACTCATATATGAATGCACCATCATGTTCTTGCTCATATGCATCTCATCAGCTGATACCGGTATAGCGGGGTGTTCACCCGTCCATGACACACTCTATCCTTCACTCCCATGAAGTCTCCACCGAAGTAGGATTTTATCTAGAGCACTCCGGACTAGTCATGTATCTTTCTCATCGACCTCACCAGAATAGTTACATGACTTTCTCACCGACCTAGCTCATGCAACTCCTATCATGATGAATGTAAATGATGCAATATCTTTAATTATTCATCAACATAATTCATCTCATTAACTCAATATATCATTCTCATTAACTCCATATCGTAATCTCATTCACTCAATGTCATCAATATATGCATAAGAATAAAGCTTAACGAAAGCATAATAAATAGCATGATAAGTAATATAAATGACAGTGGCAAACAACCCATTGTACAACACTCAACTATGTACTTGTCTCTTAGCCTTTCGAAGCCGAATTATGAAATTGTGGCACGGCGCATGAGGCCACGGTGCCTGAACAAGCAAGTAATAACACACACTCAAAAACATCATCAAAATCACATCATCACAGCACCAACATGTCACACTAATCGACCTCGCATGTTTACGCCAAACCGACCAAATCTACCGAAATCTACCAGACGCACTACCCGCTGTCCCAGTAGTAAAACGTCTCTAACTTATTCATCTGAACCCCAAATTCAACCAACCAAGACTTTCTGAAAACCTTAAGAACTTACCTACAACATTCATGTTGACTAAAATCACATATTAACTCACATACTATTTTTAATCTACTAATTACTACAGACTGTCAACACACGACAAACTCTACTGGACAACAGAATTATAAAATTCATATCTCACAATCTATGCATCGGATTGACAGGAATAAAAATTCTACCGAAAGGTGTCAAAATTCTCTACAACTCTCTAGTAGATGAAATTATCAAATTATGCCTCCATACTACCCGTAAAAATAGTACAACAGAACAACAGACTATACCAGTTTACTAAACGATTTGTATTGACTGGAAAACTGATAAACAAAAGGAAGGAAACGTGATCGTCACCCCTGGAGATCGCGACGAGGACCACTGAATCTTTCCGCGAGATTATCCCCCCTCTCTTTTCCTCCTTCTCTTTCTTCCTTCCCTTCTTGGCTCTCCTACTGTTGAATCCTCACGTAGCCATGTAAATCATACAGCATGCATTATCTAGTCCAAGGTAGCAGCACTGTACGCATGCATGCAGCCTCAACCCATCAGTGCGCATTCAGCCAGCAGCAGTGGCCCTTCTTGCCTTTTGAATTTTCTTGCACTGATCCTCTAATCCTCTCGAATCTTTTTCTCTTGGCTGTCGCTGTGCAGCCCTGATGCTCACACGCATGGGCAGGACGCGCTGGCTGGCGTGCGGCAAAAGTGGCGCAGATGGCGACGACGTCTGGCCTCTGGCGAGCGAAGAAGTTTCTGGGTTTTTAGGTTATCCTTCTCTTCCCCACGATCAAAGTTAACACTGTCAGATCCGACTCCCCCGTAACAACCCATTTTTATGTATCCCTTCCTGTCAATTTACGCAAAGGCCCTCACGAGGGTTATTTTCAGAAAACTCCACTAATCTTTTTCGTTCCCTTTCTAAAACATTTTGGGCCTTGTGACAATCATCTTATCGCACATCTATGGAAATATGCCAAGATAGACATTACAAGTTGATTATCCTTTGTGGGTAAAGTGTGCGAACTTTACAGAGTGTAAAAACTGTCTCGATAGCTATGTTCACGGTCATAGGCGGTGCTGAGAACTTACTTGAATTATCTTTTATTTTTATAAAACAATTTGTGGGTGGAATGATAGCTATGTCCACAGTCATGGGAGGTGCCGAGAACTTACTTGAATTAGCTTTCATTTTCATAAAACAATTTATGGTGGAATGAAAAGATGGATTGGAGCCCAGATATTTGAGATGTCCTCGTTGAGAACCAGTGAGAAGAATGAGATATGACCCGAGAAAGAACATGAGCATTGGGTGGATGGAGGCACTTAGTGATATAGGAGGTTGGAGCCTCCACTTGTATTTTACAACAAAACTTCCTTTTACTAAAACATGTGTTCTTGAAAATGCTAGGTCTTTAGAATTGCTTCCTAATTATTCTAATTAAATCTTAGCTTTGTACAAATAAAAGAACCATGGACCTTCCTTTGATTGGCCTTGCATATATGTGTTGGACCAAAAAGGCGACTAGAGGGGGGTGAATAGGAGCACGCTCACTTTTTCACAAATTATGAATTCAACACAATTTCACTCCAATAGCTATGAGGAAGCTATGAAGATCAATATACCAAAGATGTGAAGACTAGTATTGAATTCAATTTAATCCCCTAAGCAATATGACAAAAACATCAAAGATCAAAGCAATACAATGTACTGCCGGTCTGACCTCTGGACTCCACCGGTCGGACCGATTGCCGCGGTCGGACGGTTAGTATCAAGCGGTCGGATCACGCCAAATCGGTCGGACCGGTGGTGAGGGGCGGTCGGACCGCCGACTCGCAATGATCTCAAACAAGAAAATCACCGATGACGGTTGTAATTAGGTCTAACTTTTGATTCTCAACTCCAAACTTCACGAAACTTTGCACACACCTTCTATATGCTATTGAGGACCTATTCCAAACGAATATTATGATAATTCTTGGATAGATCCTGAACAGTTGTCAATTGAGTAACAGAGGGTCTAAAACCGGGCAAGAACGAAAACTTGATCCTAATGCTTGTTCGTGAGAGATTGATGATCAAGATGATCCTAGATAGGTTCACACGAATCACAGCAAGCTAGTTCACGTGAAAGAATCAATCAAAAACTCGTAGATCAAAGAAAGCTCTAAAATCACGAAATTGAAAGCAAGAACGAAAAGAGATTTATCTCAAACAAACCTTGCGTAGATTAAAATCATGATTGATGCTGGATTACACCCACTCCATCAAGGAACAGTGGTCAATCTAAGATCACGAAAATCACCTCAAACCATCAAGAGCCCTAGCCTCTACCTCAACTCACCCTAAGCCAATTAGGGTTTTGAAACATAAAGAGGCGAGAGAGACGGTGCAGCCACCACCTCCTCCTATTTATAGTGGAGGTCTAGAACTCCTAGGGTTTGACTCCATTGGGCTCCCGTTAAGGCCCACTAACAAACGGGTCACACACGCACGCTTCGCAAAGCGTCGTCTTTAACCTTTTGACCTAAACCGCTTCACCATGCGCCATGGATTCGCCAATAGGTCACCCTTGTCCATCTTGGGGACGAATAGTCATTGACCTCACCCGGCATCGTCGATCGTTCTGGATCTCAACTCTCCAAGTCTAGTCCCGATCCTCCTCGCCGTTGACCGTCGTTGACCACCAAGCAACCTGCACAACCATAGACAAGCAAACACGAATTCGGGAACAAGTTCTTCACAACTTGACCCATGTTAGTCAAAACATGCATCATGCAATACATATGCCATGATACCAATGAACTTGACCTAAAAATTAACATCACCACGGTTGGTGATGCATAAGTGAAATCGGTCCGACCGCTCGTGGAGCCGGTCGGATCGCCTCTCCGCCGGTCGGACCGCTCCTCGTGAGCCGGTCGGACGGCCACAAGGGACTTAGCCGAAATTCAAGCCCTGAAATTCCGAAACCTTCTGGAAACTTAAAACGAATAGAACATTTGCTTGGGAACTCCAAAAATTATGAGACCAAGTGCATTGGGATCCCCTCACTTGCCTACATACTCTATTTTTGGCCCAGCTCGTTCTGACCATTCTTGGTCACCGCCGGTCCGACCGCCGCACATGGCCGGTCCGACCGATTAGGGAATGGTCGGACCGCCATGCTATGGCCGGTCGAACCGCCCCTGTCCAGAAAGCCTGAACTTTGTCGAAAACCCTGTGAAACACCAAACCATAAATGCCATTGCCAATTGTCACATCATCCTAAGATCTGGAGCATATCCCCATGATATCCACAATCTCCCCCTTGATGAACACATTGGTAATAATCCAGAAAATGTAATTTGGAGGTTTGAAAAGTAAAATACTTTCGTTTTCGCACAAAGGCACAACTTGGTCCATAAGCAAGAAAAAGCAATGTAAATGACCAAGCTGGCATCAGAATAGTATAGGCATGTGAGATAAGGCAAAAGAAAGCATAAAAACTTTGATTTCCATAAAAGAGTCAAAATTCTCACATGAGGTCCATATGAAAGAGCAATTGTTCAATTGACCTATGATCATTGTGAGGATAAATGAATGCAATTCAAGTTCAGAATATTCAAAAAGACAATAAGAATGCAACTCAAGAACTCCCCCTCACTATGATCCTCGGATTTCAGAAAATTTTAAATTCTCCAACTTTTCTCCTCTTTGTATAATCTTCTCTCCAACATTGAAATATCTTCTCCCCCTTTGACAATGGAGTCATCAAGGAATCACGCCTTCCTCTCATCCAGAGATAACAAATGTAGAATGAAGAGTGAAGCAAAAAGAAGAAGTATGCATGAAGTGCAATGAAGTGGCTTCATTTTTTGTATTTTTCAATTTTTGATTACAAAAAGCTTTGGAGATTACCCAAAAGAGTTAGCTAGCATTTCTAATATTGCACAAACAACATATCAAGCCTGACAGCGCTAGCAAGATCATGGTAAGACATATATATCAAAGCTAAGCACAAAAGTTTAAAAGTAAAACAATAGATTTGATCTATTTAAGCAAAGCTTCAAATTCAGCAAGTTCATCAACAGGGATCCTAAAGTGAAACATGCTATGTCAAAATGTTAAAGTGAGATCAAAAATCTAACAAAGACCACATTAAGAATCAATCGGGTCCTGTATTGAATCATTTTGCTCAGTATTTCTTAAAAGCTCATTTGTCAACAGTTTTCTCATATGCATTGAATATCGAAGTTGACTAATGATCTAACTTAGTGACAAGATCCTGGACTAGGAGCCATCCACAAACTCATCCTAAGCTTCGACTAGAAGTTGATTAAAGGTATATCTTAGTAAAGAAGATCCTGGACTATGAGCCATCCACAAACTCTTTCTAAGCTTCTACCAGGGCGACAAATCTTGAGGTTCATGTCATTTCTGACAAGCAGTCCCCATGAGATCGTCTGGTTCATCAAACTATCTCTAAGTTCATGTCATTGACAAGCAGTCTCGTAAGAATAGTTTGGCACAATTTAAGCATAAGACAATCTTGATTTTTCATTTTTCACATGAGCAGTTTTAGAATCTCAAGAACACAAAAGCTCAAGTAATGGTCAATTTTAGATTCAAGAACTAACAAAACAATTCTGACAGGGCCAATGTAATACCCCGGAATCGAATCGGGAGATTTTAAAAGAAAACCGGGGACGAATAGGCAATTAAAGAAATGTAAATTCTTGTTTCCCCTCACTCTGGACCTCAACTCTCCAAGTCTAGTCCCGATCCTCCTCGCCGTTGACCGTCGTTGACCACCAAGCAACCTGCACAACCATAGACAAGCAAACACGAATTCGGGAACAAGTTCTTCACAACTTGACCCATGTTAGTCAAAACATGCATCATGCAATACATATGCCATGATACCAATGAACTTGACCTAAAAATTAACATCACCACAAAGTTGGCTGATGCATAAGTGGAAATCGGTCCGACCGCTCCCTGTGAGCCGGTCGGACCGCCACAAGGGACTTAGCCGAAATTCAAGCCCTGAAATTCCGAAACCTTCTGGAAACTTAAAACGAATAGAACTTTTGCTTGGGAACTCCAAAAATTATGAGACCAAGTGCATTGGGATCCCCTCACTTGCCTACATACTCTATTTTTAGCCCAGCTCGTTCTACTCTATTTTTGACCCAGCTCGTTCTGACCATTCTTGGTCACCGCCGGTCCGACCGCCGCACATGGCCGGTCCGGCCGATTTGGGACCGGTCGGACCGCCATGCTATGGCCGGTCGGACCGCCATGCTATGGCCGGTCGGACCGCCCCTGTCCAGAAAGCTTGAACTTTGTCGAAAACCCTGTGAAACGCCAAACCATAAATGCCACTGCCAATTGTCACATCATCCTAAGATCTGAAGCATATCCCCATGATATCCACAATATGATAACTGCATTCTGTGTGTTGGCTCGTGAGTACGGTTGCGTACTCGTGCTTGCTTATAAAATAACATCCAGAGCTGTTTGATTATGTGGATATCGTGGGGATATGTGCATGATCTTAGGATGATGAGTAAATTCGCAATGGCGTTGTTGGTTTGACGAATCTCGCATTTTCGGAAAAGCTCTGTCTTTGTTCGGACCTCAGCGGTCGATCGGCGCCATTGGCGGTCGATCGCCTGTATCGGCCCGACCGGCAAGATCGCTGGTCCGACCGGCCGTGTGGTAGTCCGACCGGCTGTGTGCGGCGGTCCGACCGGCTGTGTGCGGCGGTCCGACCGGTCAAAACCTTTGGTAGAGTTTGGGGCTAGGCCAAAAATAAAGTGTGTAGGCAAGAGAGGGGAGTCTCCTACACTTGGTCTCATATTTTTTGGATCTTCCAGTCAAAAGCTCTATCAAGTTGAAAATTCCAGAGAGTTTCGGATCTCCACGATGGAATTTTGGCTAAGTCATTTTGGACGGTCTGACCGGCGTTATAAAATCGGTCAGACCGGTTTGATATCGGTCAGACCGGCAAGGTACGGCGGTCAGACCGGATTCCACTTGTTCGTCGGCCTTCTTGGCGACATTGTGTTTTGGTTATGTCTAGTGCATGAGTTTCAATGCTTTATTGTTGCATATTGCATAGTTGAGCTAACGTGGGTCAAGTTGTGAAGAACTTGTTCCCGGAGACGATTTCTTTGTCTATTGTTGTGCAAGTAGCTTGCAGGTCAACGACGGTCAACAGTGAGGAGAATCAGGACTAAACTTGGAGATCTGAGGTCCAGAACGATCATGGATGCCGGGTGAGGTCGTGTGACTCAAGCATGGCGCATAATGGACAAGATAGTTCGAACGGACAGTTTGTTGCAGCTGGTTGGATCAAGCAGCGCGGGGGTCGGTGCAAGTGCCTTGGAGGTTCTGATAGGATTAGGACGGGAGAGACTTGCCGACATGATGAGAGCCACTGATCAACCTACACGTGGTGAAGCAGGTGATTGCTTCAACTGTAATGTGTGTTTGTGTCCCGTGTGTTTTGGGCCTTAACGGGAGCCCATTAAGTGAACCCTTTTAAAACCCTAGGTCTCACTATAAATAGAAATGGGGAGTTGGAAAAAGCCCCCAAGCACTTCATTTGCAAAAACTCTAGTTTGAGTTAGGTTTTGGAGAGGAGAGGAGAGGCTAGGTTCTAGAGAGGAGATTTGTGTATGTGCTCTTGGATTGAGCTCTTGTCCTCCTTGAGGGAGTGGCTTTAACAAGCAACATCTTGAATCAATCAATGGATGTTTGTTCAAAGATGAGGTCTCATGTGGTTTCCTCTCACTTTTGATGATTTTGGTGCTTCCTTGATCCTGTTATTTTTTATTGGTCTCTTGACCTCTTTTACCTTGCTATGATGTGTGGGAATACTTCTAGGACCATCTAAATCATCAATCCCCCACGAGCAAGATTTGGATCAAGTTTTTCTTTTTGCTAGGTTTTGAACACTCCTTTGGTAAAACCTAAAAAGATCAAATCTTTGACGTGGATCTGGACGATCGTCGCTAGGAATAGGTTCCAGATATCCTTAGGGAGGTGTGTTCCAAATTTGGTCAAGTTTCATCGGTTGAATCAAAAGTTAGACAAATTTTCATTTTGGTTTCGGGTGGTCTACAGTGGTTCTGGACTAAATCGGTCAGACCGATTTCAAGCAATGATCGACCGCCATTAACCGTCTTTCGGGTCGACCGCCATTGGCCGTCGGTCGACCGCCTACACCGAGATCAAATCTCCATCTTTTGAGTCTTGTGTTCAAGGGTGTAATCGGATTCAGCACCAGGCTTCCTCTGTGCATTTACTGATCTTCTTAGCTTTCATAGCTATTGGAGAAAAGTGCGTGTTGAATTTGATTAATACAAAAATTAAGAAAGAGTCTATTCACCCCCCCCCTCTAGTCGCCTTTCCGGTCCTACAGATTAAGATCCCTATGCCTACTTCATGGCATATGGACCAGATGGTTAAGATGATGGAGGAGTTTAGACCAGGACCCCCAGTCGCTTGCTTGTGGGCAGAGTAAATAGATCCACCTTTTTCTTTCTGCTTCCTCTCGTATCCCTACTTTCTGTGTTAAAGTACTATGTGCGTTGTATTGGCCTACTCGATCTTTTTTGTAAGATAATTGGCCATGTTGCCTGTTTATGTAATAAAGTACACTATTATGATGTGAATGCAATTTATGTGAATGAATCAACAATATATAGGTATGTGATATCCACCGGTCGAGGGAATAGTACAATTTTACATAGTAGATCCTGAATTACAAATTTGAGGTATGACATTCAATGACGATAGTTTATGGGATATTGGTATCTACACGTATAACACTAAATAGCACAAATATGAGCCAAAGAATTTAACAGAGAGTCCAAATTCAAATATGTTTGGAGTTCATTTAATTTGGAGTTCATATGCAAAAGATATAGGCAATTCAATTTGGTTCGGTTAAGAAAATACTAAAAAAAAGGAAAAGGGGGTGACGTCAAAGGTGTACTTTTCCCATAATATGCTTACTTACAGAGAAGGCGCATTCTCTAAAAAAATGAAGGTGTATTTTCCATTTCAACAATTTTCCAAAAATCATTTCTTACAAGTGGTCCATGCATGTCACTCTCACAATTCTTAAAACACATTTTAATTATCAAACCGTGAGTGGGTCCCATCTATCATAGGCTGGAGAATGGGAAAGGCTACAAATAGCTCAAGGGAATGTTTTATGGGCTTGTTAGCAATGTGAAACACGCGTAGCCCGGGGACCAAAGTTCACTGAAGCAGCGGTGATAGTGGCTCCCGCGGTGACACTATGGATAGCGATGGTGACGACTATGAAAACAACTTGCTCGAGGTGAAATGACGAGCACAAGGGGATCAACGACTCACCACGAGTACGATGGTGATGGTGATGATGACGACGACTGAGAGGCACCGAGACGGTGGCGATCTGCTTCGGCGAAGGGTGGAGCTCGGTGACAATGAACTTGGTGGAGAGAAGGACTACATAAAGAAGAATAGGCTAAATCAGAGTTCGTATGAAGGAGAATGAGCTTTTGGAAGTTTGGACAGGAGGGAGAATCGAGAAAAGAACACAGGAGAGAGGTTACTACGACTGACAGGTAGGGTCCACTGATTTTCCTGGATTTTTGGAATAAAAGAAATTCAAGAAAAACTTTAGAGACTGACATGTGGGACCACGGTCCAAAGACCGTGTTCACAAAACATATCTGGTCTAGGGTGGACTCGATGCACCGGGCTTGCATC
Organism: Hsuehochloa calcarea; assembly: GCA_036346395.1. NCBI lineage: Eukaryota > Viridiplantae > Streptophyta > Magnoliopsida > Poales > Poaceae > Hsuehochloa > Hsuehochloa calcarea. The sequence goes on from CM070611.1 coordinate 29,420,856, forward strand.
TATGGTTTGGGCTTGGTGTGACACGCATGTGACTAACACAGCATACACGTGGGCTAGAAGGCTGTGGTTGTGAAGATGCGATGATGACGAGGCGCTTATGACAACGATGACATCAGTTGTGGTGCCTAGGGGCCAAGTGGCCACAGCGAGAAGCGGAGCAAATCCGGCGATAGCATCGACAACAAACGATGGCGCTTCAGCTGGGTTGGAGTAGTGAATCTGGGAGAAAAGATGACGGTGAACCTGACAGGTGGTACGTGGAGACCGAGGGACCATGGTTTTGGCCGATGATGAGGTTTGAACAGTGTTGGTGCTACGGGCTTTAGCAACGACGATGCTCTAGCGGCAAATCGATGACACCGAAGAGAGTACAGAGTAGATCTGGACACGGGCAACATGAAGATGGTGACGACGAGGCTCGGATTTCACCGATGGTGGTGGAACTCGATGATAAAGTTTGATGTGGAGTGGCTTAATGTGGCAGATCACCGATTGAGGCGACTTGGCGACGGCTTCAAGGCGACAAATTAGGGTTTCGAGGGCAGCGTGTCACAAGTTGCAGATCTGAAGCTCGGGTGCGGCGTCTTGCATTGCCGGGAGGCAGATTCCGACTCGGCTACAGCTGCGGCGCGACAGAGTCCGCGGCGGACTCAGGAGGAAGTTGTAGAATCGCCTAATAGGTGGGCCCACCTATCGACTAGAGGGAGAGCTAGAGTGGGCGAATCAGCTGGGCTAGTCAAGCGCGGGCGAGATGAGCTAGAAGGAAGAGAAAGAAGGGAGGTGAGCCAAGGAGAAAAAGAAATGGGCAGGAAAGACAAATCGGCCCACATGATTTTTTGGAAAAAGAAATTAAATTTGGATTTTTCGAAAATGAATTAATTAAAATCAAACTAAAAGAAATAGCAAATAAATTCAAACAATTCCAAGAAAATTTAGATATGCACTTTGAAATATGCTAAATGAAAATAAAATACTTTCAGTGCATCATCACAAGGTTTTTAGTCGCATTAAATTTTTTTTTATTTATAAAATTCGCAAGTAATAAATAATTATAGAAAATTCATAATTAAACATTTTAATAGTAATTTAAAAAAAAATGCTGCAGATTTACTCATGGCACACACACTAGAGGTGGGAGGCACCCCTATTTATAGGATTACTTGGCCAAACCCTTCAAATACAAATATATTGACTCTAGAATTCTCCTCCAAATATCACCTATTAAATATTTCCTAATTCTAAAATCCTTCTCTAAAATATCTAGGTCTATATGTTTCTCACTTTGGCATGAAAGATTTGGTCTAGGAACTTCCATGGCAAATATCTATCTATATGCAAGCTCCCAAATATTCTGTAGTGTTCTCCTGGTACTTCTCGTGTGGACTTTGCAAAGAAAAATATCTCCGAAACTAAGCTCTCACATGAATTCAAAACTACCAAGCAGCAGGGGGCTTCATGTGATTAATCCTTGAAGCTTGGTGTGAGATTTAATAGAAAACATTTTTTCTTGGCACTTGTGCTTGGGAATCAAATCACTGTAAATGTGGATGAGGCTTGCTGTGTTGCCGGAGAATCTCTCTTGGTCGAATGTCTTCATAATCTGTGCGTGTTGGTCTCGGCTGTTGGTGCACACGGACCGCGGACCGAAGACTGCAGGCGCTGCTTGGACCGGAGCGAGGCGACAAACGACGTGCGCCGCTGCTTCTTTCTGCGCTTTGAACGGGATGCGAGACGCAGAGGATAACACCTCCTGTGCTGGACGGAACACGCTGACGGACCGCGGCGGCAAAGATGATGCTCGAAACCGACGTGAGACGGCAGCGCCGGAACCGATCTACTATTTTTTTCGTATCCCTCCTCAAAATTCTAATCTACTGCACTCTGATACCATTTCTTAGAAAATTTAAGGACAAACGAAGATACAAATTTTTACGTGAAAACCCCGTATGGGAAAAAAAACAACGGGCACCAACAGACGACGATCAATATACAAGGAGTGTTTACAAATCACAGGGGATTATAAAGAGACGTCACTCTTCTAGTGCGGCATACAAGAGGTATATAAAGGGGTAAAAGACTTAGAATCCAAGTAAGAAACTTATCTGCTAATATGAAAACTAATTCGGACTCATCCATATTAGACAATTCAGATCACAATATCAAACAGTACATTTTTAGTCAATAAATTAAAAATGTACAAAATTTGGGTTGTCAAGAAGCTGGGTTGTCTCTGTATCTCGTGGAGCAGTGCAGGAACTGCAGCAGATTCAGCACGCTAAGACCAGCCATCATCCAGAAGAAATAGTCCAGATGCCCTTCGTTGAGGTTGTCCGGGATCCACCCGGGCGCGCCGCCTCGCGCCGTGGCCGACGCGACGACGCCGAGCACGGCCGAGTTGAGGTAGTTCCCGGCAGCGATCGCGAGCTGCGCGAGCGCCGAGCCCAGGCTCTTCATGGACTCCGGTGACTGATCGTAGAAGAACTCGAGCATGCCGATGGTGGTGAACACCTCCGCCACGCCCAGCACGAAGAAGCACGGCGCCTGCCACATGATGCCCAGGCCGCCGCCGGCTCTTGCGGCCGCCAGCCGCTTATTCTCGACCAGCGCCGAGTACACCATGGCGACCACGGACACCGCGAAGCCGACGCCGATGCGCTGCAGCTGCGACAAGCCCCTGTCATTACCGGTGACACGCCGTGCGAGCGGCACCAGCACGGCGTCGTAGACGGGGACCCAGATGAGGACGCTGATGATGTCGAACGTGGAGAGGGAGGCCGGCGGCACGGTGAACGAGCCGACGCGGTTGTCCATGACCATGCCCTGCTCGATCAACGTCGACGACATCTGGGCGGTGACCGCGAAGAAGATGAGCAGCGATGCCCAGACGGGGTACATCCGCAGCAGCGTCTTCAGCTCCTCAACCTGAGACACGGTGCAGAGCCTCCACCGGCTCATCCGCGCCGCCACGCCTTTCTCGTCCGACGATGGCAGTACAATAGCGGCCTTGTCAAAGAACCTAGAAAATCAAAAGTCCTCAGCCGAATTCAGAATGTTCAGGTGATACTTCTAAACCAAATTCAGAACGTTCAGGTGACACGACACGGTATTGCCAAATGCCAATATCTTCCATCATGTAGTACTTGCAGGTTGCTAACTGTCTTAGCACACAAAAGTTGACAGTTTTCTTATGTACAATTCGGGCAGCAACTTGATTTGCGTTTGGCAAATAATCTGAACTTCTGAAGGCTACATGTTTCTACATTAGGGTATGTTGATAGCCTTTTCTTGTTTACCATAGTAAGTAAAAGGTGTCTTAACTCACAGCAAGTGAACAATTTTGAGGTGCAAAATTCTACGACTAACTAGACATACTTGTGTACACTTGAGTACCTGAATTGACTGGTATGCTCAGTCTTGTAATTTGCTGCAGTGTATGAATGCATCTCGTGCAGGGCTGAGCTATCATCAGGCAACTTCAGCTGGTGATTCCTTACAGCTGCAACAACCACCTGGGACACTCTTGTCAGAGGACTTTCTCCCAGCTCCTTATACCTGTAAACCTTCCTACCGGTGACAAATACGGTGAGGCCAAATCCCATGCTGACCATCGGGATCGCGAACCCGACCCCCCACCCAATGTTGTCCTGAACCCAGACAAGCACGGTTGCCGACAGCAGGGAGCCGATGTTGATCGAGAAGTAGTACCAATTGAAGAAGGAGGCCTTTGTGACCCGCTCCACTGGATCAGCACTGTCAAACTGGTCAGCCCCAAGGGCCGTAGTGCAGGGCTTGATGCCTCCGGTCCCAAGGGCGACAAGATAGAGTCCTAGGTACACCGCAACACGATGAAGATCACCATTGTAGGAAGAAGGAAGGAGCAATGGAAGCGATGCCGATAATGTCATAATGAGCATCCCCTGACAGAACGGAATTATTCAGAATTGCCGGGAACACAAGGTGCATATTAGATGGATCAGTTAAATTTTTGCTTGTTGCACTTACGACGGTGTAAACTGAGAGGAAAATCACTACTGTCCAGTATCTTCCCCAATATGTGTCAGCCAGGAAGGCTCCCATAAGTGGTGTGAAGAAGCAACTGCCGATCCAAAAAGACACACTTCTCGCAGCATCGACGTTGCTTTCGTGAAGCACACTCGTGAGGTAGGTGACTAAGTTCTTTGCGACCCCGAAGAAACAGAGGCATTCGCTAAATTCAGCACCTAATGCATGTTCAATACTCGTCAATGCAGGTTAAATAAACAGGGAAAATGAAGACCATCAAGAACAATATAATTTTGTTGTATAGCGCTAAGTTTTGCGCACTACCTAAAATGAAGAAGCACGCTCTCCAATTCCCTGTACCTCGCTTCAGAGCAGGCTGTTTGTTAATATCAACTGTTCCATCACTTGTGTGTTGTGAACCTTCATCCTGAACAACAATACCGAAAGTAAATTTGATTACACAGATTTTAAATTTAAATATTGCATAGAATCGCTAAACAACAAGCGGCTCTTTCTTTTCACAAAAAGCTCCTTTGTTGGTTTCTTTTAGGTAAATTAAAGACGAAGATGGAGATGCAATATATTGTGATCTACATAGACATGAGGGGTCATGGTAGGGTAGTGAAATAGCACCTGTGGAGGCAGGTAATGAATCAGTGGCCTCTCCTCATCTCCGGCTTCCATGTGAGCCTCTGCTGTTCAGAAATATTGTTGGAAGGAACCAAAGGACGCTAAGCAACTTGCGGCAAAAGAATTCTCCAGCACTTGCTATATATGGTCCCTCTGCTGCTGCCGGACAATGATGAAAGAATAAAGATAAGAGGATAGGCAAATATTTTATATAGTCCTCAATGGCCCATACGTTTGTTCTAGCTGGATGTTTTCAGAAGTCTGTAGCACCGACTTTCCCCTTCTCTAATTGCACATTCATGTCCATTGAAATTGACACCACCCGGAAATTTATATACTTGAAGGCATAAGCTACTAATTTCTTGCAAGCAACAACCTTCAGTCGCTTAGGCGATGAAGGGATCATCATATAAATAACAAGCGAATAAGCTGACTTTTCCCCCCTGCTTTGTTTTCTTGACAGGGGAGCACAGTCTTGTTTCGTTTTCCTTGAACTGTAGAAAGCTGTTACATAAGACTTTCTTCTATTTATAAACTATTCGAGCATATATTTTCAACATCGTACAATCTTTCACTTGGACTTTTAGGTTCAGAACTCACTGATATAATCTTGCCTTTTCTTTTCAGTTACCGACTTGAGTGTACTATAACGATGACATGTAAAACCAAATTGAGCTTAAAGTATATTAAGTTTCCATTCCACGATTTTTTTTTCGAAAGATTTCATTTCCACAATTTAGCCAGAGGAAACGATCTTACTATTCGTGGGAACAACTAGCAATGTGTCATTCAGTTTCAATTAACAATTGTGTTGATACAAGTTCAGGTGTGAGCTTAACTTCCAAAAAAGAAAGTGTGGCTGTCCAAATCAACAGGAGTGGAGCTAAAAATACTGCATCGCAATACTCGTACTTGTAAAAATGTTCTGAGACAAAATATATAGATTTAGAACAAACTTCACAAGAATTGAACTCTGGAAGTGGAAGAGCAACAGAGGAACACACAGAGACAGAGAGACAGAGAGAGAGACCTGAGGAGGAGTGAGCTATGGAGGTAGCCGGGGTAGAGATGGTTTGGCACACCTCCGCCGGAGCAGGATCCGCAGCCGGAACAACCAAAGAGGCAGGTTTGGGGATCACATCGCTGCCGGACACTAAAAAATCACACACTTCCTACCTAACTTGGCCATATAAAGAAAAGAAGTTTTATCTCCACCTCGTGTTTTGTATCCATACAGAGGCTGATAGGGGCTCACAAGCTGCGCTACTAGCTAGCGTACAACATACAGCATATTTCTAAACTTCTTAATATTAACACGTGAAACAACCATTGAGGCCTGATGTTCTGGGTGTCTCACCAAGGTTGTGCAGCTAAAGGCTAGATTTCGGTTCTTCCAAACTATCTAGTATTAGGAATTATGAATAAATCTAGCCTCGTAGATCATCAAAATTCTAAATATAACCCTCTACCACGAAAATTCCAAATATAACCCCCCGGGGTGACCTGCTGCGCTCGGGGACCTGCTGCCGTCCCCGACGGGGACCGCCTCAAAAAATTTTAAAATTTTTTGTGGAGCCTCCCTGCACAGTTTTCTTATTTGTGTAATTTTTTCAAAATTTTATCCTTTCTGATTTTTTCACAAAAATTCATTTAAGTATACTGTTTGTATGAATTTTTTAATATAGAAAATGAGGTCAAAACATTATAATTTTTTTCCCGGGCTCCTTACATAGTGTACTTGATTGTGTAATTTTTACAGAATTTTATATGCTCTAAAATTATCTCGACAAATTAAGGGTTTAGGTCTCGAAAATTAGAACGTAAGGTTTCCGATATTAGGGTTTCATGATTTCATGTGATGAAATGTGGGAAGTTTAGTACCACATGACTACTCTAGATAAGAGACACTCCCTCCTCCGTACATCTATCGTTCCGTCGCTGCTGTCCCCCTTTACCCGCAGTATGATCCATATTGCCCGCAGTATGCAGGTATTATTGACATGTGGGGTCTGCACCTTGTGCAAAATCAGGAAAGGTGTGTTCGACCATTTGGAGGGTAATATAAAATAAAATAGGAAAATAGTTTTCAAATAATCTAAATATGGTCATAAAATACCTTATGGTTAGCGTGTTCAATCATTTAAGTTTGCACCGAAAAAGACAAATGTTTCTTCACAAATATAGATATAATGGTAAGGCATTTCAACTCTATTTTTCTAGGAGGACACAGCAAATAACCATACTAAAAATATTAAACAAATAAAGCTAGACTTTGCTAGGAATCTATCGTGATCATGAGCATGATAATGCCTTTGCTCTTGCACTAATAAAAACCCTTTGTTCTTGTAAACATAAAGCAAAACTTTGTTCTTACGATCATTGACATTAGTACAAAAGAGATGCACTGAAGTAAAAATATTTATAACTGTCAACAATTAACGATAATATAAAGCATGGTTACCTGGAGGCGAGTGATGCTGTAATACCCCAAAAGTAAATTGGCTTATTAGAAGAAGTTTCGGAAGAGGGAGCTAATCGGAAAAATTAGAATTTGTCTTTTCATCGGGGGGTTTGCTATGTTTTTTCGGCAACCTGGGCTCTGGGCCTCAGCCCAGGGTGGCCCATGAGGGGGTCGGCCAAAGGGGTGTCCTCCCCTAAACCCTAGCCACCCTCTCCTTTTCCCTTCTCCCACTTGTAGCCGCACCCTCTGCTTCTCCTCCTTGTTGCACCACCCCACCTCTCCCTTGCGCCACCATCTCCACCACAAGACCACCTCCCTTCCGTGCCTCCTTGCTGCATCCATTGGAGGAAGGAGGCGGCGCTTGTTGGAGGGCCGCCAAGAGGAGGAACGGAAGAAGGAAGAGAAGGGAAGAAGGAAGAAGGAAGGGAAGGGAAGGAGAGGAGGAGGAGCTCCTGCGCATAGAGGTGCCATTTTCTAGCGGATCATCAAGGGTAACTTCGATCCCGATAGATCGGTAGTATTTTCAATTCGCGTTAGGTCTTTGTCAGGTAGATCAGATTGGTTCAGTTTTGTTGTTCGTCGGTTTTGGGTAACCTGCATATGTTTTCTGATCTGACCACCTCTTATAAAGTTGTATCCCTCGTCCTTATATTTCTTTTGGCACCGAGATCACCTGATTTGGACTTACAGTTTAGGAGTTATGGTAGTTTTACCGCGATCGCCATTAGAGTGACGAGAATTGGAAGATTGTTGAGAGGCCATTATGAATTATTGAGAGGTCGAATCAGAAAGTTCACCCAAAATGAATGTTGTAGAGAATTCAGTAAGCTTTCCAATTATGCTTTAAGTTTCAATGGGCATTGGTTTCATGTCGTTTCGAGTTCCATATAATTAATTATGATTTTTTCGGTACTGTTGTCCGGTAGTATGGGAGGAGACTGAATAGTGTAATGCTAGTCTTAACTCCGTTGATTGCGTTGAATAGCCGAAGGGTTATTGTAGGCCTCCTGTAGCTATGTCGTATCCTGTTATCCTTATTCTGAATATATGTTTGTGTAGGCGGTGAGTGGAGGTGTACGTTCGTTGCCTCCTAACACGTCCAGCGCGGAAGGCAAGTACCAAGTGTTATCATATTATTGTTGATGATTGGGCGTGATGAATTGTTAATATTGCTATTCCTGTTCATTTTCAATGTCGTATACATTCATTCTTGTGTGATAATCTATGTGGAAGAAGTTAGTGGAATTCATTTCAAATGATTCATTCCATTCATGCATTGCTTTTGTTTTAACCACGGGAGTGGAATTTCAAAGACCCATCAACTCCAGCATGGGCACGTAAGACCCACCATTCCAATGTGGGCAACTTCGGACACCCGTATGAAACATTTTTCATACGGTATTTGGGTCCCCGGACTTGGTTAAGTACGGACTTTGGTGAACACCGACGGGTGTATCACTCGCTATACCGGTATAAGCAGTTGAGTAGTCCATTCCTTTCAATGCATCCATTCATTCCATTCATACATATCTGTGTTCAGAGATAAGTTCACAGTTCGTATGGACTCTGAATTGTTCATAATCTTATGTTCAATTGTTTACAGTACTTGCTGAGTTTCGACTCATCCTTGTTTTCTTTATTTATTTTAGGTGATCGTCGATGGTTAATCTGTTGGGAGGGAGTACCAGCACATTTCACACAGTTCACTATAATTTACTTTCATTACTAATGTCGAGTATGATCTTCATTTGTTAACCGAGGAACTATAATAAATAGATTTACTACCACATGATATTTTTCTCTCCGTGATATGTTTCCTGGTTATATGATACTAGAGGTTCGTTTTGTATATTCTTTGATTATGTTCTGATGAATTCAGTCGTTATTCCTGCCATGCTTCTATCAAAGTTGGTCTCTATATGTACTTAGAGGAATTCGGTTTAAATTCTTCCGCAAATTCGGTTGTATGTTGGTTCTTTAGGTAGCATTTTGGCTTTCGAATAGCCAGGGTGTTACAGATGCGATCCATTTTTAGCATGATATCTTCCAATGAGCAGTCTTCTTTGCCACCTTGATAATGAGAAAAGAGGTGGAAAGCATGCAGCAAGTCATATGACCTAGGATATGTTGAGAATGGCTCACACCTGCAACATGAATGGCTTTAGCTTCGTCATAAGCAAGGGAAATGGAAGTTTATTTTTTCAGAAGAAATACTAACCAGTCATGGTAAGAACCGATAACCACGATCGTAGATAACAGGCAATGTGTTGCTAATTGTATGGGGTACTATATTCATAGTCCAGACATGATCATTGCTTAGTGCCACAACAAAACCACCATAATTAGCATTCGTATCCATGACATTTCGGATGCTAATATTTTCAACACCAAGAAATGACCAATACATGCGAACCTGGTCTCACCAGAACCAAGGCAAGTCAATACTTTGATCATTTTGAGCCCACATTTTATGCAAACTATGTTTATTTAAAATATCAAAGTTGCATGCTTTAATTCTGTAATCAAATGTATGTTAAAGCTTAAGGTAGTTAAACACCCATTTGATGATTAATTAAGTATTATCCATCCTTTGATAAATTGAACCCCTCATTCCATGTCACCCTAGTAATTATATGGTAAATACTAGTATATGTTGTACTTAAGCGATATGCTAGTCTTGCTTAAGTACCGGGATAATAAATGTTCCGCTCATCATCTTTAAATCATGAAAATGGTTTTGGGCAGTCATTGGATGTAAATGACTGGTGTGTTGTGTTAATTGGTTTCCCTCCTCAAAACCCTAATAACTTGTTTATTCTTATGCAGGCGGATGGTATGATGAATGGGATGTTGATGGGTGCTAATGTAGCCCAGGGAACGTGGTTAACATTGGAATGAACCGCCCAGATAACCTTAAGGACTTAATCTTGTCATGACCTCCTGTGTAAAACCAGTACAACTGCAAGTCTACAAAGTGCAACTTGGCTTAGTAAAATTATTGAACCCTGAAAGTCATCCCACAACTGGTGTTTAGAAGTGTGCAAGCAGCAGGACGTATGGTGTCTTGAGAGGGACACCGGGGAGGGTGAAGTTGCCCGCTGCGCTAGTCGTTGTGGCCGGGGCCATCTGGGTTAGTCGTTGGGGTAAACATCTCGCACAACTTATGCAATTGGCCATAGGGTGAGATGACGAAAGGGCAAGGTAGTTTGAAGCGTTCTTGTGACGATCGCTCAACTACATGACTAAGGAATCGTGTGGAGTAGCGAGTATGATTATCTCTTGTGGGTACAGTGTACAACCTCTGCAGAGTCTAAACTATTTAAACAGCCGCGCCTACGGTCAAAGGCGGACATGAGAACTTAACCTGAGTTAGTTCTATTTCAAAAACCTTTGTGGGTGGTATGAAAATGTGGTGGGCTCATCTAGCCCTTATTTTGAATTTTTCCGAGGTAGCCTTACCCAGTCCTGATAGTCGGTGGATGTAGCCGTTATCAAAATTAAGCATGAGGTGGAGGTAACCTCTACTGTTATTTAATAATTGCACTTACTCTCTTTAATAAAAATGCAATTTGTTCAAAATACTAAGTCATATGACTTTGTAATTATGATAATTGAAAATATTGCTTTAGCAAATAAAAGAACCTGAGTCATCCTTGTTAAGCCTTGCATGTATACTATTGCTTTCTGTGTGTTGGATCGCGAGCACGGTAGTAGTGCTCACTCTCGCTTTCCCCCCAAACCCTCAGAAGCAGGAAATATTGGAGATTACGACTACTACGAGAAACCAGATGTCAGAAGACCCAGGAGTTCTTGAAGCATAGTTTAGTCCTTAGTTGTTCTAGTCTCGCCCCAGTCTAGCTGACTCCGCTGATACCTAGGTGCATCCTATATTATCTGAGTTTTCAGGTAATATCGGATGTACACAGGTTTCCCCAGTCGCTTGCCTATGGAGAGATATGCCCTCACCCCTTTTTGCTTCCGTTGTCGCTTCCGCTAATTTTGTGATGTAATCATTTGACCTGTTCGGTCTTTATTGTAAAACTTGACCCGATGCGGTCTATGTAAACTCTGATGTGTTAAATTAATGAATGGTATGGTTTTACGTCATGTATGAAATGATTCAGTGATGTATCTGTGAGTACTATCTACTGATCCAGGGAATAGCACAGTGCTTTCACAGAGAATTCAGGATTAGAAAATCCGGGTCCGACAATTATATAAACAGAAATTTCACTCTTAAGCTCTAGGAATGCCAAATAACACTACCCAACAAGAATGACTAACAATTAGGTAAGAGAGGAAATGTTAATCCAGTATAGAATCTTTTTTTCCATGAAAAAGACATAATATTTTAGTACTGCAACTTTAGGCCGAAACGCCTTTTAAGGACCACAACATTTTAAAGGAACCAAAATCACCCCTAAACCACGGGGCTTGGTCACTGACAAATAGGTGTAGACCCCACATGTCAATAATACCTGCATACTACGGGCAATATGGATCATACTGCGGGTAAAGGGGGACAGCAGCGACGGGACGATAGATGTGCGGAGGAGGGAGTGTCTCTTATCTAGAGTAGTCATATGGTACTAAACTTCCCACATTTCATCACATGAAATCATGAAACCCTAATATCGGAAACCTTACGTCCTAATTTTCGAGACCTAAACCCTTAATTTGTCGAGATAATTTTAGAGCATATAAAATTCTGTAAAAATTACAAAATCAAGTACACTATGTAAGGAGACCGGGAAAAAAAATTTATAATGTTTTGACCTCATTTTCTATATTAAAAAATTCATACAAACAGTATACTTAAATGCATTTTTGTGAAAAAATCAGAAAGGATAAAATTTTGAAAACATTACACAAATAAGAAAACCGTGCAGGGAGGCTCCACAAAACATTTTAAAATTTTTTGAGCTCATTTGCTATATTTAAAAATTCCTCCAAAAAAAATTATTTAATAATTTTTTTTTAAAAAAAGCTGCTGCTGCGTGGGACCATGACAGTTCCTCTTCGGTCCCCGACGGCAGCACCTTCTTCTTCTGTCGTCAGGGCGGTAGCAGTGACTCTTCATGTCCCCGTGCGCAGCAGTCACCCCGAACTATATTTGGAATTTTCGTGGTAGGGGGGCTATATTTGGAATTTTGATGATCTACGGGGCTAGATTTGTCCAGAGCCCTAGTATTAGCTCTGTTTTTGGCTCTTACGGTCCAAGAGAAAAATTTATTAGGTGGGTTATTTGTCTCATATCACAATTGGATATACGGAGTTACATGTATCAATCAGTTTACCTAAAAACTTAAAGCTGATAAGTAAAGATGGACAATTCGTTTATACTTCAACACTCCCTCTCACGTGTGTGCTTCTCGGGTTTAAGACCTCTTACCTCTTACCTCTCATACTATATTGAGTTGAATGTACCAACCAATTCACTCAAAGGTTTAAACTGATAATAAAAAATAGGCAATTCACTTGTACTCCAAATAGGATATTGACATACTTCTATGATCCATTTCGCTCATGTATGGTCAATGCTCATGGACAGGGGCGTAGCCAACTTTTGGCTGGGCCTCGGGCCAGCCCAGCCAAACATTGGAACAGGCCTGCTATCCTATGGTCCAAATGCACTATTGTCTTTATGTTTTTTTGCTGAGTCTCAGGCCTTTGCCCGTGCTGCCCTTGACTCATACATGCTCATGGAAGTTTTTGCTTGTCTGGCTGCAACAAGAGTTTTTTTTAATTAAAAAAAAATCAACAGTATTTACAGCATAATTGAGGAGAATACGACTAACTCTGCTACTCCGATAACCCTGTCAAAAATTGAGGAGAATACGACTAACTCTGCTACTCCGATAACCCTGTCGAAAGATCACGACTGATGATCCAATTAGAAGGCGGGAATTCCACGTAAATCTGACAAGAAACGAATTTCTAAGACGAAATCGCCGTCGTTTTTGTCATTATTCCTGCACTGCACGGCATGGATTAATGGATGATCGGGGCTGCCTACTACACATGACTCGATCAGAGTTAGGTTCGCTCCACACTTCAATCTGGAGCTTAAACAAAAAACACACACACACACACACACACACACATATATATATATATATATATATAATCATGTGTATCACATGTGTAACCATGAGTAAATAAGATTTAGTGTGCAGTTAGAACTTCATCACTAGATCTCGCGACCTCGTGTGGTCGGATCCAGATCCTCTGCAATGCTGCAGAGGTAAATAGTATTTTGTGAGTATACAAATAGTGCTCTGTAGTGCCACTGTAGCAATAACGAAATATCTTCTACATTGAAAACACTGTAAGTATTAATTTTGACCTTTAATTTTTGATCAAACGATAGAGATTACTCCCAATGCTATACACTATTGATCCTCTACATTAAATCCCAATCCCAGACGGTAACCAGCATGTCGTAATCGATCAGATAGGATGTAAGTACGGGACGACGATTCATAACATGATGAATTTCACCACTCGCATGCGCTGTTTCACCGACCAAACGAACAAAATCCTCGGTTTTTTTTTCTTTGGGTTTCTCCCCTCTGAGTTTTTTTTTAAAAAAAAGAAATCACTCTTTCCTTTCCTTTTCTTTTTTTGTCATTTCTGTGTTAGGGCTAGCAAGTAGAGTCCGGAGCCATTTTTCGGTCTAGAACGATCTTTAGAGTGTTATATTACCGACCAATATAATTTCGCGTGAAGGGAATCTTTACATGAGTATTTCAACATTTTCCCCGGATTAAATGAATTAACGACATGCGTTGGAAAAGAAGACTCCAAATGGATGGATGGTGATGGGTGAAGAGAAGACTCCAAATGGATGGATGATGATGGGTACTAGATAAACAGAGATAAAAGCAGACATAAAATTTTACATACAAAATATACAGGAAAAGAATCATGGGCGTCAACCAGCGATGATCACTATATGAGGAGTGTTTACAAAACACAGGGGATTACAATGAGGTGTCAACTCTTCCCGTGCGGCTTACAAAAGGTATATAAAGTGGTAAAAGGATTTGAAGTCCAAGTAAGAAACTAATCCGCTAATATGGTATGTTTCGATTGGTCCATATTAGAAATTTGGATCACATATCTCAACAATCTCCATCTTGAGACGAATTTCTCTTGTAGCAAGATGAAGAATAATCAATCACCAAATAACTCCACAATAAGATAAAAATTACCGTGCGTCAACTAGTCTCTATGACTAAACTGTAACACCAACTAAGCTTGAGCAAAGCTCAAACTTAATGTGAGGCAGCTTTGTCATCATATCAATTTGGATTATTATGAGTACTTATCTTGCACACCTTGACATCACTTTGAGCAATAACACCTCGAATAAAGTGATATCTCACATCAATGTGCTTTATTCTCTCATGGAACATATGATCCTTTGTAAGGCATATAGCACTCTAACTATCACAAAATATAGTAGTGCAAGAATTATGTCCACAAAGCTCAGTGTACAAACTTCTCAACCAAATAACTTCTTTACAATCTTCAGAAATAGCCATATATTCTGCTTCAGTGGTAGATAAGGTTAAAGTAGCTTACAAACTTGCCTTCCAACTAACAGCACAACCACCAATGGTGAAAATATAACCTGTCAGAGACATCCTCTTGTCCAATTCACTAGCATAATCAGAGTCAACATAACCAACAAGTTCATCTCTAGAATTTCTAAACTGCTAACAAGCATTAGAAGTGCCAAGCAAATATTTGAAAATCCACTGAACTGCTTTCCAATGCTCTTTTTCAGGATTAGTCATGTTTCTACTAACAACACTCAGTGCATGAGATAAATCAGGTTAAGAACAAACCATGGCATACATAAGAAAACCAACTGTAGTGGAATATGACACTCTAGACATGTACTCAATATCATAATCTGACTCGGGACATAAGGCTGAAGATAATCTGAAATGCGAAGCTAATAGAGTACTAACTAGTTTTGCATCATGCATATTAAAACGACGAAGGACCTTCTCAATATAACCTTATTGACTAATGTATAATTTGCCAGATTATCTCTCTCTCTATTAATCTCCATGCCAAGAATTTTCTTTGCTGCACCTAGGCCCTTCATCTCAAATTCATTACTCAATTGTGCTTTCAGTTTTGTTATTTCTCACTTATCTTTTGCAGCAATCAACATATCATCAACATAGAGAAGAAAATAAATAGCTAAACCATTAACAGTCTTTAAATAAACACAACTATCATAATCAGACAACTTAAAGTCATGAGAGAGCATAAAGGAGTCAAATCTCTTGTACCATTGCCTAGGACATAGCTTCAAACTATAAATAGATTTCTTTAATCTACAAACAAGGTGTTATTTTTCAAGAATAAAAAACCTTCAGGTTGGCCCATATAAATGTCTTCTTCTAACTCTTTATGTAATAATGCAGTTTTAACATCTAATTGCTCAAGTTCATAATCATGCATAGCAATAATACTGAATAAAGTGCGAATAGAACTATACTTCATAACTGGGAAAAGACATCATTAAAATCAATACCTGGAATCTAACTATAACTTTTAGCAACCAACCTTACTTTATACCTTGCTATTTCAGTAGGAAAAATACCTTCCTTTCTTTTGAAAATCAACTTTCAATGAACAAGCTTCTTCTCTTTTGGTAATTTCATTAATTGTCAAGTGTCATTCTTATCAAGTGACTCCATCTCATCATGCATAGCAGTTATCTACTTATTAAAATCAGTTGAGTTAATAGCCTCAGAGTATGATCAAGGTTCTGTATTACCTTCAATTTATTCTGCCACTCTCAAAGCATAAGCAACAATATTAGCTTCTTCATTCAACTTCTTGGGTGGATTAATCTCCCTCCTAGGTATGTCAACTGCAATGAACCGTTGTGGTGGTTGCTCAACAATAGGAGGATTATCAACAATAGGTGCATCATAAACAATAATATTTTCCTTATTTGTTGCGTTATCCGAACTAACAAAATGATCCACCTGAACACTTGAATTATGCTTACTCTTAACAGGAATATTAGTAGGCAGTTTATCATGAAGCATAGTAGATTCATTAAAGATAATATTTTTGCTAATCACAACCTTATTTGTTTCAGGATTCCACAACTTTTATCCTTTAACACTAGATTTATAGCTAAGAAAGATGCACTTAACAGCTCCAGGCTTTAATTTTTTATTATCAACATGAGCATAAGCAGTACAATAAAAAACTTTCAATTCTGAATAATTTGCTAGGGAACCAGACCATACCTCAATTGGAGTCATCTTTTCAATTGCAATAGAAGGTGACCGATTAATAAGGTTGCAAGCAGTGGAAGTACCTTCAGCCTAAAAACACCTATGCAAACCTACATTAGACAACATGCAATGGGTCTTGAAAATGATGGTCTTATTTATACGCTCAGCTACACTATTTTGTTGAGGAGTATGAGGAATGGTGTAAGGCCTGACAATGCATTCAGTCTTGCAATATGATTCAAATTCATTAGAACATAATTCCATCGTATTATCAGTGTGAAGTTTCTTTGCCTTCTTTTCATTTTGCTTTTCAACCATAGTTTTCCACTTTTAAATGCTGAAAATGCTTCCGACTTATACTTCAAGAAATAAGGACACACTCTTCTAGAGTAATAATCAATAATTGTTAACATATAACGAGCATCTCCTAGCGATGTCTTGCGAGATGACCCCCATAAATCAAAATGCACATAATCCAAAATACCTTCTGTTGTATGAACTGAAGTATTAAACCTCATCCGCTTGTATTTGCCAAACACACAATGCTCACAAAATTTAAGCGTACCGATGCTATATCTATCAAGAAGTCCTCTATTTCTCAATTCCGCCAAACCAATTTCATTCATATACCCAAGGTGCATATGCCAAAGATTTGTAGCATCAGAATCAGATAATGAACTTGAAATTACAGCAACATTACCTGATATTGTAGTACCTCGTAGATGGTACAGATCGACAGATTTAATATCACCTTTAATCATAACAAGAGAGCGTTTTGATACATTCAAAACTTTACCTTCACCATAATACTTGTACCCTTTAGCATTAAGAGAATAAGAAAACTTAGGAAATATGTGTATATATCAGGATGATTATCTTTATAGGTAAAGTGTACAAACTCTACAGAATAAGAAAACTATCTAGATACCTGTGCTCACGGTCAAGAGTGGTGCCGAGAAATCACTTGAACTAGGTTTCATTTTATAAAACTATTTGTGTGTGGATGTGAAATGAAAAGTTATGGCGGGACCCTAGGGATTTGAGAAGGTCTTGCCGGGAACCAGTGGTAATTACGGGTTAGCTCGAGCGTTGGGTGGATGGAGCCACTCAATTGTATAGGAGATGGGATCTCAACTAGTACTCTACAACAAAAATTCAGTTTATAAAACATGTTGTTAAAAATGCTAAATCTCATGATTTGCTATTACATAATCTAATTTAATAAGTGGCTTTGCGTAAAATAAAAGAACCAAGAGCTTTCCCTTTGATTAGCCCTGCATGTATGATAATTGTATTGTGTGTTGGCTCGCGAGTACAGTTATGTACTCATGCTAACTATTTACATTTTTTAGTTAGTACGCACAAAAGAAGACTACATAGACAATTATGAGTATTGATCAAGACTGGAGATTAAGAAGGTCAAGAACTAGATCGCGAGCCCACAGTCGATTGTCGATGAGTATATCATGAGAGTTCCACATGTTATACTTTGATTCTCCTTCCGCTTCTGTTTTTTGAAAATATTTGACATATCCGACCATTCTGCAACCAAAAAGCCGAAAGATATATTTACACTTTGGTTAAAATTATACAATAACTCTGTATATTTTTAAACTAATAATGTAACTGTGTGTTATGTACTGATTCAAGTAACAGCACAAATTAAAAGAGTAGATCCAAGTTCCAAATTTGGAGGTCAACAATATGTCAAAGCTAATCCGAGGGCGCTGTTGCCGTCTTCATCCTTGGCTCCGTGCTGCACGGGCGGCGGGTCTCAACCACCGCGCCGGAGAGTAGCCGCCGCAGTCGCCACCATGCAGTCGCCGCCTCCGGGGTCACAACCTCTGTAGATGCCGATGCCGTGCGCTGTGTCCGAGCCTCTCGTCGGCCGCTATTTTCCCTCTCTCTGAAATGCACGCAACCTGTTCGGCGATTTGCCTACGCACGGATTGGAGTTTCAGTTTCAGACGGGCGGTGAAACTGCAGGTGACGGCGCTCAGGTAACCGCCGAACTCGTATATGCTCAGAGGGTTGATTTTGCAACTGTGATTTTTTATTTATTTTGCAAACCGTAAAAAAATTACAATGAATATATTTGGACAAATCAGCTTTGCATAAAATACCTCTAGGTTCTTGCCAGGGAATAGTTAATGAATCAACTAATGTATGTACGAAGCACCTTTGCTGTTAGCTTGTAGGGGGGAAAAACTAGCATGTGTTCTGCTTCAGTCGATCGAATCACTTTCACACGAGTTATGGAAAAGAATTAAGGACCTTAATTCGTGTTCTAACTAACCATGTTTGAAGATCATGTCTAGTATTGTTTACTCTGAGGTTTACATAAGGATTGACAGCTTAAGCTTATTCAGTGGTAGAAGGTATGCGCAATTTAGAATCAGCTGTGCAACTCATGTTAGGCCCATACGCATAAAAGTATTATATTGGCGAGGAGACTACCATTAGCTTAGACCAAACAGCTCCTACCCAGTCTCCACTCTCCTCTGTGACAATACATTTTGGGTCAAGAAGTTGTCTTCCCTCTGTACCTCATGGAGCAGTGCACAAACTGCGCCAAATTCAATAGGCTAAGAGTGGCCATCATCCAGAAGAAATAATCCAAATGCCCTTCATTCAGGTTGTCCGGGATCCACCCGGGCGCCCCACCGCGCCTTGTGGCCACCGCGACAACGCCAAACACAAAGGTGTTGAAGTAAGCTCCAGACGCGATTGCGAGCTGCCCGAGCGCTGCGCACAGGCTCTTCATGGCATCTGGGGACTGGTCGTAAAAGAACTCTGTCATGCCGATTCCGGCAAAAACCTCAGCCGCGCCATGCACAAAGTACGATGGCCCCTGCCACAGGATGCTAATCGGCACGGGCACATTCTGGTCTGTCAGACCACTGGCTTTCGCGATCGCTAACCTCTTCATCTCCAGCAATGCTGAATACACCATGGTGAGCATTGATAATGCAAGGCCAATTCCAAGGCGCTGTGTCCGTGAGAAGCCCTTGTCCATGCCAGTGAAACGCCGCGCGAGTGGCACTAATACAGTTTCGTAGACGGGGACCCAGATGAGGACGCTGAACACGCCAAAGATGGAGAGAGATGCAGGTGGAATGGCAAATGGGCCAACATGGTTGTCCATGACCATCCCCTGCTCGACAAACGTCGAGGATATTTGCCCGGAGACTGCATAGAAGATAATGAATGATGCCCAGATGGGGGACATCCGCAGCAGCAGTTTCAGCTCCTCAACTTGCGTCACTGTGCAGAGCCTCCATGAGCTCGTCGGCGCCATGCGTTCCTTGTACGTTGGGGACAGTACAATGGCAGCCTTGTCAAGGAACCTGAAGAACAGAGTTATAAGACCTAACTTGTGTGTCAACTCTACATTTTTCAGCTGACGCTTTTCTTATAGAGTTATTTTTAATAAATGGTTCTTTAGCAAATTTCCCATTCATCATTGTACTTGCAATATGTTATAGCTCAGAACAAGTCAATTATTTTTGATATCAAAGTTGCTATAGCTGGCTAGTGAATTATTTTCAGATGTCAAATTTAGACTATAACTTTACTTGTATTTTTTGCAATAATCCAATTACCTGAATTGATCGGTATGCTGAATCTTGTGATTTGATTCAGTTCCTGAAGGTGAACCGGTCAGCTCATATAGAAGTGAGTCATCATCCGGAAATTTCAGCTGCCACTTCCTGACAGCCGCAACTACTACCTGGCAGAGACTCGTGAGTGGGCTTACTCCCAGTTCCCTATACCTGTATACCCTCGAGCCGGCAATGAATACTGCAAGACTGAAGACCATGAGCACCGTTGGGATTGCGAAGCTGATCCCCCACCCAACATTGTCCTGCAGCCAAACAAGCACTGTGCCTGACAGCAGGGAGCTGGTGCTGATCATGAAGTAGTACCAGTTGAAGAAGGAGCCCTTCTTCACTAGCTCCTGCGGGTCAGCGCTATCAAACTGGTCAGCCCCAAAGGTTGACGTGCAGGGCTTGACACCACCACTTCCAAGGGCAGCAAGATAGAGTCCTAGGTGGACCACAGCAGGATGAACCTCACCAAGGTAGGAAGATGTTGAGAACACTGGGAGTGACGCTGAAACAGTGAGAACAAGCATCCCCTGACAAAATGGAAGTGTTCAGAGTTGCAGGTAACACACGATGCAGATCAGATTGGTTAGCTGTTTGTACTTACAACAATGTAAACTGGGAGGAAAACAACAACTGTCCAGTATCTTCCCCAATAAGTGTCTGCCAAGAAGGCGCCAATAAGTGGTGTGAGGAAGCAAGTGCCGGCCCAGGCAGAGGCATTTCTCGCGGCAGTTACTTTGCTCTCGTGGAGCACAGTGGTGAGATAGGTCACTAAATTCTTTGCGATTGCAAAGAAGGCCGTGCATTCACAGAATTCAACACCTAGTACGTGTTCAAGTGGTTAACAAACATGTGGGACAAGGAGAGAAACGGGAGCAGTTTGGTAGTGATGTTGGTTTGTTGCATGAATTGCTCTCAGGTACCTAAAATCATGAAGCACGCCCTCCAATTCCCTGTGTTGTGCTTCAGAGCTGGCTTGTTGTTGATATCAACTGATCCATCACTTGTATATTCTGAACCTACATCCTGCATCGCAGTACCAAGAGATCCAGTTTTGCAAATTGAAACTGTAAATCTTTGCAGAGAAATTGGCACCTTTTATTTTTGTTTGTTATTATGTGAAATCACACTTGTACAAACATTTAACATACACCGTTGAGAATAGCCAAATATCTTCCATAAAAAACACAGCTCTATGCGTGAATGAAATTACTCATGAAATTGTATAGAACCAAATATTACAGTTTTGTCTGAATGCATCTGGCGAGTTCAAAGTGTTTATCAGTGGGTGCTATGAAATTAACTCAGACACAGACCGTATGCATCTTTGTCCTCCTTTTCTCCTTCTCATATGAGTGTGTGACTATGAGGCAAACATTAAAAAAAAACTTCGTCAGAGAAGAGAAGAGAACAGGACCTGAGGAGATTGGGGATGAAGCAGGGGCCTCTCCTCATCTTCTGCCTCCATGGAGCCTCTTGTGTTTAGTAATTCCGTCAGATAGAGCAAAAGGAGGCTCAACAGTTTGCAAAGCACCTAGCTAGCTAGCCTAAAGTTGGCTCCTTATGCTCCTCTGCATTTGTTCTGAGAATGAAAAAAGATGGAACAGATAATGAGAGATTAAGCACTCAGTGCTAGGTAGCAGCACCCTGCCTTCCTGTTTTATACTAATAAAAATAGTGTGTATATTTTGAAATAGACAATTTTCTAATTTGATTTTGAAGCTCAGCAGTCGCTTTTATATAAAGCTATGCGCTTCCTTTTTCTCAATTGAGAATATGAAGTCCTGAACCTATAGAAAACATAGGGTAATTCTCAAAACAAAGTTAAACCAAAAAAACACAGACAGACAGAGAGTTTAACTCCAACAAAATAGAGTTCACTGGTTAAAAAGAAAACAAGACAAACTGCAGAAGAGTTGCTCCTGACGTCCTCTGAACTGAAGGTTCCAATTTCCAAGAGAGAGAGAGAGAGAGAGAGAGAGGAGAGAGAGTACTGAGCAATGGAGTGGCTAGGACAAGGACTAGGAAGCTCTCATGGAGGACTGCATTTGCATTTGAAGGGTTGTACTCCCACAGGAGAAGAAACTAGACAGTTGACAGTACCCCTCGCTACTCTCGTCTCAGAGTGATGTGGTCCGAAGGCCACAACGTTGACATGAGTGACGCTGAAACCATCGACTTTACTCGACCATGGAGGAGTAGTACGGTCTCTGCGTGCCAACAAGAGCATTAAAGAGCAGTGCACTGCGAAAACGAAGAGCAGATACCGCTGTTGCTGCTGCACAGCAGCCGCGCACTGGGGAGCAGTAGAACCATCCCTGTGTGTGATGTAGTCAGGGGGCCGACACCGGTGGGATGTCGGGGCATCTGAGTGCCGACACTGGTGGGATGTAGTGAGGTATAAATGTCAGATATTGGGCTATTCTACTAAAAATGAAATTTGAGTGGAGCTGTCTAGGTCCCGACTCAGTCATCTTTATGTCCGCCCTGTGTGTAGCACTACTTTGTTTTATAAATAAATTTTACTTTAGATTATGTAATTTTACTATAGTTCACTTTGCACTATCCTTAGCATTTTTTTTTTACTTTGTATCACCACTTCCACCACCTCTTCTTACTTTTTGTTTCATTTTACATAACTTTTTCTTACTTTTTGTTTCACTTTCGAACCAAGTGAACGTCCTGTCAGCGAGAGGAAAATATGAGAAATGTGTAGGAAGTTTGTCGTGAGGCATGACCACACGAGGTGGCGACAACCGAAAAGTTGATAGAGAGAGAGAGCGTTTTGCCATCGCCATTGTTGCTATGGCGTCGCCGATGGTACTCTCGCTATTCTTCTCTGCTTCCGATCAATTTTCTAGCTTAATTTACCTCCTCTCTCCCCATCCGGTGCCTCGCCACCGCCTCCCGCGCCGCCATTTTCCGTTGGCGAGCACCAAAGAAGGTGATCAAATTCTTACCATGATGTAAAGCGCAACACATGGTAAGAAGAGGTGGTGTAAAATAATTTTTTTTACTAATGATGATGCTAAATGAAATTATGGTAAAATTACATGGTCTAAAGTGAAAATTACTCTCGTTTTATTAAGCAGGTCACTTCAAGCCGGCTTCAAGTGGTACGACCCGTTTTAATCACATGTACAAGAAATGCACATGGATCCTCCACAGTACAGGCTGCAGTAAAATACAACAGTTCCTCTGATCAAGCATTTATTATTTTAAGTTTGAGTAAATTCCACATATGCTGTGAAACAAGAAAGAAAACTATCCACTTAATTTTCATTTCGGTATAAACGGGTTCAGAAACTTTTATTGGTTGGACAAGAAGGCTCCGGATCAAGCACAATCTTTAAGCAGGTTTTGCTTTCTACTTGCTCATACTTAATGCCTATTCATGGTTTAATTCTGGTAGTTTTTAGCTTGTTCTTTCGTACCTCTAATCATATGATGAACACAACATATATTTTGTTATGTAATGCTTCATTTGATATATATAATAAAGAGGACCCACTACTGTTTTCGTTGGGACAAAACAATTTCGCTAAACAAACTTATTTCCCAGTGCCATCATGCACTATTCTTGCACTCAAATTTGAGATTTTTAGGCAACCAAGCACATAGCAGTTTATTGTAATGGATTTATATTGTTTTATTCCTGCAGTGTGCTACCCATTATTGTTTGAATTTCTGAAAAATTACTGATTCAATAGGGGGAACCAAAGGTTGCGCTGCTATCCAAGCAACATATAAAAGGAAAAATGAGTTGCATTTTCTTCCAGATGTTGCCAGTTATTTTCTGGATAGGGTAAGATTGACGTTGTAAACTTCAGAGCCCATAACAAGTGACTGGTGCTTCTTTTCTCATTTCTTAACTTCTTGGTACTGTTTGTGTTAATTGTGACTCTGCAGTTCAGGTTCATGATTTACCTAGTGGTGAATAAGTTGCTATGTATAACATCTGGTTCCAACAAATATCCGTCAGTAGGAGCTGGTACATATGGTTCTAACGTATGTCCTTGAAGAGCAATAGTCGGAGAGGGTGAGAGATGAGGAGAGAGAAAGAGGAGGAAATGGGTTGTGTACGTGGCCATCGTTATTGACGAGTGGGCTCTACAAGTCAGATTTCTTCTGGTACATTCCGTGACAGGTTGACAGATGTGGGGTATATTGAAAACATCTCATAAATAAATCTAGGCATAGTTTCATTGAAATCTAAACTGAAATGTGTAGTTTTACTATAGTTTTGATAAAATAAATATGTGCATGCTTATGGCCCATCCCTGGGGCCGGGCTGTAGTAGGGTTGGGCACAATGACGTCATGCTTAAGATAGTGGTTTATATAATTTTTTTTAAAATAATATTATTTAAAAAAATTGTAAAAATAAATAGTTGACCCAAAAAATAACAAAAATAGGTTCCTATCACCGATTGAACTAGCGACAGGCTCGTGGCGACAGGTACCCTTTCTCCCTGTCGTCAATCCAACTTCCTATCACCAGTTGAACTGGAGACAGGAAGTTGAACAATAACCTGTTGCCAGTTCAACTCGCGACAGCAACCTGCCACCAGTTGAACTGGCGACAACAATCTAGCTATAAAAACCCAAAAAATTCACTCCAAACCTCATTTTAATTCTGTAAAAAACAGAAAGAGAGGAGGAGTGGGAGAGAAGAAAGTTAGCAAAGCTCTGCCAGTTCGTCGCGGAGGAGAGATAGACGGAGCATCGGTTCTGATCGGCCATTTTGCAGGAACATTTTTTTGGAACTGTGTTCATTATGTCAAAATATTTTCGGTTAGCAAACAAAAATAGCGATATAGAATTTAGTAGATTAGATAAATGTAGTAAAATTATGTAGTATATCATTTGAGCTGTGTACGAGGTAGGTAGAGCGTAATCTAAATAATACTAGTTTTATTTAGCCCCTCATTTGTGCTCGGTAATTATATTGTTAATACCAGAAATTAATTTTTAACTAAAAAAATAGCATAACACGTTTTAAAAATGAAAGGAAAATCCGTAGCATCTAATTAGGGTACGTAGAGCCTAATTGAAATAATCACAGCTTTATTTAGCTCTCTATTTGTGCGCGATAATTATATTATTAATGTCAAAAATTAATTTATAACTAGGAAAATAACATGACATATTTTAAAATTGTAAAGAAAATCCCCCCATGTGGACTGCCTCGAGTCAGGCGGTGTCACCTTTGTCCTAAGGATTTCTTGTCGGATATTTTTTGAAGATGTGCCCACACTCCCTGCAAATAGAACACTTCTTCGTACGACGTCCAGCTTCTGTTTTGTCCATATCGTTCCTGATGCGCAATACCTGTCGCCGATCGACCTTTCCCTTTAGCCTTTCAATGTCCACGGCCCAGATTACTTGCTCCCAGGTAGGATGGCCAATTAAATGGCTAACCACGGCGTAACCATACATCTCTGCACTCCATGTTTGCATCACCCCCTCCTTGTTGAAGTAATCCGAGAGGTACTGCCTATGATACTGCGCCATAGTGGAATATGCGGCCATGACATAGGAGCATGACCTATGCAGAAGAAGGGTCTTGTTGCAAGTACATACACAATTAGCGCAGTGTAGCGTGCACTCGTGGGTAATCCTCTCGCGGTTTGTCCCGCGATGTCCTTTATCTCTGCACATTATCTCGAAGCGAAGCTCCCTTGTGCCCATCTTGAATGCCCGATACATCTCACCTCTCTTTCTCTTCTCCTCCATGTACTTGGTGATCATGGTGGAGTAGTGTACTCTGTCATTTACCATGGCAAGCGACTCGTTACTTCTGTCAACGAAGTAGTTTGTCATACCGCGGAGAATTACCTCCAGAATACCAACCAAAGGGAGTCACCTTGCGCCTTATATGATCCAGTTATAAACCTCAACTAGATTGGTTGTTATGATACCATATCGAGCACCACTACTGTCATACAGCAGCGACCACTTCTCCTTAGACTGGTGCTCAATCCAGTCCGAGAAGCATTTCACCTGTGCCCCCATCCTCCTTGGCAGACTGGAACCATCTATGGGTAGCCGTGGCAATGCTTGAAGTGCAGTCGGTGCTTGGGGTGGCTCTTTTCGCTACCTCCTTTCTGTGTGTTCGGGTTCGCTCATCCAGAATCTTGAAGAGTGCTTCAAACTTCCACTGCTGGATCTGGTTGCACAGCTGCTTGAACAGGTTCATTACGTCCTTGTTGTAGAACTACTTGTAGAAGTTTGCCCACAAGTGCCTCATGCACCACTTGCTCTGCAGATCCGCCCATGCAAGTAGTTTGTTATCTCCTTGTTGTAGGTTGAGTTATTACCTTTGGCGGTAGGCATGCCGATCATGAATGATGTACATGTTTGAGCGGCCCTATACAATAGAAATTCTTACATTCTTCAGGAACCACAACCAGTTGTCCGTGTTATCGCTTTCAACGAAAGCGAATGCCACGGGAAGAACTTGATTATTGCAGTCTATCGCTATTACAGTTAGTATCTGGCCCTTGTACTTTCCAGTCAGGAATGTGCCATCTACGCACAAGATTGGACGACAGTGCTAGAATGCTTTGATGCATGGACTAAAGGCGAAGAATGCTCACTGTAGTACCCTCTTATTGGCCGACTTTAGATTTGTGGTGTCTTGAATGTCGACATGAGTGCTGGAATTCCTGTCTTGTATGACTCGGAGTAGCCCTGGGAGGTTGTGGTAGGAATCCTCGAACATGCTGAACCTTGTTTCCACTGCCTTCTGTTTTGCCTTCCAAGCCTTGGCATAGTTGATTGTGTACTAAAACCTTACCTCAATCGTATGAATGATGGATCGTGGCTCAAAATCAAGATTATCCACGATCTCACTGTACATGAGGTTGGCGATGAAGCCTGATGAGAGGTTCTTGTGGGGACAGTACTAACTCAGCAACGACGCATGTGTGCAGGACCACTATAGAGCACCTCTAGTAGGTGTCCCACTTAGGCTGAAATGCATGCACTCGCTAAGGGCATCCTTCTATTTTGTACTTTATGTCGTAGCATCTTGGGTTAGACTTGACGTATGTGAATATGCGTCGCATCGATAAGGCCCAGAATTTGACAGCTTCCTGCACGGCCTCCTTGCATTTGTACATAGCTCCTTGCACGACCTCGCTTTGGTCTTATTCCCACGGCACATAGGGCCTTAAATCGATGACAAGGTTGTCGGCGGTATGTGTTCCACTCGGATGGAAGCGCCAGCTGGTCCACACCATCCTTTCGTCGGATCCTTCATTTTCTGAGAATGCATTGTAGTCTCGGGATTCCTGATCCATCATTTGCACTATAACTTCGAGCTCCTCACCCTTGTCAGCTAGCCCACTGGCCTGCCTGACTAAAGGAGCTACTTCTCCAGGGTCTTCTTCGACAGCATCAGCAACTCTGGGAGCTTTGGGTACTATATGCGCCGCGCTATGGCTGAAGTCACCGACTTCTTCTTCGGCATCACCACTCCCTTCTTGTTCAGCCACGGATACAAGAGTGGGCTTGACATATGCCTGGGTTAGAAGGACCAAATCCTACCATCCCTCTCTCGCCATGCGTAGATATGACTGCCATGACTTTGTTCCCTTCAGCTGCACTAACTCCCAATATGTGGGCTATAACATCCGACTATTTTGAGCTTTTAGAAATCTTTTATTAGTTAGTAGTTGGAAAATTCATCATTTGGTTTTTATTTTAATTTTTAATTAAAGCATAATACAGACTTTTAGTATCAAAACAATTTAATATGATTAATTCCAACATCAACAATTGTCAAACCTATTTTATTTGGATTCTATGTGCTTGGATATATTTTCTCGAATTTTTCTGAGTTCATTTGCTATTCTAATTGCTATTTGAATTTTCTAAAAAGAAAAACTAATTTAAAATCTCGAAATAGTGTTCGGACTGAAATCCAATCCTATTCCGCTTCCAGCCCAACACTGTGCAGCCCAGCTCGCCCGCGCACGTGCCCCGCCTCCAACTGACATGCGGGCCCCGCGTGTTAGACTCCCCTTCTCTCCGCGCGCGCAACCGAACCCGGTCCCACCAGTTAGTCTCACCCGTGCCCTTTGCCACGCGAACCCGTGCGAGCCACCGTTGCTGACGAGCGGGCCCCACCGAATCCTGTTCTTTGTTTTCAAATCCGTTAGGGATTGCTTTCGCCGCTACGTGGGCCTTCGTCACCGTAGCCACCTCGGACTCCCTTGATCGCCCGTATATAAGGGGAACAAGAGTCCTCGTCCTCCGCATACAAGCCCTAGCCGCCAAAGCCCTCGAGCGCAACCCTAGCCGCCACTTTAGCCTGAGGAAGAAATCTCGCCGCCGCAACTCCGACAAGCTTCACGTCCGCCGTTAGTATCGCTCGAGGACCATTATCACCGCCGTTGACATCGCACGGAGCTGCACTTCATCCTGGTCACCTTCCCATTTGGGCGTCACCGGAGGAACGATTCTGTCACTCCTGTGTCTCCGCCGCCGCTTCGACCTCGCCGTTGGCCTACCCAATCATCCTCTTGCGCCCGTGAGTGCTTCGTCGAGTTCGCCTGAGTCCCCTCTACCCGATGGTACCACTCACCGCTGGCGAGACGCCGTCGTTCGCCGTTGACCCTCGGTTCATTATTAGTTGGCATTATCGTAGCACCAACGTGGGTTGGTTAGATACGAGTACATTGCTTAGCCATGCTATGAGTCATGATCTCTATGAGTTGCAAATATAAGCTTGACTAAGTGATTATATAACTGTGTGACAAAACTATGTGTGTTGTGTGTTATTACTCGTTGATGACATGTGTTGCACTTAACCAACGAGGTGGGAAAAGATTTAGGCGAGGTAAGTGGTGGACCTTTGTGTGATATGGTGGAAACTATGTGAATAGGAATATGAGTCGTGTGACATTTAGTTAGATATTGGAAGTCCTACCTTGGTTAATTAGGACTTAACTTTGTGTACCATTGAGCTGTGCCTTCTTGTTTGACCACATGCACAGTATGTGGGCCCTAACTTAGTAAGTTATGGAGTCTTGACATTGACAACTCGTGTTTTAGGTTAGGTTGTGTGATGGGCTAGAGGTATGATTCTCACATCGCGGGATGGTTCGCGCTTCCCTGTCCAACGGTGTGTGTCGGACCAAGCGCTGTGTGTATCGATTGGACAGCTATAAAGCACATCAGGAGTGTCAATGCTTGACATGGAGTTTCTGAAAGATTTTGTTATGGTCAGTGCTAGCTACACTGATTATATCGTGTGGGTAAAGTGTACAATCTCTGTAGATTGTTAATCAATCTATTCGAATAGCCGAGTCCTCGGTCATGGTTATGCACGGGGATTTCACACGAGTATATTTTCATAAAGTAATTGGAAAGGGTCAGCTATGTGAGATAACTATGTGAAAGAATTTGTTTAGACTGTGTGTCTTTTGTGGAAATAGATGTCAAATTATTATTGTTTGACCAACTTCTACGAATTGATGATCTGTTTAACCAACTGACTTGGAGCCCATGTATTCTCCAAGATTGACTTGCGAATGGGCTATCATCAGATCAAGGTCAGAACTAAGGATATTCCGAAGATGGTATTCTCTACTCGTTATGGTTTGTACAAGTATACCGTCATGTTCTTCGGGTTGACCAATGCACTGGCATATTTCATGAACCTCATGAACTCGGTTTTCATAGATTATCTGGATAAGTGTGTTATCATCTTTATCGATGATATCCTCATCTATTCCAAATCCAATGAAAAGCATGAGCGACACTTGAAATTTGGTGTTGGAAACACTCCGCAAGCATCAACTATACGCAAAATTCAACAAATGTGAATTCTAGCTCAAGGAAGTAAGCTTTCTAGGTCATGTGTTATCTGAAGATGGTGTTGTGGTTGATCCAAGCAAGGTGCAAGATGTACTAAATTGGGGTCGCCCCAAGAGTATCACCGACATTCGGAGTTTTCTCGGACTGGCAGGTTATTACCGTCGGTTCATCGAAAACTTCTCGAAGATCGCTAGACCCATAACTCAACTATTGAAGAAATAGAAGAAGTACGAGTGATCATCAGGATGAGAAGAAAGTTTCGAGATCTTTGAAAGAGCGTCGACCATAGCCCTGTGCTCACCTGCGGATATTCACTGTAGCCGACATATATTGCGGCGCAACTTCGCCTCGGCCACGGTTGTGTCCTTATGCAAGGAGGTCGAGTTGTGGCATATGTGTCAAGGCAGTTGAGGCCTCATGAAGCGAATTATCCCACACATGATTTGGAGTTAGCAGCTCTGGTCCACGCTCTTAAGATTTCTCAACATTACCGTATCCGTAATCGTTGCGAAATCTATACTGATCACAAGAGTCTTAAATATATTTTCACTCAAGCTGATCTGAACCTGATGCAAAGAAGGTGGCTTGAGTTGATTAAAGACTATAATATGGGACCCCATTACCACCCAAGGAAAGCTAATGTTGTGGCGTCGTTGAGCAAGAAGTCTCAATGCAATTGCGTGTCGATATCATCCACTTGAAGGCCTATGTGCTGAATTTTAGTGGCTGAACCTAGAGATGGTGAAGAAGGGTTTCTTGCTGCCCTAGAGGTGAAACCCACATTAGATGATCAGATCAGGAAGGCCCAGAAAACTGATTCGGAGATAGCTCAAATCCGCGAGAAAATGAAACAAGGCAATGCTAAAGGTTTCATGGAAGATGCGTAGTCATCTTGTGGTTCGCGAGCAGCTTGGTAGTGCCTAGCGGTGACTAGTTAAAAGAATTGGTTCTCCAAGAAGCCCACAACTCCCTGTTCTCCATACATCCTGGGAGTACCAAGATGTATCAAGATATAAAAAAACCTTTAGTGGAACAGAATGAAGCGACAAATCGCACGTTATGTTGCTGAGTGTAATATCTGCCATAAGGGTGAATGCTAAATACTTGAAGCCCACGGGCACCCTACAACCATGACTTTTAATGACTTTTAAATAAGTGATTAAGTCATGAATAATATTTTTGGAAAAATTGTATGGGTTCTACCTTGTCCCAGGAACTCCTTTGAAAAATTTCAGATTTTTATAAATTTATTTGCTAGGTTTAAACCTCAGTCAAAGTTAGGAAGTTTGAAGTTGAATTTAGTCAACTGTGCGACCAACTCGAACCCGAGTACACTGTAGCGACCCGAGCCATTGGACTTGACTCGACTGTGTCGTTTCACTCATCCGACTGCGCTGCTTTGCTCGTCCGACCACGCCGCCCCACCACTTCCACTTGCCGGGCCGAGGCCCGCTGGTTAGCCGCCTTCTTCCTCCAGTGCTTTGGCGTGATCTTTAACATCGCACATGTGTGCCACGACATCACCCTTGACACCTCATGCATGTGCGCCTATCTAAGAAGCATCGTTGGGACTTCATCTACCTCTCGAGTCAATCCTTATGACCTCTTTCGCACTTTCTCGCCATCTCTGCTCAACTCTTTACTACGGCCAGAGAAGAAGCCAAGGAGCTAACCGCCGCCTCTATACCGCTCTCGCACTCGCAATCCCGGCACTGAGTTCGTCTCTGCGTGCCGCCTCCATTTTGGCCAGTCCGGGACCTCATCGACCCATAAATCACTGAGAGCTACTTCTTCATCCTCAACTCCGGCAGCCGCGGTCCCGAAAGCTCAAATGCGTTCCAGTGAGTCATTCTCAATGCCCACTTGTCCGTAATAATCGCAATACCTCACTAAGTTTTCTGGTGAAGTTGATTTTGCTTTTGGTGCAATACCAAGGGCATGCGACCTCATCTTCTCCAACATCGGTAAAGTCGCCGCCGATTCGGCGCGTCAGGCCTCCATCGATTACAAGGTCTTGGGCCCCGCGTTCATAGCCTCCCGACGATCCCGAGGCGCATTTTCCTGAAGCCCATCGACCACTAGAACTCCTCCTCCTTGGGCGCCACTCCTTCATCTCCGCCTCCGACCATCGCAAGCTCAACTCCGGCGCCAATCGGACTCCACGCCACCACCATCGTGTTCGTGAGGATTTCCTACAACCGCTGCGGCCGCTCTAGAGTCCGGAGCACCCCTTCTTCGCTGAAGCGCCTATCTCGCCGTGTGCTTGCCGACGCGCACTCCAGCGAACCCCCGGCGAAAACAGGTAATGACCATCATTAGTTTTAATTACACTTCTTAATGACCGTATGACATGTGGGTCACACCGTAATGAATGTGATTAGTCTTTTAATTAAGACCATGGGTCTATTACATGTGGGCCCTCATGGCTGGTTAAGTAATTGCGCAAAAGCGTGAAGTCGCCTTCTAAGTTTGGAAGCGCAATTTCTAGAATAGTTTTACCAGAATACGTTTTAGAAAAACCGAAAACGTATTCGTTGAATACGCCTTTAACGTCGTTTGGCCGTGGCTGATTCAAATCTGACCCAGTCAATGCTTCTCGCGCGGTCCCACCAGTCATTCTCTGTGGCTAGACAACCGGGAGTATAAAAAGTAATTCACACAATTAGAAAATCCAAATTTAATTGTTTTTAGACTAAAAATTGTTATAAACTTCAAAAATTCATA
Organism: Hsuehochloa calcarea; assembly: GCA_036346395.1. Classification (NCBI taxonomy): domain Eukaryota; kingdom Viridiplantae; phylum Streptophyta; class Magnoliopsida; order Poales; family Poaceae; genus Hsuehochloa; species Hsuehochloa calcarea. Next base: position 29,453,377 of record CM070611.1, read on the forward strand.
AGTAATTCATTTTAAATCCAAATTGAGCAAACTTAATTATGCTAGTTTACATTTTTGCTGTGCTTTAAATTGGAATAGGTTTTGAATATGTTACTATTACAGAAAATGTGGTATTTAAAATACATGAACACTAATAACTTTATCCTTGAAAAATCTATAGAAAATCGAAATGAACTCCAAATGGATTAAAACTTTCTAAAGTCTAGTTAGCTATATCCCAATTGTTGCAGGTTAACCTTGAATTCTCCTTTACAGATATGCTAAGTTAGTTGTGTGTGATATTACTTACCGTTGGTGTTTATGTTTAGCCATGCAAGTTAGTAGTCGCGTAGTTTGCTTGACGAGGTTATCTCGTCAATCCTAAAAGACACTGAATAATTGTACTTATGTTTCCAGTTCAAATCTTCGAATCTGATTGTGGAGTCTAAATTTTGTTCTTTAAAGATGGATTTAGATTTAGTCAAGTGGCTAGTGGTGAGGGTGACTTTGTGCACTAGAATTGGGTTTTGTGGAAAGATTTATCCGAATCATCAAGGACAGAACTTTGGTTTGTCATTCCAAGTATCATTCGTACTTCCATACGCGGTGTACGGGCGCCACTTGGTCAAGTAAGGGGAAGGTCGTATTTTGTTGAAACATAGGTGGTGTGAGGACATGGGACCGTAAAATCTCATGTTCCTTAGGAACCCAATATAAGGATATAATATGCAATTGAGCGCTATTTTTATTTTGTTTGGGCGGTCGACCCACATGCTAACTCCTTACATTGGCCCCTCCGACATAACTTGCATGCCCGGTTAGTTAGTAGGCGGTATAGCTAGCACTAAGCAGGATTTTATCATGCATGGGTGGTTCACTTCAATATGATTTCCTTGCTGAAAAATACCGAGTCTTGATTTCCCCGACCGACACACCAAAGGAAGTGTGTTATTATCCGGAGGCTTACGGGTTGATCGAGTCGTGTGGGTAAAGATGTACTCCCCTACAGGGTTATAACCTATTGGAATGGCCGTGTCCATGGTTATGGACATCATTTGGGTCTTGATTGATATCATTGTTAGACTCTAAATTAAAATTTGACATGGGACATCTTGGTTTCGACATGACGGGTGTGTCATGAGTTTAGTTTATCAATGTGGGGCTGCCACTTTGATATTGTTTGAAATATGTTTACCTTTATGTCATTTAAGTTTCTTTGTTAAAAAAGTTTATTACTAAAACTGCTTTCTTAAACTAGAAGGTATAGATTGAGTAATGTTGTATTTATGCAAAAACTAGAGCCACTATAACCTCTCTTTGATCAACCACTAGCATGTATAGATTTTTTGTGTGTAAGTCTTGCAAGTTCAACTCTGTACTTTAACGGATTGTCCATTTGTTCAGGTGAGGAAGATTATAACAAAGATCATTTCATTAGCGCCTACTTCGGTGACACTAACGAATAGCACTATTTATGGCCTCCACTCATTGCCTTTGGGAAGGGCACCTCTTGCTGGAGTTTTTGCTTTTACTCCTTTATTTTCTGCTGTGTACTTCTATTAATGGTTAAATTTGGACAGTCGGCCTCTGTTGTCACTTATGAACTTAAGTCCTTGTCTTGTACGACATGTGTAATATATATGTATGCCTTGTATGACTGTTATCAATGTTGATTGAGGTATGTGTGTGTTAGCCTTGATCCTTGGGAGCTAACACGAGACATATTCGAAGATTTGAAATGCTACTTGACTCATGTAAGTATGGTCTCGAACTGCTTTAATCGGCGTATTTACATGGGTTAAGTTGGATTCCAAAAATTGGAGACCAAGAGTTATTTACATATGATCTGGAGGATTGTGATCCTATGAAAATAATTTGATCTGGAGGATTGTGATCCTATGAAAATAATTTGGGGTCTCCACAGCGTTGGTATCAGAGCCATACTAACTGTAGGTTAGGAATAGTATGGTTGTTAACTTTTGTGAGTCTGCATTCAAAGCATATTTTCAACTAACAAAATAGTTTCTGAAAACGTAAGACATATGAATATTTTATTTCTCATCCATCTTAGAATCATTTCTTACCCTAACTTTTAGTTGAATCTGCAAAATGGTTTTCTCACTTACCTTATCTTTTTTGTGTATAGATGAGTAGTTGGTTTTTAGTGAAGGAGACTCGGGCCGAAGACGTTGAGGGTTATCCGGCGTTGCTAAGGGAGATGTTGTGGAGTGCCAATTTCACCTATCAACCCGAGTACGCCGTCTACCACCGAGATCGAGGACCAGGAATGAAAGAGTATCGGCGATGATCAATATTATTGAAAGGCATGTGGTGGGAGTGTTCCTATAGTTTCGGGCTGCGGTACCTCGAGGCTATGGCGATCAGGAGGTGGCACAGGTGTCAGTGAGTCACCTCCACCACGAAATGACGAGTTATCCCGCCACCCTCGACCATTTTCCACAGCAGGACCGTGTCACGAAAGGTACTTCTTGCTGAAATCCAATACGGAGAAGATCCCCAGGTACGTCAGTTAGTGAGATTGGTCCATATTATGGACCAAGTCGATCGCTGCAAGACGTATGAGTTGTGGGAGACTCGACGCTGCCTTAGGGAAGCCCAAGAGTACCTCAGGATCGGGGTCAACATGCGGCGTGTTCCTTGTAACGTGCTTTATGCTGATAATGAGACCTCTCCCTCCACTCGCACCCAGTGCCGACTACGGAGGTAGCGGAATTCTTGCCTATGTATGAGCCTGGCGCTAAGCTCGTATTAAACGGTCGGTTTTCCCGCTTTTCGAGTCCAGCACCCCCTGGAGGTCACGTTCCCTTATGAGGATCTCCGAGGCGTCTCGTCAGTTCATTGGACCCTGAAGACACGGGATCGCCAGGGTATCATCTTTTAGATGAATTCCCGGTGAACCTTAACCGAGATAACTTTGCTTAGGGTATGGGTGTGAGAGACTGTTGTGCCAAGGTGTAATAGACCAGTAGTTCCCTTCAATAAATGTAATAGCATAATATTTGTATAATTACTTTTGTATTGTTGTAAGACTTTTATTTCTAAGCGGTTGCTATCCCATCTATGGATGTTTGTGGTTGCAATCTAGTTGAAACACTATGATATGGATCTTTTGTTGGCTATGAATTTTCAGTTGGTGTTCAAATTCTTACTCATATTATAACATTATGCATGTCAAAACTTATTTAATACCTTGCCATCCGATTATCATCTTGTACTCATTCGAATGTATCCTTCCTCCGATTGCTAACCGTTGTGTGGCAACAGAATGGCAGGAGCTACGACACATTTGCGAGCCCAACAGGAGGAGATATCACCACCCCCAGGATCCCGTTCCACTGCCCCCGTGAGTTACCCCTGCGGGAAGCGCAGGTGGAACGTCCCGACCGCATTAATCAAATAGGTGGCCGTCAAGAAGAGGTGCTTCCTCCCCCACCTACAATGGCTGAAGTCCTCACTCAAATAGAGTGAAATCGTATGTATCAAACACGCATAGTTGAGTGGATAGCAATCAACACCGTCGTTGCTCCAGGCACATCTGGTGGGGCAGGCCCTCATCGGAACCATGGAGGTCTTGCGGATTTCCAGCGGACCAATCGCCAGTGTTCTCCAGCTCGGAGGACCCAATGGAAGCTGAAGACTGGTTACAGACTATAGAAAAGAAGATGCTTATTGCAGAATGCTTCGATATGGAGAAGGTCCTATTCGCCAGTTATCAACTGGATGGCACTGCAAGTGCCTGGTGGGATAATTTCTATCTTTGTCAACCGGTAGGACACGTCCCTACTTGGGACGAGTTCAAGGAGGCTTTCAGAGAAGCACACATTCTTGAGGGCAGTGTGATGATCAACCAACAGCAATTCCTCGCCCTTAAGCAAGGACATAAGTGTGTGATCGAGTACTTGCATGAATTCAATTTTCTCACTCGGTATGCACCTGACGACGTCTCTACTTACGTTCGAAGACAGAGTCGTTTCATCAATGGCTTGGCAAAGGAAATATAGATGGCACTGGCGGTTCAAGATTTTTGTAATTTCCAGCACTTGTTCAACAAGGCCATAGTGGTGGAAAGTAAGAGCCAAGCTTTGGAGGAGTCACGCATAGCGGAAGAGTCGCATAATTTTCAATAAGCGGTGGTTTTCGAAACAACGCGCAGGCAGCAGCAGATCCTCCCGATTCAAGCTCCAACACTACCACGGCCACGAGCACTTGCACCTCGTCCTCCTCAATAGAATTGGCAGCCAAGAGTTGGTGGGAGTCAGCCTGTAAATGTGGTATGTTACCACTGCGGACGTCCTAGGCATTTCGCAAACGAGTGCTTGGCAAAAGTACGTGGTTTGCCGCCTGTCTACCCATCCCCATCACCGGTGCAACCAGCACCACCCCCGAGGGTGGCACCCAAGCCTGATCCATCTCTAGTACATGGTCGAGTGAACCACATCACCATCGAGGAATCCATCGACACGTCGGACGTCGTTTTGGGTATGCCCTTGTTAATTCAATCCGGTGTAGTATTATTTGATTACGGAGCATCCCACTCTTTTGTCAAGAAGCAATTATTGCACATCATCAATTTGACATACATACCTTTGCATCCACCGTATTTCATTCGATCCTTTGGGATCGGTTTTGCAAACCGATCAATTTGAAGACATAAAAATAGAAATTTAAGGGGTAGAATTTTTGGCAAATTTGATAGTGATAGACTCAAAAGGGATGTATGTTTTATTAGGAATGGATTGGCTATCCGCAAATCAAGGAAAAATTGATTGTGCCCAGCGGTCCATTTCGGTCACAAGCGAAAGCAGCAAGCAAGTTGTCTTCCATCCAAGAACTGTCAGTCCTCATCTTTATGCTCTGACTGTGGACACCACTCCGGAGTTGGAGAATGTACCAGTGGTTTGCAAGTACCCGAATGTTTTTCCTGGGGATCTCCTTGGTATGCCCCCTGATCGTGAAGTTGAATTCGTGATCGAACTTCCACCCAGTACTATGCCCATTAATAAGTGATCGTATCGGATGCCTCCCAATGAACTTCTGGAACTGAAGAAACAACTCGGGGGAATTGCAAAACAAGGGTTTTATTCGGTCGAGCTACTCACCTTGGGGATGTCCGGCCATATTTATGAAGAAGAAAGACAAGAGTTTACAGATGTGTGTTCACTACCGTCCGTTAAATGAAGTCACTATCAACAATAAATATCCTCTTCCACGAATTGATGATCTGTTTGACCAACTGACTGGACCCCATGTATTCTTCAAGATTGAGTTGCTAATGGGCTATCATCAAATCAAGGTCAGAACTGAGGATATTCCGAAGACATCATTCTCTACTCATTCACGGTTTTTACGAGTATCTAGTCTTTTCCTTGGGTTGACCAATGCACCGGCGTATTTAATGAACCTCATGAACTCGGTTTTCAAGGAGTATCTGGACAAGTGTGTTGTCATCTTTATCGACGATATCCTCATCTTTTCCAAATCCAATGAAGAGCATGAGAAGCACTTGAGGCTGGTTTTGGAAACACTCCGCAAGCATCAACTATACGCAAAATTCAGAAAGTGCGAATTCTGGCTCAAGGAAGTAAGCTTTCTGGGTCATGTGTTATCTGAAGTGGTGCTGCGGTTGATCCAAGTAAGGTACAAGATGTACTAAATTGGGGTCACCCCAAGAGCATCACTGACATTCTGAGCTTTCCTTGACTGTTGGGTTATTACCGCCGGTTCATTGATAACTTCTCGAAGATCGCTAGACCCATAACTCAACTATTGAAGGTAATCGTTCCAAAATCTATACTGATCACAAGAGTCTTAAATATATTTTCACTCAAACTGATCTTAACTTGAGGCAAAGAAGGCGACTTGAGTTGATTAAAGAAAATGATATTGGGACTCCATTACCACCCAGGGAAAGCCAATGTTGTGGCTGATGCGTTGAGCAGGAAGTCTCAATGCAATTGTCTATCGATATCATCCACTTCGGAAGGCCTATATGCTGAATTTCAGCGACCGAACCTAGAAATGGTTGAAGAAGGGTTTCTTGCTACCCTAGAGGTGAAACCCACATTAGAAGATTAGATCAGGAAAGCCTAGAAAACTGATTCAGAGATAGCTCAAATCCACGAGAAAATGAAACAAGGCAAGGCTAAAGGTTTCATGGAAGATCTGAGAGGCATCTTGTGGTTGGGAGTCACTCGGTAGTGCCCAGCAGTGGCTACTTAAAAGAATTGATTCTCCAAGAAGCCCATAACTCCCTATTCTCCATACATCGTGGGAGTACCAAGATGTATCGAGATCTAAAAAAAGCTTTGGTGGAACATAATAAAGCGACAAATCGCACGTTTTGTTGCTAAGTGTGATATCTGCCAAAAGTTGAAAGCTGAACACTTGAAGCCCACGGCACCCTGCAACCATTACCGATTACCAAGTGGAAGTGGGAAGAGGTCGGAATGGACTTCACCACTGGCTTTCCAAAGTCTCAAACTGGGTCTGATGCCATCTGGGTGATCATGGATCGCTTGATGAAGGTTGCCCATTTCATCCAGGTCAAAATTACCTTCAAGGGGAGTAGATTGGCCGAGCTACACATTTCAAGAATTGTATATTTTCACGGTGTACCGAAGGTCATTGTTTCAGACAGAGATTCTCAGTTTACCTCGTATTTTTTTGGGATGTCTACACCGAGCAATGGGGACTAAGCTATCCTTTAGCACTGCTTACCACCCTCAAACTGATAGGCAGACTGAAAGGGTGAACCAAATATTGGAAGACCTTCTCCGAGCCTGTGTGTTGTCTTATAGCAAGAACTGGGAGAAGTGTTGTAGGATCAAGGATAACCGACTAGAGGGGGGTGAATAGGAGGTTTTTAAAGTTTTTAACAAATTAACAATTTATCCAATTCAATTAATGACTTAGTCTAAACAAGTTATGCTCCTAGCTAGGCAATTTAATCACAATAAGCAAGCTAGAAATATAAGTGCGGAATTGTAAAGACAAGTAATAACCACAAGACACAATGATGTTTTTCCCGTGGTATCGAAGACTTGCCGGTCTTCACTAGTCCACGTTGAGGAAGCTTGACCACCCAAGCCGGCTCCACGAATTAAGCCTTCCCTCGATCACTTGGGTTGTTCTTCCTCCGCTCCGGAGATGGTGAACACCAACCACTCACAATCTTGCTCGGGTCTTCTCACAAGCTTCACTTGAGAAGATCACCGTGCTTCACCGCCAAGCCGTCTAGGAGTGCGGCAACACCCCAAGAGAATAGATCAACGATCCTCGCTTGACTTTACTCAAGTGCCAATGAATCAACTAAAGATGAATGCACTTGATCTCCCTCTCAATGAATGCAAGAGTAAATTGGGAGTAGAATTGAATGCACAATGCTCACAAGGGTTGAGATATCTTCAATGCCTTTGTGTAACATCTCCCTTGTGCAGTTGGGGAGGTATTTATAGCCTCCACCAAACAATTCTAGCCGTTGGGAAGAAGTTCCCGAAAGTTCAGCACATATCGGAACAACCGGCGTGTTAGCATCGGTACAACCGCGCTATGCTCAATGCGATATGGCTATGTTACACGCATTAAATGCTGCGATATAGCCGTTGGATTTAGTTGCGGTTCATCCGCCGGCAAACACCCGGATCGTCCGATTTCAGGGATTCTAAACCAGAGATTTTGCATCTGTTCTGGAATTTTACAACCGCCAAATACATTTGGAACATCCGTATTGCGGTTCATCCGATTATCGTGCGATGCGGCCGATTCTCAAAAGAGGTTTTCAAAGGAGATTACACTCGTCTTGTTATTTTGCAACGCGTAATATCATCGGAACAACGGGATGCGGTCGTGCCGTTCAAGCCATCGGTACAACCGCAGACCGAAATCGAGATCACCACGAGATCATGACACGTGGAAGGCCACGATGGACTCTTGTCTAGTGGTCGGTCGACACACAAGATCGAGCCGTTTGATTTTAATCAACGATCCACATGCGTTGCCACTTGGACGGTCGAGCGGCCCATAATCCTAGCCGTTAGATTGAGATCGGCGATCGACGATTTTCAATTTAAAAGGCTAACGGTTGAACCGCTCACATGCCGCCGGAACAACCGCGCGTCGGTACAACCGCTGCTAAGCCTTCGGTTCATCCGATTCCAGAATTAAAGCACTGAATACATTCTAACTTAAATTCAAGTCCAATTTTAAATGCATGCATGATCCTAAGTTGATCCATATGGCACAAGAATAAGCTATCAAGCTACTAGTCGTGATCCCCCTTAATAGTACGGCATTTATCCTATAATCCGGTCTACCAACCAATTCTCCTTAGATCGGTAAAATAGAAAAGGATCCTAGACTATTTGTACCTTGACTTTAAGCCTTGTTGATCTTCACATTTTCCTTTAGCATGCATCCTTGCTTCATCATGTTCATCAAATGGAATTAACCTTGCACATTCTTAGTAAACTTGTTAATCCCATATTCACATATTATCATTAATTACCAAAACCATTTTAGGGGCCTAGATGCTTTCAATCTCCCCTTTTGGTAATTGATGACAACACACTAATATGTGAGAAAAGTTGTTTTGAATATACTAAGAGTGTATATTCTTTTGAAGTCTTTTGACAGGTAAAATAATCTTTGCAATGAGCATAAGTAAATTTTGAGAATTATTTTTCTTGTCAAATCCAATTAAAAGAAGACTCCCCCTAAACAAATGCATATGGATAGTAAATAATTTGCAAGCATATGTAAAGAATTGAAAATTTTGGCGGAGTTTCTTTTGCATTTATGAACTTGAGGAAGCAATACTGATAAGATATGTCAAATAATTCAGATTGCATTGCATAAAAGATAATAAGACATAACCACATTCCACAAGTTCAACAAAAGTTACCAACTATTACAGGCACAAAATAGATCAACAATCAACCAGTTTACAAAACACATATAAATCACATAAGCCCATAGCTCCCCTAAAACTAAGTCTTCACATCTTCACAATTTCTCCCCTTTGGCATCAAAGTACCAAAAGCATCAAGCAGGGGTCTGAGAGGAAGAAAGCGGGTCTGGTGGGCGGGAGGCGGGAGAAGCGGCGGTGGGTGGCCCAGTGCGAGGATCGGAGAAGGCGACACAGAGGCGCGGATCTGAGATACTAAGAGGGTGGTAGGAGCCGGAGGAGCTGGAGCTGAAACTCGATGAGGTGCGGTGAGGGAGGCGAGGTAGGTGCAGTTGTCAAGAAGAAGGACCCTTAGGCGTGAGGAGGTCGTGAACATAACGTTGAGGGTCTTGAGAAAATGTTCTAAGTCATTTAGGCCCTCGGACAAAGGCGATAATCTGTTATGAGTCTCATCAAAGAAGTCATTTTGGATAGCTGCCATCTTAGTAAGCCTATGACGAGTCTCATCCTGAAAGGCAACTTGTTCAGCCTTCATTTCCTGCAAAGTGCTGATAATAGACTGCTGATTTTGAAGTACTTGCGCTAGAGCACTTGCATCGAGCATAGCGGCGGGAGGAGCATCAACCTCGGCGAGGGCATCCTCGGAGACTTGTTGAGGAGGAATGGCATCTCGTGGTTTATATGGCTTGTGAGTAGATCCCAAGCCACCACGGTACTCGATCTTTCTAACAATCAATGCCATGATGTAAGGAGCATAATAAATCCTTTTAACTCTGTCATTCTTGGAGGAGGCTATGCCTTGAAGAATAACATCCACTACATCAAATTTAACTCCCTCCACAATATGATCTATCATGTTCCAAACATGCCCCCGTACTGCATCGAAATTCCCACTCTTAGGGTAGAAAGTATGATTAATTATCACATTAATCATGCTCATACTGCTTCAATCCATGGTTGTCCCTAACTTGCATTTGGTGAAGAGTCATAATGCAGCCCAAGCAGGAACAAGTAAATTTGAACTCTCAAAGATTTTGTCCCAAGAGTGGGTGAATTCTCAACACTCTATAAATTCCTCTTTGGTGCTTTCCACATTTACGCACCATCGACCATCTAAAGTCTTCAAGTCATGGGACATATGCGATGTGGCATAAAGCGTCGAATGATCTTGTCATCATAATTCATTTTATGCCCACAAGATCATGAAGACCCACATTGTAGAAAAGGCGATAGACTCCTTGTATTTGTCCAAGGTATTAATATTTGACCAATTAATCCATTTATGATCGGCAAATTTCTTGTGCCTACTATATATTTGCTCATACACTTGCTCTTGAAAGATTGTGTGGAATTTTGGATTTAATGTGTCATTCTTGAAGATATTGATTGACATGGCGCTTGATGGCATAGTCATCTGTGACGAAGATGTAGGTCGATAGGAGTCCCGGAGGATCAATCAAATCATCATCTTCTGCTGTCCTTGGAGGAACTTCCTCTTTTTCTTCTTCTTCTTGATTGATTCCTCAATTGATTTACTTCTGAGCTATTTTACGATTCGGTTTACGGTGGTCTCTTTCCTTTCCTTTTCCTGCGGTGGAGGTTGAGGTGCAAAGACCCTTGTCTTGGCGATCCTGAGACTTCTTGGATGTTCCTCGCATTCTAGGCATCTATCTGAGATTGGAGTGATTATAAGATGTCAAGGAACAGATTTGAATTGAATTGAATTGAAAGAAATGACAATTTACGGTTACATCGGGATAATCGGATCATCCGCCGTTATGTGGCGGAGCGTCCGAACTGCGGTCGTTCGCCCTCAAGAACCGAACGTCCGATTGTCTGACCAAAACTAGGGTTGAAGAATTTCGAGATTTTGATGGAATCTAAGAGAGTGAGTGCTAGAAGCCCCGGATGCGCAAGGGTCATAGGACACCGTGAAGCACTTTTGCCCAATTAGATTGCTAGTTATCAACGACATTATCAAAAACCCTAAAGCGCCCGAGTGCTCCAAATGCGGTAAAACACGAATCAATAGATGTTTTACCTTGAGATTTGAGGAAGGAGAGCCTTTGAAATGCAAGGATCGGCGAGGACTTGGAGATCCACCGAGAGAATCACTCGATTTGAGAGAGGTTTTGAGAGATGCTCGATTGGAGAGAGGAACCCGAGCGATGAGATGAAAAAGGAAAGCGGACGAGCATTGGAATGATAAGGTCAAAGGAAAGCGGACGTTCCGCTATTATAACGCCGGATGATCCGCCTGCGAGACGTCTGGTCGCATAACTCGGATGTCTGATTGTCACAGGATTTTGATAAAGCTCTGGATTTCTTTGGAATTTTGAATAATTGCAAATGATCCTTAGATTTACACTCAATAAAACATCATTTAGGGATCATTATGCATATAATATACTGAAGATTATATATAAACATAGTTTTTATAATTATAGTGAATTTAATATGAGATTTGAGAAATTCTTTTACAAAATATTTAAATAACACCAAATAAAAAGCCTTTGTAATAACAAAAATTTAAACAATGTTTGAATAATCTATGACATTTAATTCATTCCTCAATTTGCAAAAGCGGCCTTCATCTAATGGCTTGGTGAAAATATCCGCTAATTGGTCTTCGGTTCTTATGTGGCTAATTTCAATGTCTCCCTTGATCACATGATCTCTCAAGAAATGGTGGCGAATATCTATATGCTTGGTTCTTGAGTGTTGAACAGGATTATTAGCAATTTTCACAGCACTATCATTGTCACACAAAGGGCATTTTATCGATTTTAATTCCATAATCCATCAATGTTTGCCTCATCCATAGCAATTGAGCACAACAACTTCCCGCTGAAACATATTCGGCCGGCGGTGGATAGAGCTACGAATTTTGTTTCTTGGATGACCATGATACTAAAGATCTTCCTAAAATTGACAACTACCCGAGGTGCTTTTTCTATCCACTTTGCATCCCGCATAATCGGAGTCCGAATATCCAATTAAGTCAAATTTAGCACCTTTCGGGAACCAAAGGCCAATGCTAGAGGAATGCTTTAAATATCTTAGAATTCTTTTAACAGCCATTAAATGACATTCTTTTGGATTTGCTTGAAAGCGAGCACACATACAAACACTAAACATGATATCGGGCCTAGATGCGGTAAGATAAAACAAACTACCAATCATAGATCTATAAAGCTTTAAATCTACCAATTTACCTCCCTCATTTAGGTCAAGATGACCATTTGTTGCCATGGGAGTCTTGATGGGTTTTGCATCCTCCATACCAAACTTCTTGATCAATTCTTTTGCATACTTGGTTTGGCTCACGAAGGTCCCATCTTTGAGTTGCTTGATTTGGAATCCAAGGAAGTAGCTTAATTCTCCAATCATCGACATTTCAAATTCCCTAGACATCATATCACCAAACTCTTTGCAAAAATCTTGATTAGTAGACCCAAAAATAATATCATCAACATAAATTTGACATACAAAGAAATCATCATCTATAACTTTAGTAAATAAGGTTGAATCAATCTTCCCAATTTTGAATCCTTTTGAGACTAGAAAATCTCTAAGTCGTTCATACCATGCTCTAGGAGCTTGTTTAAGGCCATAGAGCGCTTTAGAGAGTTTATAGACATTATTTGGATTTGTAGGATCTTCAAAACCGGGAGGTTGTTCAACAAATACAAGTTCGGAAATTTTACCATTTAAGAAAGCACTTTTAACATCCATTTGAAATAATTTAATATCAAAGCATGATGCAAAAGCAAGTAATATCCGAATTGATTCTAATCTAGCTACGGGAGCAAAAGTTTCACCAAAATCCAAACCTTCAACTTGTGAATACCCTTGAGCTACCAATCTTGCTTTGTTTGAACAACCAAACCATTTTCATCTTGCTTGTTCCTAAAGACCCATTTTGTACCAATGACGTTGTGTTCCTTGGGTCGATCCACCAATGTCCAAACTTCATTCGGGTGAAGTTGTTGAGTTCTTCATGCATAGCATTCACCCAATCCGGATCTTCAAGTGCTTCTTCTACATGCTTTGGCTCAATACAAGAGACAAAAGAGTAATATTCACAAAAGAAGCAACACGAGATCGAGTTTGAACACCCTTACTTACATCACCCAATATTTGGTCTATTGGATGATCCTTAGCAATTGCATTGTGGATTCTTGGTGGTAAGTTAGATGGTTGATCATCTTCCTTATTGTCAAATTGAACTTGGTTTGTAGAAGATGTTGGTGGTTCAACTTGTGTGGAGGATGATGAATCATCTTGGGCTTTATGTCACCAATTTGCATATGCTCCATTGCCCTTCTCAAAGCTTCATTGCCTACATCATCCAAATTCTCATGCTCTTCTTGAGAGCCGTTAGTTTCATCAAATTGAACATCATGTTTTTCTTCAACTAAACGGAGTTTTGTTGAAGACACGATAACTTTACTATTTGATGAATAACCTAGCAAGAAACCAACATCACATCTACTTTCAAATTTTGATAGCGAACACCCTTCTTTAAAATATAGCATTTACAACCAAAGACACGAAAATAGGAGATGTTCGGTTTCTTCCTACAAGAAGCTCATAGGAAGTCTTTTTCAAAAGCGATGTAAATAAAGACGATTTATGGCATGACAAGCGGTGTTAATTGCTTCCCCCAAAACTATCGGAGTATTATATTCATCAAGCATTGTCCTAGCCATTTCAATTAATGTACGATTTTCCTTTCTACAACTCCATTTTGTTCGGGTGTAGGTTGTGGAAAGTTAGTGCTTTATTCAAGTTCATCACAAAAGTCTTCAACTTTAGTATTTTGAACTCGGAACCATTATCACTCTGATTTTCTTTATTTTGAAATCAAATTCATTTTGGGCCCTTTTGTAAAGTTTTGAAAATTAGGAGGTTTCACTTTTATCATCTAGGAAGAATACCCATGTATATCTAGAGTAATCATCCACAATAACCAAACAATAGCTATTTCCCGATACTCTTATAGGTTGTTGGCCCAAACAAATCCATATGTAAGAGTTCCAATGGTCTAGAAGTTGACATGATACTTTTGGAAGGGTGAGAATTAGCGACTTGTTTACCTTTGACATGCACTACAAAGTCGGTTTTCTCAAACTTCACATCTTTCAAGCCAACAACTAAATCATGTTTGAAAAGCTTTTGAGTTGAATCATTCCTACATGAGCTAGCCTTCTATGCCAAAGCCAACCCAAGGAGGTTTTGCCATCAAACAAGTTTTAAGCATGAATCATTTGAAGTGAAATCTACCAAATAAAGGTTTCCAAATCTAAATCCTTTAAAAATTAAAGAGTTATCATTTTCATTTGAAATTGTAACACCTTCTTTAGAGAAGGAACAAATTAGTCCTAGATCACATATTTGAGCTACGGATAACAAGTTAAAGTTTAGTGATTCTACTAGAGATACATTTGAAATGGAAAGGTCATTTGAGATAGCAATTTTACCCAATCCAATTACCTTTCCTTTGCTATTGTCACCAAATGTGATTTTGTCCATTCCTTTCCCATTCTCGAATGTGGTGAACATTTTTCTATCACCGGTCATGTGTTGAGTGCAACCACTATCAAGCACCCAATGTTTTCCACGGTCTTGTAGTTCACCTACAAAACAAGAATCAAGTTCTTTTAGATACCCAAATTTGTTTGGGTCCTTGGAGGTTAGTGACCAAGGTTTTAGGCACCCAAATAGCATTCTTTTAGCGCCTAAAATTGAAGTGCCAATAAAATGAGCAAGTATTTTACCATCCTTAGTCTTTCTAAGCATATAGCATGAATCATATATACCAAAAGATGCAATTTTACCTTTAGGACAATTTTGTTGCACATGTCCTATTTCCGGCACTTATAGCAATACTTACCATTTTCCCTCACATACCTTGTGGGTTTATTTGCTTCTTCTTACCTTTCTTAGGCACATACCGAGACCTTCCTTGTTGAATGAGCACCTTTGCTCACTCAAAAGCTTGTCTAAGGTGGCCTTACCCTTAAAGCATCTTTCCAAACTTTTGCTTAGTTTATTGACTTGTTCTTTTAATTCATGGTTCTCAACAATAAGTAAAGGATCACAAGTATTTGCTAAGCTAGCAATTGAATCATCACTAGAGCAACATGGCATGGCAAGTAAATCATCACATGAAGTAGAAATGCTAGACATGGATTTTTCATTTAAAGCAATATCTACTTTAGACATCTCATTCATTAAATCACAAGTAATTCCAATATGTGAATGAGATTTTTCAATATTCTTTAAGATGAGAGAATCATGAGCTTTCTTTAGCTCCTCAAAAGAGTCTTTTAGAGAGATATTCTTTCTTCAAGACTTTAAATTTTGATTTCTCTTTTCCATTAAATTCATTTAATTCATCAAGCATATCAATAATTCTTCATAAGTTGGTTCATCACTATCAATGGATTTTACCTTATCTCCTTTTGCCATGAGGCATGTAGGAGTGGAGAATAGTGAAGGAGTTTCTTTGATAGCAATGCCAACTAGTCCCTTCTTCTTGGAAGACTCATCCTCATCGAGTCGGAGTCGCTTGATTCATCATTTGAATCCCACTCTCAATGTGAGCTTCATTCTTGCCATCCTTGTGAAGCTTCTTGAAAAGCTTCTTCTTGCCATTATATTCTTTCTTCTTGAATGACTTGTCCTTGTCATCCTTCTTTGCGGACAACGAGATGAGATGTGCCCCTTTTCATCACAATTATAGCATCGAATGTTGCTATAACGCTTCTTGTCACTTGAATATTGTCCCTTCTTGTATTTGTCAAAGTTGTAGCTTCTATTGGGCGTCTCTTCATGAACTTCTTCATTTTTCTTACAAGGAGTGCATACTCCTCATCGAATCTTCTCCTTCATCCTCATCATCACTTGATTCCGCTTTGGCCTTGAAAGCGGTAATTTTCTTCTTTGAGGAGGATGTCTCCACGAGCTCTTCTTTGTCCTTCTTGAACAACTCATTTGTGATGAGATTGCCCAAAAGGCCCGTTGGTGTCATCCTTGGCAATTCGGAGAGTTGATGAAGAGCGTCACCAAAGTTTCATATTTGTCGGGAAGAGCCCTAAGCATCTTGCGCACAATATCAACATCGGAAGGTTAGTCCCAAGGCCTTTGAGCTCATTCACAATGTTGTTGAGTCTTGAATACATCTCATTGATGTTTTCATGAGGCAACATTATGAATGTCTCATATTTAATCCGAAGCCTATGCAATTTGGCTTCTTTGACCGTGGATGTACCCTCATGGATTTCGAGAGTTGTCCAAATAGCATGAGCGGTTTCCAAATTGCTCACTCTATTGAACTCATCCGCGTTCAAAGCGCCAAAGAGAGCATTCATAGCTTGGGCATCTAAATGAGAGTTCTGCGTGTCTTGATCCGTGGGTTCAAGTGGATTAAGAGGCATAGTGTAACCATCATTTACGATTTTCCAAATGCTTGGACTCATGGCCCTTAAAAGATTGTCATTCTAATTTTCCAATAAGCATAATTTGTGCCATCAAAGAGTGGAGCCCTTCCTAAAGCCATTCCCTCACTAGCCATCCTTGCTCTCCTAGACGGTTAAGTCCAACAACGGAGAGACCAAGCTCGATACCACTTGTAGGATCAAGGATAACCGACTAGAGGGGGGTGAATAGGAGGTTTTTAAAGTTTTTAACAAATTAACAATTTATCCAATTCAATTAATGACTTAGTCTAAACAAGTTATGCTCCTAGCTAGGCAATTTAATCACAATAAGCAAGCTAGAAATATAAGTGCGAATTGTAAAGACAAGTAATAACCACAAGACACAATGATGTTTTTCCGTGGTATCGAAGACTTGCGGTCTTCACTAGTCCACGTTGAGGAAGCTTGACCACCCAAGCCGGCTCCACAATTAAGCCTTCCTCGATCACTTGGGTTGTTCTTCCTCCGCTCAGGAGATGGTGAACACCAACCACTCACAATCTTGCTCGGGTCTTCTCACAAGCTTCACTTGAGAAGATCACCGTGCTTCACCGCCAAGCCGTCTAGGAGTGCGGCAACACCCCAAGAGAATAGATCAACGATCCTCGCTTGACTTTACTCAAGTGCCAATGAATCAACTAAAGATGAATGCACTTGATCTCCTCTCAATGAATGCAAGAGTAAATTGGGAGTAGAATTGAATGCACAATGCTCACAAGGGTTGAGATATCTTCAATGCAGCATGTAACATCTCCCTTGTGCGAGTTGGGGAGGTATTTATAGCCTCCACCAAACAATTCTAGCCGTTGGGAAGAAGTTCGAAAGTTCAAAGACATATCGGAACAACCGGCGTGTTAGCATCGGTACAACCGCGCTATGCTCAATGCGATGATACGGCTATGTTACGCGCATTAAATGCTGCGATATAGCCGTTGGATTTAGTTGCGGTTCATCCGAGCAAACACCGGATCGTCCGATTTGAGGATTCTAAACGGAGATTTTGCATACGTTCGGAATTTTACAACCGCCAAATACATTTGAACATCCGTATTGCGGTTCATCCGATTATCGTGCGATGCAACCGATTCTCAAAAGAGGTTTTCAAAGGAGATTACACTCGTCTTGTTATTTTGCAACGCCGTAATATCATCGGAACAACCGGGATGCGGTCGTGCCGTTCAAGCCATCGGTACAACCGCAGACCACAATCGGATCACCACGAGATCATGACACGTGGAAGGCCACGATGGACTCTTGTCTAGTGGTCGGTCAAGACACAAGATCGAGCCGTTTGATTTTAATCCAACGATCCACATGCGTTGCCACTTGGACGGTCCGAACGGCCCACTTAATCCTAGCCGTTAGATTGAGATCGGCGATCGACGATTTTCAATTTAAAAGGCTAACGGTTGAACCGCTCACATGCCGCGGAACAACGCGCTTGGTACAACCATTGCTAAGCCTTGGTTCATCCGATTCGAATTAAAGCATCGAATACATTCTAACTTAAATTCAAGTCCAATTTTAAATGCATGCATGATCCTAAGTTGATCCATATGGCACAAGAATAAGCTATCAAGCTACTAGTCGTGATCCCCCTTAATAGTACGGCATTTATCCTATAATCCGGTCTACCAACCAATTCTCCTTAGATCGGTAAAATAGAAAAGGATCCTAGACTATTTGTACCTTGACTTTAAGCCTTGTTGATCTTCACATTTTCCTTTAGCATGCATCCTTGCTTCATCATGTTCATCAAATGGAATTAACCTTGCACATTCTTAGTAAACTTGTTAATCCCATATTCACATATTATCATTAATTACCAAAACCATTTTTAGGGGCCTAGATGCTTTCAAGTGTTTACCGTATGCGGAATTCTCCTACAACAATAGTTTCCAATCAAGCTTACAGATGTCACCTTTTGAGGCACTGTATGGGAGGGCTTGTAGGACACAATTAATGTAACACCCTGGCTATTCGGAAGCCAAGATGTCACGCAAAACTATCAAACTACTAAGAATAGCATTCAAGTTTGGATTATCTGATTCAATCAACAATAATTTCTAAAGAATGACAATAAGCGATCACCGATTCATGGAAAAGAATGTATAAACAGTTATAATACCACGAACAGTCAAGCAATACCAAAGTTGGATTATTACAAATCTGGAAATTTATTTAACAAGTTGGCTTGACTGAAAGGTAATAATAATTATTCTGGTTGGATAAAAGTGAAGTGCAGTGTGCCGAACTACCCCACCAAATCATCTTGTCTTCTCCTCAATTACCTAATTAAAACATACAAAGCAAGGGTGAGTCGAAGACTCAGCAAGTACATACAAGAATAATCAAACATAGAGTGGACAACACAATCCAGTTGAATTACGAACAAATCTTGGAACACATATACGATTGAATGGAATGAATACATGAATGGATGGAATGAAAGAATGCATTGAAGGAATGGACTAATCACGACTTATCTGGGTATAGCGAGTGTAACACCTGTCGGTGTTCACTTAAAGTTACCGTATGAAGAACGTTTCATACGGGTGTCCAACGTGGCCCACATTGGAATGGTGGATCACACGTACCCATTCTGGAATTGATGGGTTTTCAAATGCCCATAATGGAATTGATGGGTCTTTCAAATGCCCATACTGGAATTGATGGGACTTACCAAAAAGAATCCACTTCCGTGGTCATAATGAATTTTATGAATGAACATGATGATTTCTCATGGTATGAATGAATATCACACATTAGTGGAAAAGGCACATGGCATTCAACAACAGGTGTAAACAAGTATAAGTATGCATTCCCACACAACATAATATATCAAGAATGCCACACAAGTTAGTTACATGTAATGGAATGCAACCACTGAAATGAAGGCTAATTCTTTAATCACAAGAATCATCTTCTTGAAATGAAATAAACATCAGGATGGATAGAAAAATGCATTCACAATTCATCCCGACATCAAGCAAACAATTGGAAACATCACCAAACAGCATATGGTACTTGCCTTCCGCGATGTGACGTAATAGGAGGACACGAATATGCCCCTCCACTCACCGCCTCACCGCCTACACAAATGTATAATCGAAATAAGAATAACAAGGTATGATATTGCTACAAGAGCCCTTCCATCCCCTCTATCTCTCCCACACAAACAACGGGATTAATTTTACCAAGTTTACCCAACAGCCCGATTACCACTAAACTGGCAGCGATACTAGAAAAATCACCATTAATTATCTGTAACTCCAAAAGACCTAAAACCAGTGCTCACTGAATCTTAACAGATCAGTCTACAAAAAATTAGTTGGCGGAATCCCCTGATTCGGCCAAAACAGAGGGCTAATTATCAGCTAAACACAACCCATCTACGTCATCGAATCTGGATCGAGATAAAGAAAACGGCGTAACTTTCATCCTATTGATCCAATGAGAATGATTCTTATCATCTTGGAAATATAATTTTAAGGGCTAAAATAACTTAGTTGGGTGAAGGTTCTGATTCGGCCCCTAATTTGAACAAAACCGAGGGACAAACCTACTGACCTCAGTTTTCAGACAGACCGGACAGTTCGTAATCAAAACTTCAGATCTCCCAAACTACAGATCGGATTTTCCTGATCTAGGTGCCAAAAGAAATCTAACATTCCCAGAAATAAAACTCTAGAAGGGAAAAACCCTAGATTCGGCTTCTACAGTAGTCTAAACAATAGATGAAAACACTAACATTTAAATGCCCAGAATTCAGAACAGTGGTAAAGAAAATATCATAACTTTCATTATACAGATCCAATGGAGATGATAGTTATCAGCTTTGAAATATAATTTAAAGGGCTACAATAACTTATTTGGGTGGAGGTTCTGGAAATGCTTCTAACTAAATCAAAACCTAGGATCAAGCCGACAGATCCTTCTCGTCAGACAGACAGAACAGCCCGCACTAAAAAAATCATATCTCCTAAACCGTAAGGCGGAATCACGTGATCTCGGTGGCTATTGAAAGCTAAGAACAATACCTACAACTTTCTAAGAGATGGACAGGACATAAAACGAACGCATCTTACCCAAAATCAACGTACAAGGCGGTGCACAGCAAGGGGGAAGGGGGGGCGGCGGCTCCAAAGGGGGGAGGGGGAGAGAAATGTGGAGTTTAGGGTTTGGGGGGTGGGAACCCCCCTTATGGCTGGCCACCACATGGGCCCCTCCTGGGCCGTGGCCCAGGCCCAGGTTGTCGAGAGTTTATGGAAAACCACTTCTATTTTTCAGGAATTTCTACTTCTTTAATTGTCTTTTCTTTCCCCGGCTTCCATTCAAATTACTCGATTCGATTCTTTACTCTTTTCGTTTCCGGGGTATTACAATTAAATTGGTTAGAGTCTAGGGAGAGACCACTCTATGGTCCGGACTTGGTGAAAGACACTGAAGAACAAATTCGGTTAATCCGAGATCGTTTGTGGATGACACAGTCTCGCCAAAAGAGCTATGCTGACAATCGTCGTCGGGAATTGAGCTTTGAGGTGAATGATCATGTTTACCTTAAAGTCACACCGATGAAGGGCACACACCGTTTCCAAGTGAAAAGCAAATTGGCGCCTCGTTATATTGGACCATTCCAAATTCTTGCAAAACAAGGAGCTGTGGCATATCATTTGGAGTTGCCCACCTCTCTTTCAGCAGTACACGATACCTTTCATGTCTTGCAACTAAAGAAATATCTTCGTGTTCCCACTGAAGCATCTCAGTACGAGAACCTGAAATTGCAACCTGATCTATCTTACGGGGAGTACCCAATTGGTATACTCGGTGAGATAGAGCATAAAACGAGGAACCATACCATCGGTGGAGTAACGACACAAAGAGGAAGCAACTTGGGAATGAGAGGATCAAATGCAAACGGAGTATCCCCACCTTCGATCCCGAGGTGTGTTTTCCTAAAGCCCATCGACCACTGGAACTCCTCCTCGTCGGGCGCCACTCCTTCGTCTCTGCCTGCGATCGTCGCAAGCT
This sequence comes from Hsuehochloa calcarea, assembly GCA_036346395.1. Taxonomy (NCBI): domain Eukaryota; kingdom Viridiplantae; phylum Streptophyta; class Magnoliopsida; order Poales; family Poaceae; genus Hsuehochloa; species Hsuehochloa calcarea. The sequence continues at coordinate 29,474,794 of CM070611.1, forward strand.
CAACTCCGGTGACCATCGAACTCCGCTCCACAACCATCGTGTTCATGAGGATTTCCTACAACCGGTGGGGTCACTCTCGAGTCCGGAGCGCCCCTCCTTCACTGAAGCACCTACCTTGCCACATGCTTGCGCATGCGTGCTCCAACGAACTCTGGGGAAAGCAGTAATGACCATCATTAGTTTTGTTACACTTCTTAATGACCGTATGACATGTGGGTCCCACCGTAATGAATGTGATTATGCTTTTAATTAAAACCATGAGTCTATAACCTATGGGCCCTCATGGCTGGTTAAGTAATTGCACAAAATGTGATGTACGCCTTCTAAGTTTGGAAAACGTAATTTCTAGGATGGTTTTACCAGAATATGTTTTAGAGACATCGTTTGGCCATGGTTGGGTCAAATCTAACCTAGTCAATGCTTCTCGCATGGTCCCATCGGTCATTCTCTGTGGCTAGACAACCGAGAGTATAAAAAGTAATTCACGCAATTAGAAAATCCGAATTTAATTGTTTTTACCCTAAAAATTGTAATAAACTTCAAAAATTCATAAGTAATTCATTTTAAATCCAAATTGAGCAAACTCAATTTTGTTAGTTTACATTTTTGTTGTAATTTAAATTGGAATAGGTTTTGGACATGTTACTATTACAGAAAAATATGGTATTTAAAATACATGAACACTTATAACTTTAACTTTGAAAAATCTATAGAAAATCGAAACGAACTCCAAATGAACTAAAACTTTCACCTAAATTCATATTAAATCATCATCTCTTTACTGTGGTATTTTCATGCATTTTTTATTATTTTAAATTTTCTCACTTTTCTCATTTATTTGATGACGTGTTTTTCTTTAGAGTCTGTGCGGACTAGAGCGAACGAGTACCCATCTAAGAGTGAACAATTGGTATTTCAGAAAGATGCAAGTATCACTTTTTACTTTTATCCTTGCATACATGTTGATCCTAGTATTTCCTAATTTATTGTATTGAAATGCAAATATTACTTGTGTGCATGCTTTTTTCGAGTGTGAATACTTTGTGAAGTCTAGTTAGCTATATCCTAATTGTTGCAGGTTAACCTTGAATTCTCCTTTACTGATATGCCTAAGTTAGTTGTGTGTGATATTACATACCGTTGGTATTTATGCTTAGCCATGCAAGTCAGTAGTCGCGTAGTTCGTTTGACGGGGTTATCTCGTCAATCCTGGGAGACACTGAATAATTGTATTTATGATTTTAGTTCAGATCTTCGAATCTGATTGTGGAGTCTAAATTTTGTTCTTTAAAAATGGATTTAGATTTGGGCAAGTGGCTAGTAGTGAGGGTGCCTTCATGCACGAGAATTTGGTATTGCGGAAAGATTTGTTCGGATCATCAAGGACCGAACTTTGGGCTGTCATTCCAAGTATCACTCGTACTTCCATACGCGGTGTATGGGCGCCGCTTGGTCAAGTAAGGGGAAGGTCGTATTAAGGTGAAACACAGGTGGTGTGAGGACATGTGACTATGAAATCTTATGTTCCTTAGAAACCCAATGTAAGGATATAATGTGCAAGTGAGCACTATTTTTTTATGTTTGGCGGTCGACCCACATGCTAACTCCTTACACTGGCCCCTCCGACACAACTTGCATGCCCGGTTGGTTAGTAGGCGGTATAGCTAGCACTAAGCAAGATTTTACATGGATGGGTGGTTCACTTCAATATGATTTTACGGTGAAAAATCTGAGTCTTGATTTCCCAGGCCGATTCACCAGAGGAAGTGTGTTATTATCCGGGGGCTTACGGGCTGATCGAGTCGTGTGGGTAAATATGTACTTCCCTGCAGGGTTATAACCTATTTGAATAGCCGTGTCCATGGTTATGAACATCACTTGGGTCTTGACTGACATCATTGTTAGACTCTAAATTAAAACTTGACATAGGACAACTTGGTATCGACATGACGGGTGTGTCATGAGTTTAGTTTGCCACTTTGATATTGTTTGAAATATGTTTACCTTTATGTTATTTAACTTTCTTTTGTTAAAAAGTTTTGCACCGAAAAGGAGAATAGAGGGGTGTGAATAGGAGCACACTCACTTTTTCTCAAATATTTGATTCAATAAGATTTTACTCAAGTAGCTATGGAAGCTATGAAGATCAATATACCAGTACAACGGAAGACTAGTATTGAATCCAATTTAACCTCCTAAGCAATACGACAAAAATCAACACAAGCTGAAGAACTCAGTGCTTGGCGGTTTGACCGTTGGGTTAAGGGCGGTCTGACGGTGGCCCTGGCGGTCTTACCGCCGGCCTGAAGAATAGATCAAACAGCCCGATGAGCGAAGTTGCAAATAGATGTAACTTTTGATCTACAACTCCAAACTCGATGAAACTTGGAATACACCTTCTCTATGATGCCAGGAACCTATTACAATTGAAGATTATGAAAATTCATGGAAGAATTACGATCATTTTCCGTTTGAGAGGAGGAAGGTTCAAAAACGTGTCAAAACGAAAACTAGATCCAAAATCTTGCTCGTGGGTGATTGATGATCAAGATGATCCTAGATATGTTCCCACATGTCACAGCAAACTAGATCACGTGAAGAAATCAAGCAAAAACTCACGAATCAAAGAAAGACTCAAAATCATCAAATAGAGAGAAGAAAAGTAAAGAGACAAAACTTTGATCAAACTTTGCTTAGATTGATTTGATATGATTTTGGTTTACAATCACTCCATCAATGGAGGACAAAACTCAATCCATGAGTACGAAATCAAATCAAAACTCTCTACAATCCTAGCATCCAAAAACCTCTCCCTAAGCAAATTAGGGTTTCAAAATAACAAAAGAGGCGAGAGAGGTGCGGTCACCACCCTCCTCTATTTATAGTGGAGGCTTAGACCTTCTAGAAGTTTGACTCAATTGGGTTCCCGTTAAAGCCCAAAACAAATGGGTCACACACGCACGTATTTTAATGCGCTGTCTTTATCGCCTCTTGACCTAATCAGCTTCACCTTGCGTCATCTTGCGCCACAGGTTGGCTAATAGGTCACCCTTGTCCATCTTGCACCACGCTTGAGTTCATTGACCTCACCCGGCATCGTCGATCGTTCTGGACCTCAGCTCTACAAGCCTAGTCCCGATCATCCTCGACGTTGAACGTCGTTGACCACCAAGCAACCTACACAACAATAGACAAGCAATACGAATCCGGGAATAAGTTCTTCACAACTTGACCCATATTAGTCAAAACATGCATCATGCAACACATATGCACTGAAACTCATGACTTTGACCTAACAACCAAACATCGCCGCCATGAAGACCGACGATCCAAGTGAAAATCGGTCAGTCCGCCACCATGGTCGATCTAACCACCCACCCTGGCTGGTCTGACTGCCACGTATTGGGCAGTCGGACCGCCAGTTGGGACTTAGCCCAAAACAACCCCTGAAATTCCAAAACCTACTGGAATTTTCAAACGAATAGAACTTTTGACTGGAGACTCCAAAAATTATGAGACCAAGTGCAATAGAATCCCCTCTCTTGCCTACAACCTTTATTTTTGGCCTAGCTCAAAACACCACTTTAGAAGTTTGCCGATCCGACCGCCACTATGGCCGGTCGGACTACGACTAGCCGGTCTGACCGCTAAGGGTGACCGGTTCGACCGCCCTATGGCCGGTCTGACCGCCGCTTCGGCCGGTCAGACTGCCTGAGACCTGACAGCATGCCAACAATGCCGAAAACACGTGAAACGACAAACCTTTAACGCCATTGCCAATTGTCACATCATCCTAAGATCAGGAGTATATCCCCATGATATCCACAAAAAGTTTACTGCTAAAACTGCTTTCTTAACTAGAGAGTGTAGATTGAGTAATGTTGTGTTTGTGCAAAAACTAGAGCCACTATAACCTCTCTTTGATCAACCACTAGCATGTATAGATTTTTCATTTTGTAAGTCTTGTAAGTATAACTTTGTACTTTAACGGATTGTCCATTTGTTCAGGTGAGGATGATTATAACATAGATCATTTTGTTAGTGCCGACTTCGGCGACGCTAACGAACAGCGCTATTTCTGGCCTCCACTTAGTTGCCTTTGGGAAGGGCACCTCTTGCTGGAGTTTTTGTTTTTACTACTTTATTTTCCGCTGCGTACTTTTGTTAATGGTTAAATTTGTCCGGTCGGCCTCTGTTGTAACTTATGGACTTGAGTCGTTGTCTTGTACAACATGTGTAATATATATGTATGCCTTGTATGACTGTGATCAATGTTGATTGAAGTATGTGCATGTTAGCCTTGATCCTTGGGAGCTAACACGAGACACATATTTGAAGATTTGAAATGCTACTTGACTCATGTAAGTATGATGTCGAACTGCTTTAATCAGCATATTTACATGGGTTAAGTTGGATTTCAGAACTTGGAGAACTAGAGTTATTTACATATGATCTGAAGGACTGTGATGCTATGTAAATAATTCGGGGTCCCCACAAATGTGTGAAACAACCACCGTATCGTAACGCCCCATGTATGCCCTTCTGCTCTTGGCAGGGGCACGGTCGCCGATTGGAAATAACGCAGATCAATCCCCTCAGGACCCACTAGAATAGTCCTCGGACCGTAGTAAAATTTGAAATTGATGACGTTCGACATAATTGACGCACTGCACGATTAACTACATATCTAAAACAATATTACCCGCCGAAAAGAATTATGTACAACATACTGCAATACACAACCATACATCCATAACTATGTAATCCAGTCGATTCAAAAAACTACATCACAGGTGGGCAACCAGATGGGCAACGCTTTGCTAGCTTCTGTCCTCCCTTCTACTCCTCTCTCTTCCCTCTTCTTTTTTATGAATACAAATGAGTCATGTGCCGAATTTTAGGATTTCATAGAGCTTTTATAGGGAAAAGAGTCCTAATCGTCTGAATTTTAGAGTTTTATGGAGCTTTTATGGGGAAAGAGTCCATGTCGTTTGGCAATAGGGACTTGGACCAGCGATATGGAGGGAACAGGATTCCTGTCGCCGGTTGAACTGGCGACAAGAGCCTGTCACCAATTCAATCTACGACAGGAGTCCATTTTTATTATTTCTTTGAGCCAACTATTTATTTTTGTAAATTTTTTAAAATAATATTATTAAAAAAAAAATCGTGATTTATACTGTAAACACCTCACTACGAATTTTGGATCACGATGGTTTGAAGTTGACGATAGCGTTGCCAAGACACAAAAAAACGTGTTAGATGGATGGAGACGTACGTGGTCCATCCAGCTGAGACATGCCACCTAAATTTATCCTGATACAAGGAAGACCCCTCTTTATTCTGTGCACTATTGAAAAGAATGTCTACGAAATCCATTTCTTCAATACACTACACTTTATTATCTGAATAAGGATATATAAAACCATTTGACAGTTGGCTAAGTCATAGATTTAATACGGGTATTATAACCAAGTAAGCGTCGACAGTGACAAAGAAACGACCATGCACGCCATGCGGGTACGTACAATCACGAACTGTTTAGAATATGATTTTCTTTTCTTCTTCTTCTAAAACTCCTGTTAAAACTTACTTTAACAAAATCCGTTCTGAAAATCCAGCATCGAGACGCAACCCCTGGAGTTACTACAGATGTAAATGTGTCGATGAATTATTATCGATATTTATGGGTAAATCTGAGGATACGGCTCTCGAGATCACGTAAGAAGAGATATGAGGTTTTTTAGACGAGTTGATTCTTCTCAGAGAGAATAACAACTCTACCCCTGTGCTCTTGTATTGAATGAGGATTACAAAACACAACAAACCACCGAAACTAAAAAAATGTTGTCAATGGCTTCAGTCCATGTGTCAGTCTCTCTCCCTCTGTTTGCCGGTATCACCCCTTATAAATCATCGAAGGGTGACAGTTGTCGTGCGTCAGGATGCGCCTCGATGGTTCTGGAATCTACACGTTGATAACGGTTGTTGTCAACGAGATGTTCTCCTTGCACATCCGCCAAGCTATTATTGCTAGAGATAGAGAGATGTGTATGCAGTTGTGTTAGAAATACATACGTGCACGTGTCTGTCTGTGAGACTTATCGACCAACAGATGGTCATATTTTGATCTAGTCGTAACAAGCCTTACGACTAGGGCAGTCGTAACCTAAACTGGTCGTAATCTAGCTTGGTCGTGGCAAGCATCACCGAGTAGGGGTATACAGGAGGACTATTTAGAATACCATTATCTATAATAAATATTTTAGATAAATAGCTTCATTAATTGAGGATTATTCAATCCTGATCAAAATGATATGAATTTTTTGCTAATTATCTAAAATATTTTAGATAAATAGCTTTTCTTTCTCTCCAAATAAACTCAAGTCGTAAACGCCTCCCACTTGCGGTTCTATCCGGCAGCCAGGGAGCTTCAAGCTCACCATCAACCTCTCCGGTGAGGTTGTTCAACACAGAGGAATCCACATAAATAAATTAATGTAATGGTTTTAGCAAGGTTATTTCTGTCAAAAGGTGATAGATGTACCCAACTTTTGTATTAACCAGCATATATTCAGAGTTAGGCCTATTTGCCTTAAAAAAAAAGACACTCAAGACTCATCTAGTGCGAACATATATGACTTGTGGACATGCAAATAACCCTTCAAATTAATACTAAGAAATATTAAAAAAAGAACACTCAAATACATAAAAAGGAACACTCGAATTTTATTTACACCAGCATAGTATTTCCTGTATAAGAATATATGACATTTTGGACAGCGGCATGGTCTTCGATTTGCAATTTTTACCATCCTTTTTATATGAATTATGTAAGCATGAAATTACGAATTTATTATATTTGAAAAATATTTTTTTACAACAAATCTAATAAAACCAGGGCCTTGTTTTAGTACTCCAGAGTCCATACTCACTTTGAATATACCACTTAAATAAATAGATTATAGTTCTTTATCATTTTCAGTATACTTCAATACCAATTATAAAATACTCCAATGCGACTTGATTGAAAAATTTTAATTAGAGTCCTTTATTTTTGCTATATACCTTTTTTTCATATATAAAAGAAGTATATACACAAATTTAGCTATAAAAGGTGGACTTTAATGATTTGTTTTTCATATAACTCACTTTGGGGTATCTTATAATCATTATTGGAGTATGCTTAAATAGATAAAGAGGTATCATCATACGATTTAAGTAGTATATGAGAAGTGGAGTACGATACTCAGAGTACTATATCATTTTCATATATATATATATATATATATATATATATATATATATATATATATATATATATATATATATATATATCAACATCAATCTTTTGATATTCTCTAAAAACATCAGTCTTTTGACGATCAACTTGTTCGAAATTTGTAGGAGAAACTACTTGTGTCAACGGTCCAATTGTGTGGACACTTTATATAAATAGGCGTGTTAGAGGTATTAGTCCATTTGTGTAAGTTAAGTCTCGTATTGCTTACTCAATAGATATGGTATACCTCCTCCCCCAATACAAGGAGAGGTAGGAATTGCTCATTCCTGTAAGTTTGTGACTACATATTGTATCGTGTCCTACTTTTATTCTTGCGTTTGATTGCCGGCAATATGACCATCGATATACAATTATTAATGGCCTTGGTTTAATTGGCCACCTAGTCTCAAACTCTCAAAATGAAAAAAAAATTACCTTAATTCCATGCGGACACGGGAGTTAGCTTCTGAATTACTTCTTGCTTACCTAATGAACCTAATGACGAAAGGTAGGAGCTAGCAATCAATAGCTATATTGTTGAGTCACATGAGCTAGCTAGCTATATGTTGGTCCACAGCATCATGCATGTGAGATTGTTCAACAAGATGGAAATGACATGCTATTTGTCCCGAGATGCACGTCCAATCCGATCGTCTCATGTCGATTTGATCAGAATAATTTTGCTCTTCAACCAAAAATTAAAGTGCTTAATTACGTTTTGTGGGGCCAACAGATCATGCATTGCACGTTGATGGTTGTGTTAGCAGCAATACTCGTAAGCAGCACTGTCAATCTAATGCAAGCAAGATATTTATATGGGTTTAAACCGTTGAGAAATAGAGCACTTTACTGATGAATTCAATTCGGAATTCATTAAATAGATAGCGTGCAACATATATACATGACGAAATATGAACTATCAAATACGCCTATCTCATACATATATATGCTAAAATGAAGAGTACTACGACCAAATTCATGACCAATGAAAGTGCATCAAGCGCTACCAGTGAAGACGAATTCATCACGTAAACAAATGAAATGGCGCAACTTACATACAACTGCTCCTGCGAAGTTTGTGGTCGAGCAAAGAGTAGATGAGGAGAAAGTAGCGAGCAATCGCGTTGTGGGACTTTAAATTTGTAACTTGGGACCTATTGTGTATATTTGTGTCATTTACTTGATCAGTAGATAACACACACAGTTACAATATTGGTTCAAACATATATCACAAAAATATAAAACTATTGCATATTATTAAACAAAGCGTAAATATATCTTATGGATTTTGACTTGCAGAATGGCCAGATATACCAAATACTTTCAAAAATCAGCAGCAGAAGTAGAATCAAAGTATAACATGTGGAACCCTTATGATACGCTCACCGTCAATCGACTGTGGACTCGCGACCTAGTTTTTGACCTTCTTGATCTTCAATATTGATCAATACTCATAATTGTTCATATAGCCTTCTTTTATACTTACTGGTTAAAAGAATGTAAATAGCGAACATGAGTATACAACCGTACTAGCGAGCCAACACACAAGAGAATTATTATAGATGCAAGGTTAATCAAAGGAGGCACATGGTTCTTTTATTTGCACAAAGCTAAGTTTGAGTTAGACTATGCAGTATAAATTTCCTGAGACTTAGCAGTTAACTAACATAGGTTTTACAAACCGAGTTTTTGTTTGTAAAGTATTAGTGAATGCTCGGGTTACACCCCATATTTACGACTGGTCCCTGATCAGGTCATCTCAAATCCCCGGGGTCCCACCCTATCTTTCCATTCCATCCATAAATTGTTTTATAAAAATGAAAGCTAGTTCAAGAAAGTTCTCGGCACCGCTCTTGACTGTGAGCACGGCTATCTAGATAGTTTTCTTAATATGCGGAATTTGTACACTTTACCCACAATAAATATTCATCTTATTGTAACACTCTGGCTATTCGGAAGCCAAGATGTCACCTAAATAATCTCACATACAACCATAAAGCAGAAGAATTTAAACAATATCTCATCTAATGACATAAAGAGATCAACATATAATAGAACAAATGCAGGAATATAGTATGAATCCAACGACAGTTCGCAAACTCTAACTATTCGAGTCTAATGAAACCACTAAGATGATTATATCGAAGGAGTAATCAAGGATCACAAGCAGTTATTTAATCATCCTTAATATAGAGAAAGATATCATCCAACATCTAACTCTATTTATTACAGTTCATCACTTAACAAATGAAAGACAAGAACCAAATTATATTATTGAAACTTGAATATGATGAAGTGAATGAATAGTGCATATCTACTCCCTCCCAAATGCCATCATCAACGATCACCTAAAATAAACAACAAAGGCAAGAATGAGTCCGAGACTCAGCAAGTACATAGAATAATTTGAACTACACTGAAAATGAACAATACAGTATCATTAAGAATATGAACATAGAACTGACAGGAACATATGAATGAACTGCACTTCTACTTATACCGGTATAGCTAGTGACACACCCGTCGGTGTTCGCTTAAGCCCGCATTTAACAAAATGCAGGGATCCAAGACCCGTATGAAGAACGTTTCATACGGGGATCCAAATCTGTCCACATTGGAATGGTGGGTCTTACGTGCCCATACTGGAATTGATGGGTCTTTAAATTCCACTCCCGTGGAAGGAACATGAACAAATGAATGAATGGAATGAAACATGAATAATGAAAGACATCATCTCTTTCAACATAGATTAACGGATATGAAAGGAACATGAAGCATTGAATGTAATCGTGGATCATAGAAATAACAGTATGAACACAAGCACTCATCATTCATCAACATAAAGAATTACAATATATTTGCCTTCCGCTCTGCGAAGCGTTATAAAGCAAGACGGAAGCTACTACACTCGAATTTTTCCCTCCTACACAAATTAAATATATCTGAATAAGAAACCACGTGAACATGACCTCTCTCGAACCATCTAATCGCAGCATCCTAACCCAAGGATCACAAAGTCGATCTACTCACATAAATCAATATTCTAATATGACTACAATCTGGATAGCAAGTACAAAATAAATCATAATTAATGATCTAAGACTCAAAATGGTAATATCACAGACGATTCATATTAAAAACTGTCTGTGACTCCCTAATTTTACCATAGTAAAATACAAGTTGTGGTAAAATTACAGAGTAAGGAATATAGGTAGGCATTAAAATTATGGTAAAATCGGAAGATACTATTTCACAGACAGTTCTTATTAAAAATCGTCTGTGATAATGATGTATCATATACTGTTCTAGCTATCGCTAGTAATATAGACAATCAAATTTATAAAATTATCTATAATAATTATAACACCGATGGTTTTCAGAAATCGTATGTCCAGTGCAACTTCTTTTTGTTGTAGCGTGTCATCCGATTTCATCAACCTTTTTCATCCCCCTCTTCTCTTTGGCCGGTAGCCATGGGCACCGTTACTGTGCTACTTTTCCTTGGCTCCTTGCATATGTCAAAGCTAATCCGAGGGCGCTGTTGCCGTCGTCATTCTTGGCTCCTTGCTGCACGGTTGGCGGGTCTCAACCACCGCGCCGGAGAGTCACCGCAGCAGTCGCCACCATGCAGTCACCGCCTCCAGGGTGGCAACCTCTGTAGATTTCGATGCCGTGCGCTGTGTCCGAGCCTCTCGTAGGCCGCCATTTTCCCTCTCTCTGAAATGCACGCAACCCGTTCGGCGATTTGCCTACACACGGATTGGAGTTTCAGTTTCAGACGGGCGGCGAAACTGCAGGTGACGGTGCTCAGGTAACCGCCGAACTCGTATATGCTCAGAGGGTTGATTTTGCAACTGTGATTTTTTTTTTTTGCAAACCGTAAAAAAAATTACAATGAATATATTTGGACAAATCAGCTTTGCATAAAATACCTCTAAGTTCTTGCCAGGGAATAGTTAATTAATCAACTAATGTATGTACGAAGCAACTTTGCTGTTAGCCTGAAGGGGGGAAAACTAGCATGTGTTCTGCTTCAGTCGATCGAATCACTTTCACACGAGTGATGGAAAAGAATTAAGGACCTTAATTCGTGTTCTAACTAACCATGTTTGAAGATCATGTCTAGTATTGTTTACTCTGAGGTTTACATAAGGATTGACAGCTTAAGCTTATTCAGTGGTAGAAGGTATGCGCAATTTAGAATCAGCTGTGCAACTCATGTTAGGCCCATACGCATAAAAGTATTATATTGGCGAGGAGACTATCATTAGCTTAGACCAAACAGCTCCTACCCAGTCTCCACTCTCCTCTGTGACAATACATTTTGGGTCAAGAAGTTGTCTTCCCTCTGTACCTCATGGAGCAGTGCACAAACTGCGCCAAATTCAATAGGCTAAGAGTGGCCATCATCCAGAAGAAATAATCCAAATGCCCTTCATTCAGGTTGTCCGGGATCCACCCGGGCGCCCCACCGCGCCTTGTGGCCACCGCGACAACGCCAAACACAAAGGTGTTGAAGTAAGCTCCAGACGCGATTGCGAGCTGCCCGAGCGCTGCGCACAGGCTCTTCATGGCATCTGGGGACTGGTCGTAAAAGAACTCTGTCATGCCGATTCCGGCAAAAACCTCAGCCGCGCCATGCACAAAGTACGATGGCGCCTGCCACAGGATGCTAATCGGCACGGGCACATTCTGGTCTGTCAGACCACTGGCTTTCGCGATCGCTAACCTCTTCATCTCCAGCAATGCTGAATACACCATGGTGAGCATTGATAATGCAAGGCCAATTCCAAGGCGCTGTGTCCGCGAGAAGCCCTTGTCCATGCTAGTGAAACGCCGCGCGAGTGGCACTAATACAGTTTCGTAGACGGGGACCCAGATGAGGATGCTGAACACGCCAAAGACGGAGAGAGATGCAGGTGGAATGGCAAATGGGCCAACATGGTTGTCCATGACCATCCCCTGCTCGACAAACGTCGAGGATATTTGCCCGGAGACTGCATAGAAGATAATGAATGATGCCCAGATGGGGGACATCCGCAGCAGCATCTTCAGCTCCTCAACTTGCGTCACTGTGCAGAGCCTCCATGAGCTCGTCGGCGCCATGCATTCCTTGTACGTTGGGGACAGTACAATGGCAGCCTTGTCAAGGAACCTGAAGAACAGAGTTATAAGACCTAACTTCTGTGTCAACTCTACATTTTTCAGCTGACGTTTTGCTTATAGAGTTATTTTTAATAAATGGTTCTTTAGTAAATTTCCCATTATCATTGTACTTGCAATATGTTATAGCTCAGAACAAGTCAATTATTTTTTATATCAAAGTTGCCATAGCTCAGTGCTAGTGAATTATTTTCAGATGTCAAATTTAGACTATAACTTTACTTGTATTTTTGCAATAATCCAATTACCTGAATTGATCGGTATGCTGAATCTTGTGATTTGATTCAGTTCCTGAAGGTGAACCGGTCAGCTCATACAGAAGTGAACCATCATCCGGCAATTGCAGATGCCACTTCCTGACAGCCGCAACTACTACCTGGCAGAGACTCGTGAGTGGGCTTACTCCCAGTTTCCTATACCTGTATACCCTCGAGCCGGCAATGAATACTGCAAGACTGAAGACCATGAGCACCGTTGGGATTGCGAAGCTGATCCCCCACCCAACATTGTCCTGCAGCCAAACAAGCACTGTGCCTGACAGCAGGGAGCTGGTGCTGATCATGAAGTAGTACCAGTTGAAGAAGGAGCCCTTCTTCACTAGCTCCTGCGGGTCAGCGCTATCAAACTGGTCAGCCCCAAAGGTTGACGTGCAGGGCTTGACACCACCACTTCCAAGGGCAGCAAGATAGAGTCCTAGGTGGACCACAGCAGGATGAACCTCACCAAGGTAGGAAGATGTTGAGAACACTGGGAGTGACGCTGAAACAGTGAGAACAAGCATCCCCTGACAAAATGGAAGTGTTCAGAGTTGCAGGTAACACACGATGCAGATCAGATTGTTCAGAGTTGCAGGTAACACACGATGCAGATCAGATTGGTTAGCTGTTTGTACTTACAACAATGTAAACTGGGAGGAAAACAACAACTGTCCAGTATCTTCCCCAATAAGTGTCTGCCAAGAAGGCGCCAATAAGTGGTGTGAGGAAGCAAGTGCCGGCCCAGGCAGAGGCATTTCTCGCGGCAGTTACTTTGCTCTCGTGGAGCACAGTGGTAAGATAGGTCACTAAATTCTTTGCGATTGCAAAGAAGGCCGTGCATTCACAGAATTCAACACCTAGTACGTGTTCAAGTGGTTAACAAACATGTGGGACAAGGACAGAAACAGTAGCAGTTTGATAGTGATGTTGGTTTGTTGCATGAATTGCTCTCGGGTACCTAAAATCATGAAGCACGCCCTCCAATTCCCTGTGTTGTGCTTCAGAGCAGGCTGGTGGTTGATATCAACTGATCCATCACTTGTATATTCTGAACCTACATCCTGCATCACAGCACCAAGAGATTCAGCTTTGCAAATTGAAACTGTAAATCTTTGCAGAGAATTTGAGAAGAACAAGAGACCATGTTCTTCCTCTTTCTTGTTTTTCCTCAGGAAAAAGGGGATGCATTCTTGTTGTAAATAGGCACCAAGATTTTTTTTTGACTCGTTATGTGAAATCAAACTTGGCCTATCCTTTATGTATGTATACCCTGGGCATGCTTTTTTACCTTCTTCTAAAGACGACTATGCTCTTCTTGTTTTTAATGTCAAGTGAAAATAACCCAATGGCTTGAATCAAAGCACTGATATGTGTGCTGAAGGAATTACTCTTATGAAATATATTTCACACAAAAAGGGCTTCTTTATGTACTGGTTAGCTATAACTACAGGCAAGTGTTTGAATTGATGGCCCCCCTTTCTCCCTCTCAAATGAGGCAATCATCAAAACACGATAACTTGATGAGAGAAGAGAAGAGAAGAGAATATTACCTGAGGAGATTGGAGATGAAGCAATGGCCTCTCCTCATCTGCTGCTTCCATGGCCGCTGCCTAAAAGACGGAGCAAGAGCACTCAACAGCAGTGGCACTTTGCAAAGCAAGCACCTAAAGGTGCTGTCCTATGCTCCTCTGTCTTTAAAATAACATAAAGGACCAAAAAAAAAAAAGATGGCACAAATAGTGTAGAATAAGCTTTGTTGTTTTCACATGACCCGTGCACCTACACAGTCAGCAATTTGAAAAATACACTATTTATATTTATTTCAAAAGTACATTAGATATTTTGTAGAAATATTATTTAACATTACTATAGTCTATATTTTAGTAATTTTTATCATAAATATAAAATTTCAAGCTACATGAATCAGAACCGAAAGAGAAGTTAAAAGCTATATTTTTTGACATTATCTCTCATAGAATTATTGTAGGAGCTTCTAATAGAGCCGCTAGTTAACATAGATTTTGATAAAAATATTGTTTTTGTCTCCACGTGAGAAACTATATATATTGGACTCTAGAGTTGTAATTGGATCAAACTTTGTGCATGCACGCATGCTAACGTTTTCTAATACATATAAATCTAACCTGTAAATGAACTTGGTAAGGAAGATTGAACTAACAAAATTTTCTCCTTTTTACAATTAATGTGGGAATTTCTAATCTTTTTTCTTTTCTCTGATTAATGTGGTAATTTCTAGTTTTTATCTCCTATGATTAATGTGATGGCTCCTAGAAGAGCCTCCAATTAGTATAAATAAATACTAGGATTAATATGAGGGCTCCAAGGAGAGCTTCCAATTAGTATAAATATAGAAATTAATGTGGGAATTTCTAATCTTTTTTCTTTTATCTGATTAATATGGTAATTTCTTTATTTTATCTCCTATGATTAATGTGAGGACTTCTAAGAGAACCTCCAATTAATATAGATATAGATAGATTTGTTGGTACAGAGACCGATCTACGCACGCGAATACTCACCGCCAAGACGCAAGAGACAGATTTTTTTTGTGATGTTTAACTCCTCACGACTAATAGCGCCGGATGTTGTAAGCAATTAAACTCAACGCACTAAACTCTACACCCACTACGAACTAAACTCCACACGCGAAACGTGCCCATTACTGCTGCAATTAAATGTCTACATGCATGTTTCTAGTCTCATGCAAACCACAACATCTAGTTGACACTAAACATTTTTTGACGTGGAAACACTAAGGTATGCAACGTGATTAAATCTAACAAATCACTCCCTAATCATGTTACCCTGATTTTACCTCCATGGCGCCTAGCTTCTCACGCTTCTCAATGAACTTCATGCGCCCAACCAACTTCGTCAAAATATCAGTGAGTTGGTCATCGGTACTGACATGCTTCATGTCCACCTTTCCATCGTCCACGCATTCACAGATAAAATGAAAACATACGTCAATATGCTTATTGTGATCATGGTGTACCGATTCTTACAGAGTGTGATGGCAGACTTGTTGTCGCCGAGTAGCTTGATCTTCTTTGGCTTAGTGCCCGTCAAGTCTCCAAGTAGCCGACTGAGCCACACCCCATGGCACACCGCTGTCGCCACTACGATGTACTCCGATTCACAGGACGAGAGTGCGACGATCTTCTGCTTCTGCAACACCCAGGAAATCAGACTTCCTCCAAGGTAGAATGTCGTGCCTGTGGTGCTCTTGTGATCATCCATGTCGCCGGCGAGGTCACTGTAATTGAAACCCATTAGCTCGCACTCCAACGAGCTGTGCTTCACGTAGCAGCAGCTGAAATCCACCGTGCCACTCACGTAACGGAGGATATGCTTCACAGCGGCCATGTGTTGTGTCGTAGGCGCCTCCATATACCGGCTGACAATGCCCACCGCATCGGCCTGGTGTTCGCTAGGTAGCACAGGCTCCCGACGATGCTTCGGTAGTCGGTGGAATCAACAGCATCACCACTGTCCTTCTTACTCAACTTCAAGCGGTTCTCCGTCGGAGTTTGGCACGGATTGCACCCGGCCATTCCTGCTACCTACAAGATCTTGCACGCATAGCTACTTTGACACATGGTGATGGCACCGACGGCTTTCTTTACCTCAATTCCCAGGAAGTAGTTCAGGAGGCCAAGGTTGCTCATGCTGAACAACTTCTGCATCTGGGCCCTGAACTCAATGATGTCATCGATGTAGGATCCAGTAATAATCAAGTCGTCGACATACACTCCGACGAGCCGGAATGTGCTGCCTTTCATCCTCCTGTACACCGCATGCTCAATGGGACCAACCTTCTTCACGTGGGCCACACACCCGAACGTGTGAAAGAAGTGCACCTTAGGCCTCCGCTTATACATGTGGATATCATGGGGATATGCTCCAGATCTTAGGATGATGTGACAATTGGCAATGACGTTAACGGTTTGTCGTTTCACGTATTTTCGACAAAGTTTCAGAACTGTCAGGTGATAGGCGGTCTGACCGGCCATAGCATGGCGGTCCGACCGGTCCCAAATCGGTTGGACCGGCCAAGAACGGCGGTCAGACCGGCAGTGACCATATGTGTCAAAATGAGCTGGGCCAAAAATAGAGGGTGTAGGCAAGAGAGAGGATTCTATTGCTCTTGGTCCCATAATTTTTGGAGTCTCCAGTCAAAAGTTCTATTGGTTTAAAGTTTCTAGTAGGTTTTGGATTTTCAGGGGTTGAAAACCGGCTAAGTCCTTTCAGGCGGTCGGACCGGCCTATGGCTGGCGGTCCGACCGGCAAGGTCGGCGGTTCGACTGGCCCTGAGGGGCGGTCAGACCGATTGTCACTTGAACGTCGGCCTTCGTGGCGGCGTTGTTCGTTGGTTAGGTCAAAGTCATGAGTTTCAGTGCATATGTGTTGCATGATGCATGTTTTGACTAACGTGGGTCTAGTTGTGGGATCGGTCCGACCGGCCTGAAATCGGTCAGACCGTCCTTGTGGGGCGGTCAGACCGCCGATGACTTGGAGGGTAGCCAAGTTGGCATTGAGTTGATTTGAATGTGTTTATTGTATGAACTTCAATACTTTATTGTTGCATATTGCATTGCGGAACTAACGTGGGTCAAGTTGTGAAGAACTTGTTCCCGGAGACGATTTGTTTGTCTATTGCTGTGCAGGTGGCTTGCAGGTCAATGACATCAACGGTGAAGTGGATCGGGACTACGCTTGGAGAGCTGAGGTCCAGAACGATCATGGATGCCGGGTGAGGTCCTGTGACTCAAGCATGGTACAGAATGGGCAAGATGGATCGAACGGGTAGTTCGGTACAGCTGGTTGGATCAGGCGGTGCGGAAGTCGATGCGAGTCTCTGGGAGTTTCCGATGGGATTCGGACAGGAGAGACTTGGCGACGTGATGATAGCCGCTGATCAACCTACACGTGGTGAAGCAGGCGATTGCTTCAATAGTTATGTGTGTGTGGGTCCCATGTGTGTGTGGGTCCCAAAAGTGAAACCCTAGGCTTCTCCTATAAATAGAAAGGGGGGAGATGTAAAACCCCCTAAGCACTCATTTGGCCTTCCTCATCCTTTTCTAGGGTTTGGAGGAGAGCAGAGGAGAAACTAGGGTTTAGAGATTGTGTGTGTGCTCCTTGTGTGAGCTCTTGTCCTCCTTGTTGGAGAGGCTTTGTAAGCATCTAGTGTGATCAATCAATCTTGTGATGCTTGCTTGAGAGATCATTTGTCATCCTTTGTGTTCTTCTCTCTTTTGGATGAATTTGGTGCTTCCTTGATTCAAGTGGTTAAGCTTGGTCTCTTGACCTATTTTCTCTTGCTTTGATGTGTGGGAATACTCCTAGAATCATCTAGACCATCAACCCCCGCAAGCAAGTCTTGAATCAAAGTTTTTCATATTTCTAGGGTTTGTGCACTTCTTTGGTAAAACCTTGAGAGATCGATTTTGAGAAGTGGATCTGAAGGATCGTCGCTAGAAATAGGTCTCTAATATCCTTAGGGAGGTGTGCTCGAAATTTGGTCAAGTTTCATTGGTTGAATCAAAAGTTGGATCAAATTTCGTTTTGGACTTGGGCTTGGTTTTTCGGTTTTGGACTAAATCGGTCTGACCGGTTTTGTAACGGCGGTCCGACCGCCCGCTTTTCAGACCGCTCAGTACTGCCGGGTCGAACCGATATCCAACGGTCCGACCGCCAGTTAGTAGCCGGTCCGACCGCTCGTTGAACGTCGGTCCAACCGCCTGTCTCCAGCCGGTCTGACCGCCAGTACCCAGTCCAGAACAGTGAGTTCAATTCTCCACATTTGTATCGTGTGGTTGAGGGGATTATCGAATTCAGCACAAGGCTTCCACTGTGCGCTTACTGATCTTCTTAGCTTTCATAGCTAAAGGAGTAAAGTTCGTGTTGAATTTGATTAAGGCGAGAAAGTTGAGAAAGCGCCTATTCACCCCCCTAGTCGCCTTTACGGTCCTACATATTGCATCTCATTGTATCATATTGCATTCATATGAAAAATACATCAAGTGGTATGAAAAATCCAAAAGATGCATTGTAATATAAGATTTTACCTTATTTTTTGATCCATCACTTGTATATTCTGAACCTACATCCTGCATCACAGCACCAAGAGATTCAGCTTTGCAAATTGAAACTGTAAATCTTTGCAGAGAATTTGAGAAGAACAAGAGACCATGTTAGACCATGTTCTTCCTCTTTCTTGTTTTTCCTCAGGAAAAAGGGGATGCATTCTTGTTGTAAATAGGCACCAAGATTTTTTTTTGACTCGTTATGTGAAATCAAACTTGGCCTATCCTTTATGTATGTATACCCTGGGCATGCTTTTTTACCTTCTTCTAAAGACGACTATGCTCTTCTTGTTTTTAATGTCAAGTGAAAATAGCCCAATGGCTTGAATCAAAGCACTGATATGTGTGCTGAAGGAATTACTCTTATGAAATATATTTCACACAAAAAGGGCTTCTTTATGTACTGGTTAGCTATAACTACAGGCAAGTGTTTGAATTGATGGCCCCCCTTTCTCCCTCTCAAATGAGGCAATCATCAAAACACGATAACTTGATGAGAGAAGAGAAGAGAAGAGAATATTACCTGAGGAGATTGGAGATGAAGCAATGGCCTCTCCTCATCTGCTGCTTCCATGGCCGCTGCCTAAAAGACGGAGCAAGAGCACTCAACAGCAGTGGCACTTTGCAAAGCAAGCACCTAAAAGGTGCTGTCCTATGCTCCTCTGTCTTTAAAATAACATAAAGGACCAAAAAAAAAAAAGATGGCACAAATAGTGTAGAATAAGCTTTGTTGTTTTCACATGACCCGTGCACCTACACAGTCAGCAATTTGAAAAATACACTATTTATATTTATTTCAAAAGTACATTAGATATTTTGTAGAAATATTATTTAACATTACTATAGTCTATATTTTAGTAATTTTTATCATAAATATAAAATTTCAAGCTACATGAATCTGAACCGAAAGAGAAGTTAAAAGCTATATTTTTTGACATTATCTCTCATAGAATTATTGTAGGAGCTTCTAATAGAGCCGCTAGTTAACATAGATTTTGATAAAAATATTGTTTTTGTCTCCACGTGAGAAACTATATATATTGGACTCTAGAGTTGTAATTGGATCAAACTTTGTGCATGCACGCATGCTATGATTTTTTTTTAGTTTCCATGTCGAACATGTTTTCTAATACATATAAATCTAACCCGTAGATGAACTTGGTAAGGAAGATTGAACTACCATAATTTTCTCCTTTTTACAATTAATGTGGGAATTTCTAATCTTTTTTCTTTTCTCTGATTAATGTGGTAATTTCTAGCTTTTATCTCCTATGATTAATGTGAGGGCTCCTAGAAGAGCCTCCAATTAGTATAAATAAATACTATGATTAATATGAGGGCTCCAAGGAGAGCTTCCAATTAGTATAAATATAGAAATTAATGTGGGAATTTCTAATCTTTTTTTTTAATCTGATTAATATGGTAATTTTTATATTTTATCTCCTATGATTAATGTGAGGGCTCCTAAGAGAACCTCCGATTAATATAGATATAAATAGATTTGTTGGTACAGAGACCGATCTACGCACGCGAATACTCACCGCCAAGACGCAAGAGACAGATTTTTTTGGTGATGTTTAACTCCTCACGGCTTTTCAGGTTTTTCTTGTCCTTTTATTTTTTATCAAAGGCCCACTATGGTTACATGCAATTAGTGTGCCACTAATAGCGCCGGATGTTGTAAGCAATTAAACTCAACGAACTAAACTCCACACCCACTACGAACTAAACAACACACGCGAAACGTGCCCATTACTGCTGCAATTAAATGTCTACATGCATGTTTCTAGTCTCAGGCAAACCACAACATCTAGTTGACACTAAACATTTTTTGACGTGGAAACACTAAGGTATGCAACGTGATTAAATCTAACAAATCACTCCTAATCACCTTGCCCTGATTTTACCTCTATGGCGCCTAGCTTCTCATGCTTCTCAATGAACTTCATGCACCCAACCACCTTCGTCAAAATATCAGTGAGTTGGTCATCGGTACTGACATGCTTCATGTCCACCTCTCCATCGTCCACGCATTCACGGATAAAATGAAAATATATGTCAATATGCTTATTGTGATCATGGTGTACCGATTCTTACAGAGTGTGATGGCGACTTGTTATCGCCGAGTCGCTTGATCTTCTTTGGCTTAGTGCCCGTCAAGTCTCCAAGTAGCCGATCGAGCCACACCCCATGGCACACCGCCGCCACTACGATGTACTCCGATTCACGGGACAAGAATGCGATGATCTTACGCTTCGCAACACCCAGAAATCGACTTCCTCCAAGGTAGAATGTTGTGCCTATGGTGCTCTTGTGATCATCCATGTCGCGGCGCGAGGTCATCAGAATCAAACCCATTAGCTCGCACTCCAACGAATCAGGCTTCACGTAGCAAGAAAAATCCACCGTGCCACTCACGTAACGGAGGATATGCTTCACAACGCCATGTGTTGTGTCGTAGGCGCCCATATATCTTGGTGACAATGCCCACCGTGATCGACCGGTGTTCGCTAGGTAGCGCAGCTCCCGACGATGCTTCGTAGTCTGTGGAATCAACAACATCACCATCGCCCTTCTTACTCCACTTCAAGCGGTTCTCCGTCGGAGTTTGGCACGGATTGCACCCACCATTCCTCGCTACCTACAAGATCTTGCACGATAGCTACTTTGACACATGGTGATGGCACCGATGGCTTTCTTTAATTACCTCAATTCCCAGGAAGTAGTTCAGGAGGCCAAGGTTGCTCATGCTGAAAAACTTCTGCATCTGGGCCCTGAACTCAATGATGTCATCGATGTAGGATCCGGTAATAATCAAGTCGTCGACATACACTCCGACGAGCCGGAATGTGCCGCCTTTCATCCTCCCCGCACACCGCATGCTCAATGGGACCAACCTTCTTCACGTGGGCCACACACCGAACGTCACGAAAGAAGTGCACCTTAGGCCTCTGCTTATACCACACCTCATACGACGTCATGACGTCGAGGCTCTTCGTTGGTGCATAGTTGAGAATGTGCAACGCGGTCTTCACCGCCTCGCCTAACTCAATCGCGCACCCATGCTCTTCAATAGACTTCGCTCCATCTCCACGATGGTCCGGTTCAGCTACCAACAAAACCATTTTGCTGTGGTGAGTAGGGCATGGTGGTGTATCGCTTGATGCCCAACTCGGCCACAAGACTCCGTGAAGTCAATGGAGTTGAACTCCCCACCTCGGTCAGTGCGCGAACGCCTTGAGCCGAACGCCAATCTCGTTCTCTCTGGCGCCTTGATCTTCTCGAAGAACTTGAACACCTCATCCTTTGTATTGAGCACCTCCAGCCATATGTACCTATTGTGGTCGTCGATGATCGGCAGAAGCAATTGTGCTTTGCTCGGTGTGGCGGACGTGATCGGTTCGCAGAGGTCACCGTGCACACTCAAGCCCACGCCAAAGATGGTACGATGTGGCATGAGGCAACGACATGCGGTGCGACTTGTTGGGAGCGCACTCGTCACAAAACTGCTCCATGTGGTCGATGATGGGGATTCCTTCCGCCATACACTTGGTGCCCAAATCCTGCATCGCGCGGAAGTTGAGGGAGCCATAGCGCGCGTGCCACACCCATGCCGCGACAAAGGTTCTTTAGCCGAGAGGGCACACAAGTGTGGTCGTTCGGTGTGGGTGTACAACCAATTCATGGACCGCATCACCACGCCAAAGCCAGCACCCGCTCCCGGCTAAAATGGACAACTCCCGCCCTCGATGATGATCTTGCACCAATTTTGTCGAGCCGGCCAAGGTCGATGATGTTGCACCGCAGGCGAGGTATGTAGTACACCTCGGCGAGGAACCGGTGCTCCTATTTCATGCAACGAAACATCACGACACCTTTGCCGCAATTGTCCACCACCGAGCCATCTCCGAACTTCATGGACCCTCATTGTTTCATCGAGGAGGTGAACATCACCTTGGTCCCGGTCATGTGGTTGCTAGCACCCGTGTTGAGGTACCACACACAATCGACAACGCCCAACATGATCACCTTTTCCTCGTTGAGGAACACCTTCGCTGCGCGTCACGGCAGCCTTGTGCCACTCACGTTGCTCAACCATGAGCAAGGTCGGCTGGTCATGATGAGGACATCAAGCCCGAGGATGCAACCACTACTTCACCCACCGCACGACATCCTCTACTTCAACCACATCTTCTCCAATTGGACTTTCGGCACAGCAATGCCATATTCCCCAATTGGACCGAGCTACTTATACTCCTACGAGCCGAGCAACGTGTACATGCCATGGTGTTGGTTCACCAATTGTTGGCCCACAGCTATGTAATGTATGGGTCAACTTGGCCCGTGAGGCCCGTGATATCGCCGGCCACCGTAGGGAGGTCGTACTATTCATGTGAACAGATCCATAAATAGTACCATCACATCACCCTAGGGTTTCCACCTCCGGCCGCCTCCTCATATAGGAGCCGCTACCCATTAGTAAAATTCGGGTTTTGTTGATTGAAGTTTAGCTTTGCTACTTTATACTTTGTCCTCCTGTTCGGCGAGAACAACAACAACATTATCTTTGAAACCCCACTTATCAATACCAATTTCATTCATATTTGCAATACATCATATTGTGTTTTTACCTTATTCTTGTGTGCTTCTTTGGTGTATGCAGGAGTTGATCTTCAAGATCAGGTCATCCGGGTATTCATCCACGGTTGATAGCGACTTATCGAGAAATTCAACGATTGTGTGGTTTCGAGCCTTGTGAGTTCATAGCCAGGATCATGAGAGTTGAAAGACTTCTACCGAATTTATGTTTTCATCGAAAGATCGAACCAAATTAGGACCTCCGTGGTTCATCAGATCATCTTGCGCACACGTCAGGTGCGCCTCCTCTTTGCGCTGTCGTCGGGTTTTGCGGCAATTCCTAAAGTAATGCTCGTAGTTTCACAGTTGTAGCACTGAACCTGCGACATGTCATGGCATGCACTAGATGAGTCACCATCCTTGCCGTCGTTCCCACCTTTGTTGTGCCCACGACCATGCGACTTGTGCAGTAACGGATGTCGCCACCATTGCCACAGCCCTTTTCACCGCCGAAGGAGCTGACGCCTTGCTCCCTCTTCCTGGCACATGTGAGCCACTCCTCTTCAGTGAGGAGTAGACGCCCACTGGAGCCACCCGAGTTGTCATGCTCGTAGCTCCGATCCACTGATCGAAGCCGACCGGTGAGCTCTTCGATCGACAACGTGCTCAAGTCAAGCAATGTCTCTATCAAGATTGCCACTTGTGTATACTTGGGTGGCACAACTCAAGGAGTTTCTTGACATTCTTTTCATCTTCCAATGTGTCGCTTAGGATCTAGAGATTGTTGACGAGTCCGTGATCCCTATGGAGAAGTCGCCCACCGACTCACCATCCTTCAATTCGATATCCTCAAACTCATTGCGAAGATTACGTGCATTCGCCGCGAACACGCTCGGCGCCCATCCGCATCGCTTCGTAGCATCCCACGCCTGCTTGGTTGTGTCCCTTACCCCGGCCGTGGATAGCATGTCGGATGACAGTACATGGAGGATGGTGGATAGTGCTAGTCTGTCATTGCGGTAGTCGGTGTTGCCAGGTTCGATCTCCTCCCACAGGCCTTGTGACTGTAGGTTCACCCTCATCACTAGGGCCCAGACGGTGTAGTTCGTCCGTGTCAACATATGGTAGACCACTGATCCCCCATCTCCTTTATCACCTGTTGCACCACGAGCTCTTGGTCGCCATTACTGTCGAATCCAATCTCACGACCGCCATTGCCACTGAGATTGGTCGCACGAGAAGTGCTCACTACTACAAAAAGGCTAATACTGGATGCCTCATCACAGACGGTTGACCAAAACCATCTGTATTAAATACAATCACAGACGGTTTTGGTTTAGCGACCTTCTGTGTTACTGGTTGCACTAAAAACGTTTGTGGAGAGGTAATATCATAGACGGTTTGTGTTGAAAACCATCTATGACTTCCCGTTCTCATCACGGATGGTGTGTATTAAAAACCGTCTCGTGATAAGTATCTCCCGATTTTATCATGACTTGAAATGCCCGACTCTCTGATTTTACCGCAGACGGGTTTTAATACACATGGTAGAACTCTGTATTCCCTGGTTCTTCTGCGGGGACTAATCAACAAATGATGTATAGCCGTAAGTACATAAAGTACTCAGCAAGTCGTAGGGAAATGTATACAAATAGTATTTATGCAAGGCTTGAACAATGATAGCTTTATGTTTAATTTGCAGAAAGCAATATTGACATTAAATATAATAAGTAGATTGTAAAGCATAATTTTAAATGATTAATACATAAGTAATCAAGTTTTTGGAAACAACTAGTGAATAGCCTGTTCACTGCCAAACCATCAACCACCTCTAGATCATTTCCTAACCAAACCATTCCAACAATTTTATAAAAAAATCTACCCTCGTCTAAAATCATCAGGCATTATCTGTAACAGGGGACATGGCTATTCGAATAGTTTTTAACACTCTGCAGAGGTTGTACTAATTGACCCACAAGAGTTAATCATCTTATATTGTCCGCTCACATACTTCCGAGGTATGCGACTAAGAGGTTATTACAAGGCCTTTACAAAGCTCTGTTTTGACTCGGTTCTACTCGCTAAGGATTTGTCTTCCTGGCCCCTTCTTACGCCGCTCATCAACCATAAATAGAACCGAACCAAACATTGCTAATTAGTTGGTCGTTCACCCCATAAATGGACTTGTGGTTGTACAAGATGGCCTGATCAATAGCGCACAAAGTTAAGTTCTTAGTGACTACTCAGGCAAGGCAACCACATCCCAAAGAGCTTCGTGCACCCCCTTTACTGCACAATCACTCGCCCGAGTATAAATCATTTTTGGTTCATCCTAAGCAAATGGCAACCCTTGCCATGGTACAAAATCTTTTAACAAAATTGGTCGTGTCACAATTCCATCTTTCATTAAGTCAAGTTCGAACATTTAAGCATGTGATCATGAATCCCATCGAATAGCTAAAGGATGGCTAAGCATAATACGCACCCATGTTGGTATTACAACATTGTCCAACTAAGATTACCCGATCCTATGGTGTCTAAGGATTTATGTCATTCAAGGGAACATGTCAATAGCGATTATCTAAGGTGGTATAATGACAATTGGATATTTAACTATTCCCGAAAGCAGTTATTATAAAACTAGCAACGCATGTTAATATAAAACAACTTAATTTTATAAAATGGGTTCAATATGATCAAAAGTCTACGACTTTCCTTCATTGAAGAGTTGAGATGTGTTGGTCGTCGGGTCCAAGAATTATTCCGAAATGCCGTAATATATACATGTGAACAAAGCTAAAATAAATAAAATAATTCCAAATAAAATCCAAAAATTACCAAATGAAAGGTACTTAATTTAGATGAATATATAAATTTGAATAACTCGAATCAGAGTTCAGATGAAAAAGATATGGCCTAAGGAATTTTTGAAATCACATGAAATGATGAAATTGGGATTTTCCTGATTTTTTAGATTTATTTTTGTAAAGGAAATCGTTTTACTATGTCAGCTGAGGTCAGCGAGGGAATTTTGATTTTTTGGCCAAATTATTTTTCAAAAGGAAAAGGATGAAAAAACAACGTGGGCTACTGACAGGGCTGCCACATGGGGCGGAAGAGGGGACGTGACGCTGACTAGGTGCCACGTGGATGCCCACGTCAGCGAAATGGCAACGGCGACTCAGGTGGTGGTGCTGGCTGGCATTTGGCTGGGTGTTGCGAGGCGGACATGATGCTCACGGTCTCGACACGTGATGCTAAGGGAAGGCCGATGATTAGGAGGAAGAAGCGGTGATAGCGGCACGCCGGCAAGAACCCGGTAAGAAGGAGAACAGCACCGCGGGGAGAGAAGAAGGGGGACTGACCGGTGGGACACGGCGGCAAAGAGAGAGAGAGAGAGAGCAGGAGAGCGGGTGGGTTGGCGCGGCGCGCGATGGGCCGTGGAGGTGGGCTGGCAAGCGAAAAATAGGAACGGGCTAGATTTGGCCCAGAACAGTAAAAGGAGATTTTTTTAATGATTTTTGAATTACAAAAAATACAACAAATCAAATGGTTTTTTAGAAAATAGTAAATAAAATTTAAAAATTCTAAAAAAATACACAGAAATTCCTTGAATTATTTAGAACTTAATAAAATTAATTAAAACTTTAATTTATCTTTTAATTTTACAAATAAATTATTTTTAATTTTTGAGAAAAGTAAAAACCCTTTTAAAATTCCAGAAAATCCAAGAAAAAGCTTAAAATAATATTTTGGACTTTAAATACTAGAAAACCCAATTAAAACAAATTTTAAATAATTTGAAGTTTGATTAATTCATATTAATTATTTTTATTTTCTAAAATTCCTAGTTAAGCTTTAGCAATAAAATCTAATGGTTATTTTTATTTTTGAAAATTTTCAAAAAGCCCTGAAAATTGGGATGTTATAGATTGTGAGAGAGAGATGGAGAGTATCTTTTAATTACCTTCTTGCAAACTATAGAAAGAGTGTATGGAAACTACTGTCTAGCAATTGATTGGTTTGACTCAAAATTCGATTATTTTACAATACAAAAAACTATTACACACGATTTTTACTAAAAAACCATCTATGATAGCCTATTTTCACAGACGGTTCTGAATAAAATTCGTCTATGATAATTGACTATAACAGACAGTTATTATTCAGAACCGTCTGTGATAGCTCTTTTCACATACGGTTAAAAAACCATTCGTAATGACCACATAGTGTCACTGACCTATAAAGTAAGACAGTTCAAAAAACCGTCCGTAAAGATGATTTTGAAATGTCCAAGATTACCTTTTCTGTAATAGTGGCTGCCGTCGCCTTCCACCTCAGCTCGGGTAGGAGAGCGAGAACCGTCGCATGCCACCGCCAAGGATCAAAGCTACACGGTTCTGATACCAAATGTTGGCGCACGCACGCGAACGCCGGACACAAACACTAACCGTCAAGACGCAAGAGACATATATTTTTTTGATGCTTAACTCCTTACGGCTTTTTAGGGTTTTCTTCTCCTTTATTTTTGATCAAGAGACTCACCATGGTTACATGCAATTTGTGTGCCACTAATAGCACGTGACGTTACAAGCAATTAAACTCAATGCTCTAAACTCTACACCCACTACGCGCTAAACTCCATGCCCAAAATGTGCCTATTAGTGCTGCAATTAAACATGAACATGCACGTTTGCAGTCACATGCAAACTGTTAAGAAACCAGATCCAGGCCAGGCAGGCCTAGCCCATGATGGGCTCCTCATCATCCCAGTAGACTATATAAAGGGTGGAACCCCAGCTATTGTACTACAGTTTATCAGAAGAGCAATAAAGAGAAGTCATACGTCCCCTCATATATCTGTGTTCAATCTATTATTATATTCTTGTATTCTTGTATCATTCTTACGATTCTCGCTTGTCTAAGAGGTAGTCACTCGACCGACTCGCCAATGATGGATCCTCAACACGTTATCGCCACGATCGACTCTCCTTGGATCGAAGGTAACCCTCGTATCATGACACTTGCTGATTGAATCGTTTTTTTAGATTGCTTTAAATTCTACAAATTTGGCTTTCTAGATTAGTTTTTTCAACAGTGTAAATCTGCTCTAATCTACTGCGAGCCAACTTGAAGTCGCTGGCACAATGTCAATCTGAAGATTGGATGGAAAAGTGGATGTCGATTGCACCGTAGATTGAAATTTGCAAATTCGTTACAGTACTCATAAATAATTCGGTCGACGGTTCGAATCAGGCGCCGCGCGTCGACTTGCCGTCGGCCTCCACCGGCTGGCACCCCCCCTCGCACAAGCTGTCCCCGGCTAGAAGCCGTTACCACCGTCGGTCGGCGCCCCCTGGTACAAGCAGAGCATCATAGAAAGAAAAAAAGGGGGATGACACCAGCGCCACTGGTCCCGCCCGCCTCCGACGAAGGCCCCGCGTGGCCGCCGTCCCCATACAGGTGGCATCACGCCCACCATCTCGAAGACGCACCGTGCGAATGCGGTACCCTCTTGCCTCCCACCGCGCCGCCACACACGCTCGAAGTCGCGCCGTGCCTCGACCTCCAAAAGCAGCGCCGCCGGCTACCGTTACACCGACCCGCCCATCGTGTCGCGGCTCCGGCCGCCATCGCCGCCACCCATAATGTTTGTTGCACCCGCCCCGTCACACCACGCCTCCCAACCACCAAGCAATTTCCGCATCAGTATGGATCAAGCAATCAGCGTAATGTGGTATAATCACTTGAGTGACTTTCTCTGCTAGAAAGGCTACACGAACCATGAGGATTGTCCTCAGATCTTTATACTGACCTGTGATGGATTCAGATAATCTCAATGTATGTAGATGATCTGAATATTATCGGGAGCCTGTAAGATATTAAAAAAGCAAGCTCTTACCTGGAGTCTGAGTTTGAAATGAAAGACTTGGGTAAAACCAAATACTGCCTAGGCTTGCAGCTTGAGCATACCCTTGAAGGGATTTTAGTACATCAGTCAACCTACACTCAGAAAGTGTTAGAATGGTTCTGCTTTGAAAAGGCATATCCTTCGAAAGTATCGATGGTTGGGAGATCCTTGCAGCAGGACAAGGACCTGCACATACCTAAAGAAGTGGGGGAGAAAGTCTTGGTACTGGAATTCTTGTACTTGAGTGCAATAGGAGCACTCATGTATTTAGCAAACTGTACTAGATCGGACGTTGCATTTGCCATGAACCTACTAGCAAGGTATAGTGCAGAACCTATCAAAAGGCATTAGCAGGGAATAAAAGACATCTTCTGATACCTCCAAGGAAGCAAAGATCTTGGTCTGTTCTTTAGAAAGAATCAAGACCTAACTACGATTGGCTATGGAGATGCTGGATGGTACCTGTCAGACCAGCATGCAGCTAAGTCGCAAATAGGCTATGTATTTCTATACGGTGGAACAACAATTTCATAGAAATCGTCTAAGCAAAGTCTTGTATCTACTTCGACGAACCACTTGGAAAACATAGCACTATATGAGGCCTCACGGGAATGTTCTTGGCTTTGACAGATGATTTACCACATCCAGCAGTCATGTGGATTGAATACTGCACAAACCCCAACTATTATCTATGAAGATAATGCAGCTTGTGTTGCACAAGTACAGATGGGTTATGTGAAGAGTGCTCTCACTAAGCATATCAACCCCAAGATCTTCTATACTCATGAATTGCAAAAGGTGGACGAAATTAAAGTACTACATACTAAGTCATGTGAAAATCTTGCAGATTTATTCACTAATTCACTTCCAGTGTCTAGCTTTGAAAGATACATACGTGAAATTAGAATGATGAGACTTAGAGAAGTGCAGAATTCAGGGGGGAATCATCACGAACTCTTTATCAAAGTTTGATCACGAAGATCGAGTACCCAAAGAATAAATCCTGAAGATTAACTGAAATTGGGTGGACTGTACTCTTTTCCCTTGACGAGTTTTCCAGAAGTTTCTCGACTAAGGTTTTTAATGAGGCAATTCGTGCAGCACAGTAGAACGTGCATCATGTACTATTTCTCTAAATTTTTCCAACTGGGTTTTTGTAGAGTTTTGACGAGACATGAACATAATGGATGAGTGCCCAAGGGGAAGTGTTAAGAAACTGGGCCCAGGCCAGGCAGGCCTGGCCTATGATGGGCTTCTCATTGTACCAGTAGACTATGTAAAGGGGGACCCCAGCCATTGTACTAAAGTTTATCAGAAGAGCAATAAAGAGAAGCTAGAAGTCCCCTCATATCTCTGTGTTCAATCTATTATTCTATTCTTGTATTCTTGCATCGTTCTTGTGATTTTGAGTTTGTCTATAAGGTAATCGCTTGGACTGGACTCGAGTTTGTCTACGAGGTAATCGCTCGGACTGGACTCACTAGCGATGGTTCCTCAACACAAACCACAACGTCTAGCTGACACCAAAATTTTTTTGATGTGGAAATACTAAGGTGTAACGTGATTAAATCTAACAGAATTGAAGCCTGTACGTATGGCTTGGAACCATTCACTGGAGGGTAGATGGCACTGCTGTGAGTACTGTACATCCACGTGCGCATGCACTGAAGAGCAGTACCATGCTACTGCTGATGCTTGTAGGGGCAAATCTTCAATTCGATTTATTTTGTTGGAATTTTGGGCTTGGCCCATACAATATTTCAATTAAATCCTAGAAAAATCCCAAAGGCCCACTCATGCATGGTGGAAGGTGGGAAATTTAGTACCATATTGCTAGTCTAGGTGGGAGGACTCTAGCTCTGGCTCTATATAAAGAAGACCTCTCCTCTCAAATCAAGAATACATAATGCAGAATAGAGTTAAGCTTTTAGAATAGCCAAACTCGGTTTTGTATTGTTGCCAGGTTCCTGATTATTGTGCTACTCGGCTACTCCATCCCTTCTTCAGCGTGCACCGACGTGGGGAGAGCTGTGTCTCCAAAGCTGGCATCCCTTGAAATTCTGCACGAGTTGGGGCGAATCAGGTTTTTTGAAAGCGTTCACGTGACTGCTACTACTTCCTTTGCTGTGCATTGTCTTCTTCGGATCAGACTCTACCGTGACCTTCGTCGGAGCGATCCTCTGTAAGTCACTGTGATAACATTTCATATGTCTAGGCTTTGTTTCCTAGATATATATTATATGATGATGTTAATGCCTACTACTGTTAGTAGCATATTTGTTCTAGGCTTTGCCTTGTTAGTACATATATATGAGACAAATGTATTTGAGTTGATGATCTTGTTACTATTCATAATCCCAAATATGCCTAGTATATATGCTGTTGTCGATTCAATTATTGTTTTAGGAATTATAATAGGCACTCTGTGAGGAAAATTGCTGGTTTTGCTGAGGCAATGAAACCAGAGAAGTTCATTGCAGTGAACTTCAAAAGATAGCAGGCAAGAGTCACTTTGTGGCTCACCGCTTTGAACGTGTTTTGGGTTGCCTCCGGGAGACCTAAGGGAGAACTCACTCCTGAACAGGAAAAGGAATTTAAAGTGAGCACCACAATTTTTGTGGGATGCGTGTTAGCGTTCTTTCGATCGTCTATGCGATGTGTATATGCACATGAAAGACGCAAAGGAGTTGTGGGAGGCACTCGGACATAAGTTCGCTGCCTTGGATGTTGGCAGTGAGTTGTATACCATTAAGCAATATCATGACTACAAGATGGTTGAGAACTATTCTGTAGTTGAGCAGGCTCTGTGAATGTGACTATTGGTGATACCGGAGCCGGGACATCTGGGTATGGTAATTTACCTACTATTCTTTCGGTTTGTCATTCCACCGTCTGGTGGATTAACACAGGGGCTAATATTCACGTATGTGCTGATGTGTCCTTGTTTTCTTTTTATCAGGTCACTCGGGCTTCCTCCGTGTTGATGGAAAATGGTTCACATGCCTCTATTCTTGGTATTGGTATGGTAGATCTGAAGTTTACTTCGGGAAAGATCGTGCACCTGATGACCGTGCAGCATGTCCCCTCAATAAATAAGAATCTCGTCAGCAGCTCCCTTTTGTGTAGAGATGGGTATAAGTTGGTTTTTGAGTCAAATAAAGTAGTCATTTCTAAATTTAGACTCTTTATTGGAAAAAGCTATGATTGTGGAGGCTTGTTCTGCTTTTCCCTTTCAGATTTCTGTAATAAGGTTGTGACCAATATTTGTGATCCAAATAATGGGGATGAGGCCAACGTTTGGCACTCATGTTTGTGTCACATAAAATTTGGTTGTATGTCTCGGCTATCCAATCTAAACATAATTCCAAAATTCTCTATAGTCAAAGGTTCTAAATGCCAAACTTGTGTGCAAGCAAAGCAACCCCGCAAACCTCATAAAGTTGTGGAGGAAAGAAATTTAGCACCTTTAGAACTCATACATTCAGATCTCTGTGAAATGAATGGTGTGTTGACAAAAGGAGGGAAAAGATATCTCATGACTCTAATTGATGATGCTTCTAGATATTGCTGTGTATCTGCTGAAAACAAAAGATGAGGCTCTATACTATTTTAAAACTTATAAGGCTGAAGTTGAGAATCAACTAGAAAGGAAAATCAAAAGACTTCGGTCAGATCGTGGTGGAGAGCAATTCTCAAATGAGTTCTCCCAATTCTGTGTAGAGCACAGAATTATCCATGAGAGGACACCTCCCTATTCACCTCAATCCAATGGGATTGCTAAAAGAAAGAACCGAACGTTGAGTGACTTGGTTAATGTTATGTTTGACACTGCGGGTTTATCTAAGGCATGGTGGGGGGAGGCTGTACTGACCTCGACTCATGTCCTGAACAAAGTTCCCACTAAGAACAGTGAGATCACTCCGTATGAAGGATAGAAAGGGAGAAAACCACCACTATCCTACTTGCGCACTTGGGGTGCTTAACAAAAGTCAACGTACCGATAACTAAAAAGCGCAAACTTGGACAAAAAAACTGTGGATTGTGTCTTTCTAGGATATGCTCATTGAAGTACTACCTATATGTTCCTAATAGTTAAATCAGAGGTATCTGACATGCATATCGATACAATAATGGAGTCTCGAGATGCTATATTTTTTTAGAATATATTTCCCATGAAGGATATGGACAACTCTACTACTCAAGCAAATGATTTAACTCCTGCATCCATAATTCTCATTGAGCATTCCGAACACACACACACGAACAAATCCTTGAGAAGGATGATAGTATTGTTTCTAGAAAGAGCAAAAGACAAAGGATTGAAAAATCCTTTGGAGATGATTTCACTGTGTACCATGTGGATGATGTTCCCAAATCCATTTCAAAGGCATATGCATCTCCTGATACAGAGTAATGGAAGGATGTGGTCCATAGCGAAATGAATTCCATTCTCGTTAATGGAACTTGGGAAATCACTGATCGTCCATATGGTTGCAAGCCAGTTGGATGTAAGTAGGTGTTCAAGAAAAAGCTTAGGCCCGATGGTACTATTGAAAAGTACAAGGTAAGGTTTGTGGCCAAGGGATATACTGAAAAAGAAGGAGAAGATTTCTTTGATTCGTAGTCACCCGTTGCTAGATTGACCACTATATGGGTACTACTATCATTGGCTGCCTTACATGGTCTTATTGTCCATCAAATGAATGTTAAGATAACTTTCCTCAATAGAGAGTTAAACGAGGAAATCTACATAGAACAACATGATGGTTTTGTGGGCAAGGTTTGTAAATTACTAAAATCTCTATATGGTCTCAAGCAAGCACCTAAGCAATGGCATGAGAAGTTCGATAGAACTATAACATCTGCGGGCTTTGCAGTAAACGAAGCCGATATATGTGTTTACTACCACTATGGTGGGGGTGAAGAAGTTATACTGTGTTTGTATGTTGATGACATACTTATCTTTGGAACAAATCTTAATATGATTATCAAGGTTAAGTCTTTTTTATCCCAACGTTTTGACATGAAAGATCTAGGAGAAGCTGATGTAATTCTAAACATCAAGCTGATCAAGGGTGAGGATGGGATTACACTTGTAAAGAACCGTCTGTGATATACAAGCACTATAAGTAGATGCTCCCGACAGACCCCCTTTCCATTCCATTTGAGGCGCCGCCACCCTGCTGCTGCTGCCTCCTCTCCATTGGCCACCCTGCTATTGCTGCAGCCTCCTCCCCCGTTTTGAGCTTTTACCCCTGCCTCCTCCTCCCCCATTGCGGCACCTCTGCTGCCTCCTCCCACATTACGCCACCTTGGAGAGAAGGGTAACGATCTGTAACCCTTTGTTTTTACTCTAGACTAATCACTAATGTGTAACGATCTGTAACCCTTTATATTTGCTCTAGACTAATCACTAATGTGTTTGGTCATTATGAAGGGTACTTGCGGTTTATTAATATAATTTAACACTAATTAATTTGTTACGTGCGTATACTTGTAGATGCACTGAAACTGGATGTACATTGAGAACCGTGTGAGTGAAGAGTATATTAATGGTGTATTTACTTTTAGAAGAGCCACCGAGCAGGATATGTTGAAGAAGCAGATAAAATTTATGTACTGTCCATGCATTGATTGCGGTAATATGAAAATGTTTAACAACTTAGCGCAGATCGAAGCTCACTTAATATGAAGGGGTTTCAAAAAAGGATATACATGTTGGAGCAGTCACGGTGAAGAGCAGATTATACCGGAAGTCAGTAATGATGACATCGCCGAGGAAGTCAACGATATGAAGGGTATGAAATGTGCTTTTGATGAGGATAGGTCGCATGATGACAATCTGGATCAGATGCTACACGATGCAGAAGAGAACTACGGTGAGAGAGAGTTTTGTAAATTCGAGGGCTTAATCGAGGACTCGGGAAACCTTTGTTCCTCGGCCGCAAGCCTTTAATACACAAGGTTGTCAACCGTGCTTGAACTGCTGAAATTGAAGGCAAGCAATGGTTGGTCCGACAAGAGTTTTACGGCGTTGTTAGGTCTCTTAGCTGACATCCTTCCGGAGGGAAACGTGTTGCCTAGCATGACCTACGAAGCTAAGAAGGTTATTTGTCGATTGGTAATGGAAGTAGAAAGAATACATGCATGTCCGAACGATTGTATCCTCTACCGTAAAGAGTATGCTGTAACATCCCAATTTTCAGAGCTTTAAAAATCTTTTAAATAATGGTAGTAAGAAAATTCACCATTTGGATTTATTTGAATATCAATTTAAAAAGCTTAATATGGACTTTAAGGACAAATTGATTTAATGTGCTTAATTCCAACATCAACAATTGTCAAAATTATTTTATTTAGATTCTATATGCTTGGATATATTTTATAGAATTTTCTGGGATTTTTTCCAAAGTAATTTGCTATTTTCTAATTGCTATTTGCATTTTCTGGATTTATTTAAAAGAAAAATCAAAAGAAATTCCTTGAATGATCTTTGGTCGGCCCAACACTATTCCAGCAAAGCGCCAGCCCATCTCGCCCCGGCCGCACTCTCATCCGTTGGATGCTTGACGCGTGCCCTCGTTTCCGATCGGATGCACGCGCTCAACCCCACCTTCATCCGTTGGATGTTCGCCGCGTGGCCTCGCCCGTGATCGATTCGCTCGCCGCTTCGCGCTCGCTTCCTGTACTGTGGATTTATCGCACGGTATTTGCACTCCGCCGCCTCGCTCTCTCGCGGTGGGCCCGCCGCCAAGTCGTCGTCTCCGCTGAGCTTCTTCTTCCTCGCGCTGCGCTCTCGACCGCCATTGCCGAGCTCGGCTCACAGACGTGGAAACGGGACCTCGTCCCGATCTTCTTGTGCCGACCCCACCAAATCGTGCCTCCGGTTATTTCTTATCCGTTCCAAACCAAATCAAACCCGAATCGGTTTCAATCTCCGAGAATCATGGAATTCAAAACCCGGCTGCTTTGGACCCGATTTGGGGTTTCAAATCTCGGCGTCTCCGAGCCTATAAGTACCCCCTTAGCACCGCCTAGACCTCCGCAACCTAAAGCCGCCACTCTCGTCGCCCCGATCGCCCTAGCGCGGTCGCATTTCAAGCTTTAGGGTTTTCGGCCGAACTTCTTCTCCGGTGAATTGCGCTACCGCTCGCCGCTTCTTGCCTCGCCGATTGCACCCTCGTGATCGCGAAGTCTCGTGCTACCTCGCGCGCACCTCCTCGCCGCCGAGCATCGCCGAGCGCCCGTCCGACAAAACCCGAAGTTTCGCCGCGCTTCTCCTCGCGCCACGGCCATCTCCGTCAACCTCGGTGCTCAAACCGGCCCATATGTGCGCAATAACCCCTACACGTTGGCACCACTCATCGCGGGCGAAGTCGCCGCTCGCCGGTGACCATCGGTCCCGAGCACCATCGCCGGGCCATGTCGCGGCACCGGCGCCGGCCTTTCGCCGTGCCGGTGTGGCGGCCGCGTGGCGCCAGACGGCCAAAGACACGCGCGTCGTGGCTCGGCCCACCGCGCCAGATTTCTGCTCGGTGCACTTTGGCCCACCGTGAACCGAGATCGACATGTGGGGCCCACCACAAGACGGTTTTTAAATATATTTCTTTTTCCGAAAATTCTCGGCTGACGCAAGCATTCCGCAATAATTCGATTTTCCTTTATAAAAATAATTCGGAAAATTCGATAAAATCCAAATTAGGGTTTTATTTGATTTTTCAATCTTCCAAAGCCCATATCTTTTGCATCCGACCTCCGATTGAGCCCATTCAAATTTGTAAATTTATATAAAATTGAGATATATTTAATTGTGAATTTTATTTGAATTTTTGGAGTTGTTTTGCCTCTGTTATTTATTTGTTTTGTTTCTTTTGTCTCGTTTGCGAGTAGACATCGATACTTCGGGGAATTTTGCAGAAGAAGGAGCACCTCAAGACCAAGACCAATATCTAGACCTATTCCAAGGAAAGTTATACCTTTGATCATATTGAGCCCAGTTTTCAAAATAGTTTGTTTCAATGTATTGCATTCTATTTCAAGTATTTATTTAAATGCTTTTGGGATAGTTATTAATCCAATTTGTTATATCCACCTTGTCTATTGTATGTCATGATCTTTTGTCACCCTAGGTTGGTTCATTATTAGTTGGTATTATCATAGCACCAACGTGGGTTGGTTAGATACTATTAGACTGCTTAGCCATGCCACGAGTCATCATTTCATGTGAGTTGCAATTATAAACTTGACTAAGTGATTATGGAACTGTGTGATGAAACTGTGTGTGTTGTGTGCTATTACTCGTTGATGGCATGTGTTGCACTTAATCAACGGGGTGGGAAAAGATTTAGATGAGGCAAGTGGTGGATCTGTGTGAATGGTGGAACTGTGTGAATTAAACTTTGTGATTTGGGTAAAACAGGAAGTCTTGCCTTAGTCAATTAAGGACTTAACTTTGTGCACCATTGAACTGGCCTTCTGCATTTACCACATGCCTAGTATGGGCTGGGCCTAACTTAGTAAGTTATGGAGTCTTGACATTGACAACTCAGGTTGTGTTTAAGCTATGTGATGGGCTGGAGGTGTGTACCGCTATGTTTGGGTCACATCGCGGGACGGTTCGCTGCATCTCTGTCCAACGGTGTGTGTCGTTCCAAGGGCTATGTGAACAAATTGGACGGCAGGAAAGCACATCGGGAGTGTCATTGTTTGAGATGAAATCTCTGAAAGGTTTTGTTATGGTCAGTGCTAGCTACACTGGTTGTATCGTGTGGGTAAAGTGTACAGCCTCTGCAGAGTGTTTAAACCAATCTATTCAATAGCCGCCTCTGCTATGGACATGCTCTGAATTTCACACGAGGGTAGATTTTCATAAAACAATTGGGAAGGGTCAGCTGTGTGAGATAACTTGTGCAGCTGTGTGAATAACTTGATTAGACTGTGTGTCCTTTGTGAAATCAATTGTTAACTTATTATTGTCTAATTGTTTTGAATTATGCTTTCAATCTATTATTTGTATTCAATTGCAAATGTTGCATTTCTGCAAAATAACCACAGAAGCCATTCCTTTGGAATAAACCATCATCTATAAATTGCATTCTGTGGTATGACTTGCGAGTACGGTGTGTACTTACTCTTGCTAAACAAATCAACAGAAATGGAGGAGTCGTCGCCTGCTTTCGAAGAAGAGTTCTACGAAGGTTGATCGTTAGAGTCTTGATCCCAGTTAGTTGCCTGTGGTAAATTGATGGGAGCCACCGAAGTTTATTTCGTTTCCGCTGCAGTTTATTTCTTTATTGTCAGCCTTGCATGGCTTAATAAATGTAAAACTCGACCGTAAGGTCCCAACAGTTATTTGTTATTTAAAGGTACTCGTTTATTTTTATATTCGTTGTATGGATGTGATATTTCATCGATGTTGACACTGTGTGCACTAGCGTGATCCTGGACTAGCGCAGAATACACAGAGGGTCCAGATTTGCATATTTGGGTCCCGACATATGCAGACATGTATGTATGTCCCGTGTGCAAAGCATCCCGATACAAGCGTAAGAATACTGCTAAGGCGAAGCAAGAACCTCCTGCTAAGATGTTGTGGTATCTGCCTGTGATCCCACATTTGATGCGTTTATTTGCGAACCGAAAGGAGGCAAGATTGATGCGTTGGCACTCGGAGGAGCGTAAGAAAGATGGGAAGCTCAGACACCCTGCTGATTCTGCCCAGTGGAGAAACTTCGATCGGAGCTTCGAAGAGTTCGGTGCGGAGCCGAGGAACATAAGGTTAGGGTTGAGTACGGACGGAATGAATCCTTTCGGTAACATGAGCGGTACCACATAACACCGCCCGTGAATCTATATATGTACAACCTTCCTCCTTGGTCGTATGAAGCGGAAATACATTTTGATGTCACTACTTATCCAAGGGCCAAGCAACTGGGGAACTATATTGATGTGTACCTAGCACCATTGCCGGAAGATCTTGTGACACTTTGGAACGAAGGGTACAAGTATGGGATGCGATAAACGAGAGAACTTCACTTTACGCGCCATGTTATTATGCACTATCAATGATTTTCCGCCCTTGGTAACTTTGTCGGGTTCAGACAAAAGGAGCCAAAGTCCATCGCACCGCTTAGATGGTACCAAGAGTGTATGGTCGAACAACTCACGCAAAAGCGTATATATCGCCACCGTAGGTTCCTTCCTGTGATTCACCCATACCGCAAGATGAAGAAACAATTCGACGGAAATAAGGAGGACGGTTCAGCTCCAAGAGCTTTTAGAGGGAAAGAGGTCTATGATATGGTTAAGGATATCGATGTTGTGCTTGGAAAGAGATGTAAATTAAGGACTCCTCAGAAAAACATCTGGAAGAAGCGGTCAATTTTTTGGGACTTGCCTTATTGCGAGCACTTAGAAGTTCGCGACCGCATCGACGTTATGCACGTGGAGAAGAATGTATGTGATAGTTTGATTGGTCTCTTACTGAATATTAGTGGCAAAACAAAATACAGGGTTAACGCACGGCGTGACTTGGTTGATATGAACATAAGAACCGAGTTAGCACCGAAAGAGACCGATAAAGGACGAACGTACCTTCCCCCAGCTTGCTAAACTTTGTCCAAGGCCAAGAGAAATGAACTGTGTCAAAGTTTGCATGGTGTGAAAGTTCCGTCCGGTTACTCTGCCAATATTAAGAAACTTGTTTTCATGAAAGATTTGAAATTAATTGGTATGAAGTCTCATGATTGTCATGTGCTGATGACACAGATGCTTCCTATTGTAATTAGGAGTATCTTGCCAAACAAGATCCGAGTGGCAATCTTTAGGCTGTGTTATTTCTTTAACTCAGTTGCTCAAAAGGTCATCGATCCCGAAGGACTCGACGCTCTACAGGCCGAGGTGGTAACGACTCTATGTCATCTTGAGATGTATTCGTCTCCGTTATTTTTTGATATCATGGTCCATCTCATTGTTCACCTTGTGAAAGAGATAAAGATATGCGGCCCTCTGTTCCTGTGTCATATGTACCCTTTCGAGAGATACATGGGAATTCTGAAGTCCTACGTACGGAATCGATCTCGGCCGGAGGGCAGTAGCTAACACTAATCATAACAAAGCATTTCAGATACCTTATCTTACTATGCTAGGCCCGTCCCAAAACAGGCATGTGGTTGTACAGGAAGCTCAGTTCAATGACGCACATGGCGAGGTCCTTAATTGACCAAGGCAAGACTTCCAGCTAACCAAACCACATAGACACACAGGTTAATATTATTCACACACCCACCCTTTCACACAAGATCCACCCCTTGCCTCACCCGATCCTTTACCACCCTCGTTGATTTAAGTGCAACATATGCCACAAAGACACATAGTACACACAGCTTGTTCACACAGCTTCATATTCACTTAGTCAATTTATAACAAAGAAGATACATGACAAGTGATTCGTGGCATGGCTAAGCACTCTAATACGCAACTAACCAACCCACGTTGGTGCTACAATATTTACCAGCTAAATACCAACTAAGGTGACAAGGAATCAGGACATAGCAATTAACAAGGATGGCATAACAATGTGGGATTAACTACTGCACCCAAAAGCTTTTAAATAACTACTTGAATTAAGATGCAGTAATTTGAATTAAAATACTTTTATAAACTCGAAGCAAAATGGTCAAGGGTATAGCTTGCCTTGGAATAGGTTCAGTCTTTGGTCTTGGTCTTGGAAAGCTCCTTCTTCCTCAAACCTTCCGTATATCGTCAAGTCTACTCAGAACTAAGCAAACAACAAGAATAAATAAATAACAGAAGCAAATAACTCTAATAAAATAATTAAAAATCTCCAATATATAGATCTTGATTTTATACAAATTTAGAAATTTGAATGGATGGATTTGGAGTTAGGATGCCAAAGTTATGAGGTTTCAAAGTTTGAATCAAAAGAAAAACCCTAAAAATAGAATTTACTGGAATTCCGAATTATTTCTCAATAGAAAAATCAGATTATTGTGCAAGCATGATGATAGCGAAGGATTTTCCGGGAATTAACAGAATTAAAGAATTAACTAACATGTGGGACCCGCATGTCAGTGACCCGGCTCACGGTGGACCAAGTCCACCGAGCCACTGGACCACGGATGGGGTTGAGGTGGCGCACTCGTGCACGCGTGGCGCTGACGCGGCACCACCAGGGACGACATGTGCGCACGGCGCCGAGGTGGCAGGTGACATGGACGGTGGCGAGGGCAGCGGCGCACTGGACCCGAGGGTCCCGGCGAACGGCGGCGAGTTGACGGCGATGAGTGGTACAGGGAGGTAGAGGGGAACACGGGGATCTCGAGGGTGTGCTCACTGGTGCTCAAGGATGAGCGAGGCGGCCGGCGGTGAGGCTTTGGCGGAGGAGGAGGTACGGGCTCGACGGCGACGGCGTTAGAGGGCTCCTCCGGTGAAGGCGAGGCGAGCACCAGCTTCGCGGCGTCACGGCGAATCCAACAGTGGCGGCGACGAAGACGCGGGGGCGACGGAGGCGGCGCAATCGAAGCTCCAAGCCTTCGGTGTCGGCGGCGGGGGATTCTCGATTCCGGCGAGCACAGGGCGAGAGAGGAGTGGTGGCGGCTTTGGGATGGGTGACGCGAGGCGCCCGGCTGCTCCTTATAGGGCCCGGGGAGGTCCGAAGCGGCGTGGCGGCGTGGAGATCGTGGGCGACGGTTGCGGCTTCGTGCGCATGCCCGCGGAGAAGAAGGGGAAAAGGGGTGGGGTTCGTGGCGGCGGTGGGCGCGAGTCGTGAGCGCACCCGCGGAGGGAACGGGGAGGTTGGAGGCGCCCACGCGGCGGCTTCGGCGTTGACCGCCATGGCGGTTGGCGGCAAGTCGTCCGCCGCGAGAAGAACGCGGCGAGGACGAAGGCGGGGTCCACCGCAAGCGAGACGGGAGGGGAGGCGGCGCGCGTGGGCGAATCGCCGCCCATCCCGATCGGACGGCTACGAGAGATGGGCGGATGAACAATCTTTGGGCGGAGGGATTCAAATTTCAACGATCGCTTGAGATTTAAATTAGTTTTTCCTTTTTAGAAAATAGAAAAAATTCAAATAAGAAATGGAAAATAGCAAATGAACTTGGAAAACAAATCCAGAAAATTCTAGAAAATATATCCAAGACATAG
Source organism: Hsuehochloa calcarea (assembly GCA_036346395.1). Lineage (NCBI taxonomy): Eukaryota > Viridiplantae > Streptophyta > Magnoliopsida > Poales > Poaceae > Hsuehochloa > Hsuehochloa calcarea. The sequence continues at coordinate 29,517,256 of CM070611.1, forward strand.
AATCCAAATAAAATGGTTTTGACTATTGTTCATGTTGACTTTAGTCATATTAAATTGTTTTGTTACACAATGTCCATATTTAAGCTTTTAAATTTAATTCAAATAAATCCAAATGGTGAATTTTCTTCCTAGTAACTAATCAAAGGATTTTTAAAGCTCTGAAAATTGGGATGTTACAGCCAGCTTGATCGCGTCAAGCTTCCTCAACGTGGACTAGTGAAGATCGACAAATCTTCGATACCACGGGAAAAACCTCTTTGTCCCTGTGCAGTTATTTCTTGTCTTTACTTATTGCATTTAATTTTGTAGCTCATAGCTTGTAATAGATAGCTTTGCTTAGTGTATCTTGCTAAATTGAGTAATTTGATCTAGAATTTTTAGAAACCTCCTATTCACCCCCCTCTAGTCGGTTATCCTTGATCCTACAAGTGGTATCAGAGCTTGGTCTCTCTAATTTTAGACTTAACCGTCTAGGAGAGAAAGGATGGCTAGTGAGGGTATGTCAAGAGGCAAGGCTCCTCTATTTGATGGATCAAATTATGCTTATTGAAAAATTAGAATGTCAATTTATTTAAAGGCCATGAGTCCAAGCATATGGAGAATTGTGAGTGAAGGTTTTGTTATGGCACTTGATCCCACACACCCCACGGATCAAGACGAACGGAACTCTCACCTCAATGCTCAAGCGATGAACGCTCTCTTTGGAGCTTTAAACGCGGATGAGTTCAATCGAGTGAGCAACCTTGAAACCGCTCATGAGATATGGACTACGCTCTCTGAAATTCATGAGGGCACATCCACGGTTAAAGAAGCCAAATTGCATAGGCTTAGGATCAAATATGAGACATTTACAATGTTGCCTCAAGAAAGCATCACCGAGATGTATTCTAGACTTAACAACATTGTAAATGAGCTCAAGGGTCTTGGTACTAATTTGCTTGACATTGATGTTGTGCGCAAGATGCTTAGGGGAAATGTTGGTGACATTGTTTCTCAACTCTCCCGAGTTGCCGAGAATGACACCAACTGGGCTTTTGGGAAATCTCATCACAAATGAGCTTTACAAGAAAGACAAAGAAGAGCTCATGGAGTCAACTTCTTCAAGGAATAAAGTTACCGCTTTTAAGGCAAAAGCGGAATCAAGTGATGAAGAAGATGAAGATGAAGATTTCGAAGAGGAATTTGCTCTCCTTGTGAGGAGAATGAAGAAGTTCATGAGGAGATGTAACATCCCAAAATTGGTTTGTGTTTCAAATGTAATAAAAATGAGGAGAAATTAAAACTTTTTCTCTGATCTTGATTTTTGTAATCAGTTCCATAATTTTTGTAAAGGAATTATGTGGAATCAAAAATCAAATTGCCATTTGGACACCAACACAAGTCTCCTTCATGAAAATCTTGTGCCCAACCTTTGGAAATAATTTTCATTGAACCTAGGAGTGATGTTTAACACCTCAGAATTATTTCATAATTTTCAGAAATTATTTGATAATTTTTTGAGGCAAGTCAAACATTAGTCAAACTCCTAAATTAGCCTTCTGAATTTTTAGAGAAAATGCAGTGCATAAAAGTCTCTGAAAATTTTATATAAGGTTCATCATCCTGTTAGCAATCTCCATTTAAAATTTCATAATTTTTGGGGTTTGTTTGCTACCCCAAATAATTCCTCCAAAAATCAGCTATTCAAATTCAAACCCTAACCGGTTTTCACTGCTCCTCGGGTTCGGATCGACTCGGGCTCGAGCCACTTGATTTGGTCCAACCAACTAACCGCACCGCTCGGACGTCGGCGCGAGTGTTGTGAGTCGTTGGATCAAGATCGAACGGCTCACGATCGCGTGAACGCTCGACCATCCGAACGCGCGATCCATTTGAACCGCTGGATTCTAAATCGAGGGTTCACGATCGCGTCAACGCTCGACCGTCCGAACGCCTTGCGCAACGCGGACCGTAGGATCCAAATCAACGGTCCAGATTGAGTGAGCGCTTGAATCGTTATTATCGACTCGTTCTTTTCACCGCTCGATTTCAATCCAACGGTGGCGGCTATCGTCTACTCACCGCTTCGCCGCCATGGTCAATGGTGGGTGAAATTTCAGAGCGTGGCGCGCCGGTCACTTCTCCTTTCGCCAACGGCTCTTCCGCATTTAATGCTTCCGTCCCCGCCGCTCCATAGTCGCCGCCGCCGCTCGTTGTCACTTGCTCCGTCGCCTCGGTCGGCCTCAACACGAGCCCCACCATTTTTCTTCCCGCTGCTTCTTCCTTGCTCCTTCGGCTATAAAACTCCCCGCTGGCTTCCTTAGCATCCTTTGAACACTCTTGAGCTCCAAAGACCATGTTAGTGCTGCTCGAGCTCCATTTCAAATTTGCTCTCGGCCGCCATTGTTGAGCTTCGGTCCTTCTGAAAGTGGTGTTCCGCATTCTCTTTCAAAACCCTTGATTCCTCGACTTCTTAGCCTCTCACCGAGTTTTAACCTCTCATCAATTTTGCTTTTGGCGAAGAGCGCAGATCAATTTGGATTTCCCAAGTCGGCCGAAATCGCTATTCTTCTTCACCCGAGCCACTCGATTCTCCTCGCCTTCTTTGGGCTCTGTACCCCCTTATTAGTCCTTAGTTGTTTGGCACCGCTCCCTTGGACCGCAACTGAGCTCATTTGCGCTTTCTTTCGGTCATTTTGAGTCTTCTCGGTCATCTCCGCTTGCGGCGTTTCTAGACCGCCGCACCAAAATTGTTGGTACCTTTAGGTGCGCAAGGTTGTTAGGAACTCATTTTAGGCTTTTGCTCGCACCGCCGCCAGCGAGTCGCCGCTGGCGAGCCAATCTTCCCGTCAAATTTTGTCGGACGAAATCGCTGAAGTTGAACTTGAGTCGTTGCGACCGCCGATCTTTGGATCTACGCCCAAGATTGCGCTTAGATTTGAATTAATCACGCCCTAATCGCGGACCGTTGGATCCAAGATCAACGGTCCGGATCTGAATGAACGCTCGGACCGTCCGAAGGTTCGATCCGCGGACCGTTGGATCCAAGATCAACGGCTCCTATGCGCAGGAACGCTCGACCGCCCAACGCCCCGGTCCACGTGAACCGCTGGATCCGATCCAACGGTGAGCGCTTAGGAAGTGTGAATCCGCGCGCAGCTTAGCACCGAACGCGGCCGTCGGATCTTTGATCGACGCCCTCGCTCGCCACGCTGCTTTAATTCTGATTTCAAAGGATTTATTTGTCAACCAAAAATATGATAACTTGTAAAATGCATAACTAATTCATTTCAAATCCTTTTCGTTGATTCAAATTTTGTTGATTATGTTTTTAACTAGACTTTAATTTAGAAATGTTTTCAAACTCAGATAGCTCCGTAAAATTTCGCTAATGAATAGTAGCATTTTGATTTATAAAAGTCGAGCAAAATGGTTTTGGCCATATCTTTTGCATTAAGAATCCAAATCAATTGGTTCTTGTTGCATTAGTTCATAAAAATCATGCTCTTTCTACTGTAAAAATTTGAGAGCTTTTTGTTGAAGTTGACTGTTGGATCTTTTCGTTTCTTTTGCCTTATTGGTTCTTGTTGGTTCTTTCGATAGGATCCAAGAGCGCATTGATACCGAGAGTGATCCCCAACATCTTGACCCACAACAAGCGTGCAAGCGGCTTGATCATGTTAATCCTATTATTTTACAAGTTTAATATTTTGAATTCAATCTGTATGTATGCATTGCTACTTTGTGTTAAAATATGGTTAGTTGATCCTATAGTTGCATAATCTGTAGGATGTTGGTTATTCTCTACTACTTGAGCCTAGGTTATTTGTCGCGATTAGAGTTCGATGGATGAACTCTTGTCACTTAGTAGAATACTGAATCTTTGTGCTTAGCCATGCCTAGTTCGGTAGCTTTGGGCGATCATCGACTTAGTCGATGGTCTTGATCACACAAAATTATTATTCTTCCATTATGTCCAGCACTTTGTGCTTTGTTAATTTTGTAAAGTCAAAATTCTGAAAATGGAAAAATTGATTTGGACTTGGGCAAGTGGTTGGATGGTGGGTTATTGGGTTTGTGGTTGTCTTGCCTAAGTCAACAAGGACCGAACATCTTGTGTCACACTCTCCAGCATTTTTGCGTACTAACCACGCGAGAGGATATGGGACCTCTTGACTTAGTACTTTGGCGTGGGTTATCTCCGAGTCGCAGGAGGAGCGTTGTGTGTGTTGTGTGAAAAGGAATTGTGTTCTTGTGTTGGGTGTGCGGTGGTGGAGTTTCCGGATGGACTCTCCACCTCGAGGGGCGTCGCAGCTTGTCCGAGGCTTTACCCGTGAGGGGTAGTTGTCCGAGGTCGGGCCACGACCCGACACAACGTATGGGTTTCTATCCATACAGCGCTCGCGAATAATTCACAATATTGGAAACGCCTCAGAGGACTTAGCCGTGCTTGGCATACCTAAGGAAGTGTGCTTAATAGCTTGGCAAAAGGCGGTCCAGCGTGTGGGTAAATGGTACACCTGCAGGATAAAACTATTCGAATAGCCTCGCCCTAGGTTATGGACACGCTTGGTTAGGTTTTGCAAGAGTTAGACTTCAACCTTTTAAATTAAAATTTGACATGGTTGGTATGAATGGGTAATTCATACTATTGTTGTGGTGACTAATGGTTTAGTCACTTCCGTGATTGTTGTTGTTCTTTACCTCTGTTATATTATTGTGCTTTCGGTTATTTAAACATTAAAAACAGATTTGTTAAATTGCTTTCAATCTATTATATTATTGCAAATGAAAACTTGCTTTATGCTAAAATGAAACATACAGCCTATTGTTGTTTAAGCTTGCATGTAGTATATGTACAGGTTTGTTATTCCACATGTAAGTCTTATGTAGTACATTCAAAGTACTCACCGCTTTTGCCTACTTTTGTTTGGGGGAAGAAGGTGAGCCCCAAGGGCCTCACTTTTGTGAGATGTGCTTCGGTTTGGCGACTAGCTTGGCGGTCCTGTCGGTTGCCTTGTGGGTTAAAGGCACACTGATTGGCTCTTTTGTTGTAGCCATCTTATGGCACTTTTGCTTCCGCTGTTTAATTATTGTTGTCTCTTTTATTGTTGGCCGGTTGGCCTCTCTTTTGTAATGACTCGATTTAATATTATTACTACTCCTGTTCTGTTCTGTGTTTCGGTTCTATGTGGATGAATGGAATTGATACACAAATTTTGTGATGAGGTGTGTATCTTGCACTGGAAGTATACATGTCTCGAGTCTCGGATTATCCGCTTTGTGATGCTAGGACCGAATGGATGGTTAAGATTACAAGCGGATAAACCGGGTCTCACAAAGGTTTGTATCGAGCCATACCGACCGTAGTAACCCAAGTTGGTCGCCTTTTAGGATATTTTGGAAAATCTTATTTTCAAAAGTATCAAATGATTTGTGAAAGCTTAAGGAATTATCGATTTTATTCCTTACCTATCTTAGCTTTCTCCTCTCATCTTACTCTAATTTGAGTTTTAAGAGTTGTTTTCCTCTCATCTCCTTTTCAAAGATAATGTTATCGATTAAATGGGTTTTGGGAACCACCGAGTTTGGCAAATTGAAGTGCTTAGGGTTTTGAAGTTTCGGATCAAGGTTTCGCTAGAGGCTTGGATGCGGAATCGACCACACGCTCAATTTCAGATAACAGCTCAATGGTTTCGATGGGACCGTTGAGCTTGGCAAATTGAAGTGTGCCGATTTTGAAGTTTCTAGAATGGAAGACTTGGTACCGAAGCTTGATGCTAAATCGCTACAAGAACCTCAATTTCCGGACAGAAGCTCGATGGTTTCTAATGGGGTAGAAAATGAGAGTTTAATCAACTAAAACTTGTGGGGTTAAAGAAGGGTAAGATGTGATACTAGTTAGCTATGTATCTAACACTATTTTCGCTGATTTAGCCTTGATCTTAAGTGGTATTAGATCTTACCTTAATCTTCCGGTTTTTATCTTCTCAATCAATTACTCGCTCATTCAATACGGGCTAGTTGAATTGGGAGTTGAGCTTTGGTTTTATGATTCCTTGCTGTTTTGGAGTCTTTTCATAAGCCTTTTTAAAGTTTATATATTTGCTGTTTTTGGCTTTCTGTTAGGGTGATATTCCATTCCCTAGTCGCTAGCTTTTCGCTTTCTTCGCTTTTAATCTTTGAGTCTAGTTTTAACCAAAATTTCGTAAACAGAGGCCTCCATGACAAATGCGGATGTCACCGCTTTCTTCTGCCACGACAAGGGGCATTATGCAAATAATTGCCCCAAGAAGACAGAGCACCCCTCGTCCTAATGGAGAACGCGCAAGGAGGTGGTTCTTTGCAGACCGAAGATAGTCCCTACTACCCAAGGCGTGGGTAGTGGTCGCGTCAACCTCATCTCAAAGCAGAGGAGGCACAGGAGGCGCCCGACGCCGTGGCCGGGTACCCTTCTGTTAACTCTTGTCCTGCTCATCGCTTTGTTTGATTCAGAGCATCTCATTCTTTTGTTTCGAGTCTTTTGTCGCTTTTAGTGAGCTCCTCTTTACTCCATTGTTGGTCCCGTTGCTCATTCGCTCTCCCGGTTCGGAGTTAAGAGTCAATCGAGTGTAGGATGTTCCAATTGAGATCGAGGGAGTGAGATTCTTCGCGAATCTTATCCTCCTCCATTCAGCAAGTCTAGATGTAATTCTTGGCATGGATTGGTTGTCTCAAAGATAAGGGACACATCGATTGTGCCCGAGTGCGCCTCTCTATCTAGTCCTTTCGGCGAGCAGTTCGCTTTTACCAAGGCGCTAGGTCCGCATCTTTCGCGCTTGAAGCGAAGCCCGCCTCGATATTGGTGAAGTCCCGATAGCTCGTGATTTCGCCGATGTCTTTCCCAAGAACTTCCAGGATGCCACCAGCTCGAGACCTCGAGTTTGTCATTGAGTTGGTTCCTGCATCACCGATTTCAAAGAGGCACTATCGGATGCCACCGAACGAGTTGGTGGAATTGAAGAAGCAACCGAGTGAGCTGCAAGAAAAGGTTTCATCCGCCTAGCTCATCTCCGTGGGGTTGTCCCGCAATCTTCGTAAAGAAGAAGGACAATACTTTATGATGTCGTTGATTACCGTCCGCTTAATGAGGTAACGTAAAGAACAAGTATCCATTGCCCGCATTGATGATCTCTTTGATCAATTAACTGGAGCTCGAGTATTCTCCAAGATTGATTTGAGAATGGGATATCATCAAGTTCGGATACGACTCGAGGATATTCCAAAGACGGCTTTCTACTCGTTACGCTTGTATGAGTATACCGTCATGTCATTTGGCTTAACCAATGCTCCCGCTTTGTTCATGAACCTCATGAATTCGGTATTCATGGAGTATTTGGATAAGTTTGTCGTGGTCTTCATCGATGATATTCTCATCTATTCCAAGGACGATGAGGAACACGATGAGCATCCGAGGCTTGTGTTAGGCAAGCTTCGTGAGCATCACCGTATGCAAAGTTCAGCAAGTGCGCGCTCGGTTGAAGGAAGTGGCCTTCTTGGGTCATATTCTTTCAAAGGAGGCGAGCCGCTGACCCTAGCAAGGTCACGATGTTCTTTCATGGTTCACCTACTTGTAACCGGCGCGGAGTTTTCTCGCTTAGCGGGATATTATCGCCGCTTTATCGAGAATTTCTCCAAGATCGCGGCCGATGACGGAGTTGCTCAAGAAGGACAAGAAGTTCTTGTGGTCCGATGCTTGTGAGGAAAGTTTCAAGTACTTAAGAAGCGCTTGACCACCGCTCCCGCCTCGTCCTTCCGATATCCATCGAGGCTTCGATATCTTTTGCGATGCTTCTCGGCGAGGACTCGGTTGTGTCCTTATGCAAGAAGGCAAGGTAGTGGCCTATGCATCAAGGCAATTAAGGACTCATGAACTCAACTATCCTACCCATGACTTGGAATTGGTCGCGTGATTCATGCACTTAAGATTTGGCGACATTACCTAATCGGTAATCGCTGTGAAGTGTATTCGGATCACAAAAGCCTAAAGTATTTGTTCACCCAACCAGATCTGAACCTCGTGCAAAAGAGATGGTTGGAGTTGGTCAAAGATTATGACATGGGTATTCACTACCATCCGAGCAAGGCTAATGTCGCTGCCGATGCGCTCAATCATAAGCGCATTGCAATGCCTTGTTGCTCCAGGGATGTCAACCCACCCTTCGGAGGAATTTCAGCGCCTCAACTTAGGTTTGGTTGAGCGTGGTTCCTCATTGCCTTGGTTGTGCAACCAACCTTGGTAGATCGGATTAAGGTCGCCAAAGAATCGGATGTCGGAATAAGTCGCATCAAGGAAAATGTCAAGAACGGAACAACCAAGTGCTTCTCGAGGATGAGCATGGTGTTGTAAGGTTCGGCAACGCCTTGTGGTTCCAAAGGACATGGAATCGGATTTGATTCTCCGCGAGGCCCATGATTCGCTTTGTCTATTCATCCCGGCCACAAAGATGTATCAAGATCTCCGCCGAGATTTTGGTGGACCCGAATGAAGAGGGAGATTGCGGTTCGTTGTCGAAAGTGCGACGTGTGTCGTCGTGTCAAGGCCGAGCATCGGCCCAGCAGGGCTGCTTCACCTTTGCCTATTCCTCGAATGGAAGTGGATTCGATCGGGATGGATTTTATCACCGGCCGCCTCAACATCCAAGGGCAAGGATTCCATCCGGTTGTCATCGATCGATTGACGAAGGTAGCCCATTTTCTCGCGATTCGGACAAACCTTAGTGTGAGTCTACTCGCGGACCTCTATATTTCCGTATCGTGCGCTTGCATGGTGTACCAAGACGATCGTTTGGATCGCGGCGCTTTTCACCGCCAGTTTTGGAAGTGTTTGCAAGAGGCTATGGGAACCTGTCTCACATTTAGCACCGCATATCACCCCCAAACCGATGGTCGACCGAAAGGGTCAACCAAGTGTTGGAAGACATGCTTCGTGCTTGCGCCCTCTCCTATGGAAAGAATTGGGAGAAATGCTTGCCATTTGCCGAAGTTTTCCTACAACAACGCTTTCGAGCCGCCTCGGCATGTCACCTTCGAGGCCTTATACGGAGAAAGTGCGAACCTCGTTAAACTGGTCTGAGACGGGTGAAAGACTTTTCTTTGGCCCGACTCGATCAATGAGGCCGAGAGTCAAGTCCAAATTATTCGTGATCGCTTGCGCACACTCAATCCAGCAAAAGAGCTATGCGGATCGCCGTCGTCGCGAGTTGAGCTTTGAGCCCAATGAATTTGTTTATCTCAAAGTCTCTCCTTTGAAGGGCCATCACGATTCGGCCAAGGGCAAGTTAGCTCCTCGATATGTCGGTCCTTACCGTGTTATCGAGAAGAAAGGAGCTGTTGCCTATAAGTTGGAATTGCCAGCTGCACTTGAAGGGGTACATGATGTTTTCCATGTGTCCCAACTAAAGAAGTGTCTCCGTGTTCCAACCGAGGAAGCTCGTTGGAAACTCTTGATGTTCGTGAAGATTTGACCTACAAGGAGCACCTGCTCGCATCCTTGAAGAGGTGAACGAAGAACAAGGAATAAAGCCATCAAATTCCTTAAAGTTCAGTGGTCGAACCACTCCGAGGATGAGGCTACTTGGGAAAGGGAAGATCGTCTCCGTGCGAACTATCCATCTTTCTTTATCGAGCGAGCCAAATCTCTGGACGAGATTTTTGTAAGGGGGAGGTTTTGTAACATCCCAAAATTGGTTTGTGTTTCAAATGTAATAAAAATGAGGAGAAATTAAAACTTTTTCTCGATCTTGATTTTTGTAATCAGCCCCATAATTTTTGTAAAGGAATTATGTGGAATCAAAATCAAATTGCCATTTGGACACCAACACAAGTCTCCTTCATGAAAATCTTGTGCCCAACCTTTGGAAATAATTTTCATTGAACCTAGGAGTGATGTTTAACACCTCAGAATTATTTCATAATTTTCAGAAATTATTTGATAATTTTTTGAGGCAAGTCAAACATTAGTCAAACTCCTAAATTAGCCTTCTGAATTTTTAGAGAAAATGCAGTGCATAAAAGTCTCTGAAAATTTTATATAAGGTTCATCATCCTGTTAGCAATCTCCATTTAAAATTTCATAATTTTTGGGGTTTGTTTGCTACCCCAAATAATTCCTCCAAAATCAGCTATTCAAATTCAAACCCTAACCTGTTTTCCACCGTTCCTCGGGTTCGGATCGGACTGGGCTCGAGCCACTTGATTTGGTCCAACCAACTAACCGCACCGCTCGGACGTTCGGGCGCGAGTGTTGTGAGTCGTTGGATCAGCATCGAACGGCTCACGATCGCGTGAACGTTCGGACCATCCGAACGCGCCGATCCATTTGAACCGTTGGATTCTAAATCGAGGGTTCACGATCGCGTCAACGTTCGGACCGTCCGAACGCCTTGCGCAACGCGGACCGTAGGATCCAAATCAACGGTCCAGATTGAGTGAGCGCTTGAATCGTTATTATCGACCGTTCTTTTCACCGCTCGATTTCAATCCAACGGTGGCGCGCTATCGTCTACCTCCGTCGCCGCGCTCGCCATGGTCAACGATGAGGGTGAAATTTCAGAGCGTGGCAAATGTCGGTCACTTCTCCTTTCGGCCAACGGCTCTTCCGCATTTAATGCTTCCGTCCCGCCGCCTCCATAGTCGCCGTCGCCCCTGTTGTCACTTGCTCCCGTCGCCCTCAGTCGGCCTCAACACAGAGCCCCACCATTTTTCTTCCCGTTGCTTCTTCCTTGCTCCTTCGGCTATAAAACTCCCCCAGTGGCTTCCTTAGCATCCTTTGAACACTCTTGAGCTCCAAAGACCACTCGTTAGTGCGCTGCTCGAGCTCCATTTCAAATTTGCTCTCGCGCCATTGTTGGAGCTTCGTCCTTCGGTGAAAGTGGTGTTCCTGCATTCTCTTTCAAAACCCTTGATTCCTCACTTCTTAGCCTCTCACCGAGTTTTAACCTCTCATCAATTTTGCTTTTGGCAGAAGAGAGCAGATCAATTTCGGATTTCCCCCAAGTCGGCCGAAACTGCTATTCTTCTTCACCCGAGCCAGCTCGATTCTCCTCGGTGCCTTCTTTGGGCTCAGGTACCCCCTTATTAGTCCTTAGTTGTTTGGCACCCGCTCCCTTGGACCGCAGCTGAGCTCATTTGCGTTTTTCGTTTTCGGTCATTTTGAGTCTTCTCGGTCATCTCCGGCTTGCCGGCGTTCTAGACCGCCGCAGCCAAAATTGTTGGTACCTTTGGGTGCGCAAGGTTGTTAGGAACTCATTTTAGGCTTTTGCTCGCACCGCCAGGCCGAGTCGCCGGCGCGAGCCAATCTTCCCGCCAAATTTTGTCGGACGAAATCTGGTTGAAGTTGAACTTGAGTCGTTGCGGACCGTCGATCTTTGGATCTACGGCCCAAGATTGCGCTTAGATTTGAATTAATCACGCCCTAATCAGTGGACCGTTGGATCCAAGATCAACGGTCCGGATCTGAATGAACGCTCGACCGTCCGAAAGGTTCGATCCGCGTGGACCGTTGGATCCAAGATCAACGGCCTATGCGTGTGGAACGCTCGACCGCCCGAACGCCCCGGTCCGTGAACCGCTGGATCCGCATCCAACGGTGAGCGCTTAGGAAGTGTGAATCCGCCGCTGCGTGCGCACCGAACGCGGCCGTCGGATCTTTGATCGACGCCCTCGCTCGCCACGCTGCTTTAATTCTGATTTCCGAAGGATTTATTTGTCAACCAAAAATATGATAACTTGTAAAATGCATAACTAATTCATTTCAAATCCTTTTCGGTTGATTCAAATTTTGTTGATTATGTTTTTAACTAGACTTTAATTTAGAAATGTTTTCAAACTCAGTATAGCTCCGAAAAATTTCGCTAATGAATAGTAGCATTTTGATTTATAAAAGTCGAGCAAAATGGTTTTGGCCATATCTTTTGCATTAAGAATCCAAATCAATTGGTTCTTGTTGCATTAGTTCATAAAAATCATGCTCTTTCTACTGTAAAAATTTGAGAGCTTTTTGTTGAAGTTGACTGTTGGATCTTTTCGGTTTCTTTTGCCTTATTGGTTCTTGTTGGTTCTTTCGATAGGATCCAAGAGCGCATTGATACCGAGAGTGATCCCCAAAGAACATCTTGACCCACAACAAGCGTGCAAGCGGTTTGATCATGTTAATCCTATTATTTTACAAGTTTAATATTTTGAATTCAACTGTATGTATGCATTGCTACTTTGTGTTAAAATATGGTTAGTTGATCCTATAGTTGCATAATCTGTAGGATGTTGGTTATTCTCTACTACTTGAGCCTAGGTTATTTGTCTGCGATTAGAGTTCGATGGATGAACTCTTGTCACTTAGTAGAATACTAATCTTTGTGCTTAGCCATGCCTAGTTCGGTAGCTTTGGGCGATCATCGACTTAGTCGATGGTCTTGATCACACAAAATTATTATTCTTCCATTATGTCCAAAGACTTTGTGCTTTGTTAATTTTGTAAAGTCAAAATTCTGAAAATGGAAAAATTGATTTGGACTTGGGCAAGTGGTTGGATGGTGGGTTATTGGGTTTGTGGTTGTCTTGCCTAAGTCAACAAGGACCGAACATCTTGTGTCACACTCTCCAAGCATTTTTGCGTACTAACCACGCGAGAGGGATATGGGACCTCTCTTGACTTAGTACTTTACGTGGGTTATCTCCGAGTCGCAGGAGGAGCGTTGTGTGTGTTGTGTGAAAAGGAATTGTGTTCTTGTGTTGGGTGTGCGGTGGTGGAGTTTCCGGATGGACTCTCCACCTCGAGGGGCGCCGCAGCTTGTCCGAGGCTTTACCCGTGAGGGGTAGTTGTCCGAGGTCGGGCCACGACCCGACACAACGTATGGGTTTCTATCCATACGGCGCTCGCGAATAATTCACAATATTGGAAACGTCTCGTAGGACTTAGCCGTGCTTGGCATACCTAAGGAAGTGTGCTTAATAGCTTGGCAAAAGGCGATCCGCGTGTGGGTAAAATGGTACACCCCGCAGGATAAAACTATTCAATAGCCTCGCCCTAGGTTATGGACACGCTTGGTTAGGTTTTGCAAGAGTTAGACTTCAACCTTTAAATTAAAATTTGACATGGTTGGTATGAATGGGTAATTCATACTATTGTTGTGGTGACTAATGGTTTAGTCACTTCCGTGATTGTTGTTGTTCTTTACCTCTGTTATATTATTGTGCTTTCGGTTATTTCAACATTAAAAACAGATTTGTTAAATTGCTTTCAATCTATTATATTATTGCAAATGAAAACTTGCTTTATGCTAAAATGAAACATACAGCCTATTGTTGTTTAAGCTTGCATGTAGTATATGTACAGTTTGTTATTCCACATGTAAGTCTTGCAGTACATTCAAAGTACTCACCGGCTTTTGCCTACCGCTTTTGTTTGTGGGAAGAAGGTGAGCCCCAAGGGCCTCACTTTTGTGAGATGTGCTTCGGGTTTGGCGACTAGCTTGGCGGTCCGGTCGGTTGCCTTGTGGGTTAAAGGCACACTGATTGGCTCTTTTGTTGTAGCCATCTTATGGCACTTTTGCTTCCGCTGTTTAATTATTGTTGTCTCTTTTATTGTTGGCCGGTTGGCCTCTCTTTTGTAATGACTCGATTTAATATTATTAATACTCCTGCTCGCTCGTGTTTGGTTCTATGTGGATGAATGGAATTGATACACAAATTTTGTGATGAGGTGTGTATACTGCACTCTGGGAAGTATACATGTCTCGAGTCTCGGATTATCTGCTTTGTGATGCTAGGACCGAATGGATGGTTAAGCATTACAAGCCGGATAAACCGGGGTCTCACAGGAGACGTCCTCATCAAAGCTTCAATTTCGATAAGATTGCAAAAGGGCAATCATCAAATGAAAAGAAGCGTTATAGCAACATTCGTTGCTATGAGTGTGATGAGAAGGGTCACATTGCCTCTCATTGCCCAACCAAGAAGGACGACAAGGGCAAGTCATCAAAGAAGAAAGAATTCAATGGTAAGAAGAAGCTTTTCAAGAAGCTCCACAAGGATGGCAAGAATGAAGCCCATATCGAAGAATGGGACTCCGACAAGGAGTATTCGGATTCCGACTCCGACTCCGATGTTGAGGGGTCCTCCAAGAAGAGAGGACTTGTCAGTATTGCTATCAAGGAGGCTCCATCGCTATTTTCAACTCCTACTTGCCTTATGGCAAAAGGAGAAAAGGTAAAATCTCTTGATAATGAAGAACCCTCCTATGATGAGCTCATGGATATGCTTGAAGAATTAAATGAATATCTTGGAAAGGAAAAAAGCAAAATTTAGAGTCTTAAAGAAAAAACACATGTCTTTAAAGAACTCTTATGATGAACTAAAAGAAGCTCATGATTTGCTTATCCAAGATAAGTCTTACACTAGCATTGGTATTACTTGTGATATTCAAGAAAGAATGCCTAGTGTAAATGTTGCTAAAACTAGCATATCTACTTCTTGCGAAGATTTGCTTGCTATGCCATGTAGCTCAAATGTTGATTCCAAAATTGAAAATGCTAAATCTTGTGATAAGCTATTTGTAGAGAATAATGAGCTAAAGGAGCAAGTTACCAAGCTAAGTAAGAGCTTGGAAAGATGTTTCAAGGGCAAATCTACACTTGATAAGCTTTTGAGTGAGCAAAGGTGCTCATTCAACATGGAAGGACTTCGGTATGTGCCCAAGAAAGGTAAGAAACCGGTAAACAAGCCCGTGAGGTTTGTTAATCAAAATGGTAAGTATTGCCATAAATGCCGGGAAATAGGACATGTACAACAAAATTGTCCTATTGGTAAGGTTTCATCGATTGGCTTGTTTGACTCATGCTATATGCTCAAAAAGGCCAAAGATGGAAAAGTAATTGCTAGATTTGTTGGCACCTCAATTTTAGGTGTTAAGAAGAATGCTATTTGGGTGCCCAAATCATTGATAACTAACCTCCAAGGACCCAAACAAATATGGTACCTAAAAGAACTTGATTCCTTTTGTAGGTGAACTACAAGACCGGTGGAAGGCATTGGGTGCTCGATAGTGGTTGCACTCAACACATGACCGGAGACCGGAAAATGTTCACCTCATTTGAGAATGGGAGCGGAAATGAAAAGATCACATTTGGTGACAATAGCAAAGGAAAGGTAATTGGCTTAGGTAAAATTGCTATCTCAAATGACCTTTCCATTTCAAATGTGTCTTTAGTGGAAACATTAAATTTCAATTTGCTATCCGTTGCTCAATTATGTTATCTTGGATTAACTTGCTCATTCTCTAAAAGGGAAGTCACCATCTTTAAGGAAAAAGAAAAAGAAATGATTTTCAAAGGTTTTAGATTTGGCAATCTTTATTTGGTTGATTTATCCTCAAATGAATCTTGTTTGAAAACATGTTTGATTGCAAAAACTTCAATGGGTTGGTTATGGCATAGAAGATTAGGTCATGTGGGAATGATTCAACTCAAAAAGCTTTTCAAATATGACTTAGTGGTTGGCCCAAGGATGTGAAGTTTGAGAAAATAGACGTGTAGCGCTTGCCAGCCGGAAGCAAGTTGCTAACTCTCATCCTTCCAAAAGTATCATGTCAACCTCTAGGCCATTGGAGTTCTTACATATGGATTTGTTCGGGCCAACAACCTATAAGAGCATTGGGGGCAATAACTATTGTTTAGTCGTTGTAGATGATTACTCTAGATATACATGGGTATTCTTCTTATATGACAAAGGTGAAGCCTCCAAGAATTTTAAAAGTTTTGCAAAAGGGCTCAAAATGAATTTGATTTCAAAATAAAGAAAATCCGTAGTGATAATGGTTCCGAGTTCAAAACACTAATATTGAAGATTATTGTGATGAACTTGAATAAAGCATGAGCTTTCCACTACCTACACTCCGAGCAAAATGGAGTTGTAGAGAGGAAAAATCGTACATTAATAGAAATGGCTAGGACAATGCTTGATGAGTATAATACTTAGATCGCTTTTGGCGAAGCCATTAATACCGCTTGTCATGCCATAAACCGTCTTTATTTGCATAGACTTTTGAAAAAGACTTCCTATGAACTCCTTATTGGAAGAAAACCGAACATCTCCTACTTTAGAGTATTTGGTTGCAAATGCTATATCTTAAGAAAGGGTGTTCGACTTTCTAAATTTGCAAGTCGTTGTGATGTTGGTTTTCTACTAGGTTATTCTTCAAATAGTAAAGCATATCGTGTCTTTAACAAAACTAGTGGTATTGTTGAAGAAAGACACGATGTACAATTTGATGAAACTAACGGCTCTCAAGAAGAGCAAGAAGATTTTGATGATGTAGGTAATGGAGCTCTTATGGAAGCAATGAAGAACATGCAAATTGGAGACATTAAGCCTAAAGAAGATCAAAATGAACCATCATCGTCCACGAAAGTCGAGCCGCCTACCTCTTCCGTGACAAATGAAGTTAATCATAATGAAGAAGATGTCAAGGAAGATGATCAATCATTGAATCTCCCTCAAAGAATCCACAACGCTATAGCTAAAGACCATCCAATAGACCAAATATTGGGTGAAGTGAGTAAGGGTGTCCAAACTCGCTCTCGTATTGTTTCTTTTTGTGAATATTACTCTTTTGTTTCCTCTCTTGAACCAAAACGCATAGATGAAGCACTAGAGGATCCGGATTGGGTGAATGCTATGCATGAAGAGCTAAATAACTTCACCCGGAATGATGTTTGGACAATGGTAGAAAGACCCAAGGAGCATAATGTTATTAGCACAAAATGGGTCTTTCGAAATAAACAAGATGAAAATGGAGTTGTGGTAAGAAACAAGGCAATGTTAGTTGCTCAAGGATATACTCAAGTCGAGGGTTTAGATTATGATGAAATATTTGCACCCGTAGTAAGACTTGAGTCTATTCGTATTTTACTTGCTTTTGCATCATGCTTTGATTTTAAATTATTTCAAATGGATGTTAAAAGTGCTTTCTTAAATGGCAAAATATCTGAACTTATTTTTGTTGAACAACCTCCGGGTTTTGAAGATCCCAAAAATCCTAATCATGTGTATAAACTCTCAAAGGTGCTATATGGTTTAAAGCAAGCTCCTAGAGCATGGTATGAGCGCCTTCGAGATTTTCTACTCTCTAAGGGATTCAAAATCGGAAAGGTTGATACAACTTTGTTTACCAAAATTATTGATGGTGATTTCTTTGTTTGTCAAATTTATGTTGATGATATAATTTTTGGTTCCACTAATCAAGATTTTTGCAAAGAATTTGGTGATATGATGTCTAGGGAGTTTGAGATGTCAATGATAGGAGAACTTAGTTTCTTCCTTGGACTTCAAATCAAACAACTCAATGATGGGATCTTCATAAGTCAATCCAAGTATGTGAAGGATTTACTCAAAAGATTTGGCATGGATGACGCAAAGTCCATCAAGACTCCCATGGCTACAAATGGCCATCTTGATCTAAATGAAGGAGGTAAATCTATTTATTTAAAGCTTTATAGGTCTATGATTGGTAGTTTGCTTTATCTTACCGCATTTAGGCCCGATATTATGTTTAGTGTTTGCATGTGTGCACGTTTTCAATCAGCTCGAAAAGAATGTCATTTAATGGCTGTCAAAAGAATATTAAGATATTTAAAGCATTTCTCAAGCATTGGCCTTTGGTATCCGAAAGGTGCTAAATTTGATTTGATTGGATATTCGGATTCGGATTATGCGGGTTGTAAAGTGGATAGAAAGAGCACCTCAGGGAGTTGTCAATTCTTAGGTAGATCCTTAGTGTCATGGTCTTCTAAGAAACAAAACTATGTTGCCCTTTCCACCGCCGAAGCTGAATATGTTTCTGCAGGTAGTTGTTGTGCGCAATTACTTTGGATAAGGCAAACATTGATGGACTATGGAATAACGTTTGATAAAATGCCTCTTTTGTGTGATAATGATAGTGCAGTAAAAATAGCCAACAACCTTGTCCAACATTCAAGAACCAAGCATATAGATATCCGCCATCATTTCCTTAGAGATCATGTATGCAAGGGAGATATTGAAATTAGCCACATTTGCACTGAAAATCAATTAGCGGATATTTTTACCAAACCTTTAGACGAAGGCCGTTTTTGCCTATTGAGGAATGAGTTAAATGTCATTGACTATTCAAATGTCGCTTGAACTCTTGTCACATGCACCTTGGGTCTTAGTTGCATTTTTGTCTTTTTTTAAAGATGTCTTTTCTCAAATTTTTGCTCCAAATGTGATATATTCGTAAAAATTACTTTCTTAAATAGACATTAGTCTTTTCATTGCATAATAATCCTGAATGATACTTGGTTAAGTGCAAAACTAAGGATTATTTGCAAAATCTTCAAATTCAGCTCTCTCTTCCTGAAGTGTCAGGATAATCGGAACTTCCGGCCTTCCAGGCGCGGAACTTCCTATTTCCGGAACTTCCGCTGTTGAATTGCGGAACTTCCGTTTTTCAGCTCTCTTCTTGAAGTGTCAGGATAATCGGAACTACCGGCCTTCCAGGCGTGGAACTTCCGATTTCCGGAACTTCCGCTGTTGAATTGCGGAACTTCTGTTTTTCGGCAGTTGAGAGGCTTTAACTTCCCTGCGGTTCCTCCGTTTCTCTCTCTCTCTCCAGCCGCCGCATCTCTCTCTCCCGTGCACTCCTCTTCTCTCCCAAAGCTCCACCGAAAACTTTGATTTTTCTTCGGCTTTTCCTCAATCACGTCTGATCTTTTGCATCTCCAGGGTTCATTCACTTCCTTCCTCAAGGTATAATCAATCCCCTTCGGATTTCTTCCTCTCATGAACCCTAGTTTTGAATATTTTGGGGAAATGCAAATGTAGATGAAATCTGTGGAAAATTCTTGGGCAAATAGGTTTATTCAGTATTGTATGATGTATATGCATCGTTTTCATGGACTCAATCCATCAAAGATACTAAAAATCAAAAAATCTTGTTGCTCTAGAATCGGCCCAGGATAATCGGAACTTCTACCGTTGAAAAACGCGGAACTTCCGCTAGCTGTAGTTCCGGCGTTCAAAATTGCGGAACTTCCGATTGTCCTGACAGAAACAGAACTTTCATCTCCTTTTTGAATCTACCTTTGACACTTCATTCATTCTTGTTTTTTAAGATGCCTAAGACAAAAGATACTATCAAGAAGCATTATTCAGATGCCGGCCAATCATCTTCGAGAACTCCTCCCTTAGGGCAAGAGGAAGAAATGAAAGCAATTGAGGATCAAAGGGAATCCTCTGAGAATTCAGACACTGAGGCGAGTGCATCGGGTGAGGGCTCTCAGTCAGAATCTGATGATGAATTGGGAGAGCCTGAAGAACTTTAAATTGATCTTAAGTCACTGACAGCTGATGGTTATACTCTTCTTCGGCTTAAGAATCAGTATACACTTCCTCGCAACTGTGATGATCCTCGCTTTCATACCAACTTCCAGAGGCAAGTGTATGAACTATTCTATGGACCCAACAAGCCCTTTGCCGACCATAAGTGCTCAAATTGGTCATATCTTAACGGGCTTGACAAGTATGAGCGCACATATAGACTCTTTCAGCGAGCGGGGATCCATAACTTTGTGGCACTCAAATGCAATTATAGTGATGAAATCATTCGTCAATTTTATACCACAGTGCACATTCCCTCAGATTTCTCTGAGCTTACTTGGATGACTGGGACAGTCAAATAATCTTGCTCAAAATGTGCTTTTGAGAATGCATTGGATATCGAGTCAAGCAGATTTGAGCAGATTTATGATAGACCGGTTCTTCCTCTTTCTTCTTGGACTGAATTTTATGACACTACTCAAAGGTTTATCCCTGGTAAGATAACCGGTCTTCTCCCTATTCCTAGCTTGGTAAATCGGATAATTAATCATACCATATTACCAAAAAGTGGGAATTATGATGCAATAAGGGGCCATGTATGGAACATTTTGGACTGCATCATGCATGGGAGAAAATTTGATGTAGTTGATGTCATTATAAGGGAGATAGCAGCCACCAAGAATGATCGGGTAAAGAGGATAAATTTTGCTCCATATATTATGGCCCTGATTATTCGACAAACTGATTATAATGGAGCTACTCCTTCACACCACAAGTTCTATAAGCCAAGAGAAGGTCCTCCAATACCTGCGAACTTTCAGCCTCCTCCAGCTCAAGAACCTAAAGCTGATCCTGCTCCTGCTGCTGCTCCTCCACAAGGCCAAACCTCCATGGATCAAATTTATACCACTTTGTTGGAGATGAAGGCATCTCAGGAGGCCTTCCAGGCAGCGACCTCTTCCCGTCTGGATGCTTCCTCCGCCAGACTAGATGCTTTTGAGGCTGCCACCACCTCAAGACTTGACGCCAACACCGCCAGACTCGACGCTCTCTCAGCAAGATTTGCAGAACAGTTTCCTCCTCCAGTCCGGTTTGGACGGCGTCGCCTCCGCTCTCCTCCTAGTGATCCTCCAAGTGATCCTCCCAGTGCTCCTCCAAGTGATCCTCCACAAGACCCTCCTGCAGAGTGAAACTCTTTTTGGCCTCTTGATGACAAAGGGGGAGAGGAGTGAGTGAGTTAGTGTGAGAGTTTAAAAAAGGGGAAACTTATCTATGAATGATCTTATCTATTGTATCTATTGTAATATATTAGAACTGTCGTTGTTTTGACTATGGTCTGTAATGACTTTGTTTGATGATATATCTTGTTATCTTATATTTTTATTATACTTGGATCTTTGATTGATGATGAATGACCATGATATGTGAATGCTTTATCTCTATTTATTGTCATTTGCTCTTTTCAAGTATCAACAATCTACAGAAACTCCGCCAAATTTTTCTGAAAATCCAAAATATGCGCTTTACATTATCTTCTACTCAATATGCACATGTTAAGGGGGAGCTTTCTGTTTCAAACTAAATATCTCTCACATCTTTATTGTGTTGTCATCAATTCCCAAAAAGGGGGAGATTGAAAGCATCTAGGCCCCTAAAAATGTATTTTGGTAATTAATGACATTTTGTGAATATGGGACTAATATGTTTGTTGAAGTGATTACAAGTCATAGTCCTAAATGACAAAGTCAAATCAAGGAGCTGCATGTCAAAGAATGTCGAGAAGATGGAGTTTGTCTCAAGGGCAAGGTACAAATAGACTAGGACCCCTTTTGGATTTTACCGGTCTTTGGAGTATGGAGGAAGACCGGATTTTAGGATAAATGTCGTACTATTAAGGGGGAGCTTGTCTAGTAGCTTGAAAGCACTTCATTATGCCTTTGAATCAACTTAGGATCATGCATGCTCTTTTGGTTTGGTTTCAAAAGCAAAATCTTTTTCTCAGTACGCAATCGGAAGTTCCGGCGTTGTCACTGCGGAACTTCCGCTATGCGGTTCTTCCGAAATGTTTGCGGTTCGATTTTTCCAGAGAGCACCCTTTTTAGAGACTTAGCCGATTTCTCAAAGTGCGGAAGTTCCGCCATGATACTAGCGGAAATTCTGATTATCGGTTGCTCCAAAATTCTTGCGGTTCGTTTTTTCCAGAGAGTACCCTTTTTAGGGACTTAGCCATTTTCGCAAGAGCGGTAGTTCCGCCATGGAATGAGTGGATCTTTCGATTATCGGAAGAACCGAACTTTAGTTGCTGGAAGTTCCGCACATAAATCCAACGGCTATAATCAGAGCATTTAATGCTACAGTAATGACCGTTGCAGTGCACTCGATTGAAGAGCAGAAGTTCCGCACATTACACGGTGGAAGTTCCGATTTCCCTGAAACTTTCTGAATTTTTGTATAACGGTCATATTTGGTTGTGGGGGGTATAAATGCACCCCCACTAGCTCAAGGTGATGTTGTTGAGCATTCATTCAATACATTTGAGCTTTGAGCACTCCTCTCACTCCTCATTTACTCTCTTTGCACACATTTGTGAGATTGTGAGCAAAACCAAGAGCATTGCATTTTAGTTGATCCTTTGGATCTTGATTGCCGTCCAGTGAAGGTCAAGGTCTATTCTCTTGGTGCTTGTCGGCACCTAGACGACTTGGCGGAGGTTGCGCGGTGATCTCTTCAAGAAGTTTGTGAAGAGACCCGACGCCGGTTGTGATTGGTCGGTGTTCACCAACTCCGGAGAGGAGGAAGAACAACCAAGTGATTACGAGGGAAGGCTTAATTTGTGGAGCCGGCTTGATCGTGTCAAGCTTCCTCAACGTGGACTAGTGAAGATCGACAAATCTTCGAAACCACGGGAAAAACCTCTTTGTCCCTGTGCGGTTATTTCTTGTCTTTACTTATTGCATTTAATTTTGTAGCTCATAGCTTGTAATAGATAGCTTTGCTTAGTGTATCTTGCTAAATTGAGTAATTTGATCTAGAATTTTTTTAGAAACCTCCTATTCACCCCCCTCTAATCGGTTATCCTTGATCCTACAACCCTCCCTGTTCCCCCGCTTCCTCCACCAGCAGGCGAGGCCCCCCTCTCCTCCCTCGCCCCGCCCCCATCCCCTCCATCTTAGTTGTGGTGATAATTGTTCAGACCGGCGTGGCGGAGGCCATCGTCGTCGGAGTTGAAGTCGTCGTCGTTGTCGTGCCCCCTACCGGCCGGGCCGAGGCTGCTGCTGTCGACCTTGCTCTCCTTCTCGGCTGCAGGGGACCTGCACGCGGCTGAGGCGGCGCGGGAGATGGTGTGGAAGAGGGCTTCCACAACCTCCTCGCCCACCCCAACTCCGCCCCATTCTCCTTCTCCTTCCCACCATCGTCACCCCGCTTGACCATTGGCGAGACCGCCTCTTCGTCGACTTCAACATCCTCCCCACCGCCGCCCTTCCCACCCCCGCTGCGGCCTCTGCGTCCCCGTTGGTCCCGGTCTTCCTCGACACCGCCGACTGCTAGCTCCCCGTCCAAGTTGACTTCTATAAGGTTAGGCTGTAATTCTCTCCACAGGCATCTCATGCGATTTACTAATTATTTGGTGCTACAAATATCAACTAGTAGAGAACAAGGACATTATTCCTGATATGCTATGATACTTTGTGATATAATTGTTGTATCTTCAGCATCCTACTTATTTATTCCATTTTAAAGCCTTTTTCTAGCCTATTGTCTCGTGCAATCTCATAAAAATTGAACCCTTCACTTGGTTTTGTATGGTTGTTTAATTAATTGCAACGCTGAATTCTCAAAGTTACTGATCCATCATATTTTGCAAGTCACATTGTGTCCTAGCTCCTTCAGTAAAGATGTAACATCCTAATTTTCAGAGCTTTAAAAAAATCCTTTGATTAGTTAGTAGGAAGAAAATTCACCATTTGGATTTATTTGAATTAAATTTGAAAGCTTAAATATGGACCTTGTGTAACAAAACAATTTAATATGAATAATTCCAACATGAACAATAGTCAAGACTATTTTATTTGGATTCTATGAGCTTGGTTATATTTCCTAGAATTTTCTGGAATTTTTCCAAGTTCATTTGCTATTTTCCATTGCTTATTTGAATTTCTGGTTTTTCTTAAAAAGAAAAGCTATTTTAAATCTCCAAATAGTGTTTGGGCCGAATTCCCTCGGCCCAGTCCTGTTCATCTCAGCCCGATCCTTGGGCCGTCCGATCGATTTGGACGCTTGATCTCGCCGCACGCGCTGCTCGCCCTCCTGTCTCACCGCCAGTGGGCCCCACCGCCTTCGTCCTCGCCGCGTTCTTCTCCGCGCGGACGCTCCGCGCGCAACCGCCATGGGCGGTCAACGCCGAAGCCAGACGCGGCGCCTCCAACCTCCCGTTCCCTCGCGTGTGCGCGCACGACTCGCGCGCCCGCCGCCACGAACCCCACCCTTCTTTCCTTCTTCTCCGCGGTATGCGCGACGGCCGCAACCGCCGCCACGACCTCCACGCCGCCACGCCGCCGGACCTCCCGGGCCCTATAAGGACAGCCCGGCCGCCTCACGTCACCCATCCCAAAGCCGCCACCCACTCTCTCTCTCCCCGTGCTCGCCGAATCGAGAATCCCCGCCACGACACCGGGTGGGAGCTTGATTGCCGCCTCCGCCGCCCGCGTCGTCGTCGCCGCCACCGTAGGATTCGCCGTGACGCCGCTGGCCGGTGCTCACCTCGCCGCCGGAGGACCCTCGGGCCGCTTTCGTCAACCGCAACTCGCCGCCGCTTTTTCTCGCCGCCGCCACCATCGTCGTCTTCTCTCACCGGTGAGCACACCCCTAGGTTCGCACTGCCCGGCACCTCCACCCGCTGGTACCACCCACCCTCACCGGAGAGCTGCTGTTCGCCGGGACCCTTGGTTCCCGTGCGCCGCCGCCCTCGCCGCCGTCCACGTCACCCTCCACCTCACCGTTTTTGCCTCCGTGGCGCATGCGTGGCAGCCACGTAGGCGCCGTGTCAGCGCCACGCGCACGGGTGCGCCACGCCAGCACCGATTCAAATCCAGAGGGCTCGGTAGACTTGGTCCACGTGGTAGGGTCACCGACATGCGGGTCCCAGATGTCAGTTAATTCTTTAATTCTTTTAATTCCTGGAAAATCCTTCGCTGACGTCATGCTTGCGCAATAATCCGATTTTTCTATTGAGAAATAATTCGGAATTCCAGTAAATCCTATTTTTAGGGTTTTTCTTTTGATTCAAACTTTGAAACCTTATAACTTTTGCATCCTAGCTCCAAATCCATCCATTCAAATTTCTAAATTTGTATAAAATCAAGATCTATCTATTGGAGATTTTTAATTATTTTTATCAGAGTTATTTTCTTCTGTTATTTATTTATTCTTGTTGTTTGCTTCACATTTAGTAGACTTGACGATACTTCGGGAGGTTTGAGGAAGAAGGAGCTTTCAAGACCAAGACCAGCACTGAACCTATTCCAAGGCAAGCTATACCCTTGACCATTTTGCTTCCAGCTTTATAAAAGTATTTTAAATTCAAATTTATGCATCTTAATTCAAGTATTTATTTAAAAACTTTTGGGTGCAGTAGTTAATCCCAAATTGTTATGCCATCCTTGTTAATTGCTATGTCCTGATTCCTTGTCACCTTAGTTGGTATTTAGTTGGTAAATATTGTAGCACCAACGTGGGTTGGTTAGTTGTGTATTAGATTGCTTAGCCATGCCACGAATCACTTGTCATGTATACTGCTGTTATAAATTGACTAAGTGAATATGAAACTGTGTGTACTATGTGTCTTTGTGGCATATGTTGCACTTAAATCAACCAGGTGGTAAATGGATTTGGGTGAGGCAAGGGGTGGATATCTTGTGTGAAAGGGTGGATGTGTGGATGTGTGAATAATATTAATATGTGTGTCTATGTGGTTTGCTTAGCTGGAAGTCTTGCCTTGGTCAATTAAGGACCTCACCATGTGCGTCATTGAACTGAGCTTCCTGTCGACCACATGCTGTTTTGAGACAGGCCTAGCGTAGTAAGATAAGGTATCCAAATGCTTGGTTATGCTTAGTGTTAGCTACACTAAGTGTATCTTGTGGGTAAAGTGTACAAACCTCTGCAGAGTGTAACGTAATCTATTCGAATAGCCGCGTCCGCGGTCATGGACAATGCTCGGGGATTTCACACTAGGGGTAGATGTTTTCATAAAACTGTGTGGGAAGGGAGCTATGTGATTAAATCATCTAGCTATGTGAATAACCTGTTAGGCTGTGTGTGTCTTTGTGAAATAACTTGTTAAGCTTATTATTGTCTATTGGTTTTACCTGTTTTAGATCTATTAATTGTATTCAATTGCAAAGGTTGCATTTATGCAAAAGAGCCATAAAATGCCTTCCCTTGTAAAAAGCCAGCATATATACATTTTGCATCTCTGTGGTGTGGCTTATAGTACGGTGTGTACTCACGCTTGTTTTGACGAATCAAGCAGAGGAGGAGTCTTCACCAGCATTCGAGGACGAGTACATCGAAGGTGCTTAATCGTGAGGTCTTGATCCCAATCGGTTGCCTGTGGTGAATCGATGGGGTGCCACTACCTTTTTTTTCGTTTCCGCTGTTGTTTATTTTCTCTGTTAGCCCTGCGTGGCTCAGTAATTGTAACTTGACCTTAAGGTCAAAACCATTATTTATTAATCAAAGTTATTCGTTTATGTTACTATTCGCTTGTATGGATCGATTTCCATCTTTGTTAACACTGTGTGCACTAGCGTGATCCTGGGCTAGTGCATTAAACACAGAGGGTCCTGAATCGTAATTTTGGGTCCCGACAAAAGATATAGTTGGTCTCTGCTAATATTGGGTATCTTGCCAAACAGGTTCCAGGTGTGCTGTGTGTGCTTCAGGAGGCTGGGGAGGCACATGTAGTTCTTGCAACTAGGTAATTAATCAACTTTGGCCATTATTATTAACTTTACTATATCATAGCCATTAGTCCTTATATTTTGCGCCTAGCTGACAAGTGACAACCAACGCAGGTTACAGATTATGAATGATACACATTTTTTTCATTTTCTGTTACCATACTCAAATTCATTAGTCCATCATCAATGTTGTTGAAATGTCGTACTAGCATTGTACATCAACAATCTTAGATCCTAATCAAGATGACATTTTCATTGTTTTACAATGCCTTTTGTTTTTTTGATTTATTTTCATATTTTCAATGAGTAAATAATCCACTTTTTAGAATATATTTTTTCAAATTCATGTAATACAACAAAAGCAATCAACCCAAACATCATAAACTTGGTTTGCTTTATGGAAAATTCATAAGCTTGTATTGTTTTTTTAGCAGACAATTTGTGCACAAGTGAACTTTTGGATCGAAAATGTTAATAGTAACATGTGTTTTGTATAATATATGCATGATTGATAGGAACAAACAGCTAGAAGCTATTGTCTCTTTGATAACATTGTGTGGACCATGGTTGGTAAGATAGCAATTTCTCATATAATATAATTGACTATGACATTTGAACTATATTCTTTTAAGCATGTTGATGTACGTAAATGCACTTACATAACTTGCATATGTGCATATTCATGATATTAAGCAAGGAAATATTGGAATTTACATAGAACTAAGAGATTAATTAATGTTGAAGGACTAAGCCAATGCCCAAGAAGCCCTACATACATGACTCCAACTACTTTGTTTCCACCTTCTTTTTTTGCACATGTGGGTTTAAGCTCGTTGATCTGTGATTGAAGAAACCTTAACTAGCGCTGATGGAAAAATAGAGTTCTCTTTGTACCTTGGGAGCTATAGATAGGCTTATGCTCGAGTGTACTCTAAAGTCTAACCAGTAATATCTTTCTTTTCAGATCTTCATTATTCCTATATGGAGTGAGCTCCTTTTTTAGCTGCTGGTCATTGTACCCATTAATAAACGTAGAGATTTATAGAGGAATGCATGAAATGGGGAAAAATTCATTAATAAATATGTCAAGCTTCCTTATCTGCATAATTCTTTTGTCAAGTGTGTAAGTAGCCCAATGGCAGTTGCCTTTTTTATTCCTTTCTCAAGTAGACAAGATGTATCTATGATTGCAATACCTAGATCCCAGGCATAGCAATGAATATATATTCCATATTTGCATCGACATGTAAGTGGCAAAAAAACTACAGATTGTAGAATAAAAATATATTTTTGTGGAAATGTCTCTTTATTTTCCTTCGTAGTGCTATTGAACCTATGGATTTCTGATGTAATGAATTGGCTTATGTTCACATACTAATGTGTTTTAACTCTTAATTCATGACCAATCTTTTCTATTTCCTTTGTAGGCATTCCCTGATCATTCCAAAAGGCCATTTTCCATCACTACAAGCTCCAATGGCCACTATACGGCTAATGGTGCAAAGGTTCTGCTGAAAAGAGGGAAGAATAATCAAGAGGTACCTACGGTTTGACCATGCACGATTTATTTCTAATACAGATTGTATTTTATTAAAACAATAATCTCCCTGATGATATTAATGCTAGGACTCTTCTCTCATTGATAATGATAATATTGGTTTCCATTTCCCTACATATTAATGATTGATGTATTCAAGCCAACATTGTTTATTTGATCCAAGTTTTGGAAGATATTTTGTCTTCCTTAGGAGTTGCTTGTTCTTTCCCATGCGCATTGCATTGTTGTTTTGTATGTCCTTTTAGATCTAAAAGACATTTGTATGATAATGTATTTAAGCATCCCACATGGCATCATAACGATAATATGATATTGTTGAAACATCTTCTGAGTAACAAATCCCTTTTGCCTTCACCTCGCTCTTTCCTTTCCCAAGTCAAGTAGCAATGCATGTATCCAAGTATAGTAGCAATGCAGGTATCCGTCTTGAGTTCTATGTAGCTTCATGTGCTAGGAACAAGTTAGCAATTTCTACTATGAGACCTGGTCATTTGTTCAGCAAATGCAGAGTATTGTCTTGGACATTTCACCTGCCATCTGTATCAGCCTATCACTGAAAAGTCGAGCGTTTTTTTTAATTCAATACATTTTGACAGAAACTTCATAAAAAGTGATAAAAACATGTAACAATAACAAAACCAAAGGATTAAATTATAAGCTAACTATGTCATTTGGGAACATGAAATGCCTCCTCATGTGTTAGCACAATGGTGAACTTTGGCCTTACTGAAGTAGATGACGCAGCAATAGTTGAAAAACCCTATATTTTGATTGATAACATTTAAAAATCTTGGATCAGCACCTTAATTATTTATTCTCTTTGTGCCACTCTCACTCATATTCATTGTTCATGTTGGAGATACGAGAAGAGATGGTGAGGAGTTTTCTGGCAAAATTCTACTTGTGCTTTGGTACCAGATTTGTTTTTTCTGTTGTTAAGCTATACGCACACATTACTCTGTTCAATAACTCAATTCGCTTACTTTGGTTTTTTCACTTAGGGTGTTCTGCATTTAACCAACTATGTATTTTTGCTTGTTTGTAGGATTGCAGTAAGAGCAGAGATCTGCACCCAGCATGCTTACACAAGACCTTATGGAATTGGTCAGTTCTACTATCTGACTTGCGTATTGACCTATTGGGGAGTGATGAAACCTATCATCTTCTTCTTCCTTTATGTTCTAAAAAGATCTTATTGGTTAGTCCAATCATTTTCATTTCTTTCACAGTTGCTATGATCTTGGGAAATGGTGAAGAGAAAGGAACCCCCCAGCTCTTTACATGTGATCCTGCCGGACAAGGAATTTTGTGTTGGTCATTAACTTGCTGTGTTCATCATAATTCAAGTCAAGTCACTTTTTTTGTGGATGACTATGAAATTCAGAGATAAGATATTCTTTGTTTCTACACTATCATGCAACTATAAACTGCTTTGATTATAGAGCCAATGAACATTCTTGGTGGAGAAACCACCCATTAGTTAGGAGCATTTTCTACATTTTAAAAAAGGACATGACGTCCTCTCCTCAGGTTGTAAGTGTTGGTTTCAAAGAGAGGGAAGCTATAGGCTTTGTTGAGAAGAAAATGATTAGCAAACCTTCTTTATCATTTGAGTCAACCACTGAGGTGCGTGTAATCTAATAGCAAAAAGAAATAGTAATGATGCAATCTACTCGGCATTGATCATCTTCCTGATGTCCATTTATAGAAGTTGGAACTTATTCATTTGATATGTATCACTCCCTTTTGTTATTCTGTTGCAACGCACAGACACCCTACTAGTTGAAAAAAAACCAGGGTCATCGAGATTTCTATCAGTAACCGGAACTCTAGGAAAAAAAAAACTGATCAAAAGTTTGAAGCCAAATTTGGAGTTGGAATCCGGTATTTGGCTTTAATTCAAATTTGGCCGGTTTGTTTTTGGCGATTCGCTGTGTAATCGAGGGTTGCCGAGTTATCAACTTTTTGGTACTATATTAAAGTAAGGGTAGAGAGTTAAAATATTACAATAACTACACTCCTAGTTGATCAATATACTTACATTGTAAAACAACATTTCCCAAGGAAATAGACTTACACGACGAAATAGAAGGGAATACTACCAGCCAATGTGACAAACTAGTTGCTAATTCATCGATCATTCAATACATGTATGTATTTACAAGGTAGCTAGGTGTCAACTAGACGTGGGAGTCAGGCCATGCCCTGTTGGCATAACACGGGCACGACGGGCCTCAGACTGCGGCGGCATGGCACGACGAGCTTGCTGGGCCATGCCGGCAAGGACAACTGCTGGCGAGGCCCGGAACGACACTGCACGATGGCACGTCGGGCCGTGTCAGCATGGACACGGCACGCGGCGCCTGTGCTCGAGGTTGTCCGCCGCCACCACGGACTTCCCCACCACCGTCGCAGTTCGTTGCCTCTGCCCACCTTGGCCGTCACCACGCTCTTGCCCACCTCCACCCTCGAGCACTTCTGCCAAGGGAGAGGGAAGGCATCAGGGCGGGCAACACCATGAGGTAGAGGGAGCAAGGGAGTGAGGGAAAGGGAAGGAGGGAGGGAGAGAGACTGCGCCCTTGTGGCGGGCTGGAGGGGGAAGACTAGAAGAGAAAGCGAGGGAGAAGGAAAGGGGAAAAGATAAAAAAAGAGGAGGGGAAAAAAGGGGGAAATGAAGGAAAGGGAAAAAGAAGAAAAATACTGAAATTTAAGTAATTACATAAAATTATGGACACATAAATATTTGGATACAAAGTAAAAATTTATTAATATTTTACACAAATATTGTTACTGCATGCACTCAATGAGATTACTACAAGCACTCAATGACATTACTGCAAGAATTCAAAGAGATTATTGCATGCACTCAACAACATTGCTACTAGCACTTAATTTGATTATTGCATACATTCAATAACATTACTGCAAGCACTCAACAACATTACTGTAAGAACTCAACAAGATTATTGCATGCACTCTAAGATGTTGACGTGCCACATACTTACGGGAATTATATTGTTTCCTGCGAATTTGCTGGGAAATTCCTACATTCCAAACTAACCTGCAGTACACATAGCCACATACTAATGGTAGATTACTGATGCCATTGAAAGCATACGGTAGGGAATAAGAATGTTGTGGGACTCATTTTTTTTCTTGAAAACAAAAATATGCAACTCGTGATGTGCGCTCTCTCATATTTTTTTTGGATAGAACACATTCTATGTACACGGCAACTCTATGATACTAAGCGACATCTAACTTTTGAACTGACCTTGAGATGAGACTGTATGCTACGTAGGAGCTTTGGCGAGCATGACTATACGGCATTCTCAATGCAGATACAACAAAATCATATCTATTACTCTCCACGTCATTTAAAAACCACATTAGACACAACATTCCCAATGCACAGCATCTATTGGAGGGCCCAAACAATAAATATTATCCTCTATCTCTCTCCTCTCTCCCACATTCTCTCTCCCCCTCACCCCTCTCCCCACCGCCTCGTCTCCATCGCCATCCATCTCCCAGTGCGGCCACCGCCGTCCCATCTCTCCTCTCTGGCCGCCGTCGGCCATCTTGAAGGGATATGGGTAGGCTAGACTAGCTGGCAATTGAAAAATTCTACAACGTAAACTAAAAGGCCAAGCAAGTAAGAGATCACAGATTGTTATCACTAGAAGCGCAGTGCAGCGGAAGAAGAGTTGGAGTAACCTAATCCAACATTGAGCACGTCGATGAAGTGGTCGTAGTCGATCGTCCAACGCCCTTGGTACTGATCGTCTTCTCCAGCAACTTATCACGTTCCTTGCGTAGGTCGTGGATCATCCTCAATCAGCACAACATCAACCACAATATCGCCTCTACTGTAACCACAAGTCGAGGGGTGGAACACCGTACGTCGGTGTGCTAGCACCAATGCGCATAGTAGGGTCTTCGAGAAGATGACAGATAGGATTTTGGTGGAGCAACTCACATCTGTCCCAACAGCCCCATACATGCCCTTATAAAGAACCCATAACGGATCCTATCCGAACTCGTTTGTTTCAACCCGTTAAGTGTGTGGCCCTGTAGGTTGAGTCATTAGCAGTTCCTAGCAGGATACAATGATTCCCTAATACACATAAATATTATATCGGGTGAACCTTATGCAATATTATGTGCGATCAGGTCCTTGTCACTTACGACCAGCTTGTATCTCCATACGACCAGTTGATATTTAGTTACGACCAGTTCATAACTCCTTACGACCAGTTAGTGATCATGTTCGACCAGTTTACGACCAGTTCATATCTTCATACGACCAATTCGTTTATGATCGGACTAAATGACCTGCTTGCGTATTCTTCCTTTGCCTCACGATATCTGGTTGAACTCCAGGTGAGATATTTTATCATCCCTAGATTGTTCAATACTTTCTTGATTAAGTGACGGATAACTTCATGTGGCCGACTCTTCGACCACTAGTGGCACAACCATGCACTTTCTTTATCCGACCACATTGAGGGACCCAGAGATATCTCTCATGTTATGTTAGGAGGGGGCAAATCTCATATCCGACCAGTCATATCCCTCCGCATTGCTTGAGACAAACAATCTCACTAGTGCCTCAAGGTGGGCCAATCCAACACTATGTTCTCTAACATGTATTCACATTATTGATTTGATATCCCCATATCCATGACCGGTGAAACATGGTTATCAATCAATACATGTGTTAGTCGATAAGTCATTAGTGTTCCAACTAGTGACATCTGACCAAGGATACATTTAGAATGACATCATATAAGTTAAAGAGCTTCATCAACAAGTCACATACTTGTTAACATTTATAAATAATAAGAAAACATAATAACATTTATTTTATAACTCATAACGTAGACGTGATATAATCATCTCCATGATTGTCTCTTGGGCATATCATCAACACATCTCCCATCTCCTATCTCCCCATGCGGCCGTCATCACCCCAGCTCCCCTCTCCCTATGCGGCCATCTCCCGAGCTCCCCTCTCCTCTCCGGCTGTCGCTGGACCATCTCCCATTTCCCCTCTCGTCTTCGCTTGCTGTCAGCCTGTCTCCCCTCTCCCCTTTGGCCTAGATCTTCGACGACGCAGCGGCCAGGCCAGCTTAACAGCGAGAGCGCGACATGATGGAAGCTAAATTGCGGTGAGGGTGGGCGATGCGGCCATGGCTCGGGCGGCGTAGCGAAGGAAGCCCCACCGCAACATGGCCGGAGCAAGCGTGGGTGGCAATTGCAACGAAGTGGGTGCCGTTGTCGTGCTTGCCTGCTGCCATGCTACATTGGGCTTTTTGGGCAGTGTTGGCCCAAGCACGGCCCGATGGAGCATGCCGTGCCGAGTCGTGTCGCCCGATGGGCCTGATCCTCAAGCCCAGCCTGACCCTGCCGTTCATGCCGTGCCAATGCTTGGACCGTGCTGTGCCGGCTGTTTCTCTGGGCCGCCCAGAAAGGCACGGTCCAACTCCCAAGTCTAATGTCGACGGTGAGGAACAAGCATGCATGTGTACAATCACAAGCTATCTTTCTAGAAGGATACCAATTGATGAAGACGGGAGCCAATAAATGGGCCAACAGCAAACAATAAGAGT
This sequence comes from Hsuehochloa calcarea, assembly GCA_036346395.1. Taxonomy (NCBI): domain Eukaryota; kingdom Viridiplantae; phylum Streptophyta; class Magnoliopsida; order Poales; family Poaceae; genus Hsuehochloa; species Hsuehochloa calcarea. Next base: position 29,550,741 of record CM070611.1, read on the forward strand.
GATGAACCTCGTGGGGTTCAATAATCAACCTTATATTTTTATTTTATTTTATTTTATTTTTATTATATTATTATCTTATTTAGACCTCATATAGACTTGACTACTCAGCTGATAGCATCAGTTGACGCGTATATCAACATGAATGTTTTGATCTACTTTTATGGACAAATTCAAATATGCACCTAGGTGCATATGTACCTTTATACGTAGTTTCTCCAAATGTGATTTATGAAGTAATTTAGAGTTTGTGTTTTTCACTCTTTTCAAGAGCACAGAAACACTACCCAAAAATTCTATTGGAATCTATTAACTCTTTATGCCAATTCTACTAGAATTAATGGAATTACAATCCAATTAATTCTTTATGCCACCAGTTCCAATAACCGGGAGACAAAATCAGGTGTCAATTAGTGCACTAGCATGGAGAAATGGTGTCCGTGTCAACTGTTACGGGAGTGGGCAAGGCTTCACTATCATTTCTTGGGGAGTGGGGAACATGCAATGTCCCTGTCAACTGTTACGGGTGAAAAGGATGATGCTTAATTTCTTCATTTTAGGTGCAAATTAAGCTTGCTTGGTACACCATTCTTTTTGCGCCCTGTGCTAACAATATCGAATGTGATGTAATTGCTAGAGGTTATGAGGTAGGCTATATATCGGGAATGATAATGATTGGAGGAGGGATTTATGGTGTGGTACGGATCTTGATGCAATCCTAGAGCTTCAAATGCGGTCGATTTGTGTTTAAAAAAAATAAAATTAATTATCTAAAGCTTGGAGAAACCCAATTTATTTTAGGCACTGAATAAGTGTATGTGAAACCTTGACTGCGAGGATGACGATGGAGCATATTGCTATTCCAGATCTCCGAATAATTTTAGATTTTTAGTTCATTCTAAATACACCTCGTTTTACAATTTCGATGCAACTTCTTACTTTTATCCCCCTTTGCGTAAGATCATTGACTACTATAGACTGAGTAACGTACACAAAAAGCAATAAGTGAGCTACTAAAAGCAATAAGCACTGCACCCGGGTGCCCCACCGCGTGTCGTGGCCACTGCGACAAGGCCAAAAATGAATGTGTTGAAGTAAGCTACGGATGCGATTGCAAGCTGCCCAAGTGCAGTGCACAGGCTTCTCATGGTGTCCGGGGCCTGGTCGGTAAAAAACTGTCACGCCGATGCTGGCGATAACTTCGACTGCACCGTGCAGAATGTGTGATGCTCATCGGCACTGGCACATTCTGGTCTGTCTGGCCACTGGCTTGTGTGATCACCAGCCTCTTCATTTCGAGCAATGCTGAATACACCATGGTGATCATGGACAATGCAAGGCCAATTCCAAGGCGCTGCATCTGCGAGAAATCCTTTTCCTTGCCGGTGAAGTGCCGCACGATTGGCACTAACATGGTTTCGTAGATGGGGACCCAAATAAGGATGCTGAACACACCTAAGATGGAGAGGCCGGATGCAGATGGGACTGCAAACGGACCGACACAATTGTCCATGACTATTCCCTAATTACTTTGGCTAGCTAGCCATAATCGTTCATTATTGTATATATATTGCATGACCCTATCTGTATTTGACATGTACGTGTGTCTGTACGTGCTCCCTCCGTCCCTAATATCACTGTATATATAGACTAAGGAAGCAGTAGATCTATGAAAAATTAATGTTATTGGATTATACATATTCCCCTTATTATTGAATGACATAGTACCACTACCCATCCACTCTTTCCGTATTAAAGTGGAGGCCCCGAGTAGAAATTTTGTAATAACTACACTTTGATTATCTTAATAGATTTGGTAATATCATGTTTTATTTTAAACCAAGAGAAGAAATTTAATAACCCATTACTTAATTAAAAACCCATGAGAAAAGCCTGTGCTATACGAGAAGATGAGGGGGCAGCCAACCCTAGCCTCTCTCCCTGCAGCCTCCTTGCGCCCAGCCGCTGCACAACAAGCGCACTTTTCTTCCTGTGCTAGCTCTTTTCTCTTGCCGCCAGCTCTGCTCCCCTACGCCGCTCCTCGCTTCGCTCTCGCAAAGTGCTAGCATCTGTTGGCCTAAACCAAGACGAACACACGCGAACGCAATGGAACACTCGACGTGAACACAAGAACACAATAAAATTTTGTGCCACCGAACAACAATGAGCTTTTCTGATTTTCTCTTGCTCTATTGCTCTTGTTGTTCAAGTTACAAGACCATAGATGTCTTTATATAGGCTAAGCAATTGGATTCTTTGATCCAATTCGTTTCTTAGTAGGAAATCTACTTGGACTCACATTAGGAAACCAAAACTAAATATGGATCCTAACACCCTATACTTAGCAAGTCTAGATTAATTTCCAACAATCCCCCCTAATCTAGACTTGCCGACTCTAACTTGTTGCGGCAGTCGGTCTCAACTACGACTTGTCCAACTGATACTCGGCACAGGATGGCGAACACACCTCCTCAACATCCTGGACACAACTCAGGACGGCGAACACACCTCCTCAACGTCCCATACTCAACTCAACAGACTCGACTCAGGACGGCGAACACACCTCCTCAACGTCCCGGACTCAACTTAGCATCAGAGTAACGCCGGCTCGTATTCAGCATCGGCCACAATTAAATGCGCCTCCGCTTTCTTCTTTCTGGGATTACGACATTCAGAAGCGAAGTGCCCGTAGTCCTGACAGTTGTAGCAGCGAATCTTCATCTTGTCGAACTTGCGATTCTTGTTGGCGCCCTTTTTATTGGACCTGGATTCCCACTCGTCACGAGTGAGTAGTAGATGCTCACCTTCCTCGTCGTGCCGCCGTCCCTTTGTGCGTTCCTCGTATGCCTTCAGTCGCCCAACAACCTCCACAATCGTCATCGTCTTCATATCAGCAAATTGCTCAATGGTGGAGACGATCGGTAAGAATTTTTCGGGTATGGCACGAAGAAACTTCTTCATGACGGTGCGCTCCTCCATCTTGTCTCCGAGGACACGAATCTCATTAACGATGGTGGTCAGCTTCATGGCAAAGTCATTGATGGACTCAGTCTCCTTCATCTTCATTACGTCAAACTCACTCATGAGAGTCTGCGCTCGTGCCTCCTTGACGCGGTCAGCACCGACGTGCATCTCCTTCAGAGTGTCCCAAGCCTCCTTGGTCGTCTCATATTCGACCAAGACCATCATCATGGCCTCAGGCACGGCTTGGAATATGGCGGCGAGAGCCATCTGGTCCTTTCGCTCATCGACCAGCTCTTTGCCTTCCATCGCTGCCCAAACCCCTTGTGCGCGCATGAACACCTTCATCTTCACCGCCCAAGAGCCATAGTTGGTCTCAGTAAGCATTGGGTATTGGAAGGTTACCGAACTCACCTTCGCCGGTGCCTTGGATGCCGCCGTGTGCGAGGTGTCATCACTGTCCACGAACTTCTGCGTGGACGGCATCTGCTGCGACATGACGCGCCACACCTCGTGAGCCCGAGGGGTAGTGCCGCAACCGCCGAGAACCGTCGTCGCCCGACCGAGCCACGCGTTGCCCATCTGCGCCGCACAGCTACTCCTCGCACCTCGCCTCCTCGCACCTTGCTCTGATACCAATTGTTGGCCCAAACCGAAGACGAACACACGCGAACGCAATGGAACGCTCGAACGTGAACACAAGAACACAATAAAATTTTTGTGCCACCGAACAACAAAGACTTTTCGATTTTCTCTTGCTCTATTGCTCTTGTTGTTCAAGTTACAAGACCATAGATGTCTTTATATAGGCTAAGCAATTGGATTCTTTGATCCAATTCGTTTCTTAGTAGGAAATCTACTTGGAATCACATTAGGAAACCAAAACTAAATATGGATCCTAACACCCTATACTTAGCAAGTCTAGATTAATTTCCAACAATCCCCCCTAATCTAGACTTGCCGACTCTAACTTGTTGCGGCAGTCGGTCTCAACTACGACTTGTCCAACTGATACTCGGCACAGGATGGCGAACACACCTCCTCAACATCCCGGACACAACTCAGGACGGCGAACACACCTCCTCAACGTCCCATACTCAACTCAACAGACTCGACTCAGGACGGCGAACACACCTCCTCAACGTCCCGGACTCAACTTAGCATCAGAGTAACGCCGGCTCGTATTCAGCATCGGCCACAATTAAATGCGCCTCCGCTTTCTTCTTTCTGGGATTACGACATTCAGAAGCGAAGTGCCCGTAGTCCTGACAGTTGTAGCAGCGAATCTTCATCTTGTCGAACTTGCGATTCTTGTTGGCGCCCTTTTTATTGGACCTGGATTCCCACTCGTCACGAGTGAGTAGTAGATGCTCACCTTCCTCGTCGTGCCGCCGTCCCTTTGTGCGTTCCTCGTATGCCTTCAGTCGCCCAACAACCTCCACAATCGTCATCGTCTTCATATCAGCAAATTGCTCAATGGTGGAGACGATCGGTAAGAATTTTTCGGGTATGGCACGAAGAAACTTCTTCATGACGGTGCGCTCCTCCATCTTGTCTCCGAGGACACGAATCTCATTAACGATGGTGGTCAGCTTCATGGCAAAGTCATTGATGGACTCAGTCTCCTTCATCTTCATTACGTCAAACTCACTCATGAGAGTCTGCGCTCGTGCCTCCTTGACGCGGTCAAGACCGACGCATCTCCTTGAGTGTCCCAAGCCTCCTTGGTCGTCTCATATTCGACCAAGACCATCATCATGGCCTCAGGCACGGCTTGGAATATGGCGGCGAGAGCCATCTGGTCCTTTCGCTCATCGACCAGCTCTTTGCCTTCCATCGCTGCCCAAACCCCTTGTGCGCGCATGAACACCTTCATCTTCACCGCCCAAGAGCCATAGTTGGTCTCAGTAAGCATTGGGTATTGGAAGGTTACCGAACTCACCTTCGCCGGTGCCTTGGATGCCGCCGTGTGCGAGGTGTCATCACTGTCCACGAACTTCTGCGTGGACGGCATCTGCTGCGACATGACGCGCCACACCTCGTGAGCCCGAGGGGTAGTGCCGCAACCGCCGAGAACCGTCGTCGCCCGACCGAGCCACGCGTTGCCCATCTGCGCCGCACAGCTACTCCTCGCACCTCGCCTCCTCGCACCTTGCTCTGATACCAATTGTTGGCCCAAACCGAAGACGAACACACGCGAACGCAATGGAACGCTCGAACATGAACACAAGAACACAATAAAATTTTTGTGCCACCGAACAACAAAGACTTTTCGATTTTCTCTTGCTCTATTGCTCTTGTTGTTCAAGTTACAAGACCATAGATGTCTTTATATAGGCTAAGCAATTGGATTCTTTGATCCAATTCGTTTCTTAGTAGGAAATCTACTTGGAATCACATTAGGAAACCAAAACTAAATATGGATCCTAACACCCTATACTTAGCAAGTCTAGATTAATTTCAACACACTTCTTCCTTTGCCAGATCGTTGTCCTCGCCTTCTGCCACGCATGGTGCTGCGTGTTGCTTCTCAGTCTTCTGTGTGCTTTGCATGTCTGCATTCAAGCTCGCATGTTGTGCCCAGCAGAGACAGAGACAGAGAGAGAGTTGTCACTGCGTAAGCATTTTCTGCATGCATGGTCAGGCTTGCCATCCTGTGTCTGACGAAGGTGGAGGAAGGAAGGAACAGGAAGGAAGGAGTAGAAGAGTAGAGAAAATGAAAGAGAGGGAGAAAAGTTAAGGTGTCATGATCATCATCGTATTCATCAAGAGCAACGATTTGAAAGCCTTTAGTTGGCCCTAGATTAAGTGTTATTCAATTCGTAGTTAGTCCATGGAAAGTGTAGTTTTTTTTTGTCGGGATTTGCTTATTACCTCTTGTGTTGCAACATTTTTATTCATGCTCATTGTCTTGTCTTGTTCATTGATTAGCTAGAATTGTTATATCTTCTCGTATGCAGCTTAGTCTTTGCTAGATGGGTTTTAATCCTAAGATAACTTGAACTAAAATTACAATTTGTGTATGTTTTGGTTAGGTGCACCTTTAGTGATCCTTTTATGACATTGGTCATGTCAAAATTATTTTGTTAGCTCTTCAATCTAGGATTGAACTTTAGTCGAGCGCCTAGCTGTTTCTTGAATCTTAAAATTGCTTTTAATCTCATGCAAAATCAAAATCAAGTAAAACAAGCTTTGTGATCCTCGTGTGCTTAAAATTGTGCCAAACTACTCTCACGGGACTACTTGTCATGTGACATGAACTTAGAGATAGTTTGATGATCCAGATGATCTTATAGGGACTGCTTGTCATTTCTTTGACATGAACCTCAAGATTTGTCGCCTTGGTCGAAGCATAGAGAGTGGTTGTGGATGGCTCGTAGTCCAAGATCTACTCTACTAAGATAGACTTTTTATACAACTTCAACATGTGCTATCTAATTGCAAAATGATCAAATGTTGTAAAAGTATAGGTGTTTGAGCTATTTTGAGCAAAATGATTAACTTTGGAACTTGTAGCCTCTAGAATGATTAATTATAGCTTCTTGATCCCACATTGATATTTTGACGTGGCTATTATCATTCTAGGAAACCTTGGTTCTGGACACGCTTAGTTATTTCCCGTAAGAATTAGACTCTATATTTTGATAAAATTTGAAATCGGGTGGTACGAATGGGGAATTCGTGCTATGTTATGGTGGTTGTTGGAGAGTCACCTCTAGGAGGTTAATTATATTTATAAATGTTGTCTCACCATTATTTAAACATTTAAAAACTGATTTGCTAAATTGCTTGACAATCTATTACTCTATTGTAAAGAAAACTGCTTTACGCTGAAAACTGCTTAGTGTGGTATCATTTCCTTTTGATACATGAATGTATCTATGTATTCCTTTGCTTGTAAGACTTGCGAGTACAACTTTATGCTCAATCCGTTTGCTGCAATTTCAGAGGAGGTCGATCACCAAGGGATCGACTATTGTGAGACCGACTTCGTGCAGGATGACTAGCTTAGCGGGTTTTCGGTCGGTTGTCTTGTGGGTAAGGGTAGCCGTATGGCTTTTGTTTATAGCCATTTTATGGCTTTTGCTTCCGCTGCAAGTTTAGTTATTTATCTTGGCATTTGTCTGGTCGGCCCTATTTGTGTAATATGATCTTTGAATAGCTTTTGTATTGTAAATTATGAAGGCACGCTATTGTAATAACTTGTGTGTGAAATTGATGCTTTAAATTTTGTAAAGGTGTATGGGTACCGCTCCTGGGAGTTATACAATACACCGAGAGCAGGATATTTGATTTGTAATGCTAGGACCAATTGGGTGGTTAAGTATTACAAATCAAATACATTGGGTTCTCACAGTGTGCAATAACCAGTATACTACTCGTATTGACCTATATACCTTCTACGGTTTGATCTTGTTTAGGAGCTTAGTCCTCATGATGTGATCTAAGGATGAAGTTTATGCTTCTCTCTATACGCCGTTGACTGGGCTTTTTGGTAGCATGAGGATGGTATTGCAATATTCGATCCATTTATTGTTGTGTTGTCTTGGGGCTTTTCTTCAGAGATGCAAAATTTCTATAATCTTTCCTGGATTTGGTAGTTCTGTCCTAATTTCATCCAAGATGTGTCTCGTTTGCAGAATTCTCATGTGTTGACGCCTCCATGTAACATACCAGCTAGGGGACCAAGAACACATGCTATGGGAACGACGATAAGCACTAGTGAGAATCTGTATTCCTTCGATGATCTATGTACGTCCTGTAGGTGGGAAAAATATACTTCCGGTTGGTTTGTGGATACACACATTTTGTACTTAATAATATCTTTGCATTATGTTCATCTGATATTTTATGTTCCTCGTGCCGTCATTCTTCATATTTGCCCTTTCATATAACTCAGCACCAAATTTCCGTTTTGTGCTCTGATTCAGCAAGTTATCTCACATCAGGTCACTTAAAATTATTTCAATCTCGTGCACTTGTATACCACTGTAAAGGATACATCCAGCAGCTAGTCAATAGTTCTTTTCTCTCACTTCTTTTTGCATGTGGATGACATGTATTGAGTTCAGTTAGTTGGCATACTGTTTTTCTGTTTCTAATATGCCCATTAATTTGAGTTCCATTCGTAATCGATAGTGTTATACTTCCTGGCATTATTGCTTCAATTTCCTTTGGACATTTCTCTTTAGGTACAGGGTATGTGTAGTAAGAAAATAGGGTGTACCTATAAAGTGGAACTAAGCTTGTTCAGCTATACTTTTGTCTTTGGAATGTGGTGGCTGCATAATTTTTCAGTTTGTATAGATATCGACATGACGTACAAGCAATTTCATAAGTAGATTATAATCTTCTAGAATAAATTCAGCACTATATTAACAATTGACTCCTGAACCATGCTTGCAATTACTTACTAATGGTCATAATACCATTTCTGTTCAGAAAAATGCAGCAAGTTTGTCATGATCTGCAACTAGAAGGGGCACATGGCACCTGCATCAGCGGCAGTGCTTTCTGGGCAGCTCGGTGGAGATTGTTGAAACTGGGGCTTATTGATTTAGGGTGCATACTTCCTCAAGGGAAACACATCAGCTGCAGCATTGGGCAATTTGCAAGCACCTATAGCTAGGGGCACTCACTTAAATTTCACCAGGACTAATTACCTTTGCATAAACAAAGCTCCAAAAGTAGTACCATTGTACTAATTCTATATAACGTGGTACCATTGTACTAATTTACTACATTTCTTGTGTATCAACTCTGGGGGGTATTTTTTTTCACAATGAGAAAATTGCACTGCAGGTGTATGTTTTAGTGGTATATACTATTTATCATGTAGTATATATATACTACGCCACACATATAGAAGGTGGCAATCCAAACGGTGTATCAACCATCCCAATGGATGAATCCAATAGAAAGGAACCATTTGGCGCCCTATGCTTTACTGCTTTCGGTACAGGAGAAACATGATTCGCAGTGCTTTACGATACGATCAACCTCTCATGGCCTGCCGTTGGCCGTGTGTTTTCTCATTAGGTTCTTGCTGAGTGTCTCTGAACGTGGTTTGCGCGAAAGTAGTACGTCCTAATTTCATATATTTTTTCCCCATCCTTGTGGCCGCGCTCGTTTACTCGCGCCTTTTGATTAATGCATTTTCCTTTTCTTTTTTTCCTTCCCATTCAGACCAAAGGTATTCGAGCGGATTTTGCATTACGGAGTGTTCGGACCTATGCTTCCGTGAAAGTGGTACGTCTGTGCTTTGTTCGAGCTGTAGTTGCTCCCCTTCGATAACTATAGAAGCTATAAAGATCAACAAACAAGCACAACTGATGTCTTCTATTGAATCAAATCAAAATCCCAAAACGTAACAGCGCAAAACACATTGGTGAACAGTACTCAGAAATAGTACCAGTTGTACCGGTGAACAGCAACGGTATTACAAAAAAATTGGTAGTAGTGATGAATAGTAGTGATACAACCGGATGACTAGTAAGAACAGCGCGATGAACAGTATGCAGTCCGAAATCCAAATTCAAAATTGGCACAACTTTTGATTTACAACTCTAAACTTTATGAAATTTGAAACATACCTTCTCTAGGATGTCAGGAACCTATTCCACTCAAAGATCGCGAAGTTCATTGCCAAAGTTCCAACATTTTTCCCTTTGAGAGAAGGTTGCTCCAAAACCGTGTCAAAATCAAACTTTGATAATAGAAGTTGCTCGTGGGTAAGAGATAATCAAGATTATCTTAGATACATTTCTACATATCACAGCAAGCAAGATCTCAGCAAGAAATCAAAGGAAAATCAAGATATTATCAAAAACCCAAAATCACCAAAGATAGAGCAAGAACAAGAAGAGAGTCATCTTGAAGAATCTTGTTTGGATTGATTGGAGATTGAAGTTGGTTTACAACCACTCCACTATGGAGGACAAAAGTTCAACACTTGAGCACTCAATCAATCCACCTATCTAGAACACTAGCCTCTCTTATTCCTAAACACAAACTAGTGTTTCTTGAATACAAGGGTTGGAGAGTGCACAACCAGCAACATCCCCTATTTATATTGGAGGCTAGCTTCTAGTGGAAGACACCTAAATGGGCACCCATTAAGATTACACACAAACGGTTCTACACTTACGCACGCTTCCTAAAGCGGATGACGAACGGGTTTCCCGAATCCATTTCTTCGTGATCTTTAACTTCATTTGACCTAAACCACGTCTCCTTATGCCATCTTGGGCCGCGGTTTAGCCAAAATCCATCATGGTGGTATTTTGGTGAAATTAGCAAAATACCCCTTCTCGATCCTTCTCCGAAGACTGAGTTCAATCTTCATGAAGCAATCCCATGCTTCACCACTTGTAAGTTGATCAACGGCCCTCTTCATGTCGGCAAGTCTCTCCCATCTGGATCCCACCGAAACCACCTAGTACTTGCACCGACCCCTGCACCGCTTCATGCAACCCATCACATCGAACTTCCCGTTCGGTCATCCTTGTCCACTTTGCGCCATTCTTGAGTCCACTGACTTCACTTGGCATCCTCGATCATTCTGAATATCAGCTCTTCAAGCCTAGTCCCGATCATCCTCGCTGCTGACCGTCGTTGACCAACAAGCTTCTTGCACGATAATAAACCAAGAAATCGATTTTGGGAATTAGTTCTTCACAACTTGACCTCGTTAGTCAAAACATGTATCATGCAATGATATGCAATGGAACCCATGAGATTAACCTAACAAACAAACATCGCCACCAAGCTAGCCAGTGAATAGAGCGAACCGGTAATACTACCACTGAACTCCGGTCCTACCGTACTACGGTAGTACCGCTCCACAATTGCGGTCTTACCGATTCTTGGGGAATAAGAAACTCCCAAAAAACAAGTTCTCTAGAAAAAAAAATATACCGCCAAGTAAAATCTGGTCATACCGTGCTGCGGTAGTACCACTTCTCAAATGCGGTCATACCGATTTTACCTGGTCGAAAGAGTTACGACCACCTGGTCGAAAGGTTACGACCACCTGGTCAATCTGCGGTAATACCGCTCTTATATTGCGGTCATACCGAGCTGCGGTAATGCCGCTCCTCTATTACAGTCATACCGAAATGACTGAATTTTGCTGAAAACAAGTGTTTGATTAACCCTCAAATATTATTGTCAATTGTATCATTATCCTAAGATGTGAGTACATCCCCATGATATGCACATTTTTTTCCCAATCCTTGTGATTGCATTGATTTACTCTATTTATTATTCCTTTATTCGTATTTTTTCCCATTTAGAACTCAGGTGTTCGTGCGGAACTTGGGTCACGGACCAGATGTAGCTCGGCCTACAGATCCTATCAAGAATAAACGATACAACATATCTTGTAGGTAAGTAAAAAAATACTTACTACCGTCACCGATCTCTGAATAAATTAATCCAATTTTAGGAGGATTCCTTGGAGCTATTTTACAGCGCCTTACATTAGCTTAATCTACGCCTAACCATTATTATATTTATAGACATCATTCGCGTTGTTACTTTCATAGGAGATGTCGGCATGGTTAACTGAAGAGGTCAACTCAAAGCAAGGCGTACCTTCAATATGTGGAAGGGCATTTTTACCACCAGACAAAAGGCTACCAGTTTTGAAATGTTGTTAGTCCTTTTTTTCTTTCCATCTGGGAAAAAAATGATCTACCTTCGTAGAGTTGGGTTTAGTGTACAAACAAAATAAGAAAAAAATAGTACTTTGTTGCTTTAAGTACATTCATTGTTGGGACCTGAGTCGTTGGACCTGAGCCATCTGTGTATTCTAAACTAGTCCCAGATAAATAGCTAGCTCACACAGTTGCAACATCGATGTTATCATATCCATAATACAAAGCAGCTAATGAAGGAGACAAAATAATATAACTTAGTAGCAAAAGTACCATATGGTCAAGTCTTGCGGAAGTTGCCACGTAGGGTTCAACAACAAAAGATAATCTTGCAACGGAAACCAAAACGTCTTGTGATAGCCATCCAACATACCCACAGGCAATTGAGTGGAGAACGCGACCTAATTCGAGAAGTCTTTGAAGAAATTTTCCTCGTAGAACTCGATGCTCCCTGGTTCTTCTTCGGCGACTGATGAACAAATGGTGTCAAACCGTGAGTACATAAAGTCCTCAGCAAGTCGTAGGGAAAGGTATGCAAGTAGTATTCTTGTAAGGCTTGACAATATTAGCTTTATAGCTATTTTGCAGAAAGAAGTATTGACAGTAAATAAAGTAAGTAGATTGCAAAACATAGTTAAAAAGATTAATACATAAGTAAATAAGTTTTTTTAAAACAACTAGTTAACACCTCGTTCACTTCCCAACCATCAACCAACAACCGGATCGTTTCCCAACTAAACCATTCCAATATTTTTATGAAAATCTACACCTCGTGTGAAATCATCAAGCATTGTCCATAACTGGGGACACGATTATTCGAATAGTTTTTAACACTCTGCAGATGTTGTGTAGCTTGACCAACAAGAGATAATGGTCTTATACTGGTAAGCATTTCACACTTCCGAAGGCGTGTGACTAAGTGATTATCACAAGGCCTTTACAAAGCTTTGTTTTGCACCGATTCTGCTCACTAAGGATTCGCCACACCGGCCCCCTCTTGCGCCACTTATCAACCCAAATAGAGCCGAAACAAAATATTACTAATTAGTTGGCCAGGTTCACTCCATAAATAGACTTGTGGTTGTACGGTGAGGCCCTGATCAATGGCGCACAAAGTTAACTCGCTAGTGACTACTCAAGCGAAGGAACCACATCCCAAAATCATCCCCTTTACTGTATGATCACTCCACTACTACAAAACAGGCCATAGAAGACGCCTCATCACAGACGGTTCTTTGAAACCATCTGTGATAAAATAATCACAGACGGTTCTAGAGAACCGTCTGTGATATGTAGATATCACAGACGGTTCGTGGTTAGAACCTTCTGTGATTTTAGATTTACCATAACTTGGATTTTTTCCCACTCTTCGAATTTACCATGGCTTGGATTTTTACCATGGTTTAGGGTTTTCCGCTATCTGATTTTACCATGGCAACCAATGCTCTGCCGCGGTAGGGTTTGGGCAGCCAATGCTCTGCCGCGGTAGTGTTTGGGCAGCCAATGCTCTACCGTGGTAGGGTTTGGGCAGCCAATCCTCTGCCGTGGTAGGGTTTAGGCAGCCAATCCTCTGCCGCGGCAGCTAATCCATTGCCGCGGCACACAATCCTCTGCCACAGCACACAATTGATGGGCAGAGTATTGGCTAACAACATTCGTGAATAGAACCGTCTGTGATAGCCTTTTTCACAGACGGTTCAAAAACCGTCTGTGATGACCTCGTGTCATCACAGACACAAAAAATCAGACGGTTCAAAAACCGTCTGTGATGATGGTTTAGAATCGTCTGTGATGAGCTTTTGTGTAGTAGTGCTCGCTCGAGTATAAATTGTTTATGGTTCAATCCCGTCCGAATGACAACCCTTGCCATGGCACAACAACTTTTAATAAATTATTTATGGTTCAATCCCGTTCCAAGACGAACCGTCTGTGATATGTCACTATCACAGACGGTTCTAGAGAACCGTCTGTGATATGTAGATATCACAGACCGTTCGTGGTTAGAACCGTCTGTGATTTTAGATTTACCATATATTTTACCATGGCAACCAATGCAGAGGATTTTACCTCGGCCACAAAAGCACCGATGGTCTTCTTCCAACTCCGGCGAGCCCGATCTCCTCATTCGTTGCTCCACTGAGTACCAAATTTTATTAGTGAGTTCCTATTGATATTCTCCATATTTCTATTCAAGTGGAATTTTGATTTACATAATTGTTTACCATAGGCCACATGTTCTTCCCTAAGTCCGGCGAAAACTTCATCGAGCCCGATCTCTTCATCCGTCCGGTATTTGCGCAAACCCTTTTTACCTACATGTTCTTTTCAATATTATCTACCTTTCTATTCAAATAAAATTTTGAATTTCATGAGAATTTACCACCACCATGTCGTGCCATGTTGCGCTAAGTCATTGCCATGTCACCGCCACATCACCATATAGTCTACATGGCTGCCACCCAAGTGCCACGTCACTATATCGTCTACATGGCTGCCACCAGAGCGCCACCTCACTTTCTCTCTCCAAGTCAATAGCCATGTCATGCCATGTGTATATTTCCTCTTTATCTTTAGAAAAACAATCTCTTAAATTATGAAATTCGGAATTTCATCTTTTCATGTGATAATCAACTTTTCGGGTGTTCGTTCTCCTTCATACGAACTCCGATTCTGTCGATTCAAATTACTATATTCATATAAAGTTGATATCTTCCTTATAGTATTTATTTCATAATTTTTGGATTTTATTTGTATTTTGTTTGAATTTGGCTTATGTATGTGTATAGATTTCGACGACTTTGGAGAGTCAGATTTCAACGTCGTTTGAGAACAACATATAACCAAGCAAGGCAAGTTATACCTTTGACCATATTTGATCCCATTATTTCAAATTATTTAAATTGTGTTTTAAAATATTATTGCATGCGTATTTATATTCAAGTAATTTAAATTCCTGTTTTAAAGTTATAGCTATTCCCAATTCCATTGTATAGCCAATCTTGTTATTGACTGAGTCATACCTTGACACCTTAGATAAAAATCTAGTTTATGCAATAGTATGAACTAGAAAATTTTAGAAAAAATTATGCTTAAACATGCTTAAACCAAAAATGTTAGTTTCGGGAATTTAGCCAAATAATCAACTATTGTTTAAAACCCTATGGCATTGGTTTATCATGGAAGACTTTGCAAATGACTTTGAAAAGCAAAAATGAAAAGTTGGTTTGTACTTGGGCGAAATGGATGCTTGGTGGGTGCAGGTTTATGCACGGGCTCATTCCGGGTAGGGTTGAGGCCCAGGAGTTATTTTGGAAATCGTCCAAGTCAGTTAAGGACCGGTCTTCGAACCGCGTTTTGCTAAGCCCTACCGTACTACTACATGTCCTGTGTGGGCAGGACCTGGCTAAATAATTTATAACATTCCACTGTAGTTGTGCCATGTTGATGTGTGGGTATCAGGATGACCTACTTTTATATATTCCCACATGGCGCAAGAGGGGGCTTGAGTCCGGCGGGTGGTTAACCCAATGGAAGCGAAACCTTAGCGAGGCAGGACTATGGTGAGATGACGCATTGTAAAGGCCTTGACACGTGCTCTAGACTGCTTACCTAAGGTAGTGAGCAGTGGGATCGACGGATGCCAAACAAACTAGAGAATTCATATCTTGCGGGTAAAGTTGTACAACCTCTGTAGAGTGTAAAACTATTCGAATAGCTGTGTCCATAGTCATGGACATGCTAGCAAAGCCACTCAAAGTTAGACTTTGATTTTGTTTTAAAATGATTTTAGCAAATGATTTGAGGATGGATAATTATTGTCGTAAAAATTGGGCGGTTAGCCATGTGATAGGAGGGTATCCATCACCATATTTCATATGGAGGTTATCATACTATAAAACTTGAGAATTTATAAAATAAATTTTAGTATAAAATAACTGCTTTGGAACTTAGTACAAATATTTAAAGAAAATATTGCTTTATGCAAAATCAACCAATAAGCATTCCTTTCATATATCCATGCATGCATTAACTCTGTTATTGGCTGTAACTTGCGAGCACGGAAGTTGTACTCACCCTTGCTTCATGCAAATAAAATTTCAGGGAAGTACTTCACCACTAGTGTGGATCTCGACGACTATACCGCTACCCTAGTCGATTGCCTGTGGCAGATCAGTTGGACTCCACTACTTTTTCATCTTCCGCTGTGTTTGTTTATTGTTGGCTCGTAAGCCTCTTTTGTAATAAACTCTATTGATTATTAATAAAGTTATGCGAATTATGGATGTTACCATATTTGTTTACTGTGTGAGCTAGCTATTGATCATGGGACTAGTTCATAAATGCAGAGAGGATTTGGGGGTATTACTCCCGGGTACGACAAAACTCTACGAATCTTGAAACATAACTTCTCTAGAAGGTTAAGAACCTATTCCAATCAGAGATTGAAAAGATACACGTCAAAGTTTCAACCTTTTTCCATTTGAACGAAGTTCGATTCAAAACCGAGTCAAAAAACAAAACATGATGTAAGTCTTGCTCGTGGGTAAAGAATGATCAAGATGATCTTACATACACTCCCACATGTCATAGCAACCAGATCACCACAAAGACTCAAGGGAAAAACAACAAGACAACAAAATTACAAAATCATCAAAGAAAGAGAGCAAGAACATGTGATGGATTTATGTTTACAGCCACTCCATCCTGGAGGACAAAAACTCAAACAAAGAGTATACAATCACTTCAACTCTAGAACCCTAGACCCTCACTTTCCTCTCTTAGACCTAACAGCACAAGTTAGGGCTTTCCATCTAAAGCTCTTGAGGGCTGCTGGACAGTACTATCTCCTATTTATAGTGAGGCCTAGCTTCTAGAAGACTATACCCATTGGGCACCATTAAGCCCACTCACACACGGGTTAAACTCATGCACGCATTTTAAAGCGCTGTCTTCATCATTTCTTGACCTAAACCACTTTGCTTTGCGTTGTCTTGCGCTGTGATTTAGCCAAGAGGTTACTAAGGCGGCATTCGGTGAAATTATCAAAATACCCCTTCTTGATCCTTCTCTGCAGATGGAGTCCGATGTTGGTGAAGCAATATATCGCTTGCTTCGCCACGTGTAGATTGATCAACGGCTCTCAACATGTCGGCAAGTCTGTCCCGTCCGGCTCCAACCGAAACCTCCATGGCACTTGCACTGATCCCCGGGCTGCTTGATCCAACCTGTCGCAACGAACTGCCCGTTCGGTCATCCTTGTCCATTTTACGCCACACTTGAGTCCATTAGCATCAGCCGACATCCTCGATCGATCTGAACCTCAGCTCTCTAAGCTTAGTCCCGACCATCCTCACTGTTGACCATCGCTGACCTCCAAGTAACCTACACAGCAACAGACAAAGAAATCGATTCCGGGTAAAAGTTCTTCACAACTTGACCCACGTTAGTCAAAACATGCATCATGCAACACATATACACCGGAACCCATGAACTTGTCCTAACCCATAGCCAATGCTTCAAAATGGCCGAAACTTTGAAACAGAATCAGTACTACCGCCATGTAAGGGCCGGTACTACCGCACCTGCGGTCGTACCGCTCATATAACCGCGATCGCACCGATTCTGAAGGAAATCCAAAACTCCCCAAAAACAACTTCTCTGGAAAAAAACATACCGTAATCAACCCAGTATTCGCCATACTGAATACCGCCAACTCACTTGTGGTCATACCGCTCTGAGGTAGTACCACGCCTTACACACTGGTACTTTCGATTTTTCGGACACTTGCTGAAAACAGGTATTTTGACAAACCTTCAAAGCAAATTCCAATTGTCTCATCATCCTAAGGTCGTGAGCATATCCCCGTGATATTCACACTTTCATATATATATATATATATATATATATATATATATATATATATATATATATATATATATATACTTCTTTATCTTTTTCAGTATACTTAAATACCAATTATAAGATACTCCAATGCTTCTTGATTGAAAAATTTTCATTAGAGTCCATTATTTTTTGCTATCTACCCTTTTTCATATATAAAAGAAGTATATACACAAATTTAGCTATAAAAGGTGGACTTTAATGATTTTTTTTCATAGAACTCACTTTGGGTATCTTATAATCATTATTGGAGTATGCTCAAATAGATAAAAAGGTATCATCATACGATTTAAGTAGTATATGAGAAGCGGGAGTACGTATTCCCACGAGTACTATATCATTTTCCTATATATATATATATATACACACACACACACTTCATGAGCATATTATATACATCCAAAAATGTCTGTACAAGATAATATTATGTATGTATCTCGAAAATGTCGCAAAACCTCCTGTAACATATAAAATTTTAGGGCAATTTTTATAGTGTTTCTAACCTAAAAAACCCCTTATTTTAGAATTAAATTGAAAACGTCTCTAAAAAAGCATCTCCGGTTTTGATTTAGTGGAAACCATTGAAAATGAGTCACTCTTCTGATGGATATTACGCGGTCATGATTCGTGCTCCTGCGGCGGTGCATACGTGGTAAGTTAGGGCACTAGGTACACCATAGAACGAGAGGAGTGGTTTATACGTAGAGGGATGATAGGAGGAGTCTCGTTGTGTCTTGATCCAACGCCTACACAATGTGGCTGACTTTTTGCAATAAAGGATACAACTTGATTATCAATATACATCCAGCTTATTCTTCGTGAAGTCCTTTTCTGTACCAACCTTGATGTGCACGGTGTTGTTGTCACACTCGGTCGGTTGTTATTTGTCACTATAGTGTGTGGGCTGTTCATTCTTGGACAAGAGTAATGGATTGACTACAAATAAAGTAGATTCTCATGTTATTTATCGTAGCATATAAGTGTTTTTAGTCGATCAGGCCTACATATCTGTAGGCTTTGTTGACTATAGAGTGGTCGTAGTTGATCTGGTCGTAGTAAAGGTTACAACTATGAAGTGATCGTAGTAAGTCTTACGATCAAAAGGTGGTCGTAGAATGGTTTACGGCCACTCAACTAAACTTCTCGCTTATAATGATAATGGGTATTCTTACGAATAACATGAAGATATTGCTATCTATAATAACAATTACAGATAAACAATTAAATTAATAGAGGATTATTAGATCGTCGTGAAGACGCTTTTTTTTTGTCCCAAGGAAGTTCTAAAGGCCTTTGGGATATACGGCGTTATGTAAAGACGTTGCACTACACCTCAACAAATAAAATATAAAAAATGTGTGCCTGTTGAAACAAACTATACGCAAGTACCTATAAATTAATAAATATAGTAATATTAATTGTAAAAAATATTTCATTCATTTTCCCGTGCCCCTTGGGATCCCCGCCGGAGCGAGGACTGTGAAGGGTCCCATCAAGGGATGGATCCAGGCCTCGGGCCGGGTCGGTTATAGCCCGATGCCTAGAAATCTTATCTGGGTTACGATTCATGAAAATCTATTAAAAATATTAAATATTCAAGTTCAGCCTAACAATAACCGGCTGAGCCCGAGGCTTCAGCCGTGGCAGCCGGGACACTTTGGTGTCAAGAAGACAAAGGGCATTCTAGTTGAGCACTTCTATTGGCCCCAGATGAGGCGAGACATTAAGCGCTACGTGTCTCGCTGCACTACTTGCAATAAAGCTAAGTCCCGACTTAATACACATGGTTTATACATGCCTCTTCCTGTACCTAGTGTTTCTTGGGAGGATATTTCAATGGACTTTGTTTTAGGACTACCTAGAGCAAAGGAGAGAGATAGTGGTTTTGTTGCTGTGGATAGATTTTCTAAAATTACATATTTTAAACCTTGTCATAAGAGCGATGATGTTACAAATATTGCTCATTTGTTTTTCAGAGAGATCGTTCTACTACATGGAGTTCCCAATACCATTGTTTCATATCGGGATGCGAAGTTTTTGAGTCACTTTTAGCGCACCCTTTGGGCGAAATTAGGGACCAAGCTGCCATTTTCTACTACTTACCCCCAAATGGATGGACAAAATGAAGTTGTCAACCGCACATTATCAACTATGTTGATGGCTGTTTTGAAGAAGAATTTGAAGATATGGGAAGAATGTCTACCTCATGTAGAGTTTGCTTACAATAAATCGCTGCATTCTACCATAACGATGAACCCTTTTCAGGTAGTATATGGCTTTAACACTTGCGCTCCTATTGATTTATTGCATATTTCTACTTCTAAAAAAGTAAATTTAGATGCTAAGAAGCGCACTGAATTTGTCCTTAAATTGCATAAAGCTACTAAAGAAAACATAGAGTGCATGAATGCTAAATATAAGATTGCTGGTAGTCAAGGTAGAAAGAGTGTAACTTTTGAACCTAGTGATCTTGTATGATTACATTTCCGCAAAGATAGATTTTCTGAATTGAGAAAGTCTAAGTTGATGCCTAGAGCTGATGGTCCATTCAAGGTGTTAGCAAAGATTAATGATAATGCACATAAGCTTGATCTGCCTGCATAGTTCAGGGTTAGTTCCACATTTAACATTGCAGATTTGAAGCCATATTTGGGGGAGGTAGATGAGCTTGAGTCGAGGACGACTCAAATGCAAGAAGGGGAGGATGATGAGGACACAACTTCCAGGCATACATCCAACACTCCTGATAATAGAGCCGAACCTATGCACTTGCAAGATCCCATCACCCGAGCTCGTGCATGTCGATTGAACTATCATGTAACTTCATTTCTAGGAGTACATTTTGTTTCTAATAAGCATATGCTGCTACCTAAAGCATGTGATGTTATTTTAATCCAACTCGGCCTCCTGAGACAACTCGCATACGGAGTCCGTTCGAGGTCCACGAGAACTTGATGGAAAGCTTATCTCACCCACTTTCCAACGGATCAGCCCTACCTCCAGATTCCTTTATAATGTTCCGTAATCACAAAAATAATCCAGTGCTATTTCTGAGCCCGAGTCAAAAGGGTGCTGCGGCACCTCCACTTGGGCCCATGGGCCTTGTAACCCTGGGGGTGTGCATCCACTTCCCTGGCCGCCACCCCTGGTCATCTCCTCATATAGGAACCGTAGCCTCCCTTTGCTTGAACTTCAATTTCGTTTATGTTTAGTTCGCCTTCGTTGCAACTTGTATGTTCCGCATGTGTCAACTAGACCATCCGGTGAAGATCCTTATTTGGAATCCCACCTTATCATTACTTTCATCAATATTTGCAATACATCAAATTGCGTTTCACCTTGTTCTTGCGTGTTTCTTCGGTGTATGCGGGGATCGATCTTCGTGATCAGGTCATATGGTTATTCGTGCACGGTTGATAACAGCTTGTCAAGCAGTTTAGCGATTGTGTTGTTTCGAGCCTTGCAAGTTCGTAGCCAGGATCATAAGAGTTGAACGACTTCTACCAAATTTATCTTCTCATCTAAAGATAGGGCCAAATCAGGACCTGCGTGATTCATTAGTGTCATTTTCTATTTAAATTTCCAATTTTAATCACGCACTGACATGTGGGGCCCTCATGTGAGTAACTCGGTCCATGACATAGTGTATGGACCAACGGTCCAAGGGCCGGTCCACAAGTCTATACTATGCACTTAAGTTCCTATGCATGGGTCAGCTTTAAACTGTTATTTAATATCTCGTTTACTATGCACGGTCCCACATGTAAGCGATACAGCAACACAGTTATTACTGGATCTACACAATAAGACATGCTTAGGACAGTCATTAAAGGCTAATCAAGATGCTACAGTCTGCTCGGAACTTCCAACACAGGGGAGGTCGAGCCCGCGAGCTTGCCGCAGAAATCGCCGGCGACTCAGGCCATGGCGGCACTGTCAAAATGCAGAAATGGATTGCTGATGCTAAGGCGAAGCTAAGGGAGGTTGGAACATCACCGGAGGTGGTCCGATGTGGCGACGCTACAACAGAGAGTGGAGGTGGCGCTACGACAAAATGACAACGGCGATACGGTAACATATTGAGCTATCAAAGGCACGCACTAGCACCAGAGGAGGGCTAGGAGCGTACCGGAGCCAAGGGGGAGGACTGGGGTGGCCGAAGAAGGTTTGTCACCGTTGAACCGAAGTGGCGGCGGAGGCTTCACCGAGGAGAGCTCACCCTGAGCAAAGAGAGAGAGAAAGGGATGTCAGAACAGCTAATGAGGCGTACTGGGATGGTGTAAGAGCAGGGAATTAGGCAATGCCTCACGGCACCATCGTCAGGGAAGAAAGGGGCATTCTCAGCTGCAAAATGAAAAAGCTCAAGATCCCAAGGCCCCTATGAATGAAAGTAAAATCAATGAAGGGGGAAGCTTCCTCACTTTCTAGAACATGAGCTGAGCAGCTAGGGAGGAGAATGGCTCACTAGAGTGGCAGATGACACGATAGAGCCTTGCAGACCGCGCACATGAGCCAAAGGCGACGAGCTTTGTGTTTCGGGACCTACACACGAAGACGAAGGCTCAAACTGGCACACAAGAAATGGTCAAGGATGAGCAAGTGGAGGGAAAGAATGGAGGGAAGCTCACTCGAGCAGAGGTGAGGTTCTTGCCTCCTTTCCCTTTTCAGCCGAAAGGGAAAGTGAGTTTTAGCGGGAAAGAGAGCGCGGGATATAGTGCTCCAACGGCCGGGAAGGAAGCGGCGTGAGAAGGCAACACATTCCATTGGGTCTCGAGAGTGGTGGCGTCATGGCGTGGACAGAGTGCGGCAGAGCGGCGCGGACGCATGGCGTCCCTGCTCTGACCATCGGCGCGAGAGGAGGATGTCACATCCCCAAAATTAATAAAGAGGATTACTATACATCTCATCAACATGCATTAAGTTTCCAAGCATTTACATTATATATTGCACTTAGAAAATCATATCCAATAATATAAACCTACACTTGCAAAATCAACTCCTAAAGCAAACAGTAACAAAAGCACATGAACTACCTCTGGATATAATTTATTCAAATACTATATTAATTATCATGAATTAATATAATTTTTTTTAAAAAAAATTGGAACCCAATTTGAACCATAGAAAATTCAAACTAGATCAATAACCTATGCTTTTGTGAATTTAAATTATACCAAATAAAACATGAACAGTGGGTTTTCAAAAAATTTATGGGGACTAGGTCACCCCAGGAACCCCCCTGATTTATTTCCCATTTGTATGAATTTATTTGCTATATTTTAAGGCCTAGTCAAACTAGAAGAACAAAATTCAAAAACCAGTCAAAACAACACTATTCCTCGGGCTCGAATCGGCCGCACAGTACATGACCGAGCCACATGGCTCAGCCCAACCACCTAATGTGCGCGCCGTTCAATCTCTATTGAACGGCTCACGACACCACCCCTTGGGCTGTTTCGCGCCCGCCTCTCCGCTGCGACTGACTGGTGGGCCCGGCGTCCTGTCGTCATCTTCCTCACGCTGGCGCGTGCGCAGAAGCTCAGCGCCACACGGCCGCGATGCCCTACTCACGCCCAGTAGACACCGTCTCCCCACCGTCCTCAGCGACCTATCCTGGAGCTCTGTCCCTTAATGCTGCCTCCCCTCCGTCTCGTTCCCAGCCTTAGCATCCTCTCCTGCCTCCGTTCCTCCTCACTTCTCCTCTCTTCAGCCGAGGAGGAGGACATGGGTTCTTCCTCCATTATCGCGTAGGCTTCGAGCTCTTGGCCTCCATCTATCCTACCTTGGATGCCTTCTCCATTTTGCCTAACGCCAGCGTTCGCTTTTGCTTGTAGCTCCTGGTATGCCGTCGCGACCTCTGCTGCTCCAGAGCGTGCCCTCAAGGACTCCGTCGTGACAAACTTCGTCATCTTTGTCTACGGTGAGACTCTTACTAACTCTTGCGTGTTAAATTGTGTCCAGTACCACCTTAATGCTTTCCCCTCAACCAATTTGGTCAATGCCGCACAGGGGCCTGGGGAATTCGAAGTTTCCTTCCTGTCGGCCGCTGACCTTGCCTTTAAATCTCCAGCTCGGCGGTAAAGCGATCCCGGTGTTCTGTCCACACCATCTCTGCACTCCCATTGGGCATATCCAACGGCCTCTTGCTCCCCTCTTTCTCCAGAATGGCGTCTCCACGTGCACCACGATCGCTGCCGAGAACCTCACCATCGCCACGCCAGCTTAGGCCATCCACCTTTCTCCCCCGCCTTCAGGTAGCTTCTCCTGACCTCCCTGATGCTCGGGCACTCGCTAATTGACCGTTGCGGAGCTTTCTTTTGTGATTGCACCATTGCCGTATACCCACTGCCGCCCCTCTCTGGCGCGCCACCGCTACAGGCCACCCCTGAGGTCACTACCACCACCCAAGCATGCGCAATGCTACTGCGCACCTATCTCTGGTTTTGGTCGGCCCCGCCGTGGCCGCGATCGCCGGTAATCTACCGGCGAGACGAGCTTAGTCGTGTCAGTCCGTCCAGCACTACTGTAGTGGCGTCATTAAGGATATCCAATGTCATTTACTGCTAATCATCGAATTAAAAGTTAAGTACTATCTTAAGGTTGTTAAGGTGTCTATGGCGTGTGAGCCCATGAACAAAAAACAATCAATTAATAATGTTTCAATTGTATGTATGACACGTGGGTCCCACGAGGTTAAGTGCACAGTGTGCACCTTGTGGACCGGCCATGGACTCCTGGTCCACGCACTGTGCTGTGCACCAAGTCATTGACAAGCAGGCCCCACCTGTTAGCCGATAAAAAAATTAAATCCCTGGGTAAAAGAGAAATGGCACTGTTGGTCGGGCCCGCAGGTCAGCGACAGTGGCTAGCAACGCTGTCGGTAAGAAAAGTATTAAGGGATTAAATAAATTTGGAATACATTTATTTATACACTGAAAAATATTATTAACTTCAAAAATGCATAACTAATTCATATTAACTCCAAATTGGATGAAACCAGTTGTAACATCCCAAAGATCTGGGGTTGTGTTTCAAATGTATGAAAATGAGGATAAATTAAAACTTTTGGATGCATCCTTGTTGTCATTTGAATTCTCTAGAATTTATCTCCTTGAAATGTGGACTTCAAATTCAATTTGGTTTATTGACTCGAAGTGTTGCAATTCAAGATATTCTAGTCAAACCTTGTGATCATCCTCTGCAAATATTTTTCCTAAATTCTTGGTCATCCTGGTAATCTCCCTGAGAAATTTCATAATTTTTTAAAATTATTTGCTATTTCTTAAGGGCTGGTCAAACCTATTGTCTCCCTGGTCAAACGCCCTGTCCAGCAGCTTGTGAATTTTCTAGTGGGCAACGCACTGCAAGAAAAATTATGGAAAATTTATACATGGTTGATCTTGAAGTCAGGATCACTCAGTAAAAATTCCTCTGAAAATTCCCAAATCATCTCAGCCTTTTTAATTAAAAATCTAAAATTACTATTCATCATTCTCAGCCCCGAGTCAGAGTCCGACTCGAGCCAGCTTGGCTCGACCCAACCAACTGACCGCGTCAATTGTGAGCTGTCCGATGGAAACTTAACGGTCCAGATCGCGTAACCCTTCGGCTAGGTCCAAAAGCTCCCGCGCCGATTGGGAACTGTCCGATTTGGAGATCAACGGCCTGGATTGAGTGGCCGATCGGACCGGCCGATCGCCTCTTTCACTTGAATCGTTCGATCTCGATCCAACGGCCTGCACCGACCCCCTTTCACTCTGTCTCTCTCTCTCGCGACTGAGTCACTGGCGTCACGGGCCCCACCTGTCGGGTGTGTCTTCCACCTCTCATTGGCAGCGCCGGTTCTCGCGACGCCACATGACCGCCTTTGCTCATCCCCGTAGCGATGACATGACCGCAACACCCACACCAACCAGTCCTGGAGCTTCGCCCACCCACGTCGCCTCAATCCCGACCGTTGCTCGGCTTTAACCTGCCCTTGTTCTCTCGCAATCTCTCACTTTCCCTCTCGGTGGCCGAGGGAAAGGAGGCAAGTTTTCGGCCCTCTCTCGGGTAAGCTTCGAGCTTCCGCCTCCTGCTCCATCTCCGTTCCTCCCTGGTTCCATTTTTGCTAACGTGAGGCCTTGCCTTGGCTTGTAGCGCCAGGAACACCGTCGAGCTCTCTTCGGTGGCAGAACTCGCACCCGGAGCCGCCGCTTTGCCAACTCCGTGTCCGCTTAGTCCCGTCCTGGCTCAAGTGCGTCACCGGCTGTGCCTTGGCCTGCGTAATCTTTCCCCTCACTTTATTTTACCATCGGTTCACAGGAGCCTAGGAAATCCGAGTTTGACCCATTTTCGGCCGCGGAGCTTCCGTTCTTCCCCGTCGCCGGTGTGGTAAGCTCCTTGCTGATTCCTTGCTTGTATACCATCTGTGGACTTCCCTTAAGCTCTCTCTACCACTCATACCCTGTCTCTTTCACCAGAGCGAGCTCCCCTCGGTGACACACCGCGCCGCCGTCACCCTCCTCGTCGCTGGCTCAACTTCGACCTCCTCTGAGCCTCTCCCTCGCTCAGGTAGCCTCCCTGTGCCTTGTTGATGTTGTGGCACCCGCTTCCCTGGACAATGCGGAGCTCGCTTGTGTCGTTTGCGTTTAGCCATAGCACCCCGTCGCCTCTCTCCGGTGCGCCGTTGCCCTGGGCCAGTTCAGCCACCGTGAGTACCACCGTTGGGTGTGCAAGGGTATTGTAAACCTGTCCATACCCTTAGCTGGCGCTGTCGTGGCTGGAAACGCCGGCGAGAGCTCAGCGAAGCCAGCTCTGTATTGTCGGTTTTCTGACAATACTGTAGCTAGGTCATTAAGACCAAATCCCGTTCATTAACTGCTAATGATTGCTTAGTAGTTAATGGCTGTCTTATTCGGATTCTTCTGTGATAGACATGTGGGGCCGAGCACAGTAAGCGAGGCTTTAATCCCGGTCATCACAGTGTATGACATGTGGGCCATAGGGTTTAGTGCACAGTGTGGGAACTCGTGGACCGGCCGTGGACCAGTGAGTCTATGCACTGTGCTATGAGCTGTGAGTATGACATGTGGACCCCACCTGTCAGGCCGGGATTTCTATTCGGTTTCAAAATTGGAAAATGCACTGTTTAAGGGGCCCACTGGTCAGGGACCGTGGCTAGGATCGGCTGGGTGTAAAAAGTCTTTTATGTTTTATAAAATCCGAAATGCTTTATTTTTGAACTGAAAAATGCATTAACTTCAAAATTGCATAAGTAATTTATTTTAGCTCCAAATTTGATGATTCAAATTTTGCTAGATTCCTTTTTGCATGTAATTTATTATAAAAATGATTTGAACCTTGTTACCGTTCCAGAAAATATTTTTGGCAAAATTGCTTTAGGTTTAATACTTTTATTGCTTTATAAATTGTTTAAATTTCAAAAATGCATAAGTATTTCTCTGTAGCTCCAATTTTAGTAAACTCAATTTTGTCATGTTACTCTATTACTGTAATTTATTGTATAATAGGTTTTGACCATGTTGCTATCTATGAAAATCTAATTTTACTTTTACCTTGTGAACTACTTTCTTGTCTTGGAAAAATCATAGAAAAATCATCTTAGTTCCGAATGAGGTGAATCATTTTTCGTTGATCATCTCATGTGGTGCTCTGTCTACCATAAAAATTTTATGTGCACCACCTCTCTCAAAATTTTCATCAAAACTTCTATTTTTGGATAAATAGTGAGAGCTAGCAATTAATTGGATTTTCTGAAAAACTGATTTTCAAACTACCATAACTTTTGCTTGGGGTATCCAAATCAATTGATTTTTACTGCTAAATTCATCTAAAATCATACTCTACCTTCTGTGAATTTTTTTCATGATTTTCGGACAAAATTGTATTTTTGGGTTTTTCAGTATCTTTCGTTCTTATTGTTCTTTCGATTCTTTCGATTAGGTTCCGACGACTTTATTGATCACGCGAGTGATACTCTGCAGCAAGAAAGTTATCTCCAGCAAGGCAAGCAGTTGTTTCTATTTGATCATATTGATCCCATTACACTCAAAGTGTATTATCTTGTTTGTAAAGTGTATGTATGCATGCTCTATTTTGTTTGTAAATTATCGATCGAGTAGTTGATCCTATAGTTGCATAAACTGTAGGTAAATATTCAACCTCTACCACTGAGCCTAGGTTTTATTCGCTGTGGTTTAGAGCTTGATGGATGAGCTTGATGGATGTTGCTTAGAAATACTTAGAACGGTAGAATGGAGATCATCACTTCGGCGATGGTCATTTTATCATCACTATAAATATTTGAGTATGGATACTCATGTATGTAATTATATTTGGAAAACTGAAAGTGAAAGTGAAATATTTTAGACTTGGGCACATTGATTTGACGGTGTGGTTATTAGGTGTGTGAATGGTGCCCGAGTCAACAAGGACTGAATATCTTAGACGCTGATCCAAGCGTTTTTGTGTGCTAACTACATGAGAGGGATATGAGACCTCTCTTGACTAAGTACTTTGGGAGGTATTAATTATTGAAGTCGCTGGTGGTATGAAAAGAGAGTGTTTGTTTGGTTGAGAGGGATGGGTTCCTTTCTAGGTTCTCCATACCCAGGAGCACCCGCAGTTGCTTCGGCTGGGCTGGTGCGTCCGACTCAATATGTGGGTCCTTAGTGGGAGCCCGTAACGGCGGTTCACTAAGGGTCAACCCCCATACGTGCGACTCATAATTAGTACAATCCATTGGAATGCGTCTCGTAGGACTTAGCTGTGCCGGCATACCAAAGGAAGTGTGCTATATCATGTGGCAAAAATGCGGTCTGGCATGTGGGTACATTGGTACACCCCTGCAGGGTATAATCTATTCGAACAGCCAAGTCCTTGGTTATGGACATGCTTGGTAAAGTCTCTACAAGAGTTAGACTCAACAGTTTTTGATAAAACTTGATTTCGGGTGGTACGAATGGGTAATTCGTGCTATGTTGTGGTGGCTGTTGGGAAGTCACCTCTAGGTTGTTATTTATCTTTATTATTGTTGTCTCGCTGTTATTTAATCAATTAAAAACAGATTTATCAAATAGATTTCAATCTATTACTTATTGCAAATGAAATGTTGTTTTATGAGTCAAATGAGCCATATAACCTTCTCCTTTGTTTCAGCTTGCATGTAGCTATGTATAGGCTTGTTACTCGTAAGTCTTGCGAGTACTTTTTGTACTCAGTTGCTTTGCTTTATTGTTGCAGAGGAGGTTGACCCCCAAGGGGTTAACTATTGTGAGACCGACTTCGACTTTGCTCTCGACGACTAGCTTGGCGTTTTCAGTCGGTTGCCTTGTTAGTAATGGCAAACCATTTGGATTTTATTTATCGCCATCTTATGGCTTATGTTTTCGCTGCTACTTTGGTTTATTCCTATCATTTGGCCGGTCGGCCCTACTTTTGTAATATGGACTTGTATGTCTTTATGTTGTAAGCTTGTAGACTGTTTAATGAATGACTTGTATGATTTAGATACTTAATTTTTGTATGGGGTATGTGTACTGCAATTCTGGGAAGTACACATGCGCCGAGAATCGAGATATTTGATTAGTAATGCTATGGCCATTCGGATGGTTAAGTATTACAAGTTAAATACCCCGGGTTCTCACACCAGTGCTGGTAATTTTTATTTTTGATGAAATTTATTTTAAATTGGTTGCACATTTTTCTCAGTAGAAGAAAATGTATTTTTGAAAAATGATCATTAAAGCTATTATCTTTACAATAGAAAAATTGTTATAACTTTGAAAATTCATAACTTTTTCATAGAAATTCCAAATGAGATGAACCAAGTTGCAGTAGACTTGTAATAATATTCTCAATTTACCTATGTAATCCTCTATCTCCTCACTGCTCTACAATTTTTTTTCCAAAACTTTAAATGAAATAAATTGCATTTTCAGGACTTTAAAATTTCAAACAGCCATAAATTTCACCTCCTAAATGCAAATGGAATAAGTCTTGCACCTAAATTCATCTAAAATCAACATATAGCTGTTGTAGAAATTTCATGCATTTTTAAGTATTTTGTATTTTATGCCTTTTCTCGATGTTTATTCGATATTGTCTTTATATAGACCCCGAAGCAAATTTTATTGACTCATACACCACCGAGGCTGAACAACTTGAAGACCAACAAGGCAAGTATCATTTGAACTTTATTTTGCATCATATTGCTCCCAGTTTTACTTAGATAGATGCAATGATAATTACTTGCATACTTAATTTGGTTATGTCGTTATTTTTGTGATGTGTAGATAGTTATATCCTATTCATGAGGTTATCTTTGAATCATTTCCAGTACCTACATGGTTAAGTTAGGTTGTGTGGAATATATTGTTTGGGGTTGCTTAGCCATGCAAGTCTAGTGCAGTAGTTTGATTGTCGGGAATAACCCGATAATCATGGGATACACAACTTTCTTATTATCTTTTTATTCAGATCTTCGTATCTATTTCTCAAGTTAAATTTTGTTATTTTTAAAGAGTTTTCTGTCTGGACAAGTCGTTGCTAGTGCTTGTGCCTTTGTGCACGAGATCGGGTATGTGGTTGACTTGTCTGGACCAACAAGGACCGAACTTTGGTGATGTCGTTAATTCAAGTATGCTCGTGCTGCCACACGCGGGTTGGGAGCCGCTTGGTCAAGTAGGGGGAAGGTTTTATAGGTTTGGGCCCCAGGTGGTATGAGGACACTTGTGTTCGATCATTTGTTCATACGAGCCGATGTGATTTTCTATAGCGTGCATGGGAGCACCAATTTCGGTTATTTACATTGCATCGGTATATCCAACATAACTTGTGAGCCCGCTTAGTAGATGCTATCACTCTTTTGTACTAACTTAGGGGTTCATCTCGCAAAGGGGACCTGGCTCAATACTGCTTTCTTGCCGAAAAATACCGAATCTCGACGACCCCGGCCGACACACATAGGAAGTGTGTTTAATCCGGTGGCTTACAGGCTAGTTGATTTGTGTGGGTAAAGTAGTACACCTCTGCAGAGTTAAATCTATTCGAATATCCGCATCCACGGTTATGGACAACCGATTGAGTTCGAGAGTCGCTATTGTTAGACTTTGAATTACAATTAATAGTTACAACTTGGTGTTCGGCATGAACGGGTGTTCATGTACTTTAGTTTATCAAAGTGGGCTGCCACTTTAGTATTTGTTTGTTCAATTTGCTTACAAATGTATCACTTTATAACATGTTTTGCTTCTACTTCAAATCTGATTTCTAAATGGCAATTGAAAATCTAGTATGTGTAGGTTGGAAATAGTTGTGTTTTTCTGCAAAACTAAGCCACTACTGCTATCCTTTGATTGCCCAATATGTATAACTAATTTTCCTTTGTGTAAGACTTGTGAGTACCTTTGTACTCAGTCATATGTTTGCTGGCCTTTTCAGGTGAGGACGACTTCGAGCCCATTGTGCTCGTTAGTGCCAATTTAGGCGACACTGAGGAGTAGTGCTGTTATCTAGCTCCCAGTCGGTTGCCTTGGGTTATGGGGCATACCTTGCTGGACTTTTTGGTTTATTTATCTTGCTTCCGCTGTTATTTATCACTCTTATTTGAATTTGGCCAGTCGGCCGTTATGTAATAGTTGTAGACTTAACTATTATGATGTATGTCTTTTGGATTGCTAATGTATGACATTGTATGGATGTGATAAACGTTGACTAAGAGTATGAGCGTGTTGGTCACTGATCCTGGGAACCAACACGGCCTCATATTTGCTATTGTGAATCCCATTTTAAATTGTCTAAGCGTTGGCTTTGACCGTTTGGAGAACCGATAAT
Source organism: Hsuehochloa calcarea (assembly GCA_036346395.1). Taxonomy (NCBI): domain Eukaryota; kingdom Viridiplantae; phylum Streptophyta; class Magnoliopsida; order Poales; family Poaceae; genus Hsuehochloa; species Hsuehochloa calcarea. The sequence goes on from CM070611.1 coordinate 29,582,093, forward strand.
CATGCAGTGCTCGCAGAGGAGCAGCGCGCATGATCACCGGGGCTCTATTATTGGTCGGGCTCCTCACTTAGATGATTTTAAGATGGAATTCTACTTGAGACCCAAAGCTATTTCCATAAGACCGGGAAGGCCTCGGTCTTACAGAAATAACCCGGGGATCCTCATAGAGGAAGACGTAGCAGACAGAGGGGGCCCACAGCATCAGCGAGAAAAGAAGCGGCGCGTTAGAGGGTGGCTCAGCCAGTGCGGTTAGTTGGCACTCGACCGAGTCCTGTGGTTCGAGTCAGAGACTGATTCGGTCAGAGGAACAGTACTTACCTCGAGCCAGGGTGCGGTGCGACCGGTTCGACGAGACGGCTCGATTGAACCAAGTTGGAGCGGTCGGACTCGAGTTTGAGGAACAGTGGAAGGCTCAGAATAGTGCTAGTGTTGACTGGTTTGAATTTCAAAAGATCCTAATTTGACCAGTCTAGAAAATATAGCAACTAAATTCTTAAAAATCTAAAATTAATCAAAGGGGTTCCTAGGATTACCTTACACCCATATAAAATTTGAAACCCCACAATTTAATATTTATTTGCTTATTTTAAATTCAAACCTACAATAGGTTGTTGATTTGAGTTTGAATTTTCTGAGGGTTGAGTCGGCTTCTGAAAATTTGGAAAAAAATTATATAAATTCAATAGAAATATTATAGTATTTAAATAAATTATTTCCAGAAGATGATCACAAGTTTTCATTTCTATTTTCTTTTGTAACTTCGTTTTGAGTTGTGTGTTTTCTTTGATTTTGAAATATCCAAATGCAACAATTTATGCAAATGCTTCAGAAATCAATGAATGATGAAAAGTTTGATAAAGGTCACCTTTTTTATACATTTGAAATACAAACCCAAGATTTGGGATGTTACAGCCGCGCACCAAGTCGACCTTAGCCCGGAACTCGTCCCGGAGTGTGGCACGAAGTGTAAGGTAGTGCATCTTGGTGACTGGAACAGTGAGGTTGCTGTCAATATGCTTGTCCTGCTCGCTTCAATGTTTTGTTTTGTTGGCGTTGGCTTATTGGCTTATCTTTGGGCTGCCCCTGTTGAATCTCTTGCGGAGGTGGATGAGACACTTGCATAGGATCTCTTGGAGGTGCCGTGACTTGGAATTCAGGAGGGGTGCCCTGCCAAGTATACGGTTCTTGAAAACTATGGTTTGCTAACATTTGTGCAACCCTCTTGCGTTTTTGCAATGCCACAACCGCTTGCATCTTATTTTCCACAACAATGGCCTTGTCCACCAAGTGTTGAAAGTCACGGAAGTCGTGTATAGCGACCTTCAGCTGCATCACTTCTATTAGCCCATTCATGAACTGGTCTTGATTCCTTGCATCGGTGGAGACGTCATCCGAAGCGTGTCAAGCCAAATGATTGAACTCGTAGAGATACTCAACCATGAACTTGTTGTCTGGCTTCAGCGTGAGGAATTCGCTCCTCTTTATGCTTACGATGCTTGAGGGGACATGTGCCGCTAGGAAAGCCGTCCAGAAATTGTCCCATGATGGAATGTGACTGGCGGGCTGCATGGAACAAAAATTATCCCACCATGCACAACAGTGCAATCGCAAGTCTATAATGCTGTCGACCTGACTAAATAGTTTGTATCCACCAATGCAAGTTTCACCATTGGAGTAACCTACGAGCCGTCGTGGACACGGGTTGTGTCACTGGTGTAAGCCACCGTGTGGTGCAAGTGGGGGTTTGGGGGTCGTAGACGTTACCACCCTCAGATGAAACTTTAGAAGGTGTAACTTACACTTGGGGTGCATTGTAAAAGTTTTGTGATGATCTCCTTGATGCACGTGTCTAAGGAAACATGTGAAACACAACAAGGTGATTATGTCTTATGGGTAAAGTGTATAGTTTCTTCAGAGTATAAACTATTCGAACAACTGTGTCCACGGCCAAGGGCAGGTATGGGAATTTGCTTGAGTTAGTTTTTTAAACCTTTGTGGATGGGATTAAAACTCGTCGAGTGGATGCAGCCGTGCTTTTGGATTTTTTCTGGGTGGATGTAACCTAGTGTTGTTAATTGGATGGATGTAACACTAATAATCAAAATTAAGCATATGGTGGATGGAGCCATGTAACAGGTGGATGGAACCTGCATTGTTATAAATATTGCACACCTTTACTGTCTTTAAAATATGGTTTGGATAAAATGCTAAGTCATAGGAGTTTCTAATTATGGTAGTTCAAAATGTTTCTTTCAGGAAATAAAAGAATCCGATCCATCCTTGTTAAACCTTGCATGTATAATTATTGCATTCTTTGTGTTGGCTCGCGGAGCACTGTTGCTTGTGCTCACTCTCACTCTCCCCAAAACCCTCCGAGCCCGTGGACCAAGGACACTACGTGTATTACGAAGACCCAGAAGTCGATGCCAACAAAGACGGAGAAGATTAGATTAGTCTCTAGTAGTATAGGTCTCACCCCAGTCTAGCCGGCTAAGTCGGTTCTTGCATGCGCCAATATTTTTCAAGTCTTTGGGTAATATCGGACGCAGAACAGGTTACTCCAGTCGCTTGCCTGTGACGAGATGTGCCTTCCCCTTGTGCTTCCGCTTTTATGTGATGTACCCATTTGGCCGGATCGGGCTTTATTGTAAACTTGACCCGATGCGTGGTCTATTTGAACTCTGATGTTTCATTAATGTATGATACGGTTTACATCATGTATAAAATGATTATGTGATGTATCTATGAGCACTATCTACTGATTCGGAAAATAATTTGGATTCATATAGGATTTGAATTAGCTAAATCTGAGTCCAACATATGTGAACCGAGCGCGCGGAGGATACTCTCGTCGAGTGGGCCCAATGACAAATTAAATCGTCGTATCCCTAAAAAAAAGTGATGAACGTTGTGGCAAACTAGCACTGTCCATGCTCAGCTCTGACGCGATTAGGTTCCGAAACATCTCACCCCGTACGTCTTAATTTATTAAGAATACTTAATTTCCTACACAATACACAGAGTTTTATTATTTGCCTGGAAGAAAATTCACATCAGATAATAGTAGCGATCTGCACTGATACATCATACCACACAGTAAAATTAACTAAATACTGTCTACATATCTATGTGGTAACATAACATACCCAGCAGGTACTACGTACGTACATTTATTCGCGGATTATCAAGTGTAAACTTTTGTGAACTTTTTATTTTTGCAGGTTTCCCAAAATTCTAAATATTAGTGGATTCAAGGAAGGGTGTTCTATCAACATGAAAAATTACATCATCATGCTCGATTGCTTTTGGGGAAATAAAAAAGATTTGAGTTTGCACAGTGATTTTCTTGATTATTCTGTTTCCCCAGATACTATCGAGTTTAATGATGAAATTTCGCAAAGTCACGGAACATATATATATCCCTTCCTCCACATCTACCAATATTGGTAGAAATTCTGGAAACTCGTAGGCAAAGTTCACAAATGTTTGCACCGGACTGCTAATTAACACCGCTAGATGTGCCCCAGCTTATATTTCATGTGGCCACATACGGCCCCTTGCTACCACCAACTGCAGGTCAAGAGCTGCTTACATGCACTTGTCAACGCCTCATATCTTGCATCGCTGGTGGCGACGAAGTCATCTTCTGCGAGTTCAAATTCCGCGAGTTCACAGCCCATCCTTCAAACATGCAGCAGGAAGCATCAGCGATCAATAGCTAGTCCCTCCATTTTACAAAGAAACAAATAACACGGAGGCACGGATGTCCTATCTGGTTTACAAGAGTTCGACCCAATGAGCAAATCTGATAAGTGATTGCCGACTAAATCGTGTACGGATTTGGAAATTAGTTGGCCTCTACTGATTTCACGAGGATTAATAAACCAGAAAGCCATCTTGTAATCGGGCTCAGCCGAAATTGGCCAAAATTTCCGATTTTCGCCGGTAAAAAAACTTGCCGGGAAAGATTTCACTGCTCTCACCTCGCACCTACCCGATGATGGCGCTTTCTAAGAAAATAGAAGAAAAAAGTCTTTCATGCCCGTAATAATCAATTTTTAGGTTTAATTTATACCACCATCATATTCTACTAGTAGATATGTTACGATGATATGTATATTAGCCGGGCAATGTGCAGGGACAAACAATCCATATTACTACCGCTGGATGGGTCGAGGCCGCGGTTCTTGAGCTCGCGGTACATCTGGCAGAGCGCGCATGACTCGCAGAAGAAGTGGACGCAGCAGTCGGGGCAGGGCTCCGGCGGGAGGCCGTACTCGGCGCGGAGCTTGCGGCGGTAGGTGCAGGAGTAGATCCAGTGCAGCATGCTCCCCGACAAGTACAACAGCGCCAGGTAGGACGCACCGGCAAGCGTGCAAGCTGCATGCATATGTCCATGATCAGCAGATCGATCGATCGATTTGATTCAATCTGATTACAGCATCAGCTAGTAATAGTTTACATGGACTACTCACAGGTGTTGCCCCTGTCTATGGTCTCTGCGACCTGCCCGAACGCCACGCACGGGCAGAAGGCCGTCAGGCAACCTGCGTGCGCTCATGTCATCAGCTCATCAGACTATTCACATATGAATTCTGCCGGAGTTGAATCTATCGATCGAGGGAGGCAGAGCTAGCCGGCCAGCCGGCTTATTAGTACAACACACTCACAGCTCTCGCAGTCGTCGAAGCAGGAACAGAGGCCGGTGGTCCAGCCCCCCGAAGCTGCTCCGGCCGCCATCTCTGATTCTTTATACTCAATTGATCGATGATGGAGAGGGAGCTATAGGAGACATAGATGCAGCACTTAGCAAGGCAGCTAGCATATTTATAGATGCGGCCGGTCTAGCATATGTATTCTACCCGAACCATTCATGTATATATGGAAAATGATATGGTACTCCTGCGAGTACCTACTTCCGCTTCTCATATACTACTTAAATCGTAAAATGATACCTCTTTATCTATTTGAGCATACTCCAATAATGATTATAAAATACTCCAAAGTGAGTTCCACAAAAAATTTCATGAAAATCCATTTTTTATAGCAACATTTGTATATATACTTCTTTTATATATGAGAAAAGGTATATAACAATAATAAAGAGCCCCGATAATTTTTTTTCAATCAAGTCACATTGAAGCATCTTATCATTGGCATTTTAAGTATACTGAAAGTGATAAAGAAATATATCATCTTCGTTTAAGCGGTATATTGGAAGTGGGAGTACATACTCTATATACATACTGCATGCGCGTATTACATACATCCAAGAATATATCTTTTTCAAATGTCGAATATAGGTTTGAAATTTTGTGGCACGGTAGATTGATTTTGTGTCAATGTTGTTAAATTTTCTTGAAATGTTTCGTCACCATTTGCATCAGACGTGGCCCAATGGACGACACAGCCCGGCTCGGCAAAGACACGACCGGGCACAGTCTATGAAATAATTGTGCTGTACCAGGCTGGCCCACTATGCCAGGGTTGTGGCCTAAACATGGCATAGGGCTTCGTGTCTACCGACGAGGCCTACGAATAGTGTGGGCTGTACCGTGTCTAGGCTAGACCAACAATGCCTTGCCTCGGGTTAACCCGACGGGTATGACCCGTCTGGTCATCACTAATTTGTATCTTGTTTAGAAGAGATGCACTTGTTCCTACCCCATATATATGTTTCGGTCGCTACATCGTATGTACCTACGTACTAGATTCCTGGCTAGCTATATATGCATTTTGCGCTTTAATGCGCTGTGCTTGAGCCAGTTCATGTACAAGCTTATCTAGACTTTGGTATATCTCGTGTTATGTTATTATGTTTGGGTATATTTGTATTCATAATTTGTTATCCTATATTTGTGCACGTATCTGGGTTGTTATTTGTGTACTCCTGCGCCATATTGTATATCGACACGTCCAATGGAGTGGCCGTACGTGCAGCTTTTTTTTCCATATATTCCAAGTCACATGAAATCATGAAACCCAAATTTTCAAAACCTAAAATCCAAACTTTCGCGACCTAAATACTAAATTTTACAATTCCAGAACACATATCAAGTTGTCCAAATAGTACATATTCAAATCCACTATGCGAGGAGCCTTCAAAATAGAATTCATAATTTTCAGAGCTCAGTTTCTATATTTGCAAATTTGTACAAACAATACGCTTATATGAAATTGCAAGAAAAATTCTGAAGGAATAAAATTATGAAAAATTGAGACATGCAAGTACAATGTGTCGGAAGGTTCCACATAAAATTTTGTGATTTTTTGGAGCTCGTTTGCTGTATTTAAAAATTCATACAAACAGAAGCGAAACCCTAATTTTAGAAACGGATTAAACCCGAACTACGACGCGTGGCGCCGTGCGAGCGTTGCCGCACGGCCGCCATGCAGCAATGGGGTGACGTGGCCGCGGGTGGGCGGGGGAGGAGCACGTGGCGGTGGTGGTGGTGTTGCTGTACAGCGGTCGTGCGGCAACGAGATGAAGTGATGGGCGGGGAGCTCTCTCACACTGCAGTTATACGGCAACAATGCTAAATTTATAAATACAATCACATGATGGTCAGTACCATTTCAAAACTTGCTATATGCGGCGAATTCAATTGCTACATCGTACGTACCTACGTACTAGATTCCTGGCTAGCTCTATAAGCATTTTGCGTTTTAGTGCGCTGTATTGTTGAGCCGTGAGAAAAAAAACAAAAAAGACAACTTTAGATAGCGCGAGTGCGGTGGTTAACCTGTCGTTGGTGATAGCGTGATGCACGAGTGTACACCCGGCCAGTTTTCGGACCAAACCTAGCTAACTAGCTACCTCTAGAAATTGGGGACTAAAGTAATGGAACATGATTTTGCATTGCTAATGATCAATTAGTCGCCTGAAAACACTACAACAGAAGTAGCTTATAGAGACGACTAGAGTTGAAAACGGATTGGATACGGACGGATAATAATTTTGCTATATTTTTTTGAGATCCAGATACGAATATGAATACGAATACTCCGGATATGAATACGGATATGAATAATATCGAATATGAATACGAAGTGAATACGAATTGAAACGAATACGGTCGCGGATATTTTTGGAAACATGAAAACCCCTTAAATTGTATGCCATAAATTAACGAAAACATATAACTAGTTTATTTGATGTAAACATTCATGAATTTTTTATATTTTCAGTAACCACACATAACACTGGCACTAGCAAGCTGCATTAACTAGTTTATCACAAACATAACACTTAGTTTACCATATTTAGCTCATAAGCTCTAACTCATAAAGTCACAAGTCATCACATATTCACACTTAATTTATCACATACATAAAAATTACTTCACACTAACATTGATCAGCCTGGATGGTTAATCTATACACAAATGTCTGTAACATCCCAAAGTATATTACCAAAAATAAAATTAATAAAGTTATTATTTTATTGGATTTTTTGATATTTAAAAGAGTTTTCTTGATTAAAAAGAAAAAAAAGTCAATTATTTAATTTCCTAGTTTTCAATGTCAAAAATAAAATTTATTTAGATTCATGGGATTTTATTGGATTTAAAGTGAAAATAAAAAAAATTAATTAATTTCTTGATTTTTTTTATTTTAAAAATATTTTTATATTTTTTAGAAATTAAAATAATATGTGTGCAAAAATAAAAACCAAATTTAACTTGGAATTAATTTTATTAAGTTAAAAATAATTCAAGGAATTTTTTTGATTTTTTTAGAATTGTTTTAACTCTATTTGCTATTTTCTAAAAGGTTATTTGATTTCTTGGATTTTCTAAAATTCAGAAATCAATTAAAATCTAATTTTCTCTTTTGGGCCGAAATCCTCTTTTTGGGGGTCGAAATCCGAACTTGGTATTATCCGGATAATCCGTATTCGTATCCATATCCGTCAGATACCATGCCTACCGTATTCGTTTCCGTTTCCGACAAAAAAATCAGAATTCGTTTTCGATCCGAAAATTATCCGAGTCAAATCCGACCCGAGACAATCCGAATCCGTTTCCGTCCGGATCAATCGGAAAGTATCCGATCCGTTTTCATCCCTAGAGACGACTTCTTTGTTTAGTAGAGACGTTTTTTTCTTCCCCTAGGTAGTTCTTAAAGGCGATTGTGATACGCGACGTTACGTAGAGGCAATGCACTGTTGCTCAACAAATAAAATTTAAAAAATGTTGCACTCTTGCAAATATTGGTACTCGAAATGACGACCTCATGAGAAATACTTCTCTTATACTTGTAACAATAGCCATTTCAACCTCACTGTAGGAATTAATACGGGCCGGACCAAGTTCTTAATTCTAATTAATTTTTGGAAAATCTCAAAGGCCAATGTGCAGTGCTAAAATTGCTTAGTCCCACATAGAGAGTTGAAAGGGAGTTACACCACTTTATAAGGTGGAACGTGCTAGCCCCCCTTGTGGAATTGGAGAAAGCCAACACACACGTGCGCTCGGTCGCTCGCCTCGCTGAGCCTTGCGGTGTGACGGGTGCGGGCGCATTTTTCTTTATCTATTCGAAAATTGAAACACACTGACTCGAAGTAATGGCATTAACGAACGACTCGCAGTAACGGTTCAGTTACTAGTGAGTTATGGCTGCAGTTAGCACTGATTGATGGCAAATCAATGACAACTGTTTCCTCTGGCCTCTGCCTCTTCGTTTTTAATTTGGCTATTAAGAGAACAGTGAACTGTTCGTGAATGGTTGCTTCTCCAATTCACTCCACGAGAGACTAAGAAAGAAATCCTCGAGTTTGTTGCTGCTGAATCTGGCAATATCCATCCCCGCGAGGCATGTGTACAGTTGAACCGGGAGAGCAGGCCTCCGAAACCCTCGTCCTTGAAGGCTTGCAGAGCGAGGAGGAATAAGGTTTTTGGGGAGCGTTCGCGCGACTGCTCGCTGCTTCGTTTTCATTCGATCCTCTGCTACGTCTACGTGAACTGCACGACTAATACCACTACGTCCACTACGCCATGGCGGACGACGACCTCACCAACACTTCTGCTGCTGCTGTTCCGTCTACTGGTTCTGGGTATATCTATCTCACACTTGTTGCTTGTTTAGCTTTATTATCTATTGTTGTCTTGAACACTGAGATAAGAATACTAGTTTTTGTTCTTCTAAAATTCGTATGACTATGGTGTTCATGATTACCTGCTTTATGAAAAAGGCTAGAGTATTGTTCATGATTCATCTAGTATATTTCTGGATTAAAGTAATTCAAAAAATTCTCATATGTTTATCAATCCAAAAATCTTATTCTGGGCATTTTTCGTCAACTGACTTTGCTGCTGCGCTCAAACCCTCTGAGTTCGATGATGCGAATTACAAGAGGTGGTGCACCGAGATGGTGCTTTGGCTAACTGTCATGAATGTTTTCCAAGTGGCAAATGGCAAACCTGAAGGAACACTTACTCCTGAACAGGAGCAAGCATTCGAGGCTGCTGATAACCTTTTTAAAGGTGCCTTGGTTAGTATTCCTGGTGACAAGTTAATTGATGCATACATGGTGATTAAAACTAGGAAAGAGATGTGGGATGCATGCGAGGCCAAGTTTGGGGTATCGAATGAAGGCGATAAATTGTATCTCATGGAGCAATACCATGACTATTGAATGGTTGATGGCCGTTCTGTAGTTCACCAGGCTCGTGAGATACAATCCATGGCCACAGAACTTGAGCACTTCAAGTGTGTGTTACCGGACAAGTTTGTCGCGAGAGGCATTATTGCCAAGCTTCCTCCTTGGAGGAATTTTGCTACTTCTCTGAAACATAAGAGACAATAGTTTTCTGTTGAAAATCTCATTGGGTCTCTTGATGTTGAAGAGAAGGCGAGAGCTAAATATACACACACTAGAGGTAATGTGGGACATTCTAGTGTCAATGTGGTGCAGAAAAAGAATGGCCAAGTTCAAAAGTTCAAAGGTAAGAACTAGACTGCATAAACAACTAGTTTCAAGAAGAAGAAGAAGAACACAAAGGATGGCCTTTGCTTTGTGTGTGGGAATCTAGTCATTGGGCCAAGGATTGCAACCAACGCAGGGGTGGAAAGAATCAGCAAGGGCAGAATTCCAAGTCTGCTAATGTTGTTGTTGGTACCACTGAGACGGGAACTCCAGGGTATGGTAATTTACCTACTATTCTTTCTGTATGTCATTCTATCGATTGGTGGATAGACACTGGTGCTAATATACATGTGTGTGCTGATATTTTATTGTTCTCTTCTTACCAGATCACTCAGGATTCAATCGTTCTAATGGGTAACGGGTCACATGCCACTGTTCATGGTGTTGGTACGGTCGATCTAAAGTTTACTTCGGGAAAGATTGTGCAACTGAGAAACGTGCATCATGTGGCATCTATCAATAAGAATCACGTCAGCAAATCTCTTCTGTGTAGAGATAGCTTTAGACTGGTATTTGAGTCTAATAAATTTTTAGTGTCCAAGTGTGGATACTTTATTGGTAAAAGTTATGTGTGCAGATGCTTGTTCCGCCTATCTCTTTCATATTTGTGTAGTAATGTTGTGAACCATGTTTGTAGTGGTAATGAAACTACTATTTGGCATTCACGACTTTGTCACATAAATTTTGGTTGCATGACGCGGTTAGCCAGTTTTGAGTTAATCCTGAAATTCACCCTTGCCAAAGGTTCGAAGTGTCAAGTTTGTGTGCATTCAAAGTAGCCTCGTAAGCCTCATAAGGTCGCGGAGGTAAGAAACTTGGCACCATTATAACTCATACATTCAGATCTGCGTGAGATGAATGGTGTGTTAACAAAAGGTGGTAATAGATATTTCATGACTTTGATTGATGACTCCACTAGGTTCTGCTATGTGTATTTTTTGAAAACTAAAGATGAAACTCTTCACTACTTTAAAATCTATAAGGCAGAAGCTAAGAAATAACTTGAAAGGAAAATCAAAAGGGTTAGGTCTGATCGTGGCGGTGAGTAATTTTCTAACGAGTTCAATTTATTCTGTGAGGAACATGGTATAATCCATAAGAGGACACCTCCCTATTCACCCAAGTCAAACGGGATTGCTGAATGAAAGAATAGCACTCTAACTGATTTGGTTAACGCCATGTTAGACACAGTGGGTCTTTCCAAAGCATGGTGGGGGAGGCTATATTGACTTCATGTCATGTCCTAAACAGGGTTCCCACAAAGAATAAAGAGATAACCCCATATGAACAATGGGAGAAGAAAAGATTATCACTTTCATACTTGCACACTTGGGGTTGTTTGGCGAAAGTCAATGTGCCAATTCCCAAAAAGCGTAAGCTTGGACCAAAAATCGTGGATTGCGTCTTTCTAGGCTATGCTCACCATAGCGTTGGATATAGATTTCTAGTGGTGAAATCTGGAGTACCTGACGTCCATGTCAGTACAATTATAGAGTCCAGAGATGCTACATTCTTTGAGAATATTTTTCCGATGAAAGATATGCCTAGTTCATCGAGTCAGGTGTCTGATACAACTCCTGAATCTGCCATTCCAATGGAATATTTTGAGCAAATCCCTGAGCAAATTCCTGAGGAGGAAGACAATGAAACTCTAAGGAAGAGTAAAAGACAAAGGACTACAAAGTATTTTGGTCCTGATTTTATTGTGTACCTTGTGGATGATACTCCAAGTACCATTTCTGAAGTATTTGCTTCTCCAGATGCGGAATATTGGAAGGAAGCAGTACGTAGTAAAATGGATTCCATTATCTCTAATGGAACTTGGGAGATCACTGAGCATCCTTATGGTTGTAAACTTGTAGGATGTAAGTGGGTATTCAAAAAGAAGCTTAGGCCTGATGTTACAAGCAAGAAGTACAAGACACGGCTTGTGGCAAAGGGTTATACCCAAAAGGAATGCGAAGATTTCTTTGATACTTATTCACCTGTTACTAGATTGACCACTATTCGAGTACTACTATATCTGGCTGCCTCACACGGTCTTCTCGTTCATCAGATGGACGTTAAGACGGCTTTCCTAAATGGAGAGTTGGGCATGGAAATTTACATGGAACAACCAGATGGATTTGTAGTAAATGGTCAAGAAGGAAAGGTGTGTAAGTTATTGAAATCATTATATGGTCTTAAACAAGCACCTAAGCAATGGCATGAAAAGTTCGGCAGAATTTTAACATCTGCAGGCTTTATTGTGAATGAAGCTGACAGATGTGTGTATTAGCGCCATGGTGGGGGCAAGGGAGTCATTCAATATCTGTATGTTGATGACATACTGATCTTTGGGACCAGCCTTAATGTGATTAAGGAGGTCAAGGATTTCTTGTCTCAGAATTTTGAGATGAAAGATCTGGGAGTAACTGATGTTATCTTGAACATCAAGCTGTTGAGATGTGATGATGGTGGGATTACATTGTTGCAAACCACTTATGTGGAAAAGGTTCTGAGTTGTTTTAGTTAGAGCAACTGTAAATCCTCTCCAACACCTTATGATCCTAGCGTATCGCTTAGGAAGAATCGAAGAATAGCCTCAGACCAATTGAGATATTATTAGATAATTGGTTCACTCATGTATTTAGCTAGCGGTACCACGCCTCACATCTCGTTGTTGTAAGCAAACTAAGCCGTTTTGTTTCCAATCCGGGAGATGATCATCGGCATGCTCTTGAGAGGGTAATGCGCTATCTAAAGGGTACTACCAGCTATGGCATTCACTATACCGGGTATCCCAGGGTACTGGAGGGTTATAGCGATTCAAACTGGATATCCGATGCTGATGAGATTAAGTGGATATGTCCTCACACTTGGAGGTGGCGCTGTTTCATGGAAGTCTTGCAAGCAGACCATCTTAACGAGGTCAACAATGGAAGCAGAACCCACAACATTAGATACTGCCGCTGTTGAAGCCGAATGGCTTCATGAGCTCTTGATGGATTTACCGATGGTTGAAAAAACAGTACCGGCTATTCTGATAAACTGTGACAATCAAACTGTGATTGTCAAGGTGAACAGTTTTAAGGATAATATGAAGGCATCAAGACATGTGAAGAGGAGACTGAAGTCTGTCAGAAAAATGAGAAACTCGAGAGTAATAGCTTTAGATTATATCCAAACTGCTAAGAATTTGGCATATCCCTTCACAAAGGGTTTATCATGGAATTTGATAGATGATGCATCGAGGGAGATGGGTTTGAAACCCATATGAGTTATACCATAGTGGTAACCCATCCTATGTGACCGGAGATCCCGTGAAGTAGGATTGGCGAAACAAGCTATTGGTTAACTGGGAGGAGAGTACTTTTACAGACCCACTCCATTGGAGATGCAATTCTCTAATAAATCTGTATGGTAGGTTGATTTTTATCTTAATGTGTTTGTGGCTTGTTTAAGCAAAGATACTATCCTACAGAGCAATCTTGAAAGAACACACCTATGTGAGCCCGACTGCTAGTCACAATCTATGAGATAGGGTAATCTCTAGGAAGCTCATGAATAGGCCAGGAGTATGACTTATATGCTCCAACCCGCGGGGATGCCTGACAGCCTAGTATTAGTTAAGGACTTAAGTGAAAATTATTCACACAAAACTGCAAATTCAAGGCTTAGTCCATTGTGTAGTTGTGGATAAGTGTAGCTTATGTTCTAGATGGATGTTCAACCTTAATCGGACTCCATCAAAGCATTGGTATATTAAAACAATACTATGGATCAAGGCATTTGACATGTGTCTTTGAGATCTGGTGGGGGACTGTAGGAATTAATAGGGGCTGGGCCCAGTTTTTAATTCTAATTAATTCCTGGAAAATCTAAAATGCTCATGTGCACAAGCTTAAATTGCTTAGTCCCACATAGAGAGTTGAAAGGGAGTTACACCACTTGATAAGGTGGAACGTGGTAGCCCTCCTTGTGGAATTCGAGAAAGCCAACACACGCGTGCGCTTGCTCGCCCCGCCGAGCCGAGCCGTGCCATGTCGTGCGAGTGCGTGTACGCGTAGGCACGTCGGGTGCGGGCGCGTTTTTCTTTATCTATTCAAAATTCAAAATGCACCGACTCGAAGTAATGACATTAAAGAACGGCTGGCAGTAACGGTTCTGTTACTAGTGAGTTATGGCTGCGGTTAGCACTGATTGATGGCAAATCAATGACAACCATTTCCTCAGGCCTCTGCCTAATGGTTGCTTCTCCAATTCACTCCACGAGAGACTAAGAAAGAAATCCTCGAGTTTGTTGTGCTGGATCTGGCGATCTCCATCTCGGCGAGGAGCGTGTACGGTCTGTAACATCCCAAAAATGGATTTGTGTTTCAAATGTAAGAAAACAAAAAGAAATTAAAACTTTTCTTGCATCTTGAAGCCCTTAGTCATTTTTATAATTCTTTTAAAAAGAATTATGGAAAATCAAATTTAAATCCTCATTTGACTCCAATCAAAAACCTTTGTGGCATAGGTCTTGTGCCAAACCCTTAGAAATCTTTTCCCTGAGTTCTAGGGAGGCTTGGCAACACCTCTGAATTATCTCATGATTTTTAGAAATTATTTGATAATTTTTGGAGGCAAGTCAAATTTGGTCAAACCCTATTTCTCCTCTTCTGGAATCTCTGGAGAAAAATTCAGGCCATAAAAATCTCTGAAAATTTTATGGGAGGTTCCTCCTGCTGTCAGCAATCTCCAGTTAAAATTTCATAATTTTTGGAGCTTGTTTGCTACCTCAAATAATTCCTCAAAAATCAGACGTTTAAAATTCAAATTCTAGCTGGTTTGCACTGTTCCTTGGGTTCGAACCAGACTCGGGCTCGAGCCACTTGACTCGGTCCAACCAACTAAACGCACCGGCGTGGTCGATCGGGCATGGGCGTTGTGAGCCGTTGGATCAGCATCGAACGGCCCTCGATCAACCGAACGACGGAATCGTTGTAATCCACTCGATCTAACTCAGCCGTTCGATTCCAATCCGACGGTCGACACGTCGTCTCTTTCCTCCGTCCTCGTGTGCGTGAGCTCAGCCATGGTGTGCGCAGAGGAGAAAAGCCACGGCGTCCAGTCCACTCCACGGTCGCCTTTAAACGGCTATCTCTGCGCGCATTAAATGCCCGTCGTGCTCCTCCCTCAGGCGTCCACTCTCCAACTGCTAGCGTCGCTTTCTCACGCTCAAATGGCCAAGTTGACCCGAGCGGGATTTCACCGTTGCTCTCGGCCATCCTCGGCTATTTAAGCTCCATTGTTTCTCTCTTAGCTTCCTTTAGCACCTCCGCAACTCTAGCTAGCACTCACAAGCCCGCTGGAGCCGCAGATCTTCGAGAATCCTTCGGCCGCCATTGTCGGTTTTGAAGCTTCGGTGGAGTCGGTGCAGCAGGGGTTTTCTTCTTCGGGTCTTTGCTCCCTCTGCTTCCCCTTTACTCTCTGAAGCTTAACCCTCACTCAATTCGGTTCAATTTGCTCAGGGTCGAACTAAATTGATTCCCCAATTTGGTAAATTGGCATTCTCGCCGCCGGCAACTTCAGCTCTCCTCGGTGCATTCTTTGCGCTCAGGTAACCCCTCTTTAGTCCCTATTGGCCTGGCACCTGCTCCCTTGAACCGCAGCTGAGCGCATTTGCTATTTTCGTTTTTGTCATTTCGGACCACTTCGGTTCTCTCCGGCTTGCCGGCGTTCTGGTCCACCGCAGCCGAATTCATTGGTATCATTACGTGCGCAATGATGTTTGGGACCCATTTTGGGCACTTGCTCGCACCGCCGCGGCCAGAGCTGCCGGCGGCGAGCCGTCCTTCCCCGTCGTGTTTGCTGGACGAAAGTAGGGAGACGGTTTGAACTTGAGTCGATGCGGACCGTCGATCCTAAGATCTACGACCCACGTTCGCGCGGAGATTTGAATTCGTCGCGCGTCTCGATGCTCAGGACCCATTGGATCTAAGATCAGCGGTGCCGACTCGAGTTCGCTTGGATCGTTGGATCCCAGATCGACGGCTCGCGTGCGTGAGGACGTTCGGATCAGCCCGCGCGCTCGGATCCACGTGGACCGTTGGATCCTGTCGAAGAGTTTTTCCTTCGACCATTATTCTACGACCACTACCTGGCCGTAAATCCTTCTACGGCCACTACCTGGTCGTAAATCCTTCTACGACCATTACCCAGTCGTAAGTCCTTCTACGACTATTGTCCCAGTCGAAAGTTCTGCTACGACCTGTACCTGGTCGTAAGTCCTTCTACGACCATTACCCAGTCGTAAGTCCTTCTACGACCATTACCTAGTCGTAAGTCCTTCTACGACTATTATCCAGTCGTAAGTTCTGCTACGACTTGTACCCAGTCGTAAGTCCTGCTATTTTCCCGAAAGGATTTATTTATCAACTAAAAAATGTGATAACTTGTAAAATGCATAACTAATTCATTTTAATTCCTTTTCGGGAGATTCAAATTTTGTGAGTTATGTTTTCAACTGAACTTTAATCTAAAAATGTTTCCAACCTCAGTATAGCTCCAGAAAATTTTGCTAATGAATAGTAGCATTTATGATTTATAAAAGCTAAGCAAAATTGATTTGGCATATCTTTGGCATTAAGAATCCAAATCAATTGGTTCTTCTTGCTAAATTCTTTATAAATCATGCTCTTGCTACTGTAAAATTTTCAGAATAGTTGGAGAAAGTTTACTTTTGGGTCTTTGCATTTTCTTCGTTCTTATCGGTTGTTTCTCGTATTCTCGTTAGGATCCGAAGAGCACATTGACAATATAATTGATCCTCAGCAACATCTTGACCCACAGCAAACAGGCAAGCAGTTTGATCATGTTAATCCCATTATTTTTCAAGTCTAATATATTGATTTCAACTTGTATGTATGCATTGCTATTTTGTTGTTAAATTATGGTTAGTATCCTATATTTGCATAACATGTAGGAATTGTTTATCCTCTACTACCATGAGCCTAGGTTATTTGCTGTGATTTGAGTTCGATGGATGAGCTCTTGTCACTTAGTAGTTTGCAAATTGAAATTGCTTAGAAATGCTTAGTTTCGGTAGTAATGGGCGATCATCGATTTTAGTCGATGATCTTGATCACACATCTAAATATTATTCCTTTATGTCTAGCACTTGTGCTTTGTTATTTTGTAAAGTCAAAATCTGAAAATGAAACATTGTTTTAGACTTGGGCAAGTGGTTGGATGGTGGGTTATTGGGTTTGTGGATGTCTTGCCTAAGTCAACAAGGACCGAACATCTTGTGTCACACTCTCCAAGCATTTTTACGTGCTAACCACGCGAGAGGGATATGGGACCTCTCTTGACTTAGTACTTTGGCGTGTGTTATCTCCGAGTCGCAGGAGGAGGTTGTGTGTGTTGTGTGTAAAAGGATATGTGTTCTTGTGTTGGGTGTGCGGTGGTGGTGATTCCGGGTAGGCTCTCCACCTCGAGGGGCATTGTAGTTGTCCAAGGCTTTACCTGCGACGAGTAGTTGACCGAGGCTTTACAATGACCCCGACACAACGTATGGGTTTCTATCCATACGGGCGGCTCGTAGTTAATACACAATATTGGAAATGTCTCGTAGGACTTAGCTGTGCCAGCATACCAAAGGAAGTATGCTAATCTTGTGGCAAAAAGGCGGTCTGGCGTTTGGGTACATTGGTACACCCCTGCAGGGTATAAAACTATTCGAATAGCCTCGTCCTATGTTATGGACACGCTTGGTTAGGTTTTGCAAGAGTTAGACTACAACCTTTTAAATTAAAATTTGACATGGTTGGTATGAATGGGTAATTCATGCTATTGTTGTGGTGACTAATGGTTTAGTCACTTCCAGGATTGTTGTTGTTTTCTATGTACTGTTATATTGTTGTCATTTACGGTTATTTGAACATTAAAAACATATTTGTTAACTTGCTTTTAACTGTACTACATTATTGCAAATAAAGATTGCTTTGTGCTGAAAATAAAACATACAACCTCCACTTAAATAAGCTTGCATGTAGCATATGTATAGGTCTGTTACCACTACACGTAAGTCTTACAGAGTCAATTTTTGTACTCATTTGCTTTGCTTAACTATTTGTTGCAGAGGAGGAAGGTGAGCCCCAAGGGCCTCACTTTTGTGAGATGTCTTTGTGGATTCGACGACTAGCTTGGCGGTGCAGTGGTTGCCTTGTGGGTTAAAGGCACACTGATTGGCTCTTTTGGTTTATGGCCATCTTATGGCGCTTTTGCTTCCGCTGTTCAATTTCTATATGTATATGTCATTTGGCCGGTCGGCCTCTCTTGTGTATTAACTATCCTTTATTTATGTTATCTTCTGGTTGTTGCTTTGCTTCGGTTCTATGTGAATGAATGGAATTGATGCATGAATTTTGTAAAGAGGTGTGTATACTGCATTTCTGGGAAGTATACATGTCTCGAAGACACGGGTTATTTCGTTTGTGATGCTAGGGTCAATTGGTGACTAAGCATTACAAGCCCAATAATCCGAGGTCCTCACAGAGTTTGGTATCAGAGCCATACTGACCGTAGTAACCCAAGTTTGGTCATCTTTAGGATATTTTAGAAAACCTTATTTTCAAAGTATCAAATGATTTATGAAAGCTTAAGGAATTCTCAGATTTTACTCCTTACCTATCTTAGCTTACTCCTCTCATCTTACTCTAATTTGAGTTTTAAAAATGGTTTACCTCTCCTTCCTTCAAAAATAGTGTTATCGTTTAATTGGGTTTTGGGAACTAATGAGCTTGGCAAATTGAAGTGGTGGTTGCCCTCTACAAGGTTTTGAAGTTTCTAAAATGGATAGATTCGACTAGAAGCTTGGACGCAAAACCTGGACAACGATCTTTCAATTTCCGGACAGCAAGCTCAAAGGTTCTAAATGGGGTAGAGAATGAGAGGATAATCAACTAAAACTTGTGGGAATAGAAGGGTAAGATGTGATACTAGTTAGCTATGTATCTAACACTAATTTCGCTGATTTAACCTTGCTCTTTAGTGGTATTAGATCTTACGTTATATTCTAATTTTTATCTTCTCAATCAATTACTCGTTCATTCAATACGGGTTAGTTGCAATGGGAAGTTGAACTTTGGTTTGGTGATTCATTGCTGTTTTTCGAGTCTTTTTATAAGCATATTTTAAGTTTATACACTTGTTGTTTTTGGCTTTCGATTAGGGGGTATTCCATTTCCCTAGTCATTAGCTTTTGCTTCCTTTCGGCTTTGATTTTTGGGTCTAGTTTTTAACCCAAGTTTATTGTAACAGGATGGCCGGACGCACTCGTAGCGGCCAAGGCCAGTCAGCTGGTCCGGACGAGAATCTTCCTCCTCCTCCGACCATGGCCGAGGTCCTTCTTCAGATTGAGCGCAACCGCGTAAGAGGCAGGAGGTTCTTACGGATGTCATCGCGCATAACACTTCCGCCTGCTCGGTGCTTCAGGATCCGGGCAAGGGGCGGACACCACCGCGTGGAGGACTCGCGGAGTTTCTTCGCACCCAGCCCCCACGTTCTCCGTGTCGAGGACCGCTTGACACTGAGCGATTGGCCGTGCGGTTGGCGAAGCCGATAGCGCAGCGATGCGAGCACGAGAAGGCGCTGTTCGCATCGCACCAACTAGAGGGTGCAGCTTTGTCTTGGTGGGAGAGCTTTATCGCCATGCAGCCTGACGGTCACACTGTCACCTGGGAGGAGTTCCGCACTGCCTTCCGTCGGAGTCACATTCCTTCCTACCGATGAGGTGAAGAAGAAGGAGTTCTTGTCGCTCGCACAAGGACGTTTCGCCATTCTGAGTATCATGCGAGTTCAACCATTTAGCTTGTTATGCTACGGAAGAGGTGGCCACTGATGAGGCCAAGCAAGAGAAGTTCAAGGATGGTTTGTCCGAGGAACTGCAGGACAAGCTATCCATCGTCGACTTCCCGGATTTTCAGGCCTTGGTGGACAAGGCCATCGTCGCCGAGCACTCGAGGCGGCGCTTGTGATTCCATAGCGTAAGTGGGAGGCCCACAAGTCCTCTAGGGCCAGCTATCCCGCTTGATCGGTCTCGGGGTCGCGTCGTGACCCAAAGACCCCGAGGCCATCGGCCTGACCCCTCGTCCTTCGCAGACCATGCCCCAGTCACGTGCACCTGTGTGAGGACCCCCGGGTTATTTCCGTAAGACCGAGGTTTACCTGGTCTTAAGGAAATAACTCTGGGCCTCAAGTAAATGAATTCCATCTTAACTCTATCCAAGTGAGGAGCCCGATCAAACTAGAGCCCCGTAATCATGCGCGTTGCTCCTTTGCAAGCACCACATGATTATCGGTTCTCCAAACGGTCAAAGCCAACACTTAGACAAGTTAAGGTGGGATTCATCACAGCAGTATGAGGCCGTGTTGGCTCCCAGGATCAGCGACCAACACGCTCATACTCTCATTCAACGTTGATCACATCCATACAACAACGTACATTAACAATCCAAAAGACATACAACATAATAGTTAAGTCTACACTATTACATAACGGCCGACCGCCAAATTCAAATAAGAGTGATAAATAACAGCGAAGCAAAATAAATAAACCAAAAGTCCAGCAAGGTATGCCCATAACCCAAGGCAACCGATGGGGTTAAAAGATAGCACTACTCGTCAGTGTCGCCTAAATCGGCACTGACGAGCTCATCGGGCTCAAAACCGTCCTCACCTGAAAAGAAAAACAAAAAGGCCAGCCAACATCTGGCTGAGTACAAGTGCACTCGCAAGTCTTACACAAATAAAAAGTAGTATGCTAGAGGTTGTTCCAAAGGATGGCTCATATTGGCTTAGTTTTGCAAAAGAGACGCAACAATTAACAACCTACACATACTAGTTTCCAAGTGCCCATTTATAAATCAGATTTGAAGTAGAAGTAAAGCTCATGAATAAGTAATAACATGAATCACAAATGAATCATAAAAGTGTCAAAGTGGCGGTCCACTTTGATACAACAATAAGTACACAATTTAACAAAGTGGCTGTCCACTTTGCTACAACACAAGCATGAATATCCCATTCGTGACAATCCCAAGTTTTTCCACAAAACAAATATGTCAAAGTCTAACAATAGTAACTCCGAACTCAAGTGTTGTCCATAACCTAGGGCGAGGCTATTCGAATAGATTTATACCCTGCAGGGGTGTACTACTTTACCCACACGACTTGATTAGCCCGTTAAGCCTCCAGATGCCTCCGAAAATAGCATACTTCCTATGGTATGCCGGCCGGGTAAATCAAGATATGGTCATTTTTAGCAAGAAGATTTCATTATGCTAAGTCCCTCAACCTTGGGCTCCTAGGCGACATAAGACGTTACGGTCTATATGCCCTATCGGCCCGCAAGGAACATAGGGTTTAACGGCCCTATGGGCTCACAAAACCACCGTGGGGCTCAACACAATAAAACCTTCCCCCTACTTAACCATACGGCTCCCAACCCGCATGTGATAGCACGAATGTACTTGAATCAACGACGTTACCAAAGTTCGGTCCTTGTTGGTCTAGACAAGACAATCCACATACCCAATCTCGTGCACGAAGGCACCTTCACTAGCATCCACTTGTCCAGACCCAAATCTCATTTTAAATGACAAAATTTTAACTCTTGAAACAGATACGAAGATCTGAAATAAACCAAAAAGTTATAAAGTTTGTATGTCCCATGACCGTCGGGTTATTCCCGCCAATCAAACTATCGTTCTAGACTTGCATGGCTAAGCAACACATACCACGTAAGTCACACAACTTATCCTAAGCATTTCAGTACTGGAATAATTTAAGGATAACCACAATGACAAGACAATAGGATGTATCTAACTATTCAACACAAAAATAGCGACATTAATAAAATAGCATGCAAGCAAATATCATTGCACTAACTTAACAAAAACTGGGATCAAATATGATGCAAAAGAAAGTTCAAATGATGCTTGCCTTTCTGGGAGTTCACTTGCTCACTCTCGGTTACGTAGTTGTTCATTTGCGACAACTCGGACTCTATAGAAATAGTGATATCGAATGAACACCGAGAAAAGCCAAAATTCAAAGTTCTCAAAAATGAATGAAATTTTCACAGTAGCTAGATTATGATTTTAGATGAATTTAGGTGAAAGAATTATTTCATTTGGATTTCGTATGTGAAAGTTATGACAGTTTGAAAATCGGTTTTGGGAAAAATGCTGAAAAATGGGCTTCGGTTACTGTTCATCCGAAATCCAATTTTTAGCAAAAATTTGTAGATCAGTGGTGAAGAAAATGATTACATATATAAATATATGTTAAAATTATATGACCAAAATAAATTGGTTCAACTCATTTAGAGTTCAAGTGAATTAGTTATGAATTTTCAAAGTTAAAAGAATTTTGTATTGTAAAAGTAATTCTTTTCTGAAATTTGTACCACATAAAAATACTTTGTAAACTCGAAGTAACCTCGCCTCTATCATAACCAAAGTCGTCCATCTAACCACAAAACGTTCGGATTAACAATCTTCCAACCATACCATCTATCCGATAATTGAACGAAATCCACCGACTTGTGGGCATAATATCATGTCTAAATCCATCAATCCTTCTCCGATATATTATTTAAGCTAATACTAGCTATCTAGCTCTACTAGTCTCACATTGGTAATTCATATTTGCATCCATCCAAAATTTTCACCGACCGATGTTTAATTGACTAACCGACACCTAATGAGCTTTATAATTTAAATGCACATCCAATACTTAATAGCTCACAAATCGATCAACTCATATTCATACCACCGAACTCAGTCATGAACGACCACTACAAATCCAATCATATAGGTGCCACTACGATCAACTAATAATCCTTTATCTACTAATCCAATTGAGAGTACAAATCTACCAACTCGGCACATAGGACTTAACTATTACATACACGGCAATCCAATTATTTATCCCCAATCAAATAATCCAATCCTACCTTCTCCCAATTCTAGCATACATGACTCTCGTAGCTATTACTTCGAACATCCGATCAATTAATCCAACAATATGCATAATTCGATATCCAACGAGCAACAATACACATATACAAAAGACATATCGTTAATCATCAACACATACGTCGTCCACCAAGTAATAGATTATAAAAATCCTTATGCGCTCTATCTTCAAAAATTACTAATTCAATGTGAGAAGAAACCTTCAATTAATTTATCCTCCAACGGTCACCACTAACTTCCATACGACTTCACCATAATATCGACCGATCAAAATAATCAACTCATAAATTTAATGTAGCATCCACCGATCAATAATAATCATATTTTGCCACAATAATCTAATTATTCGCATCCACCAATATATCGGTACATAACTACACCTACGCACAAATACAACCCAACCGGAGAATTATACCGGTCCTAAGCTATCAAATCATTTTTATAAATATATATGTAAAAATAGATGCCATGCTCATGACTAATATGCAACATGCACAACTAATATCGTAAACACGATTCGATACTAAAGAATTTTACCGCGACCGTAGACGTGCGAAACATCGCGGACGTCTTCTCGCCACTACGCGTCCATATCCACCGTAGTCGTCGCCGCTCATCCGCGTCCACGTCCGGCTCCTCGTCCATGTCGATCGTTCTAGTGCCGTCGTATGCACCACGCGGTCGCGTCGACACCGCCTCGCCTCACTTGGGCCACGTCGCATGCATGCGCCGTCGAGATCGGCCGCACACATACACCCACCGAGTCGGCCGCCTCTGCATGCATGCGTCACCACCGCTCGCCACTCGCATGTGCCGCCACCGCCTTTGACGCCGTCAAGCCACGCCCTGCGCTGGCCGCGCCTCGGCCTCGCCTAGGCATCACACCGCCCGCCGAGCGACCTCGACACCGGGCCACAACGTGCCACTGCAGCACCTCGCCTTCGGCCGCGCCGCTGCGTGCCGCATCACCACCCGCTGCTGCTGCCACTAGCTGCTCCAGCATGCACTGCCGAGCTGCACCAGCCGAGCTGAGCCACTGTCGCTCCACACTGCTGCCGCCGCTACTGCACCAAGAAACCACCGGCCTTAGCTACCGCCATCCTGTGCTGCTGCTCGCTGCCGCTGCACTGGCTTCTACTGTCGAGCCCAACGCCGTGCCGCCCAGCCGCTGCTCTGCCGACTGCTGCTAGCCTTGCTTTGCTGCAGCTGCTCCCGGCCGAACTGCTGCCGCTTGCTGCACTTCCTGCCGCATGGGGCTGCCGCCGACTGGGACCAGCACTGCCGATGCCTGCTGCAATGCCTCGGCTCGAGCCACCATCGCACAGGCCGAAACCGAACAGCACCACCGCCACTTCTCCTCCTCTCATGAAATCACTCAAACGGTGATGCATGCGAAAATACTTTGATAAATGGAAAGCTAATGGGATGAGGATTGCAATGGTGTGACATGCAAGTGCTGATTTTCAGTTTATAGCTGCGACTTTGAGGAGAGAAGATGGAAGCTTGAGCACACGAGTGAGAAAATAATGGATGTGTTGTGCTAAAGGAAGAAGAAAGGGGTGGCTGTTGTTTGGTTCGGTTGGGGCAAGGAATGGAAATGACTTGTGATGGCAGTGGGTGTTGAGTGGTTGTGCTGTGTTGGGACTAGAAGATGGCAGGGAGATAAAAAGATAGGAAGATGGCAGTGAGGGTGACATGATGTTTCGGTTGATACAAAAACGAAAATAAGATGAACAGTGTTTTTCAGAAATGGCTGCGGGTGTTAAAATAATTTTTAAACATAAAATTTTAACTCCAAAAATTACAAAATTTTTAGGAGAGGTTCCTGACATAATGTAGATGCTTAGGTAAAATTTTCAGAAATTTATCCAGAGTGTAATGCTCTCTAAAAAATTTTAAACCTTCTGCTTGTTTGGGAGATGAGTAGCAGTATAGTTTTTCATCTCTTTTTCTTTTACGTCTCCCAAACGACCTTGCATGTGTAAACCGATTATCGAAACGGAATGTCCTCGAGACAACGATCACGATGACATAACATGCGTTGTCAAATTCTTGATTTTTGTTAGTGATTGCGAGGAGAGAAGTTAGAAAAATAAAGAACGGACACGCAGGTATTTCATCTGCTAATCCTTTTCTCCATTTTGCGAATTCACTCAAACTGCTATGCATGCGACAACAAATTATAGAAACGGGTTGCTCGTGCGATGACGATCGCGGTGGTATGACATGCATAGCTTGGTTTTGAAATTTCGACCGAGATTTGAAGGGGAGAAACGACAAGAGTTAGCAGGGTCGGAAAATAGAAGAGATGACCGGAAAAAAAGGGACACGCGGTCGTTTCGCCCGTGGTCGATCGAATTCGAAAATAAGAACGGTGATACTAATGTGTGCATCATGATTTTTGAAATGCATGCGGAAACGAGAAACAAAATATTTAATTTAATTGCAGTCGCTCAAACAATTTGATTTTTGAAGCAATCTTTTTACTTAAACACGGAAAAATTTTAAAACACTGCCAAATATTTATTAGATCGCCTAGTTAAATATTAACATCCCGATTTTGAAAATCAGGATGTTACAAACCTCCCCCCCTTACAAAAAATCTCGTCCCCGAGATTGGACGGAAAAGGATAAGGGTAGAAAGACTTAGTCGCTTTATTGAAATCCAATCTTCTTCCCAGAGACTAATCGACTCGATCTTCACCAAGCATCATCGCTATAGTACTATCCCAATAATATTGGTTCGGCAACCACTGATTGTTGCTCATCCAATCGATATTCACCAATCATATTTAGTCTATAGCAAGCACACTCCAATCTATTGCTCCACCATTTTTAAATTAACCACCGAAATCGCTTGCTCTGATGTAACCTTCGAAACCACCATAAATTCACAGGTTTAGTTTGATTTCCAAAAATGACACTGACTTCTCAATTTTAATAATCCATCAGAGAGCGTAAACATCTATTAATCCATTCTCACAGTATAAAATATGGTTTAACTCTGATCTCGATCACATTATCGGTAATACCAATAATCCTAAGTGAAATCATCAGATTGCTCACAAATTCCATCACACTTGCTTTATAATTTCTATCATAGGGTATCTCCAATATAACTCCCAATTCATGAGTACTAAAGGACTGTATTTCAGGGTCTACAATCCACTAAGTGATATATGTTATCAACCACCCATAAATAATTTATTGGTTTCCATCAATTTTTCTCACGACAATTTAAATTCCTAAAAGAGGGTACATCTATGCAAGATCAATTGCGTCCTCAACAATGTCTCCATGTCTCTGCTGCTTAATCCTTTAGTTAGCATGATCAATCCACTTGCGATAATCAATCCATTAAATACACCCAATTATCTTTTACGGTCGAATCCACTCATACCTACTCTAGGATCAAATTAACCTCCAAAATCAACACAATTATCCTAGGTTATCGATATACCTCTTTATCCACAGTCAACTCCGACCTAAGTAAATCAAATCATCAAAAAGGTCATCCATCCAAGGTGAGTTTGTAATCCGACTATAATCCGAATAATCTAAATCAACACTTTGGTCTAAATCAAGTTATTCACGATAATTATCTAAGCTCAATTCAATGATATTAACTCAATGTCTTCCATAGTCTATTTATCCTCAAGCATTATCTAAATCCAACCACCACCTTTAATCATCCCGGATTAAGCGAATTATATCATCCTTGGAACAACTATTCCCATAAAGAATAATCTCATATTCAATCCTCATAGTCACCCACTATATGACCATTCAATCACATAATCATTCTTCATCTCTAGAACTATTACGATCCCGTTATATCCTCAATTACAAATTCATAAATCTCAAATTATCATCATGTGTATCCATCAAAATTTCATAATATCATTACATTTTAAATCTTAACTTTATCACACTAGACCTGAATCTGACTCACAATCTTATCGACATATCGACTAAGACATATCTAAAATCTAATATCCACAATTGAATCACAAGGTTATTACTCCAATCCTATACATGTATCCCATGAGTTCCACCTGCATATCTTCCAACATAAATCCAACATCACCAATAAGCAAGATTATACCTCACTACAATAATTCCATTTATACTCATGTCATAACCTCTGATGGTAACGCCTACGATAATCCACAATTGATCTCACAAAAGTTAATACCTCATGGTACAAAAATCAAATTAGTTAATCTAAAATCATATCCAAGATCCTTGAGTAAAAATCCAATTTATTTATCATCAAATATCATTTTGATCATGCAAGTCCACCAACATCGACCAAACACGAAAGATCTAATTAAAGATAAAATAGCAGTTATTCAATCATATCATTCTCCTTACCGATTCTGCTATCAATCTTTTAATCAACATGCGACTTCCATTTAAGAGATGAGAGGGAAAAGCATGAGGTAGAGGAAACAACAGGGGTAAGGTCCTTAATTTAGTTTAGACATTTTTAAGCTTTAAAATACAAGAACCAATTTGAAATAAATGAAAAGAAAGCAATAGGGACAGCACATAATTTATTTTTAACATAAGACTAGGTTTTAGTATGCTTGCGAAATACAACGCCCGAAGGCAAACTGGCAAACACACCATACCTAAATAGCAACTACTTGGAACAAAAGAGAACAAATAATCGTATTGCACAAACCAACGTCTACAAGCTAGTGAATATAATTAGAGGGTATATAATCTAAGAATGATTCCTAACTTGAACCTAATATCGCAGCAAGGCATCGTCTTCTCCTTCTTTCGCCAATGCTCTTTAAGGGTGACAACTTAGTGTTTCTAGTATTGGAAAAGAGAGACGAGCAATGGAGAAAATGATTTTTGCACAATTCAAATGAATAGTGAGGTAAGAATTAGAGACTAGGGTAGGTAAGGAATAAAAAGATTCATAACTTAAACTTCTGAAATTATTTTGCTAATTTAAAATAATTTGATCAAAAGACTTGCTAACACTAACGGCAGTGCTATCTCTAACCTACAGCCAGTATAGCTCTGATACCAACGTTGTGAGGACCCCCGGGTTATTTCCGTAAGACCGAGGTTTACCTGGTCTTAAGGAAATAACTCTGGGCCTCAAGTAAATGAATTCCATCTTAACTCTATCCAAGTGAGGAGCCCGACCGAAACTAGAGCCCCGGTAATCATGCGCGTTGCTCCTTTGCAAGCACCACATGATTATCGGTTCTCCAAACGGTCAAAGCCAACACTTAGACAAGTTAAGGTGGGATTCATCACAGCGAGTATGAGGCCGTGTTGGCTCCCAGGATCAGCGACCAACACGCTCATACTCTCATTCAACGTTGATCACATCCATACAACAACGTACATTAACAATCCAAAAGACATACAACATAATAGTTAAGTCTACACTATTACATAACGGCCGACCGGCCAAATTCAAATAAGAGTGATAAATAACAGCGGAAGCAAAATAAATAAACCAAAAGTCCAGCAAGGTATGCCCATAACCCAAGGCAACCGACTGGGGTTAAAAGATAGCACTACTCGTCAGTGTCGCCTAAATCGGCACTGACGAGCTCATCGGGCTCAAAACCGTCCTCACCTGAAAAGAAAAACAAAAAGGCCAGCCAACATCTGGCTGAGTACAAGTGCACTCGCAAGTCTTACACAAATAAAAAGTAGTATGCTAGAGGTTGTTCCAAAGGATGGCTCATATTGGCTTAGTTTTGCAAAAGAGACGCAACAATTAACAACCTACACATACTAGTTTCCAAGTGCCCATTTATAAATCAGATTTGAAGTAGAAGTAAAGCTCATGAATAAGTAATAACATGAATCACAAATGAATCATAAAAGTGTCAAAGTGGCGGTCCACTTTGATACAACAACAAGTACACAATTTAACAAAGTGGCTGTCCACTTTGCTACAACACAAGCATGAATATCCCATTCGTGACAATCCCAAGTTTTTCCACAAAACAAATATGTCAAAGTCTAACAATAGTAACTCCCGAACTCAAGTGTTGTCCATAACCTAGGACGAGGCTATTCGAATAGATTTATACCCTGCAGGGGTGTACTACTTTACCCACACGACTTGATTAGCCCGTTAAGCCTCCAGATGCCTCCGAAAATAGCATACTTCCTATGGTATACCGGCCCGGTAAATCAAGATATGGTCATTTTTAGCAAGAAGATTTCATTATGCTAAGTCCCTCAACCTTGGGCTCCTAGGCGACATAAGACGTTACGGTCTATATGCCCTATCGGCCCAAGGAACATAGGGTTTAACGCCCTATGGTCTCACAAAACCACCGTGGGGCTCAACACAATAAAACCTTCCCCCTACTTAACCATACGGCTCCCAACCCGCATGTGATAGCACGAATGTACTTGAATCAACGACGTTACCAAAGTTCGGTCCTTGTTGGTCTAGACAAGACAATCCACATACCCAATCTCGTGCACGAAGGCACCTTCACTAGCATCCACTTGTCCAGACCCAAATCTCATTTTAAATGACAAAATTTTAACTCTTGAAACAGATACGAAGATCTGAAATAAACCAAAAAGTTATAAAGTTTGTATGTCCCATGACCTGTCAGGTTATTCCGCCAATCAAACTATCGTTCTAGACTTGCATGGCTAAGCAACACATACCACGTAAGTCACTCAACTTATCCTAAGCATTTCAGTACTGGAATAATTTAAGGATAACCACAATGACAAGACAATAGGATGTATCTAACTATTCAACACAAAAATAGCGACATTAATAAAATAGCATGCAAGCAAATATCATTGCACTAACTTAACAAAAACTGGGATCAAATATGATGCAAAAGAAAGTTCAAATGATGCTTGCCTTTCTGGGAGTTCACTTGCTCACTCTCGGTTACGTAGTTGTTCATTTGCGACAACTCGGACTCTATAGAAATAGTGATATCGAATGAACACCGAGAAAAGCCAAAAATTCAAAGTTCTCAAAAATGAATGAAATTTTCACAGTAGCTAGATTATGATTTTAGATGAATTTAGGTGAAAGAATTATTTCATTTGGATTTCGTATGTGAAAGTTATGACAGTTTGAAAATCGGTTTTGGGAAAAATGCTGAAAAATGGGCTTCGGTTACTGTTCATCCGAAATCCAATTTTTAGCAAAATTTGTAGATCAGTGGTGAAGAAAATGATTACATATATAAATATATGTTAAAATTATATGACCAAAATAAATTGGTTCAACTCATTTAGAGTTCAAGTGAATTAGTTATGAATTTTCAAAGTTAAAAGAATTTTGTATTGTAAAAGTAATTCTTTTCTGAAATTTGTACCACATAAAAATACTTTGTAAACTCGAAGTAACCTCGCCTCTATCATAACCAAAGTCGTCCATCTAACCACAAAACGTTCGGATTAACAATCTTCCAACCATACCATCTATCCGATAATTGAGCGAAATCCACCGACTTGTGGGCATAATATCATGTCTAAATCCATCAATCCTTCTCCGATATATTATTTAAGCTAATACTAGCTATCTAGCTCTACTAGTCTCACATTGGTAATTCATATTTGCATCCATCCAAAATTTTCACCGACCGATGTTTAATTGACTAACCGACACCTAATGAGCTTTATAATTTAAATGCACATCCAATACTTAATAGCTCACAAATCGATCAACTCATATTCATACCACGAACTCAGTCATGAGCGACCACTACAAATCCAATCATATAGGTGCCACTACGATCAACTAATAATCCTTTATCTACTAATCCAATTGAGAGTACAAATCTACCAACTCGGCACATAGGACTTAACTATTACATACACGGCAATCCAATTATTTATCCCCAATCAAATAATCCAATCCTACCTTCTCCCAATTCTAGCATACATGACTCTCGTAGCTATTACTTCGAACATCCGATCAATTAATCCAACAATATGCATAATTCGATATCCAACGAGCAACAATACACATATACAAAAGACATATCGTTAATCATCAACACATACGTCGTCCACCAAGTAATAGATTATAAAAATCCTTATGCGCCCTATCTTCAAAAATTACTAATTCAATGTGAGAAGAAACCTTCAATTAATTTATCCTCCAACGGTCACCACTAACTTCCATACGACTTCACCATAATATCGACCGATCAAAATAATCAACTCATAAATTTAATGTAGCATCCACCGATCAATAATAATCATATTTTGCCACAATAATCTAATTATTCGCATCCACCAATATATCGGTACATAACTACACCTACGCACAAATACAACCCAACCGGAGAATTATACCGGTCCTAAGCTATCAAATCATTTTTATAAATATATATGTAAAAATAGATGCCATGCTCATGACTAATATGCAACATGCACAACTAATATCGTAAACACGATTCGATACTAAAGAATTTTACCGCGACCGTAGACGTGCGAAACATCGCCGGACGTCTTCTCGGCTACGCGTCCATATCCACCGTAGTCGTCGCCGCTCATCCGCGTCCACGTCCGGCTCCTCGTCCATGTCGATCGTTCTAGTGCCGTCGTATGCACCACGCGGTCGCGTCGACACCGCCTCGCCTCACTTGGGCCACGTCGCATGCATGCGCCGTCGAGATCGACCGCACACATACACCCACCGAGTCGGCCGCCTCTGCATGCATCGTCACACCGGCTCGCCACTCGCATGTGCCGCCACCGCCTTTGCGCCCGTCAAGCCACGCCCTGCGCTGGCGCGCCTCGGCCTCGCCTAGGCATCACACCGCCCGCCGGCGACCTCGACACCGGGCCTGGCGTGCCACTGCAGCACCTCGCCTTCGGCCGCGCCGCTGCGTGCCGCATCACCACCCGCTGCTGCTGCCACTAGCTGCTCCAGCATGCACTGCCGAGCTGCACCAGCCGAGCTGAGCCACTGTCGCTCCACACTGCTGCCGCCGCTACTGCACCAAGAAACCACCGGCCTTAGCTACCGCCATCCTGTGCTGCTGCTCGCTGCCGCTGCACTGGCTTCTACTGTCGAGCCCAACGCCGTGCCGCCCAGCCGCTGCTCTGCCGACTGCTGCTAGCCTTGCTTTGCTGCAGCTGCTCCCGGCCGAACTGCTGCCGCTTGCTGCACTTCCTGCCGCATGGGGCTGCCGCCGACTGGGACCAGCACTGCCGATGCCTGCTGCAATGCCTCGGCTCGAGCCACCATCGCACAGGCCGAAACCGAACAGCACCACCGCCACTTCTCCTCCTCTCATGAAATCACTCAAACGGTGATGCATGCGAAAAATACTTTGATAAATGGAAAGCTAATGGGATGAGGATTGCAATGGTGTGACATGCAAGTGCTGATTTTCAGTTTATAGCTGCGACTTTGAGGAGAGAAGATGGAAGCTTGAGCACACGAGTGAGAAAATAATGGATGTGTTGTGCTAAAGGAAGAAGAAAGGGGTGGCTGTTGTTTGGTTCGGTTGGGGCAAGGAATGGAAATGACTTGTGATGGCAGTGGGTGTTGAGTGGTTGTGCTGTGTTGGGACTAGAAGATGGCAGGGAGATAAAAAGATAGGAAGATGGCAGTGAGGGTGACATGATGTTTCGGTTGATACAAAAACGAAAATAAGATGAACAGTGTTTTTCAGAAATGGCTGCGGGTGTTAAAATAATTTTTAAACATAAAATTTTAACTCCAAAAATTACAAAATTTTTAGGAGAGGTTCCTGACATAATGTAGATGCTTAGGTAAAATTTTCAGAAATTTATCCAGAGTGTAATGCTCTCTAAAAAATTTTAAACCTTCTGCTTGTTTGGGAGATGAGTAGCAGTATAGTTTTTCATCTCTTTTTCTTTTCGTCTCCCAAACGACCTTGCATGTGTAAACCGATTATCGAAACGGAATGTCCTCGAGACAACGATCACGATGACATAACATGCGTTGTCACATTCTTGATTTTTGTTAGTGATTGCGAGGAGAGAAGTTAGAAAAATAAAGAACGGACACGCAGGTATTTCATCTGCTAATCCTTTTCTCCATTTTGCGAATTCACTCAAACTGCTATGCATGCGACAACAAATTATAGAAACGGGTTGCTCGTGCGATGACGATCGCGGTGGTATGACATGCATAGCTTGGTTTTGAAATTTATTGAGATTTGAAGGGAGAAACGACAAGAGTTAGCGGTCGGAAAATAGAAGAGATGACCAGGAAAAAAGGGACACGCGATCGTTTACCCGTGGTCGATCGAATTCGAAAATAAGAACGGTGATACTAATGTGTGCATCATGATTTTTGAAATGCATGCGGAAACGAGAAACAAAATATTTAATTTAATTGCAGTCGCTCAAACAATTTGATTTTTGAAGCAATCTTTTTACTTAAACACGGAAAAATTTTAAAACACTGCCAAATATTTATTAGATCGCCTAGTTAAATATTAACATCCCGATTTTGAAAATCGAGGATGTTACAACTGCAGTCGCCAGGTGGCCCCGCAACCCATTCGCCGAGTCACTTGCTTCGCCGCAACGGAAGGGGCATTATGCGAACCAATGCCCCAAGAAGACAGGAGCAGCCCCTCGTCCTAATGGAGGACGCGGGCCAGGAGGTGGTTCTTCTCAGGGCCTGAAGATAGTCCCTGCTACCCAAGGCGTGGGTAATGGTCGCGTCAACCTCATCTCAGCGGAGGAGGCACCCGACGTCGTGCTGGGTACACTTTCTGTTAACTCTCATCCTGCTACTGTTTTGTTTGATTCAGGAGCATCTCATTCTTTTATTTCTGAGTCTTTTGCTGCTTTTAGTGGGCTCTTTTTTACTCCTTTGTTGGTTCCGTTGCTCATTCGCTCTCCTGGTTCGGAGTTGAGAGCTGAATCTGAGTGTAGGGATGTTCCAATTGAAATTGAAGGGGTAGGATTTTTAGCAAATCTTATCCTTCTCCATTCAGCAAGTCTAGATGTAATTCTTGGTATGGATTGGTTGTCTCACCATAAGGGACAAATCGATTGCGCCAAGAAGTGTGTCTCTCTATCTAGTCCTTCCGGCGAGCAGGTTGGCTTTTCGCCGAAGCTGCTAGGTCCGCATCTCTTCGCGCTTGAAGCGAAGCCCGCTCTAGATATTAGTGAAGTCCCAACAGTTCGTGACTTCGTTGATGTCTTTCCTGAAGATCTTCCCGGGATGCCACCAGTTCGAGACCTCGAGTTTGTCATTGAGTTGGTTCCCGGTACTGCCCCGATTTCAAAGAGGCATTATCGGATGCCACCAAACGAGTTGGTGGAGTTGAAGGAGCAACTGAGTGAGCTGCAGGAAAAAGGTTTCATCCGCCCTAGCTCATCTCCGTGGGGTTGTCCTGCAATCTTCGTGAAGAAGAAGGACAATACTTTGCGCATGTGCATTGATTACCGTCCGCTTAATGAGGTAACGGTAAATAACAAGTATCCATTGCCCCGCATTGATGATCTCTTCGATCAATTAACTGGAGCTCGGGTATTCTCCAAGATTGATTTGAGAGTGGGATATCATCAAGTTCGGATACGACCAGAAGATATTCTAAAGACGGCTTTCTCTACTCGCTACGGCTTTTATGAATACACCGTCATGTCATTTGGCTTAACCAATGCTCCTGCCTTGTTCATGAACCTCATGAATTCGGTATTCATGGAGTATTTGGATAAGTTTGTCGTGGTCTTCATCGATGATATTCTCATCTATTCCAAGGACGATGAGGAACATGATGAGCATCGAGGCTTGTGTTAGGCAAGCCGTGAGCACGAGTGTATCACGAAGTTCAAGAAATCGCGATTCGGTTGAAGGAAGTGGCCTTCTTGGGTCATGTTCTTTCAGCAGGAGGCGTGGCCGTTGATCCTAGCAAGGTCAGCGATGTTCTTTCATGGGTTTAGCCTACTTCGGTAACCGAAGTGCGGAGTTTTCTTGGTTTAGCGGGATATTATTGTCGTTTTATCGAGAACTTCTCCAATATCGCGAAGCCGATGACGGAGTTGCTCAAGAAAGACAAGAAGTTCTTGTGGTCCGATGCTTGTGAGGAAAGCTTCCAAGTACTTAAGAAGCGTTTGACCACCGCTCCCGTCCTCGTTCTTCCCGATATTCATCAAAGTTTCGATATCTTTTGTGATGCTTCTCGTCGAGGACTCGGTTGTGTCCTTATGCAAGAAGGCAAGGTAGTGGCCTATGCATCAAGGCAATTGAGACCTCACGAACTCAACTATCCTACCCATGACTTGGAATTGGCTGCTGTGATTCATGCACTTAAGATTTGGCGACATTACCTAATCGGTAATCGTTGCGAAGTGTATTCGGATCACAAAAGCCTAAAGTATTTGTTCACCCAACCAGATCTGAACCTCAGGCAAAAGAGATGGTTGGAGTTGATCAAGGACTAGGACATGGGTATTCACTATCATCCGGGCAAGGCTAATGTCGTTGCCGATGCGCTCAGTCGCAAGGCGCATTGCAATGTCTTGTTGCTCCAGGAAAGCCAACCCACCCTTCTGGAGGAGTTTCAGCGTCTCAACTTAGGTTTGGTTGAGCATGGTTCCCTCGCTGCCTTGGTTGTGCAACCAACCATGGTGGATCGGATTAAAATCGCTCAGCAATCGGATGCTGGAGTGAGCCGCATCAAGGAAAATATCAAGAACGGAACATCCAAGTGCTTCTCTGAGGATGAGCATGGTGTTGTAAGGTTCGAGCAACGCCTTGTGGTTCCAAAGGACATGGAATTGCGGGATTTGATTCTCCGCGAAGCCCATGATTCGCCCTTGTCTATTCATCCCGGGGCCACCAAGATGTATCAAGATCTCCGTCAGGGATATTGGTGGACCCGAATGAAGAGGGAGATAGCGAAGTTCGTTGCCGAGTGCGACATGTGTC
This sequence comes from Hsuehochloa calcarea, assembly GCA_036346395.1. NCBI lineage: Eukaryota > Viridiplantae > Streptophyta > Magnoliopsida > Poales > Poaceae > Hsuehochloa > Hsuehochloa calcarea. The sequence goes on from CM070611.1 coordinate 29,617,917, forward strand.
GTCGTGTCAAGGCCGAGCATCAGCGTCCAGCAGGACTGCTTCAGCCTTTGCCAATTCCCGAGTGGAAGTGGGATTCGATCGGGATGGATTTTATCACCGGTCTGCCCCGAACATCCAAGGGCAAGGATTCCATCTGGGTTGTCATCGATCGATTGACGAAAGTAGCCCATTTTCTGCCAGTACGGACAAACCTTAGTGTGAGTCTACTAGCGGACCTCTATAATTCCCGTATCGTCTGCTTGCACGGTGTACCAAAGACGATCGTTTCGGATCGTGGTGCACTTTTCACTGCCAGGTTTTGGAAGTGTTTGCAAGAGGCTATGGGAACCCGTCTCACCTTTAGCACAGCATATCACCCCCAAACTGATGGTCAGACCGAGAGGGTCAACCAAGTGTTGGAGGATATGCTCCGTGCTTGTGTTAACAACAGTTTTCAAGCCAGTCTCGGTATGTCACCTTTCGAGGCCTTATACGGGAGAAAGTGCAGAACCCCGTTGAATTGGTCTGAGACCGGCGAAAGACCTTTCTTTGGCCCGGACTCGATCAATGAAGCCGAGAGTCAAGTCCAGCTTATTCGTGATCGTTTACGCACAGCTCAATCCAGGCAAAAGAGCTATGCGGATCGCCGTCGTCGTGAATTGAGCTTTGAGCCTAACGACTTTGTTTCGGCGTCAAGGGCAAGTTAGCTCCTCGATATGTCGGTCCTTACCGTGTTATCGAGAAGAAAGGAGATGTTGCCTATAAGTTGGAATTGCCAGCTACACTCGAGGGGGTACATGATGTTTTCCATGTGTCCCAACTAAAGAAGTGCCTCCGTGTTCCAACTGAGGAAGCTCCGTTGGAAACCCTCGATGTCCAAGAGGATTTGACCTATCGCGAGCACCCTGTTCGCATACTCGATGAGGCTGAACGAAGAACAAGGAATAAAACCATCCGATTCCTCAAAGTTCAGTGGTCGAACCATTCCGAGGATGAGGCTACTTGGGAAAGGGAGGATCGTCTCCGTGCAGACTATCCATCTTTCTTTACCGAGTGAGCCAAATCTCGTGCCGAGATTTTTGTAAGGGGGGGAGGTTTTGTAACATCCCAAAAATGGATTTGTGTTTCAAATGTAAGAAAATAAAAGGAAATTAAAACTTTTCTTGCATCTTGAAGCCCTTAGTCATTTTTGTAATTCTTTTAAAAAAGAATTATGGAAAATCAAATTTAAATCCTCATTTGACTCCAATCAAAAACCTTTGTGGCATAGGTCTTGTGCCAAACCCTTGGAAATCGTTTCCCTGAGCTCTAGGGAGGCTTGGCAACATCTCTAAATTATCTCATGATTTTTAGAAATTATTTGATAATTTTTGGAGGCAAGTCAAATTTGGTCAAACCCTATTTCTCCTCTTCTGGAATCTCTGGAGAAAAATTCAGGGCATGAAAATCTGTAAAAATTTTATGGGAGGTTCCTCCTGCTGTCAGCAATCTCCAGTTAAAATTTTATAATTTTTGGAGCTTGTTTGCTACCTCAAATAATTCCTCAAAAATCAGATGTTTAAAATTCAAATTCTAGCTGGTTTGCACTATTCCTCGGGTTCGAACCAGACTCGGGCTCGAGCCACTTGACTCGGTCCAACCAACTAAACGCATCGGCGCGGTCGATCGGGCGCGGGCGTTGTGAGCCGTTGGATCAGCATCGAACGACCCTCGATCAACCGAACGACGGAATCGTTGTAATCCACTCGATCTAACTCAGCCGTTCGATTCCAATCCGACGGTCGACACGTCGTCTCTTTCCTCTGTCCGCGCGCGCGTGAGCTCAGCCATGGCGTGCGCAGAGAGAAAAGCTGAGGCGTCCAGTCCACTCCACGGTCGCCTTTAAACGGCTATCTCTGCGCGCATTAAATGCCCGTTGTGCTCCTCCCTCAGGCGTCCACTCTCCAACTGCTCCCGTCGCTTTCTCGCGCTCAAATGGCCAGGTTGACCCGAGCGGGATGTCGCCGTTGCTCTCGGCCATCCTCGGATATTTAAGCTCCATTGTTTCTCCCTTAGCTTCCTTTAGCACCTCCGCAACTCTAGCTAGCACTCACAAGCCCGCTGGAGCCGTAGATCTTCGAGAATCCTTCGGCCGCCATTGTCGATTTTGAAGCTTCGGTGGAGTCGGTGCAGCAGGGGTTTTCTTCTTCGGGTCTTTGCTCCCTCTGCTTCCCCTTTACTCTCTGAAGCTTCGGTTCAATTTGCTCAAGGTCGAGCTGAATTCGGATTCCCCCAATTTCAGCCGAAATCAACATTCTTCTTCGCCCGGGCAGCTTCGGCTCTACTCGGTGCATTCTTTGCGCTCAGGTAACCCATCTTTAGTCCCTAGTGGCTCGCACTGCTCCTTGAGCAGCGGTGGCGCATTTGCCATTTTCGTTTTGTCATTTGGACCACTTCGGTTCTCTCCCGCTGCCGCGTTCGTCCACCGCAATAAATTCATTGGTACCATTAGGTGCGCAATGATGTTTGGGACCCATTTTGGGCACTTGCTCGCACCGCCGCGAGCCAGCGGCGGCGAAGCCGTTCTTCCGTCGTGTTTGCCGACGGCGGGGGAGACGGTTTGAACTTGAGTCGATCGCGGACCGTCGATCCTAAGATCTACGCCCACGTTCGCACGAGATTTGAATTCGTCGCGCGTCTCGATGCGTGACCCGTTGGATCTAAGATCAGCGGTCCCGACTCGAGTTCGCTTGGATCGTTGGATCCCGGATCGGCGGCTCGCGTGCGTGAGGGCGTTCGGATCGGCCAGCGCTCGGATCCACGTGGACCGTTGGATCCTGTCGAAGAGTTTTACCTTCGACCATTATTCTACGACCACTACCTGGTCGTAAGTCCTTCTGACCACTACCGGTCGTAAGTCCTTCTCGACCATTACCCGATCGTAAGTCCTTCTCGACTATTGTCGATCGAAAGTTACGCTACGACTGTGCACGGTCGTAAGTCCTTCTACGACCATTACCCAGTCGTAAGTCCTTCTACGACCATTACCTAGTCGTAAGTCCTTCTACGACTATTATCCAGTCGTAAGTTCTGCTACGACTTGTACCCAGTCGTAAGTCTTGCTATTTTCCCGAAAGGATTTATTTATCAACTGAAAAATATGATAACTTGTAAAATGCATAACTAATTCATTTTAATTCCTTTTCAGGAGATTCAAATTTTCTGGGTTATGTTTTCAACTGAACTTTAATCTAAAAATATTTCCAACCTCAGTATAGCTCAAGAAAATTTTGCTAATGAATAGTAGCATTTATGATTTATAAAAGCTGAGCAAAATTGATTTGGGCATATCTTTGGCATTAAGAATCCAAATCAATTGGTTCTTATTGCTAATTTCTTTATAAATCATGCTCTTACTACTGTAAAATTTCAGAATAGTTGGAGAAAGTTTACTTTTGGGTCTTTGCATTTTCTTCGCTCTTATCGGTTGTTTCTCGCTTTCTCGTTAGGATCCGAAGAGCACATTGACAGTATAATTGATCCTCAGCAACATCTTGACCCACAATAAATAGGCAAGCAGTTTGATCATGTTAATCCCATTATTTTTCAAGTCTAATATATTGATTTCAACTTGTATGTATGCATTGTTATTTTGTTGTTCAATTATGGTTAGTATCCTATAGTTGCATAACCTGTAGGAATTGTTTATCCTCTACTACCATGAGCCTAGGTTATTTGCTGTGATTTGAGTTCGATGGATGAGCTCTTGTCACTTAGTAGTTTGCGAATTGAAATTGCTTAGAAATGCTTAGTTTCGGTAGTAATGGGCGATCATCCATTTTAGTCGATGATCTTGATCACACATCTAAATATTATTCCTTTATGTCTAGCACTTGTGCTTTGTTATTTTGTAAAGTCGAAATCTGAAAATGAAACATTGTTTTAGACTTGGGCAAGTGGTTGGATAGTGGGTTATTGGGTTTGTGGATATCTTGCCTAAGTCAACAAGGACCGAACATCTTGTGTCACACTCTCCAAGCATTTTTGCGTGCTAACCACGCGAGAGGGATATGGGACCTCTCTTGACTTAGTACTTTGGCGTGTGTTATCTCCGAGTCGCAGGAGGGGGTTGTGTGTGTTGTGTGAAAAGGATATGTGTTCTTCAGTTGGGTGTGCGGTGGTGGAGATTCAGGTAGGCTCTCCACCTCGAGGGGCATTGTAGTTGTCCAAGGCTTTACCTGCGACGGGTAGTTGACCGAGGCTTTACAATGACCCCGACACAACGTATGGGTTTCTATCCATACGGGCGGCTCGTAGTTAATACACAATATTGAAAATATCTCGTAGGACTTAGCTGTGCCGGCATAACAAAGGAAGTATGCTAATCTTGTGGCAAAAAGCGATGCAGCGTGTGGGTACATTGGTACACCCTGCGAGGTATAAAACTATTGAATAACCTCGTCCTAGGTTATGGACACGCTTGGTTAGGTTTTGCAAGAGTTAGACTACAACCTTTTAAATTAAAATTTGACATGGTTGGTATGAATGGGTAATTCATGCTATTGTTGTGGTGACTAATGGTTTAGTCACTTCCAGGATTGTTGTTGTTTTCTATCTACTGTTATATTGTTGTCATTTACGGTTATTTGAACATTAAAAACATATTTGTTAACTTGCTTTTAATTGTACTACATTATTGCAAATAAAGATTGCTTTGTGCTGAAAATGAAACATCTGACCTCCACTTAAATAAGCTTGCATGTAGCATATGTATAGGTCTCATTACACTACACGTAAGTCTTGCAGAGTACAATTTTGTACTCATTTGCTTTGCTTAACTATTTATTGCAGAGGAGGAAGGTGAGCCCCAAGGGCCTCACTTTTGTGAGATGTGCTGTGGATTCGACGACTAGCTTGGCGGTCCGGTCGGTTGCCTTGTGGGTTAAAGGCACACTGATTGGCTCTTTTGGTTTATGGCCATCTTATGGCGCTTTTGCTTCCGCTGTTCAATTTCTATATGTATATGTCATTTGGCCGGTCGGCCTCTCTTGTGTATTAACTATCCTTTATTTATGTTATCTTCTGGTTGTTGCTTTGCTTCGGTTCTATGTGAATGAATGGAATTGATGCATGAATTTTGTAAAGAGGTGTGTATCTTGCATTTTAGGAAGTATACATGTCTCGAAGACACGGGTTATTTCGTTTGTGATGCTAGGGTCAATTGGTGACTAAGCATTACAAGCCCAATAATCCGGGGTCCTCACACGGTCGAACCAGGAGAGCAGGCCTCCGGAACCCTCGTCCTTGAAGGCTTGCGCGAGCAAGGACGAATAAGGTTTTTGGGGAGCATTCGCGCGACTGCTTGCTGCTTCGTTTTCATTCGATCCTCTGCTACGTCTACATCAACTGCATGACTAATACCACTACGTCCACTAAGCCATGGCGGACGACGACCTCACCAACACTTCTGCTGCTGCTGTTCCGTCTACTGGTTCTGGGTATATCTATCTCACACTTGTTTTTTGTTTAGCTTTATTATCTGTTGTTGTCTTGAATACTGTGATAGGAATATTAGTTTCTGTTCTTCTAGAAATTCGTATGACTATGGTGTTCATGATTACTTGCTTTACGAAAAAGGCTAGAGTATTGTCCATGAGTCATCTAGTATATTTCCGGACTTTCTCATTTTTCTGACAGACTTCGGTCTCCTCTTCACATGTCTTGATGCATTCATATTATCCTTAGAACTGTTCACCTTGACAATCACAGTTTAATTATCACAGTTCATTAGAATAGCCGGTACTGGTTTTTCAACCATCGGCAAATCCATCAAGAGGTTACGAAGCCATTCGGCTTCAAAAGTGGCAGTATCTAATGTTGTGAGTTCTGCTTCCATTGTTGATCTCGTTAAGATGGTCAGCTTGCAAGACTTCTATGAAACAGCACCACCTCCAAGTGTGAAGACATATCCACTTGTGGCCTTAATCTCATCAGCATCGGATATCCAGTTTGAATCGCTATAACCCTCCAGTACACTGGGATACCCGGTATAGTGAATTCCATAGCTTATAGTACCCTTTAGATAGCGCATTACCCTCTCAAGAGCATGCCGATGATCATCTCCCGGATTGAAAACAAAACGGCTTAGTTTTCTCACAACAAATGAGATGTCAAGCCTGGTACCGCTAGCTAAATACATGAGTGAACCAATTATTTGAGAATATCTCAATTGGTCTCTGGCTATTCTCCGATTCTTCCTAAGCAATACGCTAGGATCATAAGGTGTTGGAGAGGATTTACAGCGGCTATAACGAAAACGACTCAGAACCTTTTCCACATAATGGGTTTGCAACAATGTAATCCCACCATCATCACATCTCAACAGCTTGATGTTCAAGATAACATCAGCTACTCCCAGATCTTTCATCTCAAAATTCTGAGACAAGAAATCCTTGACCTCCTTAATCACATTAAGGCTGGTCCCAAAGATCAGTATGTCATCAACATACAGACATTGAATGACTCCCTCGCCCCCACCATGGCGATAATACACACATTTGACAGCTTCATTCACAATAAAGTCTGCAGATGTTAAAATTCTACCGAACTTTTCATGCCATTGCTTAGGTGCTTGTTTAAGACCATATAAAGATTTCAATAACTTACACACCTTTCCTTCTTGACCATTTACTACAAATCCATCTGGATGTTCCATGTAAATTTCCATGCACAACTCTCCATTTAGGAAAGCCGTCTTAACGTCCATCTGATGAACGAGAAGACCGTGTGAGGCAGCCAGATATAGTAGTACTCGAATAGTGGTCAATCTAGCTACAGGTGAATAAGTATCAAAGAAATCTTCGCATTCCTTTTGGGTATAACCCTTTGCCACAAGCCGTGTCTTGTACTTCTTGCTTGTAACATCAGGCCTAAGCTTCTTTTTGAATACCCACTTACATCCTACAAGTTTACAACCATAAGTACGCTCAGTGATCTCCCAAGTTCCATTAGAGATAATGGAATCCATTTCACTATGGACTGTTTCCTTCCAGTATTTCACATCTGGAGAAGCACATGCTTCAGAAATGGAATTTGGAGTATCATCCACAAGGTACACAATGAAATCAGGGTCAAAAGACTTTACAGTTCTTTGTCTTTTACTCTTTCTCAGAGTTTCATTGTCTTCCTCCTCAGGAATTTGCTCAGGGGTTTGCTCAAAATATTCCATTGGAATGGCAGGTTCAGGAGTTGTATCAGGTTCCTGACTCGATGAACTGGGCATATCTTTCATCGGAAAAATATTCTCAAAGAATGTAGCATCTCTGGACTCCATAATTGTACTGACATGCACGTCAGATACTCCAGATTTCACCAATAGAAATCTATATCCAACGCTATGGTGAGCATAGTCAAAAAGACACAATCCATGGTTTCTAGAAAGACACAATCTATGATTTTTGGTCCAAGCTTACGCTTTTTGGGAATTGCCACATTAACTTTCGCCAAACAACCCCAAGTGTGCAAGTATGAAAGTAATAGTCTTTTTCTTCTCCCATTGTTCATATAGGATTATCTCTTTATTCTTTGTGGGAATCCTGTTTAGGACATGACATAAAGTCAATATAGCCTCCCCCCACCATGCTTTGGAAAGATCCGATGTGTCTAACATGGCGTTAACCAAATCAGTTAGAGTGTGATTCTTTCTTTCAGTAACCACATTTGATTGGGGTGAATAGGGAAGCATCCTCTCATGGATTATACCATGTTCCTCACAGAATAAATTGAACTCATTAGAAAAGTACACGTCGCCACTATCAGACCTAACCCTTTTTATTTTTCTTTCATGTTGGTTCTCAGCTTCTGCCTTATAGATTTTAAAGTAGTGAAGAGCTTCATCTTTAGTTTTCAAAAGATACACATAACATAACCTAGTGGAGTCATCAATCAAAGTCATGAAATATCTCTTAACATCTTTTGTCAACACACCATTCATCTCACACAGATCTAAATGTATGAGTTCTAATGGTGCCAAGTTTCTTACCTCCACGACCTTTTGAGGCTTACGAGGCTGCATTGATTGCACACAAACTTGACACTTAGGACCTTTGGTAAGGGTTAATTTTGGGATTAACTCTAAACTAGCTAACCGCGTCATGCAACCAAAATTTATGTGACAAAGTCGTGAATGCCAAATAGTAGTCTCATTACCACTGCAAACATGGTTCACAACATTATTACACAAATCTAAAAGAGATGGGCGGAATAAGCCTCCGCACAGATAGCCTTTACCAACAATATGTCCATACTTGGACACTACAAATTTATTGGACTCAAATACCAGTCTAAAGCCATCTCTACACAGAAGAGATCCACTGCCGAGATTCTTATTGATAGATAGCACATGTAACACCTTGGCTATTCGAAAGCCAAGATGTTACCTAAAACCTCTACCACAAACAACAATTTGAATAATTACTAATATCTTAATAAAAAAGAGAAAACTAAGGTCTAGTCGAGAGGAATCTAGCAATAATAAATACCCTAAATTCAGCAATAAACTTGTAACATCTGAGTTCAAAGGAAAACTATTAAGACTAAAACTGGAGAGCATGAATCCAAAACGTGTATAACCTAAGCATAACAATATCCAAAAACGATCATCAAAAGCTACTTATTATTACAGTCCAATCACCTAAATGCAGAATAATATCAAATATTTATTTCAACGATGCATGTAACTGTGTGTCTGCTCCCTCCCACAAATGCCATCATCATGGTTCACCAAAAAACAAGAAACACAACAAGGGTGAGTCCATGACTCAGCAAGTACAAAAGAAAACTTTGAACCAAACAGGTATAATTCATCAAACATACAGTTGAACCAAAATATGAGATCATAGAAACCACATGATTGAATGCATGCACATGCTCTTCACTTCTGCTCATACCGGTATAGCTAGTGAACACCCATCGGTGTTCACTTATGCCCGTATTATTCAAAACGCGGGGGATTCATGGCCCGTTTGAAGAATATTTCAAAACGTGGATCCAAATTTTTCACATTGGAATGGTGGGTCTTAATTGCCCAGGTTGGAATGCTGGGACTTCACTACCCACTCTCGTGGGTGTAGCAAGAACAAAACTTGCATGTATGAATGTATCCGATGAATGAAGAAACAACAGTAATAGAACCATGGTAATCAAATACTACTATGAACAAATACATATCAAGCATTATTCACTATGTAATAATCAATCAAGGAAAACACATATCAATCACAAGCATACAGTTGTACTTGCCTTTTTTGCTACGCCGTGTGGAGAGGTAAGGACGATGCCCCTAACTCCGGAACCCCTTCTCCTACACTAGAATAATGCTAACATAAGAACGCTGAGGAAAATAGACTCCACTCACACCCCCTATCCCGATTCCCGAAGCCTAGGATTCGAATAAGGGTTCTACTCAATTTTTCCGACAGTCTATCAGAAGATCCCACGGGACAGCAGTAATAAAATGATCATATCTTCTACTACGAAGCTCAGAATGGAGTGATTTTGGTCTCTCTGGAAACACGACAACATAATCTACGATAAACTAGTTGGTAAGGTTCTCTGATTCGGCTTTTTAATAAACCTAATGATCAGGTGAAGTTCCTGCCACCTCAATCTGTCAATCAGAAGTACAGCGGTAGAAGAAAATATGTATCTTTTGATTGGCTGATCCAAAAATCAAGTTCTCTACTATTCTGGAAATCTTAAAGGATTGCCTACTACTTTCATGTTAGGTAAACTTTCTGATTCGGCATCTACTAAATCATACTAGCCACAAAAAGTGACTGCTAATCCTCGTCAGCCCTTCTGAACAGTCATAAATAAACCATCATAACACCTAAACCGTAACTCCAAATGGAGTAATCTTTGCGCCTAAAGAAAGCTATGAATGAGTACTACAACTTTCTAATATATGAGATTTACCAATTCGGCCTGTAACTAGATCATATTGGCCACACAAAGTAACTGCTAATGCTCAGAGCCCTTCTGGATAGTTGCAAAGAAACCATCATAAATTCTAAACCGTAACTCCAAATTGAGTGATTTTTACGCCTAAAGAATTCTATGAATGAGCACTACAACTTTCTAAGAGACAAGATTTCCCAATTCGGCCTATGACTACATGAAAACAGACGCACAAAAACACCTATAGATCCTGAATTCTTGCGCAGCAGCTCGACGAAACTAAACCATCACTCCAATGGAACTCAGGGACTTACCCTTGGAGATGAACTTACCCGCCATGTCCCCGGCAAGATGCTGGACCAGGGAGGGGTGGTGGAGGCGCTGGCCAAGGAGGGGAAGGGGAGGTGGCGGCTATAGGGGAAAGGAAGAAGTGGGGGGCTAGGGTTTGCCCTCCCCCCTTTTGGCCAGGCCCCCTAGGCTGGCTCCCCCTCTTGGGCCTCTTGGGTCGCGGCCTGCGGACCAGGTTGGCGAAAATTTATGGAATTCCCCTTCTTTTTCAGAAAATTCCACTCTTTTAATTGGGTTTTCTCTTCCCGGCTTCTTTTCTAATTACCCAATTAAGTTTCAGAGTATTACAGCACATGATGCACGTTCTTTAGTTGCACAATCTTCCCTAAAGTAAACTTCATATCAACCGTGCCAACACCATGAATAGTGGTATGTGACCCGTTCCCCATTAGAACGGCTGAATCCCGAGTGACCTGGTAAGAAGAGAACAATGAAATATCAATACATACATATATATTAGCACTGGTGTCTATTCACCAATCGGTAGATTGATATACGAAAAGAACAGTAGGTAAATTACCATACCCTGATGTTCCCATCTCAGTGGTACCAACAACAATATTAGCAGACTTGGAAGTTTGCCCTTGTTGATTCTTCCCACACTTGCGTTGGCTACAATCCTTGGCCCAATGATAAGGTTCGCCATACACAAAGCAAAGGTCATCCTTTGTGTTCTTCTTCTTCTTATTGAAGCTAGTTGTTTGTGCAGTCTTATTCTTGCCTTTGAACTTTTGAGCTTGGCCATTCTTCTTCTACACCACATTGGCACTAGAATGTCCCTCATTGCCTCTAGTGTGTGTGTCTTTTACCCTCGCTTTCTCTTCAACATCAAGAGATCCAATGAGATTTTTAAGAGAAAATGCTTGTCACTTGTTTTTCAGAAAAGTAGCAAAATTCTTCCAAGAAGGAGGAAGCTTGGCAATAATGCCTCCCGCGAGAAACTTGTCCGGTAACACACACTTGAAATGCTCAAGTTCTGTGGCTATGGATTGTATCTCATGAGCCTGTTCAACTACAGAACAGCCATCAACCATTCTATAGTCATGGTATTGCTTCATGAGATACAATTCGCTGCCTGCATCCGAAACCCCAAACTTGGCCTCGAGTGCATCCCACATCTCTTTTCCAGTTTTAATCACCATATATGCATCAACTAACTACTCACCAAGAACACTAACCACGACACCTTTAAAGAGGTTATCAGCAGCCTCGAACGCTTGCTCATGTTCAGGAGTAAGTGTTCCTTCAGGTTTGCCATTTGCCACATGGAAAACGTTCATGTCAGTTAGCCAAAGCATCATCTTGGTGCGCCACCTCTTGTAATTCGCACCATCGAACTCAGATGGTTTGAGCGCAGCAGTAAAGCCAGTTGACGAAAAATACCTAGAATAAGGTTTTTGGACTCATGAATATATGAGTATTTTTTGAAATACTTTAATCCAGAAATATATTAGATAAATCATGGAAAATACTCTAGTCTTTTTTCATAAAGCAGGTAATCAAGAACACTATAGTCATACGAATTTCTGGAAGGACAGAAGCTAGCATTCCTATGTCAGTGTTCAAGGCAATAACAGATAATAAAGCTAACCAAGCAACAAGTGTGAGATAGGCATACCTAGATCCAGTGGAAGAAGCAACAGCAGCAGGAGTCTTAGTGAGGCCGTGGTTCGTCATGGCATAGTGGACGTCGTGGTAGTAGTCGTGCAGTTGATGTAGGCGTAGCAGAGAATCGAATGAAGAGGAAGCAGCGAGCAGTAGAGCGAACGCTCCCCAAAAACCTTTTTCGTCCTCGCTCGTGCAAGCCTTCAAGGACGAGGGTTCCGGAGGCCTGCTCTCCTGGATCGACCGTACATGCACCTCGCCGGGATGGAGGTCGCCAGATCCAGCAACAAACTCGTACACGCTTTTCTTTTTAATAGCCAAAAACAAAGAGGCCAGAGGCTTTTGATTTGCCAAGGAAATGGCCGCCATTGATTTAACATCAATCAATGTTAACCGCAGCCATTACTCACTAGTAACTGAACCGTTACTACCAGCCGTTTGTTAATGTCATTTACTATGAGTCAGTGCGTTTTGAATTTTGAATATATAAAGAAAAAACGCTCCCGCACCTGACATGCCTACGCACGTGCACACACACACACACACACACACGGCACAGCTCGGCAAGCAAGCGAGCGAGCGCACGCGCGTGTTGACTCTCTCTAATTTCATAAAGGGGGCTACCATGTTCCACCTTATAAAATGGTGTAACTCCCCTTCAATTCTCCATGTGGGACTAAACAGTTTTAGCATGTGCACATAGGTGTCGGGACCCAAATACGCAAATCTGGACCCTCTGTGTATTCTGCACTAGTCCAGGATCACGCTAGTGCACACAGTGTCAACATCGATGAAATATCACATCCATACAACGAGTATAAGAATAAACGAGTACTTTGAATAACAAATAATTGTTGGGACCTTACGGTCGAGTTTTACATTTATTAAGCCATGCAAGGCTGATAATAAAGAAATAAACTGCAGCGAAAACGAAGTAAACTCCAGTGGGCTCCCATCAATTTACCACAGGCAACTAACTGGGATCAGGACCCTAACGATCAACCTTCGTAGAACTCCTCTTCAAAAGTAGGCGACGACTCCTCCACTTCTGTTGATTTGTTTAGCAAGAGTGGGTACACACCGTACTCGCAAGTCATACCACAGAATGCATTTATACATGATGGCTTATTCCAAAGGAATGGCTTCTGTGGTTATTTTGCGGAAATACAACATTTGCAATTGAATACAAATAATATATTGAAAACATAATTGAGATAATTAAAGAATATTAATTTAACAATTGGTTTCACGAAGGACATACAGTCTAAACAAGTTATTCACACAGCTGTATAAATTATCTCACACAGCTGACCCTTCCCAAATGTTTCATGAAAATATACCCCTCGTGTGAAATTCCCGAGCATGTCCATAACCGTGGACGCAGCTATTCGAATAGATTGGTTCAACACTCTCCAGAGGTTGTACACTTTACCCACATGATGAAATCAACTGGATCAGAGTTGATCACAACAAAACCTTTCAGAAACTTCATCTCAAACAATGACACTCCCTATGTGCTTTCCTGCCGGCCAACCGATACACACAGCGTTTGGTTACGACACACATCGTTGGACAGGGATGCAGCGAACCGTACCGCGATGTGACATATCACACCTCCAGCCCATCACATAGTTTAAATACAAGCTGAGTTGTCAATGTAAGACTCCATAACTTATTAAGTCAGGCCCAACCCATATTAGGCACGTGGTCGTACAGTAAGACCTAGTTCAATGGCACACAAAGTTAAGTCCTTAATTGACAAAGGCAAGACTTCCAATTTTTTCCAAATTCACACAGTCTAATATTCCAGCACACAGCTCCACCATTCACACAGAATCCACCACTTGCCTCCGTCCAAATCTTTTCCCACCCTATTGATTAAGTGCAACATATGCCATCAACGATTAATAGCACACAGCACACACAGTTTCATCACACAGTTCTATAATCACTTAGTCAAGTTTATAATTGCAACTCTCATAAAATGATGACTCGTGGCATGGCTAAGCAGTCTACTCGTATCTAACCAACCCACGTTGGTGCTACGATAATACCAACTAATAATGAACCAACCTAGGGTGACAAAAGATCATGGCATACGATAGACAAGATGGATATAAAAAATTGGATTAATAACTACACCCAAAAGCATTTAAATAAATACTTAAAATAGAATGCAATAATTTAAACCAAAGGTAATTTGAAAACTGGGTGCAACATGATCAAAGGTATAACTTGCCTTGGAATAGGTCTAGGTACTGGTCTTGATCATGAGGTGCTCCTTCTTCTCCAAAATTTTCCGAAGTATCGACGTCTACTCGCAAACGATACAAAAGAAACAAAAAAATAAATAACAGAGGCAAAACAAACTCCAAAAATCAAATAAAATTGACCATTAAATAGATCTTGATTTTATATGAATTTACAAATTTGAATGGGCTCAATCGGAGGTCGTATGCAAAAGTTATGGGCTTTAGAAGATTGGAAAATAATTAAAACCCTAATTTGGATTTTAATTTGATTTCTCAAATTATTTTTATAAAGGAAAATCGGATTATTGCGCAATGCTTGCGTCAACCGGGGAAAAGAAAATAAATAAAACTCCGTACTAAAAGGTGGGCCCCACCTATCAGTCTTTGGGATCATGGTGAACTGGGTTCACGAGAGGTCTGGTGCGGTAGACTGAGCCACGCGGCACTGATGAGGCGGCCACGCAGGTGACACGTAAGCGCGAGAGGGTGACGGGGCGCTGGCGTGGCTGTTGACGACGCACGGCGGAGGGGCGGCGCACGGGGACCAAGGGCTTGCTAGCGATCGGCGGCGAGTCGGCTGCGGCGGAGGACAAAAATGGGTCGCCGAAGAGACGGCGGAGTTACTGGAGGTGGCGGCGGGGCTTGAGAGGCAAGAGCTCACCGGCAGCGGCGAAGGAGGCGGCGGCGGTGACGAACTCGCGTTGTCGGACGGCGAGGCAACGGCGATGGAGGCGCTCCTGGGCGAAGACGAAGGCGGCACTGAGTAGCTACGGCTATTGCGCACCCGACGAGGCTCGGGATACGGCGAAGTGCGGCGGCGGAGGAGCTTCGACCGACAGCGACTTTCGGCAATTGAGGCGTCGGTAAAACGAAGCAGGGGACGGCGCCTTAGGATTTTGGTGGACGGAGATGAGACAAATAGATTGGAGGGGGGTCGGGGCATTTTATAGTCGGGGAAGCTGTGAATCCGCGGAGGAAACGGCGGCGGCGGGCGAGGAACTTGCGGAGTTGGGCGCGAGGAAGAGTCCCGGAGGGAGATGACGATGACGTGGCGAGGCGGGGCCACTGGTCAGCGGGCGAACGCGGGCGTGGTGCGTGAGCGAAAGAAACTGGTGTGGGCCCACGCGGCAGTGGAAGGAGGGAGCGGCGAGCGCGGGCGAGCGTGCGGTGTCCGATCGGGAGGAGGGAGGCGACGCGCGGGAGTAGGCTGAGGCGACGGAATAGTGGTGGGCTTTGGCCCATCACTGTTCCGAGGGATTTTCTTTTGGTTTATCTTTTAAATAATCCCAGAAAATGCAATTAAAATTTAGAAAATAGCAAATATCTTGGGAAAAATTCCAGAAAAATCTGGAAAATATATCCAAGCCTATAGAATCCAAATAAAATAGTTTTGACAATTGTTGATGTTGGAATTAAGCACATTAAATCATTTTATCCTTAAAGTCCATATTAAGCTTTTAATATAAATTCAATCAAATTGCAAATGGTGAGATTTTCAACTAGCAAGTAAACAAAGAATTTTTAAAGCCAAAAAGTTGGGACGTTACAATAGGCCTTTATGTTTTTCAGGAATTAATAAGAATTAAAATTCAAACTTAGTCCGTATTAATTCCAACAGGGATGATAGGAGGTGGAGTCTCATTGTGTCTTGATCCAACGGCTACACACGCAAAAAAGGAAGCAACTCGATTATCAATATACATCCAGCTTATTCTTTGTGGAGTCTTTTCTTTTTTTTTTTACTAAGCTGGATGCGCATGATGTTGTCACACTCGGACAGCAGGACCTGCGCACCTTGTAGTGTCATTTGTGTGTCATTTGTTATTTGTCACTATAGTGGGTGGGTTCTTCGATCTTGGACTAGTATTAAAGTAGATTCTCAGATGACGTGGCGAGGCGGGGCCACTGGTCAGCAGGCGAACGCGGGCACGGTGCGTGAGTGAAAGAAACTGGCGCGGGGCCCACGCGGCAGCGGAAGGAGGGAGCGGCGAGTGCAGGCGAGCGTGCGGTGTCCGATCGTGACACGCGGCGGCCATCGCACGGAGGAGGGCGGCGACGCGCGGGAGTGGGCTGAGGCGATGGATTTTCTTTTGGTTTTCTTTTAAATAAACCCAGAAAATACAATTAAAATTTAGAAAATAGCAAATATCTTGGGAAAAATTCCAGAAAAATCTGAAAAATATATCCAAGCCTATAGGATCCAAATAAAATAGTTTTGACAATTGTTGATGTTGGAATTAAGCACATTAAATCATTTTATCCTTAAAGTCCATTTTAAGCTTTTAATATAAATTCAATCGAATTGCAAATGGTGAGATTTTCAACTAGCAAGTAAATAAAGGATTTTTAAAGCCAAAAAGTTGGGATGTTACAATAGGCCTTTAAGTTTTTCAGGAATTAATTAGAATTAAGATTTAAACTTAGTCCGTATTAATTCCAACAGGGATGATAGGAGGTGGAGTCTCATTGTGTCTTGATCCAACGGCTACACACGCAAAAAAGGAAGCAACTCGATTATCAATATACATCCAGCTTATTCTTTGTGAAGTCTTTTTCTTTTTTACTAAGCTGGATGCGCATGATGTTGTCACACTCGGACAGCAGGACCTGCGCACCTTGTAGTGTCATTTGTTATTTGTCACTATAGTGGGTGGGTTCTTCGATCTTGGACTAGTATTAAAGTAGATTCTCAGATGAAAAGTAGGGGCCGCAATTTCCCCCAAAGTGGTGGGGCGAAGTTTGTCAAAAGAATATCGCCATTGGAGCAAGGACTGCGAAGGGTCCCCATCCTCGGACGGATTCTGGTCTCACGTAGGGTGTGCTATAACTCGACTTATTAGTGTTACAACTCATAAAAAATTTCTTAAAAATTATTAAATATTCGTGTTCTGCTCAAGAACAACCGCTGAACCCCGCCGCGGCAACGCTCGGCCTTGGACGGTGGATACATGGCTATGGAACTTTAATTAGGAATCTTATGCAGTAAACTGATGATTTGAGGGAGGATGTGCGTATATATGTGTGAAGCATACTTGTAGCCAGGTAGGAACAGATACGCTGGGAGAGATTCATGGTTAGTTCATTCAAATATATCACATTCATACACAATATCATACTTTATTATACAAACGGCTAAACAGTCAATAGTGTTACAAAAGGGGCCAAGCAAGCCAATACAGAACACATAGTGTTTTAGTACAGAAAGATGAGATACAAGTGGGAGCAAAAGAAAATAGGTGGAGCCATGCACTCAGCGTACAGGCAAGCGACCGGGGGTCCCAGTTTAAGCTCCTCTATGATCTTCACCATCTGGCCCAGATGCCACAAAGTAGGCATAGGGATCTTGATCAAACGACTTTGAAAGATAACATTAAGTGAGCCAGAATACACAACCCTACTTACGAGCTAACACAAAATGCAATTATTATATATGCAATGCTAAACAAGGGACGTTCATGATTCTTTTATTTGCACAAAGCTAGGTTCGAATTAGTTTATGTAGTAGAAATTCATGAGACTTAGCAATTTAACTAACACGAGTTTTATCAAACTGAGTTATGTTGTAAAGTACTAGTGGAGGCTCCAACCTCCTATACTATTGAGTGGGTAATGTTCATCTTTTTTTTTCTCGGGTTCCACCCATACTTTTCAGTGGTCCTCGGCCAGGCCACCTCAATTCTCGGGGCGGCACCCCATCTTTCATCCCCTCCCACAATTTTTAATAAAAATGAAATGCAAGCTACTTCAAGCATGTTCTTAGCACCGCTCATGACCGTTAGCACACAAATCCAGATAGTTTTCTTACTCTGCAGAGTTTGTACACTTTACCTACAAGAAACAATAAACTTATATTGTCCCTGACACAGTTCTATAGGTGTGTGACTAAGTTAATTACCACAAAGACTTTACAATGTCCTAACTAACGCAACCTCATCCAATAGGTTTCACTACAGAGGGTGGTTTCCTAATGCGATACAATCGCGCCACCCTCTGGACTCCATACTCCAGGTGGTTGTCGGCTGAGGTCGTAATGCATGCCACTCCCCATAGCCCCCTTTTTTTTGTCACAGTGGTTTCCTAATGTATTGTAGCCGCGCCACCACGGAGTGGTTGTCTACTAAGACTATAATACGTGCCACATGAGCGGGATGATGAAAGCAATGGTAATACGAATAAATTAATCAGTCAGGTCGTGCCTATTATAGACTTATAGTTACATTGTTTTTACATGAGAGGCTGCAATTTCCCCCAAGTGGTGGGGGCAAAGTCCTCCCTAGTGGTCGTTGGCACCACTACAAACAAATTTTTTTCTTCTATATCACAAGTTTTCGGTACGAGTTATCCTCTCTCTCTCTCTCTCTCTCTCTCTCTATATATATATATATATATATTGAACAATAATTATAGTTCTGAGGTTGCATTTCGAAACAAACTATACGCAAGTACCTATAAATTAATAACTACGGCCATATTAATTGTCAAAAGAATATACTTCATTCATTTTCCAACTCCCCTTGGGATCCCTGCGCTTTTAGTGCTAGGAGAGAACCGAGGACCGACTTGTTCGTCACTTTTTTTTTTATGGCTAGAATGATATATTTTTGAAGTGAAATAATAAAAGTAATGTTGTGCAAACGAAATGATAAAAATGGTACTTTCACCACACAAAAACGTAATTTGAACCCTTGTCCCTTCGACAGTGGATACATGGCTATGGAACTTTAATTAGAAATCTTATGCAGTAAACTGATGATTTGAGGGAGGATGTGCATATATATATATATATATATATATATATGTGTGTGTGTCTAGCGTATTTGTAGCCAGGTAGGAACAGATACGCTGGGAGAGATTCTGAACTAACGATATGTTGGTGCTTAGCAGGAGAGGATTGTTGGACAGATCGATCGATCGATCGATCTGTATGATTCCGGGTGCTAGCACAAGCAAGCTACGTACTGTGGCACCCAATGTTTTTATTTGTCTATCTTTGTGAAGAAATAATCGCCGTATTAATTAATTCTTCTGGACAAGGAAGGGGGGCATGTATGGTATATATCTGACATCTTTGCTTATGTTTGGATCGAATACGACGTAGAGATTCCAACGCATAACTAGGCAAGAATGTCGGCATCTAAATATGCAAATCTGAGTTATTTATATATAATACACTAGTTCAATATCACACTAATACATACAATATCAATATAGATAAATATCATTTCACATAAAAGCAAATATATAAATATGAATCGTCGCCCACCGTCGGATACATACTAAAAATCTTATTAGTATTACAGTCCATGAAAATAAAAATCTTTGAACATTCGTATTTGGCCGAAAAACAACTGATTGAGCCCGAGACGTGAGCCGTCGCCGGTCCCATCACCAGACGACGAAAGCAAAATGTCACAGTGCATTCCTTATGTTGCACAGGTGCACCACAGCTTTAGTAAGTGGGCAGCTAATCTCACCGGACTTTTGACCTGAGGGTGTTGCTGCTTTGAGCGGCAGACAAGAATGATTCCATTCGCTCCTGAATGTCGTAAATAACGCGGTTTTTGCGAGCATTCAAAGTTAATTCCAGCGTAATAAACAGCAATTAAAGTATAATGCCAACAACATTTCACTACTACAGAACAGACCTTTGGTCCCGGGTTTAAAGGGCCTCTAGTCCCGGTTATAGAGCCGGGACTAGAAAATCGGGACTAAATGTCTCACCTTTAATCCCGGGTCTCAGGCCCGGGACTAAAGGCCGACCTTTAGTCCCGGTTGGTAATACCAACCGGGACTAAAAGGTCCACTGGTTGAGCCATGGGTAGCCTTTTAATCCGGTTGGTATTACCAACCGACTAAAGGTGTTTTTTTTCTTTTTTGTTTCTATTTCAATTCATTATTGATTTTGGTTTTACAATTACATTAGGTTTTCAAATGCGTATTCTTCGGTGCTAATATATGTATACGCCCACATATAATTTAGTTTGGAACATTATTACACACAAATAAAGTATGAAACTATATATATTATGGAGCTATATATATATATTATATATATATATATATATGCACATAAAATTTACAATATTATTCATGCATCCTTGGTATTTACAACACAAATGTTGTCCTCCACTTAAATGTCATACAAATGTTCGTCCTGGTTTGGCTTCAATTGTTCATCTAGGTTAAAGTAGAACTCGGTGCCGGGCTTGAGGACATGCTCATTAAGAAATCCTGCGATTGTCTCTTGAATTCCTTTGAGGCGGTCCATATCCAACACCTGTTCCTTCAACCATATCTCCTTCAATTTGCATTAAACGAAAGAAGTATTAATATACATAAGATTTATTTAATAGCAATAAATAAATAAAATGGATTTATTATATATACTTGTTACATACTTTCTGCATCTCAGATGGGTTCTTTTGCATACACCGTGAGGAACTCGCATAAGCGTAGTATCCACACAAATTGTTGCTCGTGGTCGCCAGTAGAACCCATCGACGATATAAAAGATTACTCTCGTCATCCCGCGTGGTGAAGCATGATAAGGTAAAGATGCGGGAGCTAGTACAACTTACATCCGATCGGTGTGGATCGAGAAGTGGCGCTTTCAGATCCGGACGGTGTATTGAACGAACCAAGCCCAAACCACGCCTAATAATTGGATCGTTAATTAACTATTGCGAGTTAAAGAGCAGAATAAATATTTAAAGATCGAAGTTACCCCGGATAATGTCTATCATATCTTGGTAATCTTCTGCGGTTTCTCAACGAGTCATAGATTAGCAAATGGTATCGGAGAGATCGAAGACAATCGATTATCGATGAAAAGTGCATTTGTTTATAGAGTCAACATATATATCTTTATGTTGGATTGAGTAAGTAAAGTAAAATGTGCACACGATAACAACACTCACCCAAAGTTGTAGGGAAGAGTATAAATCTTTTGTTCTTTTGGTTGATCAAGAACCTCCGGAAATTCCTCTCCGTTTGAGGTCTCCATTGATCGTAGGGAGTGTTTGGGTCCTTGAATACGATATATGGATCAACGAAACCAATGTTCTTATCGTTTCTCGTGTGAGGTCTCTCATCATGTCTCTGCATATGTATAGACATGCTAGCTAGTGTGAGGATAATTACTTATACATATACATATGCTAGAGTGAGATTATTAAAAGAAAGAATCACGTCTGACACAAAAGCGGTGATGAGAGATTTGTCTAGAGTGTTCATGTGGCATAGCCGGTGTAACTCATTAAACCGAACCATTATAATGTCATCGCCACGGAGTAATGATGGTTTCTAATTTTGACGCAAATATAGTCATCCGCTTTTCATGCGACACGCCATGTACAACTTGTTTAACAAGTACATTTCGTCTAAGTTCCATGAGCTTCTCGGGTTGTATAGACTCTTGCCATATACATATTCCTTCTTCCAATGATCAACTTCCGAGCACTTTTGATGTGTGCTCCGAGCATTTGGGAAATGCTTAGACCGATTTCACGAAAAATTCATCAAGTTGATCCAAATGCACATTTCGGATATCTGTTCTAGCACGTTCGTGTTTGAACCATATTCATTCCCAATAACTAGCGGGGCACCGATTGTTGTGATTGTTCTCCGAGCCGGCAACACCCTTCCGTGCTCTCTTCTCTTTCTTCTTCGCCTCCTCAATTGACTTGGTGAGAGTGGTCATAGTCCGATAGTGGCGAATCCTTACGAGCATGACGTAACTTTTTCTCGGCGTCCACCCTTTGCCTTAGAACTTACGGACGTGCGAAGAAGCACGGCTTCTCGTGGTTTCGCCGCTTCACTTTTAGCCTTGACTTTGCCAAGAAACCGTCCACATCTTTTTCATCAAGCATCTATTTCCTCGCGGTCTTTTCATAGGAAAGTTTCGTCGTCTTAGAAATAGTGGTGTTCTCCCGAGGCTTTCTTCTTGGCGGTGGGGCCGACGCCTGCTTGTGGTGCGCCTCTTCTTTGGCGAGGGCGGCGGTGTCGGCGTTGGAGCCCGCCGTGGAGGCGATGGGGCGGTGGCGGCGTTGGAGCCCGCCGTGGAGGCGATGGAGCGGCCGGTGTCGGTGTTGGAGCCCGCCGTGGAGGCGATGGAGCGGCCGGTGGCGGCGTTGGAGCCCGCCGTGGAGGCGATGGGGCGATGGCGGCGTTGGAGCCCGCCGTGGAGGCGATGGGCGGCGGTGTCGGCGTTGGAGCCCGCCGTGGAGGCGATGGGGCGGTGGGGATGCAACCGTGTCTTCCACTTCATTGTCATCGCCGCAACACCGTGACTGGTGGTGAATGGATAATTGGACTTAGGTTGGGGAGGTTCTCACTGTGAAAACAACGTGGTATGAGTAAACCGTTATTTAAGCCAATACATAATTAGTGAAAAATGTTTTGTTCACTTTCATCCGCACTCTAGGGTTAGGTTGTTGAGGAGGAGGAGGTGACGCCCAGAATAATGATATAGCGCTTGCGCCAACATATGAATGTCTTCTCCGCTTCTCCTAAAGTCTTCTCCCATCACCTCCTTCAATGTCAAGAGGCACATTGCTATTACCTTTCACTACTCTATCCACCGAGACGCTAGCATATCCAGAGGTATTAATGCCCCATGGCATCTTGGTGTCTTCGTAGGGTCGATCGAGATACAACACCGATAGCCACCATGACCGTGGCATTCCCCTCGAATGTCGGCTCACATGTCGTGAGAGGATCGGTGATGTCATCCACGGGAAGCGCAGCCTGCGTCATCTTGAATCACCGCACCTCAGGGAAGCGCAATCGCTTTTCAACCGATTAGGGGCTGATGTTGACTCCGGCTCGATGCGCTTTGCATTTGGATGGAACTTCTCGCTATCTGCACTTGCCTTTTGATTTCCTCATTCATTTTGGCTTCAAGTGCTTTTTCTCGCTCTCTCGCTTCACGAGCCACTTCCGTGACTCAGAACCATTTCCTCCATCCTGCGATCCGCTCTGCCTCCTCGTACTTCTTTCTCTGGCGGCTTCTATAGGTGGCTTTGTCTTTAGGGAAGGCATGCTCCCGACACCTCCCCATAGCCTCTTGTTCGCCCACCGTGTTCAAGATACTCTCGATGTATGTCACTCATCCTTATCTCTGTTCGGTTTGCCACTGCCACTCTCACCAAGCCTCGAGCATAAGCAAATCTTTCTCTGCTCTTTGGAGTTTTGCGCCATACACTATCTTTCCGGTCTCTAGGTCCAGCTTCCCCATGACCGAAAAACCAATACTTGGCGCTTTCGGGCGCTTGATTGATTCTCGTTCGATCCCTTGGCAAGAATCTCCTGTTCCATTCTTTCCCACTTAGGAATGGCACTCCTGTATCCACCTGATCCCAAGTGATGGTGGTATTGCTTTTGTCGGGCATTCTGTTGGTTCCTTCTCACCCGTGCCTCACCCTCTTCCGATGTCTTGAATTGTACAAACTCATCCCAAAACGGCCTCAACTTGACGTAGGCCTTAGTGTTGAAATCAAGCGTCGTTTCTTCCCGATAAATGTGTTGTACAATTTCTTCTTCCAACACCGGAATTGTGTGGCCATCTTCTTCATATCCCAGCTCCTAACTCTCTCCTTCAAAGCTTCATCTTCTGTATCGAGCGCGAAATGTTGAAGGACATCTTGCCAAACTAGTGCCTTGTCACGATCAGAGACAAAACTAATATGAGGAGCAACTTTCTTTTGCTTCCATTCACGAGCATTGATCGGGATCCTGTCCCTTACAAGGTACCCACAGTGGCTGACAAATTTCTGTGCATGTGGTCCAAGTACTTTGCCTGTATCCTCCTCGAATTCCGAGAGAATGAACCGACCCTCCAACGGCTTCTTCGGGCCTCGTACATTTCTACTCTTCCCCGTTGTTGTCGTCGATCCAGAGGGCTACGAATGTAGAAACACAAAGATTTAAATAAATATATTTATACGACAAATGAAATTATTCTAAATTTCATGTTTACATAAGAGATTGTAGATAGACCTCGCCAGCATTGTCTTGCTCATCTTCATAATCGGCAAAGTACTGACTCCCGTCATCTACTTCTTGATTGTTGTCATCACCTTCGAATTGGGCACCTTGTAAGGCGTCATTGTTGATAATATCCATCATGGCATCGTCCATGTTGTCATTCGGGTCGGCCATTTCTGCAAATATATGTGTAGGACGTTAGAACGGTTCGTGATCGGGTTATGATTTCGCATCAAGTGGCGTGCGGTTCGTGACATGCATCGACAAAAGAATCAATCTTACTACCAAAGAAAACGATTGATCTTATTGCAAAATTCCTAATCGTTGGATCGATTGCAACCTCAATGCTACCACTATGATCCGGGAAGGTAACTACGAATCAAATGTTGACAAACGAAATGGACAAATGATAATTGATCGCAACTTCTACGACACAACAACTTAATTGACGGGAATTCCAAGATGACATAACCCACACATTTCAAAATGACAGAACACCTCTTACTACACAAATATTCAATTTCGGATCACACAGATTAAGCAAAATGCTACTTGCAACATACTACATTCGCTGCCAAATTGATGCTCAGTAATCACATACAACAATCACAACAATTCATCTTAATCACTGACAACAACTATTGTTCAATAATCAATCGAAGAACAAACACATATGATTCAATATATACAAGATCTCGCAAATGTCGATTACTTCAATCCCTACTAATCACAATACTGAACTGGAAACACAGTCGACAACAGCAATACACAAGTAACCGATCAATACCACAATCAACATTCGAATACAAGCTCAACAAGGATGGGAATACTGGTAGCCAACACTCAACATTACTATCGCTGACTAAATTTGGGTCCTCAGGGGAGCAGTCGGCCGAGAGGCGGTATGCAAAACAAATGAGAGAGAGAGGGGAGGCGGGAGCCGGAGCCGGGGTTGAGTGGGCGGTTCGGCCAAAGGGGGCGGCGGTCCACCGAGGCATCAGCGAGGGGGCCTGGGTGCAGGCGGGCGGGCAGCGTGGTGGGAGGAAAAGAGAGGGGAGAAAGCTAGGGCACGGGGAGAAGGGGAGGCTCACCGGCACTGGAGGGGGTGCCGAGGGAGGCCGGCGATGGAGCCACGGGCGGCGCGGGGAGGAGCTTGGCGGCGGCGACTGAGAGGCGGGAGCCGCGGCGGCAAATGGGGCAAGACGGGGCGAAGGCGAAGCTTGGGCGGCGCTTGGACTTACCAGAGAGAAGAAGGCGTGGCGGATCCGGCCGAAGGAGGGAGGAGCCGGGCGAGCCGGAGCGGCGGAGGAGGAGCCGAGTGGAGGTGGTGGCGGGAGTGGGCGCCACGGAGGAAGGAGGAGGCCGGGCGACGAAGGCCGGAGCCGACGATTTAGCGCGAGGAGGCAGCGAGGAGGCGGAAGGGTGGAAGAAGGGAAGAAGCCATTTGTTGCTTAAATCTTGAGGGGACCTTTAGTCGGTGGTATACCAACCGGACTAAAGACCTTTAGTCCCGGTGGTATCTGGACCGGGACTAAAGGTCTGGACCTTTAGTCCCGGTGGTGTTCTGACCGGGACTAAAGGTCTTCTTGGGACATATTTTCCAGAGAACCTTTAGTCCCGGTGTGTGACCTTTAGTCCCAAGCAGATCTGACCGGGACTAAAGGTCCCAGCCCCGCCACAGATTTTCACATTTTGGGTTTTGTATTAAGTTTATTTGTATAAATATGCTAATTCTTGTTAAATGCATAGTAAATTAAATACTAGGCATAAATTTTTTAAAAATAATAGTTGCATTTCCTTTTATCTTATTGACATTTCAAGCGACTTTTATAGTGACCACAAGTCGGAAGTGAAGAGCCAACTATAAACAAAATGAAGGGCTCAAACCACAAGTCGGGAATTTCATTTGAAGGCATAAATACTTGCTAAATGTGTCCTTTTATCGAATAGGAATTTCATTTGAAACTATAAAAACAAGAAAAATATGATAGAAACATCCGGGTTACAATTATTACATAAAATCTCTAATACACACTATTTATTAAACATCACTATATATCAAGCGCACACGATGGTGAACTTCTTCTTGACGTATGACCCTTGGTTATGATCATGCCGTAACCATGGAGTGTCCTCGGCATTTAGCAGGATGCTTGGGTCTTTGGTCACACTGAAGGGCGGGATTCGGTCATCCCTTTCATAATCTTCTGACTTGTCTGACTTGTCCTCAATTCCCACGATGTTTCTTTTCCCTGAAAGAACTATGTGGCGTTTTGGCTCATTGGTTGATTTGTCGTCGTTTTCCCTCTCTTGGGTTTTGTAGACATGTCTTTCACATAGAACACCTGATTCACATCAGCAACAAGGACGAATGGTTCGTCTTTGTACCCAATATTGTTGAGGTCCACTGTTGTCATTCCATACTCCTTGTCGACTGTTACCCCGCCTCCGGTCATCTTCACCCATTGGCACTGGAACAAAGGGACTTTAAAATTAGGTGCGTAGTCTAGTTCCCAAATCTCCTCTATGCGGCCATAATATGTTTGCCTCTTTCCATTTGGGTCTGTGGCATCTACGCGGACACCACTGTTTTGGTTCGTGCTCCTTTTATCTTGGGCTACGGTGTAAAATGTATTTCCATTTATCTCGCACTTTGTGCGTGAGGATGTGCCACGATGGTTGCCTAGCCAACAAATACGATTGCTCATCAATATTGTCATCACCACGACATTCTTTTACGCAACCAACCGCTGATAGTTTTCATGTGATGACGCCTAATCCAAGCTTCATTCTTCCACGAAATCGGATCGTAGGAACTCCTTGTGTACCTCGACATACGGCTCCACCACGGAGGAGTTTTGAAGAACTGTAGTGCGCTTTATTGAAATAATCGTCCCCGTGCACCGATATATGTTTTCTTCTCTAGTGTTCCCTTTCCACTAAGTCTCCCCTCGTGTCGCGATTCAGAACACCAATCGGGTCAAGGTCGGAATGAAGTCAACACAGAACTCAATGACCTCCTCGTCCCGTAGCCCTTGGCGATGCTTCCTTCTCGCCGAGCACGCGTTGGTGAACATATTTCTTGAGACTCCCATGAACCTCTCAAAGGGAACATGTTGTGTAGGAACACAGACCGAGAATATTAATCTCCTTGACCGGTGAACTAGGAGGTGTGTCATGATATTAAAGAAGGATGGAGGAACACCAACTCAAAGTCGACAAGACATTGAACCACATCATTCTCGTAGAGTAGCTAGTTCCATTGGATTGATTGCCTTCTCGAGAAATTGCATTGAGGAATGCACATAGCTTCACGGTGGCAGACGTACATGTGGAGGTAGAATTCCTCTTAAAGCAACCTAAGCAATTGCGTCATAAGCACGTGGCGATCATGGGACTTTAAGTGTAGGAATTTCTTCTCGGCACATTTATTATACGCTTTATATTGGAGGAGAATCCAGATGGGACCTTGATCTTTGTTTAGGCATTCAAACATGCTTTCCTTCTCTTCTTTGCTAAGAGTGAAGCTAGCGAGTCTTAAGTAATGGCGTCCATCGTCTGCATCTTCTCGGATGCGAGTTGTCTCGTTCTTTCATGCGCCGCAAGTCCCGCTGTCGTGCGAGTGAATCCTTAGACTTTTCATACACATCCATGAATCCTAGCGAGTTCACACAAAGATTCTTTGTCGGTGCATCACGTCGATCGCGTTGCGGACCTCTAGGACTTGCCAATAGGGTAGCTCCCAAAATATGGACTTCTTCTTCCACATGGGTGCGTGTCCCTTAGCATCTTCGAACGTGTTATTGCCTTGTCCCTTTCCAAAGACTACTTGCACATCCTTGACCATATCAAGTACATCCTCCCGATTCGGTTGCGAGGCTTGGTTCGGTGTTACGCCTTACCGTTAAAATGCTTGCCTTTCTTTCTTAGTTGGTGATTCATAGGAAGAAAGCGACGATGGCCAAGGTACACGACCTTTCGACATTTTTCAAATATATACCGTCAATGTCATCAAAACATTGTGTGCATGCATTGTATCCCTTGTTTGTCCATCTGAAAGATTACTTAGAGCAGCCAATCATTGATTATTACGAACAACAATGCTCGCAGTCGAAGTGTTCCTGTTTGTACTCATCCCACACACGTACACTGGTTTGCTCCATAAAAGCAGGAGTTCATCAACTAATGGCCTCGGTAGACATCGATGTCGTTGCGGGTTGCCTCGGGCCTTGGATGAGCACCGGCATCATAATGAACTTCGCTTCATGCATAACCATGGAGGAAGGTTGTAGATACATAGAGTAACAGGCCAAGTGCTATGACTAGTGCTCGGTCCCCAAAGGATTCATACCATCCGTATTTAAAGCGAACCTTAGGTTTCTTGCGTCATCTGCAAACTCCGGAATTCTCGTCTATTGCTCTCACTTTGGGACCCATCGCCAGGTGTCTCAACATGTTGTCTACCTTACGGTCTTCTTTGTGCCATCGCGACAACTTTGCATGGTCCTTGTTTATGAGCAGACGTTTGAGCGTGGTATTATAGGAGCATACCACATAACCTTGGCGGGATTTTCTTCCGGGGCGTTCTTCGCCCTCAACATCGCCCGAGGTCATCTCGCCTGATCTTATACCGCGACGCTTTGCATACGGGGCATTCATCCAAATTCTCGTAGTCCTTGCCACGATACAGGATGCAGTCATTAGGACATGCATGTATCTTCTGGATTTCTAATCCCAAAGGCGAGCGACTGTTTTGCTTCGTGCGTAGTGGCGAGCAATTCGTTAGGCTTCTAAGCATCTTTTTGGATCTTCGAATTGCCCAAATGCCTTGTCGGATACACCATTCTGTGCCTTCCATTGTAGCAACTCCAGTGTTGTACCCAACTTTTTTTGCCCATCTTCGGCGGACGGTATAGTAATTTCTTGTGATCCTCTAGCATGCGGTCAAACTTAGCCTTCTCCTTTTCACTTTCGCAATCTCTTTGTGCATCACGAATGACATCACCAAGAGCATCATCTTGTGAGTGTGTCTTACGCCTCGCCTCTTCTTGACTTAGCCCATTGCGGTATCATCGAAGTCACCGTATTGAGCAATAATGTCGTTAGGGTCCAATTGTTCTTCTTCACCTTCTTCCATTATAACCCTGGTTTCTCCGTGCTTGGTCCAACAAATATAGTTTGGCATGAAACCCGACTTCAACAAGTGTGAGTGAAGACTCCTTGAGCTAGAATATTCCTTCAAATTCTTACACAGGGCACATGGACAGCACATGAAACCATCCCGCTTGTTTGCCTTGGCCACTCTTAAGAAATAATGCACGCCATCAATGAACTCTTTGGAGCGGCGATCGGCATTGTACATCCAATGGCGTGTCATCGTCTGCATTATATGACATATCACATAATTAAATTTTAAGTTTCAAATTTTTCCCAGATAGTACACATGATAGAGAGGCTACCCAAAAATTTTTAGAATTTTTGAAATTAAGATGAATTTATTTTGAATTTTCAAAGAATCAGCACTATTTGACAAATTGCACTAGAGCTTCGCCTTGCCCTTAATGACTTCCCGCTCTGATTTAACGCCAAACAGGAAAGCTTAAGGAGAAGGGACATCAAGTTAAATGATAATTAATAATTAACTAAATTGCCCAAAGTCATTAAGGGTGAATGACCCTAGGTCAACAATCAATCCAAAAGGCAAACAATAACTAAGTGATTAAGCTAATTAAGAGATTAACTAATTACTTAATAATTAAATATTAAACTTATTTATTAAAACAAAATTAATATTTATTATTTTTACCCAAGAGGTTGGATCTGATAAGATAAGACTTATCTCATCAAACACCCCTCAAAGCTTAACCTAACTAACACATGTAAAAGTCATTTTTCATTTATTTAAATAATTATTAAATAAGGTGAAAAATAAAAGTCTTCAGATTGATCCCAACATTTTTGTACAGATAGTTCATAGCCTAATTAGATGGCAAAACAATTTTCAGAATTTTTGGATCATTAATTTAGCCTACAAAATTCATGGAATAATAATTAAATAAATAAGCATAAAATAGGTATAAATTCAACTTTGTCCAAATAGTCTTAAAATTTTTATATGGACTGTTCACAGTGTAACTTAGTGGAATAACAAATTTCATGATTTTTGGAAATTTATTGTGGCCTACAAAAATCATGAAAGTTCCATTTATGAATTAATTGGCAATTTTTATAACATATAAAAATTATTCAAATTTCACATTTCATATTTTTCATAATGGACGGCAGGGTTAGCATCAGGAGCTTACCGCGAACACGCCTGGAAAACGGTTGAGTGAATGAGCGGCTCGGCGGTGGTGACGGCGGCGGCGGCGTGTCGGCGGCGGCGACGGCGTTCCGGCTCTGTGATTTAACGCCAAAGCAGGGGTTTAAATAGAAGGACATTTAGTCGGTTGGTGTTACCAACCGACTAAATGCCAACCTTTAGTCGAGTTGGTACTACAATCCGGGACTAAAGATTTAGTCGGATTGTAGTACCAACCGGGACTAAAGGTTGGCATTTAGTCGGTTGGTAACACCAACCGACTAAACTCTGCAAGCTTGCAAAGCTCGCCACCAGGGCGAGGGACTTTTAGTCGGTTGGTGTCACCAACCGACGAAAGATCTTTTTTGTCCCGGACGCAATTTTCTCCGAGACTATTGCCCATTTGGCAGTTCGACCAAAGGTCTGTTCTGTAGTAGTGTTTAAATGACATAATTAACATGTACACGTGTAAATTCTTCAAGTTATTTAAACAAAATAACATGCTCAACACATACATTATGTATATGAATAAAACCAGCATAAAGCTAATATTTTAAAAATTATTTATTGCTTTCAGAAGGCTAGATACACAAGATACAATCTTGGCCATCACAGCACTCAAGAACAGAATGGATGTTCTTCTTCCTCCCTCAAGATCAAGCTCACAGCTGGCAAAACCGAACAACCAAAGTGCATAGGTTCCCTGATTCCCAAACACAGCACCAACTGGGATAGAGATGGCACCAGAAAGGAACCGACGAGATGCACACAAAGAGAGGTCCAGAGCTCCTCACAGATCATGCTGAGATACGCACGGTAGTGCAGGAGAGCCAATCGCCCAAAGCCAAAGCCAAATCGGGAGATTAAGGATAGATCAAAATTTGGGCAAAAAGATTCAGCTCACAGATTTTCACGCACGGGAAGAAGAAGAAAGTCACGACTAAAAGTGGATAATCCAAGTGGTAGAGTCACGGCTGCCACCAACAGATGGCTCCGAAGAGCCCGGGCTGCTGGTGCCTCCATTGCCACTAGGGAGTTCCTCCCACGCCGCACCAAAAATAGCAATGAACCAATAGTGCTGGAGACTAGGTCTCTAGCCTTATCAATTCCTCGGTGGGTCCCATTGTTTTTTTTCTTTTGTGTTAATCCATTTCTCAAAGTGAGAAATTAGCAGAATGCCCCAAAAACTTCAACAGCCCCCACCAATTTATTAATTTGATAAAAGATGTTTAAAGAAAGCAGCAGCGAGATTTCGTACCATCTGCGGGGTACTTGGAAGGGAACATGTTCCCATCATCACACCAAGCTGGAAGTCTCTGACGGATGTAGAGAGAAGCCAGCTGTGGACTAAAATTTCAGGCTCGTTCACTATCCCAGAAGCAGACCAGACACGCGTGCAACAGTAGGCGTTGCTCGCGATGGGACACGCGTGGAGAACCTTCAAGAGCACGCTTGTCACGAAGTACGTGAACACGGGTCGGACGCCCTTCATGAAGTATCATTTCTTGTCTTGGGATATATGGGACGCCTTTGTGCAGATGAAGACGACGGCCGAATTTCAAGAGCAAAGTGCGGCGCACAGAGCTCTCCAGGTACAAAACACTCACTCCCACAAACTCAGCACTACTGGGTACGCGGGTAAAACCACGCAATGGGCGGTGGAGGACGAGAACGCTACCAGACCATTTGCTGAGATCTCAGACGAGCGAGCGCGAGCTTGGTTAAGAGCGAGAGCATCAACCACGTCTTCGGGTGGCATCTCTTTCACAAACTCAGCAGACGAGGCAGTGTCCCAACATCTGGTAAATATGTCGAATTACTTAGTTGTTAATAAGTCCATAACTTCATAGTGTCTATAATATGCCGGCCGTGCGCCTCCCCTCCGACCGCCTCGACTCCCGTCGCCAATTAGCTTTGGTGGTAAAACTTGTAAAAAATTGGTGAATCTCTGTTATTTGATTATGGTTTGAACAACGTCAGTAATGTCTGAGTATTTTGCTACCATGAACTGCCTGCCGAGGCAGTTTGTTGGTCGAGCCGAGGTATTGATTGTTGGTTGAGGTTTATTGCCTCCTCAGTTCATTGATAGATAGGGGTTGGCAGTGATCTTGAATGTCAATGGATGGTTGTTGGCAGTGAATTGAGTGTGGATTGTTAACTGTGACTCTTAATTCTCCAGTTTAGTGTTTTGTTAAGAGAGCTATGGGAATCATCAGTGGCAGTGTTTGTTGTTTAGCAGTAGTGGCTGGAGTAATCTGGCACCTTGGAAAATCTGTGTTTGATCTAGCTCTGCAGCAATATTTGTAGAGGGAATACAGTGTGTAGATGATCTTATATTGTACAATAGAGGCCGCATCATTTGCCATTGATGAGAATAATTCATCCTTGTTTATAAATGCAATCTCTTAAATTGCATTTAGTCCAAAATAAAAAAAAATGTGTTATTTTATATCCGCAAAGCTATTACACAAACGTGTCTTTACCTGGGTTTTACCCCCTCGTAAAGAGGTATACGAGTTTAGACACCGGCTGCTCTTATCGTTTTATCTTTGTGCACCATCCGTCAGAATCGAACTCGGCCGACCGCTATAAGTTTAACATGTACTTACCGTTACATCCCTGTGTGTGTGTTTGTTTGTTTGCAATATTTCCTTCTCCTTTGTAGTTTTTTTTGTGCAATTTCATATATTTTATTTACTACGTATCATATATTTTGGTTCAATGGGTAACTTCTATTTGATTATGTAATCATTACGTACGTAACTTATATAGATGGCAGAGGCACCGTCTTCGCCGCCATCAGCGACGTCGCCAAATGCGTCTGGATCTCCGATCAATGTGGTACGCAGGCGAGAAGGCAGAGGAATCTCCTAATTGCCCTCGGGCCGCATGATGATCACAGAGGTCAGTGACGTCGGGATCCCGCTGAGTCCCAAGAAAGCAGCTGCGAGATTCCGGACCGTCTGCGGGGTACTTGCAAGGGAACGGGTCCCCATCACCACCCCAACCTGAAAGTCTCTGACGGATGTACAGAGAGACCAGTTGTGGACTGAACTTTCTGCCTCGTTCACTTTCCCTGAAGCAGACCAGGCACATGTGCGATGGCACGCGCTGCTCGCGATGTCCCACGCGTGGAGGACCTTCAAGAGCCTGCTTATCATGCAGTACGTGAACTCGGGTCGGACGCCCTTCACGACGTATCAATTTTTATCGCGGGATACATGGGACGCATTCGAGCAGGTGAAGATGACGGCCGAATTTCAGGAGCAAAGTGCGGCGCACAGAGCTATTTAGGCACAAAATACTCAGCCCCACAAACTCGACACCGCTGGGTACGCGGGTAAAGCCACGCAATGGGCGGCGGAGGATGAGACCGCTGCCCGACCGTTTGCTAAGATCTCAGACGAGCGCGCTCGAGCCTGGTTAAGAGCGAGGGCATCAACCACGTCTTCGGGCAGCATCTCTTTCACAAACCCGGTAGACGAGGCAGTGTCTCAACGCCTGGTAAATTTGTCAAACCACTTAATTGTTAATAAGTCCATAACTTCATTGTGTCTACAATAACATGATGTCCTCTTGCAGGAAGCATTGACTTCCACATCTTCCCAAGGTTCCTTCAAAATAGACACGGAGAAGGATGTACTATCTATGGCCCTGGGAAACAAGGAGCACCCGGGTCGAACACGAGGCGTTGGGGTTTACGTACCTTGGAGGGATGGATTCCCACACAACTCCGATGCATATAGGAGTAGGAAGAGATCCAAGGACCAGCACGACACTCGGTTGGAATATGTGATTATTGAAAAAATTCAAGAACAAATAACAAACTTGCAAAACCAAGTAAATCAACTCATGCAGGCGCAAGTCGCCCCTATTAATTTGGGAGCAAGTCCTGCTCGACATCGGAGTAGCGTCGCGTCCACACATAATTCTGGACATGACGACGTGCAATTACCGATCGATGACATCGAGGTAATGTACATCTCTGGAATGCTCCAAAGATAGACCTATAGGACGCCTTAGCTAATAGTGTACCGCTTGTAGGGGCGACGCCGCAAGCTCAAGTGAGGATGGTTGGGTCGATTCCTATTGAGATCAAGCGGGGTATGGTGTATCCATACCAGGGAAGGGGTAGTGCGACCACGGTGCCCGGGCGCAGGTTATGCCACGGTGCAGGTGGACATGGTACATGACAATTTCATGGCCATCCCGCTGGAGATTCCCTCGAACGAAGAAATCAGAACACTAGGGGATGCCACGCACACTTTTATCCAATGGCCCAAGAAGGACATCGCACTGGACCCTTCGGTGTGCGATATCGACAGACCTCCCTCTCAATAGGACCCTCGATGAGTCCGCCTCAACCAAAGCCTCAGAAGGCCGCCACATCGCTTCCTATCGAGAAGACGGCGAAGGGACAAGAAAATCGTGTCACCATATCGGTCCCTGAGGCGTCTCACGGGAAGACGTCCCTCAGCCGCCTCGTTAAGGAGAAATCGAAATCGAAGAACATTAAGGCACCTCCTAAACCCGTGAAATACTCCCTCGGGAGTCCGTTGGTCTCCGGCGCAGAAATAAAGAGCTCAGGACTAGCTTGTCAAGCTTTGCATGATTGGTACTTGCGCAAGACCCGAGAGGAGGGGGGCCATACTGGAATCACCGTCAGATACGGGAGGGAGCATTTTCTCCACGAGCTTGGCCACTTCGTCGTGGGCTTCGAAGACTTATCTGACCTATACGACATAACTGCCCTCGACACCTCACTTCTACGATGTTGGACACTGTAAGTGTGTACAATCAATTTCTACACTCACGTGATACCGATAAATATCATAACTCATTGCTTATGTACAGATACATTATGAAATGTGCCCATCGAATCAAAGAACCGGTGGGTTTTCTCGACCCACACGTGGTCTCTGAGCAAACAATCAATCAAGACGCATCCTACGTCGAGAATTACATAAAAATAGGATTGCTTGCTCTGGACGACAAGAACTACATAATGCTGCCCTACAACCAGAAGTAAGTGCTTCAATATTTGCTATACAAATTATGTTTCAACATTGGTTTATGACTATAGCGACATACACGAGTAGGTTCCACTGGATTCTTCTGATTCTTGTGCCAAAGAGGAACATGGTATTGTACCTTGATTCTCTACTCAACAAAAATCACGACTTCACCCTTCTTAAAGGAATATTTGACAGGTATGTTCATTTCCTCCGCACATAACTCTATTGTAGTCTTCCTTCGTTTGAAATGGACAAGGATAACGTTTTTGAATCATGTAGGGCGTTCATCGGCTATGTTGCCGAGGGAGGTTTATACAAGGGAACGAGTGCCACACTAACTCACAGGATGCGATTTTCGGTACGCGCTACAACACAATAATCATATATCATACTCCGTAATATTGCGTCTCGTATTGACTATACATATATATGTAATTCTATTTTTGCAGTGCCGCCAGCAAAAATGAGATCACATATGCGCATTCTACGTATACCATCACATGCAGCTATTGATTGCTTCTAGGATGCACGATCCCCAGGTTTGTCAATCTTGTAATAATTATTTCCTAATTATAAATTTAAATATATATGCTTACTACTTTACTCCTGCTAGCGACAGGGCTTGAACATAGAGTTAAATGCACTCGAGATGGACCAGGTCACGCACGTTCGAGGGGAGCTCTGCGTCTTCATCAAGGCAGACATAGTTAACACCACCGCAGAGTATCACGCCGTCGACACCGATGAACGACCTCGAAACAATTGATTCAATATTGTAATTTACTTTGACTGGTTGTAATTCAATTTGTAACTCTAGCGACAATATATACTTGAAACATTCTTTTGTAATTGATTTTGAGTTAAATGATCACTTTGAGTTGTCAACAATTATCGTGATATGTTTCCGCTTGCTAGTTTTCGTGAGGGCATGGCTAGCAATTCCGAGGCTAGCGAAAATACGATAAAATTTAATTAGGTCTAAAGATTTATCACGAGCGGTTCCAACGAACCGTGCGTGATACTCTGTAATCCTGCGGTTTGTGGTTGGAACCGCTCAGTGATAAGAGTTATCACAGACGGTTTTTAACCGCTGCGTGATAACCACTGCTATCACATACATAAAATTTCAGACGGTTCAAAAACCGTCTGTGATGACTGTTATGAACCGTCTGTGATGAACTTTTCTGTAGTAGTGAATGCTCAATATGCAATGCAAGGACTATCATCTTTCATCATTAGCAATTGAAATAATCATCAATATTCCATAATCATAATCATCAAGTTATCGAAAGCATATGGCAATATGAAATAGGCATAATTCACATGAATAATTATAGCAAGTGTTCATTTAATCAAATAATAATTCCAAATATTCAAATACCATTTTTACCATTACACTTGTCCTAGTTGCGACGACTAAGATAATTTGAAGCTAACACCAATCTCGAAGCCACTCCTCCTACAGTAATTAGACATCTCAATACAAGCTGAGACAATACCAATCAACACTTAATCGACAATGCTCCTACGCGCTCTCCAATTCTATAACTTTCCCTTATTGCCTAATAGTCTCCTCTACTGTCATGGCACTAAATCATAACTTTCCACTCCCACATCGTAAAATGGTAAGCCATACCATTTCTAAAAATTACACAAAATTTGGTAGAACTTCTTACGTGGCCAAAATGTTCAGATTAAATTATTTAATCCCCCATTTTTGACCTAGAAAACATATCAGTCATCTTCTGTAGAGCAGACTTAATAATTTTATATCTTTTAATCCACACATGCGAATATAATGATCTAGTACTTTTCAGAAATTACAGGGAATTATCTACCATAACCTAGTTATGCCAAAATTTTCTTTCTGCCATTAACTCTGTCAACTTAATATTTTCCCATGACTGCATCCAATAGCAACCCGATTTTGGACAACAGTCTTCCAAAAATCACAACTTCTATTCTATCCGTCAACAAATCATGTTCTTGGACTCTCTGGAATCCTTAAGAAGTTACATACCCTTTTCATGTAGATCAAAACCCAAATTATTCAAAGTTATATTTTTAATCTATAGATTAATACATGCTGCCCAAATCTGATAGACTTACCAGACTGCAAGCTTACAAAATTCATATCTGAACATCTACTCACTCGATCGACATGAATACAAATCCTACATAAAGCTATCAAAATCCTCTACAACTTTCTAGTAGATGAGATTCTGAAATTACGCACAACCGGTACCCGAATTTACATTACAACAAACAGCAGACTAAACCAATCTACTAATCGATCTCTCCTAACTAGAAATTGCTAAAACGTCGAGATTCAAGCTGTTCCCATGGGAAACCCACCAGGAAACGGTTACTGGTTCCTATATAGGGGTCGAGCCTTTACTAGTGCTTATATTTGTCCAGCTCGTCTTTTCTTTCTCTGAATCTTCTGTTTTTTGAAACATCTGCTTGTCATTTCTACTCTATTGCAGCTAACGTGGCACATTTTTTTTCTTCAACAAAGGGAGAATATCGAGCCAGAAGCTGCATCATTTTTTCTACATAGAGACTTACTTTACGGAATATTTTCATTCCCATCCCTGGATGGAGTTTTGCGATATCTTGAAATTTTATATAGATATATAAAATACACTCTGTTAGAGGTGGCCGAAATGGGCCATGTCAGCTGGGCTAATCCGAAGCCCGCCACTGTTGGCCCGATCTAGCTGTTGTGGAGCCTATGGGCCGTTATGATCAATGTAACTAAAATTTATAACTATTTTACAATACAAGTTAGTCCGACGAAAATCTACTGGGCCATTTCGGTGCAATTTAGTTGGAATTTCTTTATATAAACTTTCTGTAACTACAATTTGTATATACCATAGCCATTTCCAATAATAAATCACACAACATGAATAAATAATTATGTTACGCACTTTCCACCCAGACAAGACGCTAACATTTTGGTACGGTGTCTTTCGAGTGTGCTGAGCCTGTATGAAGGCTAGCTGCGCCCTCTTGTCTTGCCCTTTTCATAATAAATCACAGGTGAAGAAATAATTATGTTTAGCACGAGTTACTGAGGTAAGTATTGTATATACTCCTTCCCATCATAAATACATGTCGTTTTGGACATTGATACGATCCCCAAAGCAAAACTTTGACGACTAGATTCGATTGTAATATATTTATAACATCCAATAAAATTATAATATTATAAAAATACTTTTATAGACAAAATTTTGAAATCTTGATTGCACGTATCTCGAAACGACACGTATATGTAACTGGATGCAGTATATCTCTGTCTCCTTTATTGCCGTATGCATATGTTATACTCAAACTTGCTTTGCTTCTTAGCGCGCCATCCCTTGCGTCGCTGGCGGCGAGGTCATCATCCTCTGCGAGCTAATTCCCCATCCTTCAGCAATTAACCAGCTTATTCATTGATCAGCCAAGCTTAACTTGCACAGCTACGTATATATAATATTTATGCAGAGATAGTAATCAGACAAGATCTTAATTCTGTGCTATATATATTAGCTCCTCCAGGGGAATGAAACCTCGAGAGAAGCTAAAGCACTCTGCGAACAAATGTGCTGGTGCTTTAAGATCTGTGCAGTTAATTTATTGTCGCGAATTAAGGATTTGCCACTTCATTGGTTGTCATTTTAGGATTTGTCACTCGATATCTCACGTCAACGAGGACGTAAATCCTGAAACGGCAACGAATAAAATGGAAAATCCTAAATCATTCGATTAATTTATCAGGTTTGGTGCCGGAGCATGATTACCGAGGGCGGGGTCGAGGCCGCGGTTCTTGAGCTCGCGGTACATCTGGCAGAGCGCGCACGGCTCACAGCAACAGTGGACTAGGCAGTCGGCGCACGGCGTCTCCGGCAGGCCGTACGCCGCCCGGAGCTTGGAGCGGTAGGCGCAGGAGTAGACACACTGGCACAGCCCCGACGTGAAGTACATAATGATGCAGTACAGAGCGCCGCTCAAGAAGCACGCTGCCACACAATTAATTACTTAATTGATCCGCGTCTATTCGGAACATACTGAGTTGTATGTACTAATTCAGCAAAAAAAAGAAACTTAAGTGGATGAGGAAAGACGGACAATTCATTGAATTAAATGCAGGAAAAAAATTGACAATAAAATTCCGGTAGCAATTGATTGTACAGAATTCCTGCATCCCTTCTACTTGTTATAATAGAGTGATGGAATAAATTAAACATGATGATATTCCTTAATCCTTACATTGTGTGCCCCTGTCGACGACCTCTGCGATCTGGCCGAAGGCGATGCACGGGCACCAGCACGTCAGGCAACCTGCAGCAGGCTCGATAAACTCTACTTACTTACTGTCCATATCAAGCATTCAATTTTCGATCGGACGGCCTTAGAAAGTAGCTCGGCAGAAATTAGTGCGAGTAAAATTAACGACGGATGGATTGCGCACAGCTGGAGCAGTCGTCGAAGCAGTCGCAGAGGCCGGTGGTCCAACGCCGCTACCGGCCATAGGTGGGGCGCTGGGAGGGAAGACCATGTCGACGGGGATGCCGATCGACGGCACCGGCGGTGGAGGAGTGGCCTCCGACGACTCACCCTTCATCGAAGGATACATGGCTGCAGGCAGCTGCAGCTTTAGGAATTGATCAGACGCTAATTGGTGTGATGGTTTGTTGGAGGTGTGTAGTGTGTATCAGTCACATTTGTAGTTAAGAGAAACGATGCTAATTGGTGCTTCGCAGCGGAGGGTTGTTCGGCGAAACTACTGGTTTGACGTAGGATATGTGATCGGGTCGCAACTACTGGTTCAACTAGGTCTTTTTTTTTTGGTAGGAAGAAATGGTCGCCGGTGAATTGCAGCTGGCAATGTTTGTGTTTTATCAATCATACTTGCAGCCGACGGACAATTCAGAGCAGGGCGGGTGTATCCATGTTAGCTAATGTTTGTGTTAAGGTATGATACAAATTCCTCAGCGTATCTGTGTCGAACGCGGCACAGGCACTGACTAGCGTCAGAAGTGGCATCGTGTAGCGCAACCGACTCTGACTCAGTTTTCTTCTCCGTTAAAGACTTTTATTTCTTAGCCTCTATATGTACATCTGTAGTCGCACGATTAGACGCGCCGAAAAGCCCCGTGCTCATAATTTCTCCACATATAGTGAATTACATCTTCGTGTGTCCGTATTTTTCGTACAAGGGTTTTCTACATTAAATTTTGTCTCCTATTTCTGTCACATTCCCAAATTAATTAATAATAATTAGTATGCATCTCATCAACATGCATCATGTGCTGAAACATTTGCCTAAAGTATTGCACTTGGAAAATCTCAGACAATTGTTAAACATAAACTTTAAATTGAACTCCCAAAAGAAATCAGTAATAAAAACATATGAACATCTTTTGAAAATACTATATTAATCACCATTAATTATTATAATTTTTGCCAAATTTTTGGAACTAAGTTCAAACCTCAGAAAATTCAAACACGAGCAATGAGCTATCCTAAGTTTGAAATTAAATTATACAAATTAAGACATGAACAGTGGGGTTTCAAATTTTATTTGGGTGCTACGTCACCCCAGAAACCCCTCTGATTTATTTCAGATTTTTAGGATTTTGTTTGCTATATTTTGTAGCTCGGTCAAACTTGAATCAACAAAATTCAAATTGAGTCAAACATGTACTGTTCATTTGGCTCGAGCACATTCTTCGTTCCTCGGTCGACCCCGACAAGATCCCTACCGAGCCACTTGACTCGGCCCAGCCAACTCGCCGCCCCACGTCGCTCCAAGCCACTTATCGGTGGGCCCCACCGGTTAGCTCCTTCTTCCCCGCGCTGGCGCCCGCGCAGAGTCGTTGCGCCACGTGTTCGCCAAACTCTGTCATGCGCCAGTGATGTCATGACCGCACCACCCCTCCCGACTACTCCTGGAGCTTCTCCGTCTCACGCCGCTTCCATTGCCATCATCTCCCGAGGATATTACCCCCTCTCCAGCTCCACTGCTCCTCATCTTTCCTCTCGGGTCTGAGGAAAGAGAAGCCCAATTGCGCCCATTGCTCCGGTAAGCTTCCGGCCATGGCGTCCCCTTTTCTCTACCTCTGGTGCGGGTTCTATTTTGGCTAATGCCAGCTCTTACCTTGCCTTGTAGCTCCCGGAACACCCGCATGTCCTCCTCGGCTCCAGTTTACCTCCAGAGCACGCAGCACCATCACCTCAGCGCGTTCTAGTGCTTTCGGGTAAGCTTGGCCTCGCCTTCGCGCATCATCTTGTGCTGTTGAGTATGATTAAGCTTTGTCCCCAACTAATTTGGACAATGCACTTTAGGGGTTGTCGGAATTGAGAAGTTCACCTTTGCTGGCCGCCGACTTTGTTCTTCGTCTCCAACTCCGGCCAGTATGGTATTCCCCAATTTCTCTCGTCCACACCATCTCCACACCTCATTTGAGTATATCCAACAGCTACTTGCCCTCCTCCCTCTCCAGAGCGACGTCTCCACGTGAACCGCAATCGCCGCCGTGGACCTCGCCGTCGATCCAATAGCTCCGAGCTTCTTGACTTCTCTCCAGCGCTTAGCTAGCATCCTCGTAGTCCCTAGTAGCTCGGGCACCTGCTAGATTGAACAATGCAGAGCTTTATCGTGTTTTGCTTGTGTACCGTATGGGTGTCCTCGCTCGTCTCCGGTGCGCCGCCGCTCGTCTCCGGCGCGCCGCCGCTACCGGCCACCGTTGAGGCCGAGAATACTACCCTTAGGTGTGCATGGTTATTGCGCACCCATCCCTGCCCTTGGCCTGCGCCGCTATGGCCGAAATCGCTGACGAGTGCAGCTCAGTATTGTTGGATTACCGACAATACTGTAGCAACGCCATTAATACGTAAATCCGGGTTATTAAATGCTAATGATTGCTTACGGAAATAAATGATCCGTGTGGGCCCAGTGAACAGAAATCAAGGCTAAATAACGGTTTGAGTGAGAGACTGACATGTGGGTCCCACGGACTTAAGTGCACAGTCGTGGACTGATGAACCAGCCCGTGGATGCACGGTTCACACACTGTGCTATAGACCGTATCACTAGCGAATGGGCCCCACTTGTCAATGCATTTTAAAATCTGAAATGAAAATGAAAATGCACTATTCAACAGACCTCACCCATCAACGACTAGGGCTAGCATAACTCTCGGTGAGAAAAGTAATAACGGCATAAGAAAATTCAAAATCTATTTATTTATTCACTGAAAAATGCATAACTAATTCATGTTCACTCCAAATGGAATGAAACCAGTGATGATAATTTTAATTGTTGATGAACTTTATTTCAAAATAGGTTCCAAACATATCTCTATAGCATAGAATATAGTTTTGGAAAATGATCATAACTCTATTATTTTTACAATAGAAAAATGCTGATAACTTTAAAAAATCATAACTAATTCATAAGAACTCCAATTGAGATGAACCAAGTTAATTTGAGCTTATAATATTATCATCTATTTATCTATGTAATCCTTTGTCTGTCGTGTACGACGGCACACACCACTCTTTCCATCAACTCAGATGTGGTACTAGCAAGTTGTTTAGGGT
The DNA here is from genome assembly GCA_036346395.1 of Hsuehochloa calcarea. Taxonomy (NCBI): domain Eukaryota; kingdom Viridiplantae; phylum Streptophyta; class Magnoliopsida; order Poales; family Poaceae; genus Hsuehochloa; species Hsuehochloa calcarea. The sequence continues at coordinate 29,660,933 of CM070611.1, forward strand.
TTTGGGGAGGAAAAGCCAATTATCATTATACGCCAGTAATTTACCCACAATAACTGCCCAAAACCACTTTCATGGTTAAAAAGATGATGATTAGGACATTTATTGTCCATGTACTTACCACACAACTTACTAGGGTGACAAGAAAGAATGGATTCAATTATCAAAGGATGGATAATAATTAATTAATCATCAAATGGGTGCTTAACTACCTTAAGCTTTAACATACATTTGATTACATAATTAAAGCATGCAATTTTGACATTTTAAATAAATATAATTTGCATAAAATGTAGGCTCAAAATGATCAAAGTATTGACTCACCTTGGTTAAAGCAAGTAGGATCTTGGTATTCTTGAGCTTGATCGAAGTGGAGGTCTCCCGCATCTTTGAAGCTTAATCGGACGAATGTACCTCAAAAAGGCACAACAACAGAGAGAGCAAATAAATACAAAAACCATCACAAATGAACTCCAAATTAAACAAGACCAGTGCCATTAGCAAGATTTCGAATTTAGAAAATTTTAGGAACATGTTACATAATTTTTGGAGTTATAACGAAGTAGATATGAATATTTGAAGCTTTTCAGATGAATTTTTAATTGAAGAGAAAAACAAGAAAACTGGCAAAAAGCCTTATGCTGACATGTGGCCCTTAGCACTGTGCTCGGTCCACCACACAGTGCGTGGACCGGGTCTACGTGCACTGGTCCCAGGCGGGCTAGCGGTAGAAACGAATGCGTGCGGGCGGTTGTCTGGCGCAGCAAGAGTACCAGTGCGGGCGGTATCGGGGAGGACGAGCGTAGTACCCGTGTAACTAACGGTAGTCTTGGGAAGCGGTAGTACCAATGGAGAAGAGCGGAAGCACCGGGTGGAACAGGACGGCGATCGAGGAGGAAGAAGTAGCGGGAGCTTGGCTCTCGGCAAGACAGAGAGAGAGAGAGGAAGGCGATGGAGGGGAAGGTAGGGTGTCGGTGCTCGACGATGCAACCCCGAGACCCTCAGGCATTCCGATCATGTCCCATGATAAGTAGCTAGCTCGCCTGCTTGCAACAATGATGTTATCATATCCATACAACAACGAAGCTAATGAAGCAGACAAAGTAATATTAATTAGCAGCAAAAGGACCTTATGGTCAAGTTTTACAAAAGTTGCCACGTAGGGCTTAAGAGCAATTAAAAGACACTACTACGAACACGCCATCACAGACGGTTCGAATCGTCATCACGCATTTTCTTTCCGAACCGCCTATATTTATACGCCTGCGTGATAACAGCGATTACCACGCACGGTTCAAAACCGTCAGGATAACACTTATCACGCACGGTTTTTAACGTAAAACCGCCTGCGTGATAAGTGATGATCACTGACGGTTTTCTTTAAAACCGCTCGTGATAATTACTTATCACGCACGGTTTTAAAGAAACCGCTCGTGATAAGAGATATCACGCACGCCGTTAAAAACCGCTCGTGATATGTCTAGTATCACGCACGCTTTCTTTAAAACCGCTCGTGATAGTGAGTTATCACGCACGGTTTTAAAGAAAACCGCTCGTGATATGTCTAGTATCACGACGGTTTCTTTAAAATCCGTCATGAAAGCTATTACCACGCGGTTTTATGTTGAAACCGCTCGTGGTAATAGTTTTCGCTGCATTTCAACATAAAACCGCTCGTGGTACCGAGCGACCTAGCTACATTGTTTGTCGCTTTTGGCCACCTCAGAATTGCTAGCCATGCCCTCTCAAAACAAGCATGTACAAAAAATGATACATCGCAGAGAATCAATTGTTGACAACTCAAATTTACCATTACTCAAAATAAATTAATAAAGATCGAATTTGTTGAAGTATTTTTCTATAGTTGTACAATTGGATTACAATTAAATCAATTGTTTGCGTGAATCTGGTCTGGCGATGGAGTGAAACTCTCCTTTGTTAACTATTTCGTCATGATAAAGGTGCATAGCGCCTCGAACTTCCACGAGCTCTTGCGCAACGAGTCCATATAAATCTATTATCAAACCCCGCCGCTAGGTCAAGAAAAATGGTAAGGATATATATTTGAATTTACAATTACAAAAAATTATTTCGAGATTGACAAACCTCCTGATTCTTCATCTTAGCACTAATGATTTGTCGCATATGATGGCAAGCGAGAATGCACATAGCTCATCATTTTTTTGTCATGCCTTTGCAAAAATAGAATTACATATGTACGTATAGTCGGTTGAAGACAAATTTTTATGAAGTATGATATATATAGGATTATTGTGTTGTAGCGCTGCATCGAAATTTCGTCTGTGTGTTAGTTGGTACTGATCCATGTATCTTCCTTGTTGGCTAACATAGGAGATGAACGAACTACATAATTGAAAAAGTTATCCTCGGGCATTTCAAACGAAGGAAGACTACAATAGAGTTATGTATGGAGGAAATGATCATACTTGTCGAGTATTCCTTGCGAAACGTCAAGTCGTGATCGCTTACGACTAGGGAATCAAGATATATCACGTTGTTCCTCTTGGGTATAATGACTAAAAGGATCCATGGGTACCTACTCATGTATGTCGCTATAACTATTAAACCTAAGTACAAATGAAATTTGAATAGCAAATAGTGAAGCACTTACCCACGGTTGTAGGGCACCGATGTAGTCCTTGCGATTCGAAGAAGCAATGACGTCGTTATATAGTTCTCGACGAAGGTCGCGTCGCTTGGATGGTTTGCATAGATACCACGTGTGGGTCGAGGAAACCCACTGTTCTCGCCTTCCCGCATTTTTCATCATGTATCTATACATAAGCAATGAGTTGCGATATTTATCGGTATTACATGAATGTAGAACTTGATTGTACACACTTACAGTGTCCAACATCGTAGAAGCGAGGCGTCGAGGGCTTCGAGATTGAATAGGTTGAATAAGTCGTTGAACCCCACCACGGTTGCGGCCCGCTGAAGAAATGCTCATCCTTGTATGCGACGGTGATTCCAAGATCGCACCCTTCTTTGCGGTATTCGCAAGTACCGTGCATGCAAAGCCCGACAAGCAAATCCAGTGGGCTAATTGTGCGTTAGAGCACAACGGTTTTCCGATGGAGTACTTCCGTGCTTCGGGACTTGGGAGGCGGCTTAATGTTCGCCGATTTCGATTTGGCCTTAACGATTGGCAGCGTCTTCCTGCGAGACGACTCGGGAACCGATACGGTAGCACGCTTTTGTTGTTCCTTCGGCGTCTTCTCCACGGAACCGGCGAGGTGGCCTTCGAGGCGAAATATGAGGTGGAGTCATGGAGGGTTCCGTTGGAGAGGAATGGTCTGTCGAGATTGCGGCGCTGGGTCGGGGCGATGTCCGTCTTGGGCCATTGGATAAAATCGTACGGCATCCCTAGTGTTGTGATCTCTTCGTTCGGGCGAATGTCCAGCCGGGACGGCCATGAAATGTTGATGTACCATGTCCACCTCCACCCTTGCGTAACCATGCGCCACCGACACCGTCTTTGCATTTGCTCCTTCCCGGTATGGATGCACCATCCCCGCCCAACCTCAATAGGAATGGACCCAACTAACCTCGCTTGAGCTTGCGGCCGTCGGCTCCTACAAAACGATCGCAATTAGCTAAGGCGTCCTATAGGTCTATCTTTGGTGCATTCCATAGATGTACATTACCTTGATGTCGTTCTATCGGTAATTGGTCGTCGCCACGTTCAAAATTATGCGTGGACGCCGACACTACTCCGATGTCGAGGAGGACTGGTTCCCGCAATAACAGGCGGCTTGCATCGTTGCGGAGTACTTGATTCGATTGATCCCGCAAACTTGCTATCCGTCCCTGAAATTACGCATTAAGCGGTTCCAAGCGATTGTCGACTCGGCCTTGGATCTCTTCCTACTTCTATACATGAAGTAGTCGTCATGCGAATCCATGTACCCAAGGTACGTTAACCCCTTGCCTCGCGTGCGACCGGGTGCTCCTTGTTTCCTAGGGCCGAGATAGTATATCCTTCTCCTGTGTTCTTGGAAGGAGCCTTCGAAGTTTGGGCAATCAATTCACGCCGCAAGAGGTCATCATGTTATTATAGTCACTATTAAGTTATGGACTTGTAAACAAGTAGGTAGTTCGACATATTTACCACACGCTGGGACACTTCCCCGTCCGCGGGTTTGGGAAAGTGACGCCATCGAGCGAGACTTTGCCCTCGCTTTTAACCGTGCACGGAACGCGGTGTGTGATATCGGAAATAGATTCTCCTCCTCCGCCTCCCATTGCGCGGATTTAGCCGCGCACTACCAGTGATGCCGAGTGCGTGGGGTGAGTGTTTCGTGCTCGATTGCTTTGTGCGCCGCACTTTGCTCCTTAAATTCATCCGCCGTCTTCATAGCCACAAAGGCGCTCCATGTTTCCAGCGTCAAGAATGGAAACTTCGTGAAGGGCGCCTCACTCTTGTTCACGCATCGCGTGACAAGAACGCTCTTGAAGGTCCTCCACGCTGACACATGGAGAGCAAGGCATGCCGCTCGACGCGATTCATGTGTGTTTCGGGATAGTGAACTCGCTTGAAAGGTCTTCCCACAAAGACGTCTCGATCTTTGTCGAGACTTCCACTTTGGTATGGTGATAGGACCTTTTCCCTTGCAGTATCCCGCAGATGGTCCGGAATCTCGCCACGATGCCGGGGACTCATAGGGACCCTAACGCCACCGACCTCCGTGATGGTCGATCGGCCAACAGCAATTCGATATTCCTCTACCATCTCTCTTATGTATCTGCGCGCGTCGGTGGCGGCGAAGACGGCGCCTCTGCCATGTCGTCGGTGTGTGCGGCGAAGATTTGCCTCGCCATCTCGCTTACTTCCTATCTATATAAGTTACGACGCAATTATTACATAGTATATAATATATGGGAAATTGCATAGTACTTCCTATCTATATAAGTTACGTGCGCATTTATCACAAGATGTGGCTTTCCATTCCTATCATCATAAATAATACAAAATGTCAACACGCACAACCACAAAAGCGAAACAAACTAAGCACACAAAGATAGCCTGACGGACTCCAACACAGACGGTTCCTTGAAAGGTTGTATTACAACCTGTCTCATCAATCTCTTTTGTGTTTTTAGCTATATTTGATTTTGGAGTGGCAAATAGTTGATGTCCATAACCGACCAATGAAGTACTACTTGACTTAGTGATTTAGTTGTCTCTTTCCTTCTTTTAGGTTTGATTTCCTAACTTTTTATCACTCTGTAGGTTTCGGACATGTTCATTCCAAATATTGATGTACATGTGATCGCTTTGTTGAGCAATTTGAGTGCCTGGTATTTAATTACATTGGCAAGGTACTTGACTTTTTTTCCTTTTAATGCTTGCTTAGTTGTGATCAATTGCACTTATCATTTCTTTTGGAGATGAATTGGACACTTAGGCAACACCTTGAACGCATCCTCGAAAACTTAAATTGTTTTGTTCTTGAATGTCCGTAGCTAGATCACAAAAAGACACCTCAATGGCCAATTGAATAGATATATAGAGGTAGCGTTGCATTTGGAAGTGTAGCATGCAAAAGGAACACCTCGAGATTAATTCAAGCCGATTTGACATGATTAAAACTTGCAAGAAATTGTACTATTTAGTCTTTAGGTATAGGCCACCATGTAAAAGCATAACCTATAAATAAGCAACACCTAGTGGATTGCGGAAAAATATCTTTGGGTTACCTTCGCAACAATTCAATAATCAATGAAAAGAAAAGGAACAAAATCGATGCAATCAATTACTGAGTTCATAACAACTATACGCTGCCTAAAAACGGAGGAACTATTGGTCAATAACACCAATCGAGAGAAAAGCATTGTTCGTGACTCTAGATATTTTCACTTGTGCATACATGGCGCCACCTATTGTAATATGATGAAGTCTCTATAAATATGGAATTGGCCAAAAAAAACTAGGCAAAGACAGATTGAAAAACCTTTTTTTTATGTCGCAACCTATTGTAACATCATGAAGTCTTTATAAATATGGAATCGCCAAAAAAACTAAGGTAGCCATACTATCAAATAATCCGAAGATACATGGTATAGACCTAATACATTGTGTCATCGAGCTTTAGACAAGTGCAACTTGCGGATTAAATACCGCTTATATGGTTGCAAATCAATAGTTCTACTAAGTGTGGTACTTGATTGAATACCGTGCGTGGCGGTGGCGGAGGTGGCCGGGCTCGGGAGGCGCCGGCCTGGGGAGGAGGCGCCGGGTCGGGAGGCGCCGGGTCGGGGAGGAGGGGCGCGGGTCGAGAGGCGCCGGGTCGGGAGGAGCGGCGCCGGGGTCGGGAGGCGCCGGGTCGGGGAGGAGCGCGCCGGGTCGGGGAGGCGTTGGAGACGAGGCGGCCGGCTCGGGAGGCGCCGGTCGGGGAGGAGGGGCGCCGGGTCGGGAGGCGGCGAGAGGGCGTTCGAGACGATAGGGTTAGATCAAAACCCTATCGCCTCAACCAACCATACCATAGCAACACGCATCACAGACGGTTCTAGAGGGAATGCAGTGATGTTGAAACATCACAGCGGTTTCCAAGAACCGCCGTGATGTTTAGGCATCACAGCGGTTCTTGGGAAACCGTGCGTGATGTTTCAACATCACAGACGGTTCCTCAACATCACGCACGGTTTCCTCTAGAACCGCTCGCGATGTTAAACATCACTGAGCAGTTCTAGAGGAACAAATCAGTGATGTTGAATGCGTGTTGCCTATATATGTCACTTTGACGCATGTCAATTTTCCTAAGATCATTATACAAAAATCATCAAATTAAGATTCTGATGGTTCCAAGTTGGAGCTACCAAAGTTATGCTGAATGTTATACAGAAGGCGCAGTTTTTGGATGAACTTCCAAGATGGCGCAGTTTTTGGATGAACTTCCAAGATGGTGTTTTTAGCATTAGTTAATTATAATGTAAAGCCCAAAAGTTTAGCAAGATTTAAAGCATGCTAGGCAAAAAAAAAGGAAAAAGGAACAGACAACAAGAATTCCAAAAAGCTACACGAATATCTCAATGGAAAAGTTATTGGCATATCGTGCAATAGTATGTTCAAAATGACTCCAAGAGAGAACCTACCCAATGAAGTGAAGTCGTAGAAGGGCTGTATCCTAAGGAAGATAGACCTATCTGTAACTTGCTGCACTGTTGGATAAGCAGTATGATGACAAGTTTGAGTTCAAAAGTTCATATCTAATTCAACTCAACATTACCATGAATATCCACATTGACATCAATATTAAAGATCACAAGTCCATAACACAACACATGACAATGGAATAAATAAATTAATTACAATGGAGTAATTAAATTCTTAATTAAAATCTGACCCTTCATGATGATCGACGCGCATATAGCTAGCTTCCTCACCGGGTTCTTCCTCGAGCCCGATGCCGCCTCCGAAAGGTGGCAACTCGTCAAATTGATTGTATTCTTCCTCGCCCACTACATTCTCAACTCCGACAATCCTCCTTTTCCATGAAGAACTACGTGGCGCTTCTTATTTGCCGGTCGGTTACATAGAAGACTTGAACAACTTGGTTAGCCAAGATCGAATGGTTCGCCTTTGTATCCGACACGCTCGAGGTCCACGGTAGTGACGCCGTGCATTTGTCGACCTTCACCGGGGAGATGGACCCAACGGCACCAAATAGGGGATCTTGAAAAGCACGTGAGTCGATCACCCATATCTCCTCTATTTGCCCATAGTACGAGCTCCTCAAATTTATCCATCTCGAATGCATCTATGCGGACACCGCTGCTCGCATCGTGCTCTTCCTATCCCGAAGCCAGATAAAATGTGTACCCATTTATGTCGATCCTTGCCATGTGACAATTGTAAAATGTGGCCCTCTTGCCAACCATAGCAACAGATCATCACTTGATGACCTCCGAGTGATTCGCACCTTTAACCATTCGTTGAACCGACGGTTGTGCTCTCGTGATCCAAACCTCCGACCGTCCGGATTACGTTGGCGCACCATGTCTTTGTGCTCGCCGATGTATGGGGACACTTGGGTCATGTGTTGCAAGACCGTGAAATGGGCTTGAGCGTCGTATCCAGATCGGGAGTGATTGATTTCCTTCCGATGGTCCCGATACCATCCAGCTCCCCTCATGACGAGATAGAGGCACACCAATCGGATCCACCGAGCCATGTAGTCGACGCAGAACTCAATGACCTCTTCCGCTGCATAACCTTCGATGATGTTGCCCTCGGTCGAGATCGATTCCGACGTAGGACTTGAGAATTCCCATGTACCTCTCGAACGGGTACATATGACGTAGAAACACAGGGCGCATATCTTTATCTCTTTCACAAGGTGAACAATGAGATGGACCATGATATCGAAAAATGACGGAGGGAAATACATCTCAAGATGACACAGTCGTCACTACCTCGGCCTGCAGAGCATCTAGTCCTTGGGGATCGATGACCTTCTGAGCAATTGAGTTGAAGAAATAACACAGCCTCAAGATTGCCACTCGGACCTTGTTCGGCAAGATACTCCTAATTGCAACAGGAAGCATTTGTGTCATCAACACACGACAATCATGCGACTTCATACCAATTAATTTCAAATCTTGCATAGAAACAAGTTTCTTAATGTTAGCGGAGTAACCAGACGGGACTTTCACACCGTGCAAGCTCTGGCACAGTTCATTTCTCTCGGCCTTGGACAGAGTGTAGCAAGCTGGGGGAAGGTACGTTCGTCCTGTATCGGTCTCTTTCGGTGCTAACTCGGTCCTTATGTTCATATCGACCAAGTCACGCGTGCGTTAACACCATCCTTTGTTTTGCCACTAATGTTCAAAGAAGAGACCAATCAAGCTATCACATACATTCTTCTCTCGTGCATAACGCCGATGCAAAGGCGAACTTCTAAGTACTCCCAATAAGGCAAGTCCCAAAAATTGACCGCTTCTTCCGATGTTCTTCTCACGGGTTCTTAATTTACGCCCTTCCCAAGCACAACATCGATATCCTTAACCATATCATAGACCTCTTTCCCACTAAAAGCCCTTGAAGCTGAACCGTCTTCCTTATTTCCGTCGAATTGTTTCTTCATCTTGCGGTATGGGTGACTCCTCGGAAGGAACCTACGGTGACGCATATACACAGTTTTGCGCGAGTTGTTCAGCCATACACTCTCCGTAGCATCTAAGCAGTGCGGACAAGCTTTGGCTCCTTTTGTATCAAGCTTGACAGTTACCAAGGGCGGAAAATCATTGATGGTGCGAACAACATGGCGCGTAAAGTGAAGTTCTCTCGCTTGTACGCATCCCATACCTGCACCCCTTCGCTCCACAAGATCACAAGATCTTCCAAAGAATGGTGCTAGGTACACATCAATATCATTCCTGTGTTGCTTCGCCCTTGGATAAGTAGTGACATCAAAATGTACTTCCGCTTCATACAGAGCCAAGGAGGAAGGTTGTACATACATAGATTCACGGACCAGGTGCTATGTCGGCTGCTCATGTTACCGAAAGGATTCATTCCATCCGTACTCAACCCTAACCTTATGTTCCTCGCTTCCGACCGAACTCTTCAAGCTCCGATCGAAGTTTCTCCACCGGCGTAATCGGCAGGTGTCTTAGCTTTCCATCTCTCTTACGCTCCTCGAGTGCCAGCGCAGCAATCTTGCCTCCTTTGGGTTCGCAAATAAACGCTTCAAACGTGGGATTATAGGTAGATACCACAACATCTTAGCAGGAGGTCCTTGCTTCACCTTAGCGAGATTTTGACGCTTGTATCGGGATGCTTTGCACACGGACAATAATGCATGTCCGCATACTCTTTACTGGTAGAGGATACAATCGTTCGGACATGCATGTATTCTTTCTACTTCCATTCCCAATGGGCAAATAACCTTCTTTGCTTGATAGGTGGTCTTTGGGCAACACGTTTCTCTCGGAAGGATGTCCGCTAGGAGACCTAACAACGCCGTGAAACTCTTATCGGACCAACTATTGCTTGCCTTCAATTTCAGCGAGTTCAAGCACGGTTGACAACCTTGTGTATTCGGCTTGCGCCCGTGGAACAAAGGTCTCACCGAGTCCTCCCTAAGCCCTCGAATTTACAAAACACTCTCTCACCGTAGTTCTCTTACGCATCGCGTAGCATCCGATCCAGATTGTCATCGTGCCCCTATCCTCATCAAAAGCACACCACATCCCAAATCGTTGACTTCCTCGGCGATGTCGTCATTATTAACTTCGTATAATCTGCTCTTCACCGTGGATGGTCCAACATGTATACCCTTTTTGAAACCCTTCAATCAAGTGCGCTTCGATCTGCGCGCGTTGTTAAACATCTTCGATTACGCAATCAATGCACGGACAAGACATAAAATTTATCCCTTCTTCAACATATCACCGCCACGGCTCTTCTAAAAGCAACCACGCCATTAATGTAATCTTGACTCACACGGTTCACACCGTACATCGATTCGATCCATCTACAATACGCATGTAACAAATTAGTGTCAAATTGATTAGCGATTAATTTATAGCAAACGAAAATGTGCAATATAAACTCATTCTCCAACATTTGTATCTAAGGTTATTGAAAGAAAACTCTTCACTAGTTATGTACCACACGCGGTGGCATAGCGTAGCCATGCCTACGGCCACAACCATGATCCCTACCTCTCGACACCGATATCTATCTCAATTGAACAATCATGCAACCCAAATATAGGCATCACCTCATACAACACTTATTAACCTAAAATACCGGAACCGTAAATGCAATATTGCTTGACCCAAACCCCACGTCTTCGTGAACCGGTGTGTAAATTTTATTTTTTTAAGCCAATTAATTATCCTAACTCAAATTTTAGTGATTATTAGACCTAATTCAATTTTATAAAGTTACCACTCCTAAGTCAAATTTTAGTTCATTAGTTATAAGGTTTCAAAACTAAGATTTGCAGGGCTAATATTATTTATTCCAACATTGACGGTGCAAGATCATGTGCTCATACCAGTATTAGAGGAGGAGCCGCAGGGTGGAGGAGCCGCAGGGTGGAGGAGCTAGGGCAGGGAAGTGGCGCCTACTTAGACACAGTCTGGATATGTCTTTCTAAGTGGCTCTACTGGAGCGGTAGACACAGCGCAGTGAGGAGCTAGGGCAGGGAAGTGGCGCAGGTTGGAGGAGCTAGGGCAGGGAAGTGGCGCCTGGAGCGGTAGACACAGCGCAGTGAGGAGCTAGGGCAGGGAAGTGGCGCAGTTGGAGGAGCTAGGGCGGTGAAGTGGCGCTGGAGCGGTATACACAAATGCAGATGAGGAGCTAGGGCAGGAAGGGAAGTGGTAGACACAAATAGCAGGCGAGAGGAATGTCTCGGCTCAATTTATATGAAGCACAGAAATCACGAGCGGTTCTATTTGAGAACCGCTCGCGATGGGCAATATCACGACGGTTCTTAAATAGAACCGTGCAGGATGATGTTACATGACGGTTCTATTTGAGAACCGTCAGTGATATTGTTTCATCACGCATTTGTTCTATTTCGTAACCGCCTCGTGATGGGCCCGCTGCGCCAAAAGATAGCCCAGACAGACCCAACACAGACGGTTCCAAAGGAACCGTCTGTGATGGGCCGTCTGCTATAGCCTCTTTTGTAGTAGTGAGAGTAACTTGCAGCGGAAGTTCAAAACATCGTGGAGGCCAATCGACATGCCCACAAGCTATCGAGTGGAGGAACCTAGTTCGCAAAGTCTTCAAAGTAGCCTTCCTCGTAGAACTCGGTGTTCCTGCATTCTTCTGTGGGGTGATCAACAAATGACGATATAGCCATGAGTACATAAAGTACTCGAAGTCGTAAATGAAAATGTATGCAAACAGTATTCATGCAAAGCTTGACAAGAATAGTTTTATGGTTATTTTGCAGAAAGCAATATTGACAGTAAATACAGTAAGTAGATTGCAAAGCATTGTTTAAAAGATTAATACATAAGTAATCAAGTTTCTTTGAAACAACTAGTGAACACCCCCGACCATTCCAACGATCTATTTCAACATTTTTATGAAAATTCGACCCTTTGCGTTAAATCTCCGGGCAAGTCTATAATCAAGTTTTGGTTGATTTTGGTTGTTTTGCTCCAAGGTTTAGATTAGATTCAATACAAGACTTCTGTTGTGCTTGGATATTGATCTTCATAGCTCTCATAGCTATTGGAGTAAAAATCGTGTTGAATCCGATCTTTGTGAAAAAAAAAGATCATGCTCCTATTCACCCCCCACCCCTCTAGTCGTCGTTTCAGTCCAGCAGATATAGAACAAACTTTGTGACTAACAGTTAGGTCACTCAAATGATTTAATGAAGATTGAAATTTGAATTAGTAAGGAGTTTAGTTAACAGTACTTTAATTTAGAAAATTCCATTTAATAGACTGTCTAAACAGAGAAGGTAATTATAGGATAATCGGAAATAATAATAAGTTAATGGCATTTCAAATACAAGTAATTAGAATTTATGTTGAATTATTTAGCCATTAGAAATTTATCGAAAAGAGGCAAACAAATCTGAAAACAAGTATTGAAAAAAATTATTCAAAATAAACAATGAACCATCAAGTTTTTAAAGAGAAGAATAATTAGTGAACTAATTAACTAGAGAATGCTTTGATTAGGCAAAGACTTAGTGAAGATGATGAACAATAGGAAAATTTGAATAGGACAGCAAGACAGAACCAGGACAAATGCCAAAACAAATTGGTTAGATAGTATAAAGATTTATTAGTTCAGTCTAAAGGAGTAAAACTAATTAAAGAATAAGATTTGAAATATAGATGTCTAAATAAATAGTGAAGCCTAGGCCATAATTACAGTAATGGCAAAAGGTTATGAGAACTTTAATCAGAATGGTAAAATGATTAGATATCAACGCTTATCATTATGCACTTAGAGTAATTCAAAAGATGGTGATCCAAATTGAAAATCAAGCAAAAAAAATTGCTAGTTTTGATAGTATCTTAATAATGGTCATAACTTTCACATACAAATTCCAAATCAAATGAATCTTTTTCCTAAATTCATATAAAATCATGGTCTATATGAATATGTCAAAATATTTGGAGTTTGTTACTTTTGAAATTAGTTTTCCTTATTTAATTTGTTTACATCTCTTTTTCGAATAAACGTTGATTGCTCAAGCGAATATTTCGACGATCCTTCATTATCATATTTAGAGCAACCAAATCGCAACTCCTTCGACTATGTTGATCCCATCATTTCAATTATTGTACTTTTTTTGCAAACTCTATTATGTATGTGTGTATATTTGGTATAAAATTGCTATGTTTGCGATAACGATAGTTGTAATCCTAATTAATGCATAAATTTCCTCAAAATATTGATTTTATTACTGTTGTAGCCATTAGGATATGATTTAGGCAATAAATAATGTCAAATTAGGAGTTTTATATGCGAACATCGCACAAATGCCTACTAAAGAGATAATCGTTTTGTGAAAATTGTAAAAAGGATGACATGATAAATATTAATTTTGGTGTTTTCAAAAGAAAATACAGAGGGGTGTACCTTTGTTCTTTAAAAAAAAAAGATAGAAGTGAAAAACCTAGTTTTCAACGCGGACGAGTTATATTATACTATGAGAAGTTTGAGAGAGGAATCTCACAAGTAGATTGAAGGAGATTCTCGCCTGGGTCAATTAAGGACCGAACACCAGCAACCCCAATCTAAGTCTAAGCGTGCAACCACATGTGCTGGTTTGTCATGGTCTTAGCTAATTAACTCATCGAAAACTAGCCTTGCATGATTGGTAGGCAGTAGTGGTGCGAGCATGCGTGATTGACGACACAACGGTGAATGCTTAACTGAGACAGGGGTGTACCCAGGTGAAGTGAGAGTATTCATTCTTCGGGGTAGGTGCAAGGTTAGGACTAGATGATGTAAAGGCTTCGATGCGTGCTCTATACTGCTTACCAAAGGTAGTGAGCGATGGTATCGACGGATGCCAAACAAATTTGAGAGTTCGTATGTTGTGGGTAAAGTTGTAGACCTCTACAGAGTGTAAATCTATTTTAATAGCCGTGCTCGCAGTCATGAACGTGCTTAGTGCAGACTTAATGGGTATAGTCTTGATTTTCATAAAAATAATTTTATTGGAAAACATGAGAAATATTTTGTTAGTTTATATTTGAGTTGAGTGTCATGTCTATGGCTGAAAATAAAATATTACTCGTAACCGAGAGGGGTTGCGAGTTGTTGTTTATTCAATTACTTATTTGTTTTTTTTACCTATTCAACTACTCTTTAGACTTATTACATATTTAGCTTCCTCCGTTACTCTGCTAGTTCGTGCGCAACATGGTTACTATTTCTTTGACAGTACATGATTTGGAAAGCGTCAAAATTATAAATGATAAAAATCTAGCTTCCCTAAGCAAGACAAGCTCTGATGTACAAGAACAAGGGAGGTTTGTCCTCTGATGTACAACACCTTTCAGTAAATGGCTCAAGAATGAATTCACATGATAATAGACTGAACTAACTACATCATTCAGAGAGAAACAATAAGCACCTTCTGAGATTTTATTTCTATTTGACCATCAATTCCATAGTAAGGTTAAAATATGTATTTGTTTTTTATCTTCCAATTTCCAGAGGTGTGAACGTATGTCTTCCAGGAATAGGGCCCTCCAACAGTCCAACTTCATCGAGGCGCCTACAAACAGGGACATATCGTATCAATACGAGCACGTGGATGCCACGTGGACAACTTGTTAGCGAAATTTGTCCACACAGAAGCCATGTCAGCGTTACCAGAGAGGTTTTGTTTCAAGGGGTGATATATCCGGTTTTATCAATTGAGGGGTGAGTCATCGGTTTCATAGTTGAGTGTTGATATTTTTACAAACGTAATAGTTAAGTGTTGAATTTTTTCCAAACGTGATAGCTAAGGTTGTCCAAATGTACGTACTTACTGCATTCCAGTACGATTTATCTTGACATTTTGAAAGGGAATATGTGAATCTACTCCCCGACAATGTCGACTCGGAGATGTCTAAATCAAATCCCAATCATACATACGAATTGAATACTTACCGGACACGGCGCTTCTAATCTCCACAAATTAACCAACATACATAGCTCGATCAATGGCTTCACGTCACGTACCTGAATTCCGCTTGCTCGTGCGCAACCAGCGTTCAAAATTTCGGTGGAAATTTCGGATTTACCGGTAGGTCGGTAGAAATACAAATCGGTCTTTAAAAAATTGGGTTCGATTAAATTTATCTAAAAATTTGAATTTATTTTTTTATTTAAAACCCTAAAAAATCAAATTTTGAATAACCGAAATTTTCTAATTTTCGGCCCTACAGTCACTGTTCAAAAAAAGTTTCCGGTATCCAAAACCGTGCGTGCAACGCGGCAATGCCTCCCTACACATGTCCGCTCACTCTAGCTAGACTGCATCCTCGACAAATCTCTCTCTCTCTCTCTCTCTCTCTCTCTGGTTGGCGGTGCAGACGGGAGGATCGATGGTTATACCGGAGGTACCGCTGACCTCCGGCAAGCCGATGCCGCGGGTGGGCATGGGCACGGCATCGTTCCCGTTGGGCGAGGAGGAGCCAGCCGTGGTTAGGGAGGCCGTCCTGCGCGCCGTCGAGGCCGGGTACCGGCACTTCGACACGGCCGCTGTGTACGGCACGGAGGCCGCGATCGGTGAGGCGGCGGCGGAGGCCGTGCGTGCCGGCATGGTGGCGTCCCGGGACGATCTGTACATCACGTCCAAGTTGTGGCTCCGCGACGCGCATCCCGGCCGCGTCGTGCCGGCGCTCAGGAAGACACTCCAGTGAGTAGCATTAATACATGCAACCAGGGATGCATAATGTATCGAGTTTTGATCTTTGAACCACTGATCGAATCAGTCTCAGTGACCACGGAGCCACTGATAATTAATCTGATATATGTGTGCTTAATTTTGTCAGGAATCTGCAGATGGAGTACATCGACCTGTACCTGATACACTTCCCGGTGAGCATGAGGCCAGTGGAAGAAGAAGGGCAGACGCCACCTCCGGTATTCGCGAAGGAAGATGTTGTGATGATGGACATGAAGGGAGTCTGGGAAGGGATGGAGGAGTGCAAGAAGCTAGGGCTGGCACGAGCCATTGGGGTCAGCAACTTTAGCTGCAAGAAGCTGCAAACCTTGCTCTGCTTTGCAGAGATCCCTCCGGCAGCCAATCAGGTAGATATTTGCTTTGCAACGTTAGAAAATCAGCTCCTTCGTTCACTCAAAAGCTTATATTTTCATCTCGCTGCGCGGGATAAATCCCTTCTTGTGTTAGTTAAAATACCCTCGCTGCCGTTCAACGCCTGACGATATTAGCTGACATATTTTCATTTTCTCCTTTCTGGCGCCTCATTCGCAAACGTTTTCACGGCGAGTGCAGGTTGAGGTGCACCCGCATTGCCGGCAGAACAAGATAAGGGAGTTTTGTAAGGAGAAAGGGATTCAGCTCTGCGCCTACTCTCCATTGGGAGCAAGGGGCACACCATGGGCCAGCAGCTCTCTAATTGAATGCTCTGTGCTCAGACAGATCGCCCATGACAAGGGCAAAACGGTCGCCCAGGTACACATTATATAACTTCGAGCCTATAGTTTTCTTTTGCAGAACTACGAGAGTAGATTGTCCAACCAATTTTTGCAGCAAATAATTTGATCGGTTATCGGCCTGCACTTACATACCTGCAAGTTTTTGAGCAACTGTAGGTGTGCCTGAGGTGGGTGTACGAGCAAGGCGACTGCGTAATCGTCAAGAGCTTCAACGAGAGGCGGATGCGGGAGAACCTCGACATCCTCGACTGGGAGCTCGCCGACGACGACCGCCGCAAGATCAGCGCCCTCCCGGAGTCCAGGGGTTTCTTCGATTTCTTCGTCCACGAAGCCGGGCCGTACAAAACCGCCGACGAGTTCTGGGACGGCGAGGTCGTCGTCGGCGGCAAACCAAACGTGATCACTGCCGTCACTCCGACCAATAAATAAGCTAGTGAAGAAGATGCTTGTAACGTAATTTGAACGTACATTTAATCTGAATTATTGTGATGTACGCCCGTACTATTTCACCAATCGAGATCCATGAATTTCGACAGACCAGTAAAATCAAACTGTTGCCTCCGGATTCCTCCGATCGGAAACATAAAAGGTTTTAAACAGAAAAAAAATATGTATATATTACCCCTAAAACTCTTCAAATTGTGCAATTTAATTTAAGCAGGTTGAACTACGAAACCGCTTCCTACGCATCCTCTGACTGTTGATCCAGCAGAGTCTTATCCTGTATATGTGGCATCCCGACAGCAAATTAAATAGTTCGAGTCAACATGAGACGGCAATGGTGGATTTGAGATAATTCATCAAGACATAATGATTACGCCGCGTCCCGTTCCAACTCGTTGAGCAATCTTCATAGCTTGGATGGACGCCATAATCTCTGCTTGAAACGCATCCGGGAATATTCTGCAGATTCCCGGATGCCATCATAATTGGATAGCAAAAATGGTCCCTGGCAATTACTGCCCAACGACCAGCATGTGACTCCCTGTAGAAGGAGCCATCAATATTGATTTTCAGCGTCTCTGCAGTACAAGAACAAGGGAGGTTTGTCCTCTGATGTACAACATCTTTCTGTAAATGGCTCAAGAATTAATTCACATGATAATAGACTGAACTAACTACATCATTCAGAGAGAAACAATAAACACCTTCTGAGATTTTATTTCTATTTGACCACCAAACCCACAGTAAGGTTAAAATCTGTATTTGTTTTTTATCTTCCAATTTCCAGATTTCCTCAATTACGTGCTGCTAGAAAAATATAGACAAAAAGCGACATAAATTTTACGTGAAAAACTCTTGCAGAAAAAAAACCACGGACGCCAATCAGCGATAATCGCTATATAAGGAGCGCTTACAAAACGCATGCAATTATAATGAAACATCAACTCTCACCGTGCGCCTTACAAGAGGTATATAAAGGGGTAAAAGTACTTGGAGTCCAAGTAAGAAACTAATCCACTAATATGGTATGTTTGGATCCGTCTATATTAGGAATTCGGATCACATACGGATCACAAATATCAACAATCTCCACATTGAGATGAATTTTCTCTTGTAGCAAAATGCAGAATCATCAATTATCAAATAACTCCACACTAAGATAAAAATCACGGTGCGCCAACTAATCTCTAGGACTAAAATATAACACCAACTAAGCTTGAGTAAAGCTCAAACTTAGTAACAGGAACTGACTTTATTATCATGTTAGCTGGATTATCATGAGTATTTATCTTGCACACATTGACATCACAAAAGCTCAGTGATATCAGTTAGCTGAATAACACATCGAAGAAAGTGATATCTCACATCAATGTGCATTGTTCTCTCATGGAACATCTCATCCTTTGTAAGGCATATAGCACTCTGACTATCACAAAATATAGTAGTGCAAGAATTGTCTCGACAAAGCTCAGTGTACAAACCTCTTAACCAAATATCTTCTTTACAAGCTTCAGAAACAGCCATATATTCTGCTTCAGTGGTAGATAAAGTTACAGTAGCTTGCAAACTTGTCTTCTAACTAACAGCACAACCACTAATGGTGAAAACATAACCTGTGAGAGACCTCATCTTATCCAAATCACCAGCATAATCATAGTCAACATACCAACATGTTCATCTCTAAAATTCCTAAACTGCAAACGAGCATTAGAAGTGCCATGCAAATATCTGAAAATCTACTTAACTGCTTTCCAATGCTCTTTTCCAGGATTAGCCATGTATCTACTAACAACACTCAGTGCATGGGATAAATCAGGACGAGAACAAACCATGGCATGCATAAGAGAACCAACTGCACTGGAATATTGAAATCTAGATATGTACTCAATATCATAATATAATTCAGGACATAAGGCTGAAGATAATCTGAAATACGAAGCTAATGGAGTACTCACTGGTTTTGCATCATGCATATTAAAACGACGAAGGACCTTCTCAATATAACCTTGTTGAATAAGGTATAACATGCCAGATTTACTCTCTCTAATAATCTTTATGCCAAGAATTTTTTTTGCTACACCTAGGCCTTTCATCTCAAATTCATTACTCAATTGTGCTTTTAATTTTGCTATTTCTGACTTATCTTTTGCAGCAATCAACATATTATTAAGATAGAGAAGCAAATAAATAGCTGAACCATTAACAGTCTTTAAATAAACATAGCTATCATAATCAGACCGCTCAAAATCATGATGGCATAAAAGAGTCAAATCTCTTGTACGATTGCCTAGGAGATTGATTCAAACCAAAAAGAGATATCTTTAATCTACAAACAAGGTGTTCTTTTTCAAGAATGACAAAATCCTCATGTTGGTCCATGTAAATATCTTCTTCCAACTCCCTATGTAGGAATGTAGTTTTAACATCTATTTGCTCAAGTTCATAATCCTGCATAGCAACAATACTAAGTAAAGTGTAAATAGAACTATACTTAACAACTGGGGAAAAGATATCATTAAAATCAATACTTGGAATTTGACTATAACATTTAGCAACCAACCTTGCTTTATACCTTGCTGGTTCAATAGGATAAATACCTTCCTTTGTTCTGAAAATCCACTTGCAATTGAACAGGCTTCTTCTCTTTTGGCACTTTCATTAATTCTGAAGTGTCATTCTATCGAGTGACTCTATCTCATCATGCATAGCAGTTATCCACTTCTTATAATCAGTGGAGTTAATAGCCTCAAAGTATGATGAAGGTTCTGTATTACCTTCAATTTCTTCTGCCACACTCAAATCATAAGCAACAATATTAGCTTCTTCAATCAACCTCTTGGGTGGATTAATCACCCTCCCAGGTCTATCAACTGCAATGAATCGTTGTAGTGGTTGTTCAACAATAGGAGGGTCCTCAACAGTAGGTGCATCATGAACAACAATATTTTCCTTATCTGATATGTTATCTGAACCAATAAAGTGATCCACCTGAACACTTAAATTTTGCTCACTCTCAACAGGATCATTAGTAGGCAGTTTATCATGAAGCATAGCAGATTCATTAAAGACAATGTTTCTACTAATCACAATCTTATTTTTTTCAGGATTCCACAACTTATATTCTTTAACACCAGATCTATAACTAAGAAAGATGCACTTAACAACTCTAGACTCTAATTTTCCATTATCAACATGACGCTACTACAAAACAGGCCATAGAAGACGTCTTGTCACAAACGGTTCTTTGAAACCATCTGTGATAAAATAATCACAGACGGTTCCAAGATGAATCGTCTGTGATATGGACCTATCACAGACGGTTCTCCATGAAGCTTTCACAGACGGTTCTGACACGAACCGTCTATGATAGCTTCATATCACAGACGGTTTGTAATAAGAACTGTATGTGATATACTACTAATATATATATACCTGGTCCCGACAAAACCCTATCCGAATCATTTGAATCGCCACCCTGCTGCCTCCTCCCCCATTGCTCCACTGCTGCCTCCTTCACTGTGCCAACTTGGAGAGGAGAAGGAAGAGAAGAAAGGAGGCAAGGAGGAAAAGGAAGGGAGATCTCGCAGGATATTCGTCGTGAGCTCTGATGGTAATGATCTGTACATAACTATTTATATTTGCTCTAGGTTAATCACTAATAAATTTGGTTAATAGTTAGAGTACTTGCGGTTTATTAATATAATTTAATACTAATTTGTTACATGCGTTGTAAATAGACCGAAATTGGATGTACATTGAGAACCGTGTGAGTGAAGAGTACATTAATAGCATGTTTGCTTTTAGAAGAGCCGCCGAACAGGATATGTTGAAGAAGGGGATAAAATTTATATATTGTCCATGTATTGATTGCGGTAATATAAAAATGTTTGACAACACGGCGCAGATTGAAGCTCACTTGATTCGAAGGGGTTTCAAAAAATGGTATACATGTTGGACCAGTCACGGTGAAGAGTATATCATACAGGAAGTTAATAATGACGACATCGCCGAGGAAGTCAACGATATTCATGCGCGCCGTGGAGGCGTACCGCAAACGCCGACCGCGGCGGCGTCTGCATGGAGCCCATCTTTGGGAGGCGCGGCGGAGGCGGTGCGTGCGGCATGGTCGCTTCGGGCGAGCTCTACATCACGTCAAGCTGTGGCTCACCGACGCGCACCGGACCGTGTCGTGCGGCGCTCAGGAGGACGCTCGGTAAGTGGGTAGAAACTAATATATATACTCGCTGTAGTTACGTAAGGAACTCGCCATGAATGAATACGTGCAATTAAATCATATTAATTTTGATCATATATATTATCTAAAATATATAGTTTGGATATACCAAAACAGTACACTTAAATTTATCATAAAAATTAATTTATTTTTTTTTGTGATTGGAGGAAGTAGTAAGTAATCACGTAAACCATTGATGGTTGTGTCGATCGACGTACAGGAATCTACAGATGGAGTACATCGATCTGTACCTTGTACACTTCCCTGTGAGCCTGAGGCCAGTGGATGGGCCGCCGTCTCCGGTAGTCGCCAAGGAAGATATTATGTTGATGGACATGAAGGGTGTTTGGGAGGGGATGGAGGAGTGCCAGAGGCTAGGGCTCACCAGAGCCATTGGGGTCAGCAACTTCAGCTGCAAGAAGCTCGAAACATTGCTCTCCTCTGCAGAGATCCCCCCTGCTGCTAATCAGGTACGTACTCCCTCCCTCTGTTGAGTTTCGTAATTTATTCTATAATTAATACTTTGTTCGTAGCTACAAAAATCATAGTTAATCGTAGCTATAAGAACGTGCTTTGAAATACGAATATAACAGTCACTTTTATGTCACGTAACCTATATATTGTTGGACTAGCTAGTTGTTGGTCAAAGTTCTGAGTACGTATAGAAATGCATCGGCACCTTAGCTATACAAATCGACGGAGGCAGTAAAATATATGCTCTGCAGTAAAATTGGGAGCGCATGCATATCATGTAGGTCGAGGTGCACCCCCATTGCCGGCAGAACATGCTGAGGAGATTTTGCAAGGAGAAAGGGATCCAGCTCTGCGCCTACTCGCCGCTAGGAGCGAAGGGCACGCCGTGGGGCAGCAACGCCGTCATGGACTGCCCTGTCCTCAACCAGATCGCCCAGGACAGGGGCAAGACGGTGGCCCAGGTGAGCGTCGCCATGCATTTTTAGCCTGTGCTAGCTAATTGTTCAGTAGGCTGATCGATCCCCTGGCTATTCGTTTAGATCGATCAGAAAAAGGAAAGCTTGTGCTGAATGAGCTGAATTGATGCAGGTGTGCCTGAGGTGGGTGTACGAGCAAGGCGACTGCGTAATCGTCAAGAGCTTCAACGAGGGGCGGATGCGGGAGAACCTCGACATCTTCGACTGGGTGCTCACCGGCGACGACCGCCTCAAGGTTAGCGCCATCCCGGAGTGCAGGGGCAATCTCGATTTCTTTGTCCACGAAAACGGGCCGTACAAAACCGCCGATGAGTTCTGGGACGGCGAGATCACCGGCCGGCCATGTTAAGCCTTGCGGTTGTACACTGCCCCCTTGTCTGCATTGTCGGTCCTGTTACGAATACCGTTTGTATTTATTATGAGATCAGTGGACTAATATATATACAAGTACAGGTGTGGTTTGTATGCAAATAACTCTTTATACAATAGACATCTAACACCTCCCCTTCAAGCTTATGGTGGATCAATAACATTATATTTGGAAAGATATAAGCTGTGCTAAGCTATGGTCTGCGCCTTTGTGAAGAAGTCTGCGAACTGAAGTTCTAAAGGCACATACTGAACAACAACAATCTGATCCTACATCTGTGTCCGCATGTAGGAAGTATCAACACCAATATGCTTTGAAAGTTCATGTTTCACCGGATTTGTAGCAATGCTAATAGCCCTGCACTGTCAGACGAAAGAGGAGTAGTGCTGAAACAGAAACACCAAAACCCTCGAGTAACCACCGTAACCAAATAACATCCACAGTTAACAAAGCTATAGCTCGCAACTCTGCATCAGCACTCGAACGAGAAACTTATTTCTGCTTATTAGTCTTCTAAGTAATTAGAGAACCACCAAGAAAAACACAATAAGAGGCTCACCATCAGTGGGCCAAAAATGAACATTAAACTCCATGGGAGTCTCAGCAGTGTGCTGATCCGTAAGAGAAGCACGATCAAGAAGATCCTGCATATACTTTTCTTGTGACAGATAGAAACTCTCAGACATAGAAATTAACTTCAATCCCAAGAAAGTAGCGAAGAGAACGCAGATCAGACATGAGAACTGTTCATGAAGACGCTCCTTGACAAAAGTGATGCACTAAGAATCATCTCCAATAATTATCATATCATCAACATATAAAAGGATAAACGTCCGACCACGAGGCGAAGTGTGAATAAAAAGAGCAGGATCGTCAGCACGGACAGAGAAACTAGCTGCAGTGACAACAAAAGAGAAACAATCAAACCAAGCAGAAGGAGCTTGCTTGAGGCCGTAAAGAGATTGGCGAAGGCGACAAACCATACCCTTAGGAACAGAATACCCCGGTAGTGGCTGCATATAAACCTCCTCACGCAGCTCACCATTGAGAAAGACATTCTTGACATCAAGCTGAGAGATGGACCATGTCCGAACAGACACCACAACAAGAAGAGTGCGTTCGGTGGTCATGTAAGCCACAGGAGCGAATGTCTCATTATAATGGCGACCATACTCCTGCTGAAAACCACATGCCACGAGATGAGCCTTGTAGCACTCAAGAGAACCATCAGAGCGGGTCTTAACCTTGTAGACCCATTTGCACGTGATAAAAGTAACACGCGCGGAAAGAGGGACAAGATCCCACATGCCAATACGCTCAAGGCGCAATCTCCTCTACCATCGCATCTCGCCACTCGATGAACAACAGCATCACGATATGAAGTTGGTTCGGCAAGAGCCGCTAAACAAAGCGCACATGAGGTCGAATAGACTAACGATCACAAAGAGCATACAGGATAGCAAAATCAAGCATAAAAGCACGGGTTGTCTCAAGAAGAAGATGATGCTTCCATTTAGCCATACCTTTCTGGGTATGAGCACTATGGCAAGAAAACTGAGAGAGGGTGCTTTCTTCAGCAAGAAAACCACGAAGGACTCTTGACAAGTATTCCCCAGCGGAGTCAGCATGAAAGACACAAATAGGAGAATCAAACTGAGTACAGATCATGGTGGCAAAACTCTTGTAGATGAATAAAATCTCACTACGGGATGACATAAAGTATATTCATGTGTGGCGAGAAAAGTCATCAATAAAAATTACATAACATCGATGACCTCCTTTCGAAATGAAAGAAGTTGGACCCTATACATCAGAATGAACGAGATCAGAAGGACGCTATGACACTGACTCACTAGAAGGATAGGGAAGTTGAAACTGTTTACTAAACTTACAACCCTGATAATTTAGAGAAGCATCACCAGACACAGACCCTGAAAGACAGCGACGAAGTAAAAAAGATAGACACGACCCACAAAGATGTCCCAAACGATGATGCCACTGAGCAAAAGACACAGTGGAGGATGCAACAAAACCAGCGGCGATGGTGGATGTAACATCCCAATTTTTAGAGATTTAAAAATCCTTTAAATAGTTGTAGTGAGAAAATTCACCATTTGGATTTATTTGAATATTAATTCAAAAACTTAATATTGGACTTTGAGTAACAAAACATATTAATATGGTTAATCCCAACATGAACAATTGTCAAAACTATTTTATTTGGATTCTCTAGGCTTGTATATATTTTTCATATTTTTCTAGAATTTTTCCAAAGTCATTTGCTATTTTCTATTGGCTATTTGTATTTTCTGGATTTATTTAAAAGAAAAACTAAAAGAAAATCTTCCGGAACAGTGCTGGGCCGAAGCCCAACACTATTCCAACCACGCCAGCCCATCTCGCCGCTCGGCCGCGCCCTCGTCCGTTGGATGCTTGACGCATGCCCCTCGTTTCGATCGGACGCACGCGCACAACCACGCCTTCCTCCATTGGATTGTTTGTCGCGGCCTCGCCGTGATCTCGCCGCTCGCTTCGCGCGCCTCATTGCCGCTGCCAGGTGGGACCACCACAGGGTCGTCGTCTCCGCGCCTTTCTTCTTCCTCGCGTCCGCGCTTCGCCGCCATTGCCGAAGCTTCAAGCTTCGTCCGACAAACGCGTATCCGTTGCGGATTCTTCGCGCCGACGTTACCAAAACAAATCCCGTGTTATCCCGTACCTATTTCTGTTGGAATCAAACCCGAATTCGGCAAATATCCTCGAGATTCAAGGATTTCAAAATCCCGGCCATTTCGGACCCGAATTGGGGGTTTCCAATTCCGGCGTCCCCCGGGCCTATAAATACCCCCTTAGCACCGCCCAGACCTCCGCAACCCAGAGCCGTCACCCTCGTCGCCCCGATCGCTCGCCGCCGCATTTCAAGTTTTAAGGTTTTCGGCCGAGCTTCTTCCCCGGCAAATTGCGCCGCCGTCGTCGCCGCCCTTGCCTCACCGACTCCACCACCGTGCTCGGCAAGTTCCAGGCTACCTCGGGCGCACCTCCTCATCGCCGGAGCATCACCGTAGCACTCGTCCGACAACACCCAAAGCTCCACCTCCGCTTCTTCCTCGCCGCCGGTCGCCACCGTCGTTACCAGCCTCTGGTAAGGGCACCAACGGGTGCGCATTAGCGCCAGCAATCCACTGGTACCCTCCACCGCCGGTGAGTCGCCGTCGTTCGCCGGCGACCATCGGGTCTCGAGCGCCACCGCCGTCGTTGTCGTCGGCTCGGCGCCAGTGTCACCTCGATCTTTGGTGTGGCGGCCAGACGCGCGATCGGCGCCAAGACATGCGTCGCGTGGCTCAGTCCACCACGCCAGATCTCCCTCGGCTCGGTGCACTCGGTCCACTGTGATCCCCGAGACTGACATGTGGGGCCCACATGTCAGATTTCTTTTTAAATCTATTTTCTTTTCCGGAAATTCTCGGCTGACGCAAGCATTGCGCAATAATCCGATTTTCCTTTATAAAAATAATTCAGGAAATTCAATAAAATCCAAATTATGGTTTTATTTAATTTTCAAACTTCCAAAGCCCATATCTTTTGCATCCAAACTCCGATTGAGCCCATTCAAATTTGTAAATTCATATAAAATCAAGATATATTTAATGGTGAATTTTATTTGATTTTTGGAGTTTGTTTTTCCTGTGTTATTCATTTGTTTTTGTTTCTTTTGTCTCGTTTGCCTGTCCAACAGTGTGTGTTATGCCAAAGCGCTGTGTTTGGGTTGGTATGACGGTAAAGCACACTGGGAGTAATAATACTTGAGATGAAGTTTCCAAAAAGTTTTGTTATGACCAGTGTTGGCCGCATTGATCGTATCGTGTGGGTAAAGTGTACAACCTCTGCAGAGTGTTCAACCAATCTATTCGAATAGCCGCGTCCTCGGATATGGACATGCTCGGGAATTTCACACGAGGGGTAGATTTTTATGAAATATTTGGGAAGGGTCAGCTGTGTGAGATAACTTGTACAGCTGTGTGAATAACTTGTTTAGACTGTGTGTCCTTTGTGAAACCAATTGTTAAATTAATATTCTTTAATTGTTTTCAATTATGTTTTCAATCCATTATTTGTATTCAATTGCAAATGTTGCATTTTCGCAAAATAACCACAGAAGCCATTTCTTTAGAATAAGCCATCATGTATAAATGCATTCTGTGGTATGACTTGCGAGTACAGTGTGTACTCACTCTTGCTAAACAAATCAACGAAATGGAGGAGTCGTCACTTTGCTTTTGAAGAAGAGTTCTCTGAAGGTTGATCGTTAGGTCTTGATCCCAATCGGTTACTGTGGTAAATTGATGGGAGCCAGCTGGAGTTTATTTTGTTTCATTGCGGTTTATTCTTTATTATCGATCTTGCATGGCTTAATAAATGTAAAACTTCGACCGTAAGGTCCCAACGATTATTTGTTATTCAAAGTACTCGTTTATTCTTATATTCGTTGTTTGGATGTGATATTTCATCGATGTTGACACTTGTGTGCACTAGCGTGATCTGGACTAGTGCGAGAATATCTGAGGGTCAGATTTGTATATTTGGGTCCCGACAGAGGTGGTATCAGAGCCAGGTTGACTGTAGGTCTTGACCTTAGCTAGATCGGCCGTCGTAGTATATCCAAAATTATTTTCTAAAGCAAACATTAACTTGCAAGATTATTTTCGGATTCGGAAACAGAATCAAATTCGAATTCGGAATCAGCAGGACAGTCCGGAGTAAAAAGGTCATAACTTTCACAAACGGAGTCCGATTTGAGTGTTCTTGTACTTGTTGGAAAGATAACTTCAAGGGCAATCCAATGGATCCTCTCTCAGTCCTAAATTCGTTCTGTATCAAAAGATATGTCGGAATCAATATGATGGTTAAAAACTCAGACTTTCCTATTTGTTTTAGATTGTGTCCGAATTGGAGTAGGACTCCTAAATCCGAAATAGAGTACGTGTAGGACCTCTTGGCTAGCCATTAGGTGGAGAAGGACACTATATATTGAGGATTAGACCCCCATTGTAACCTCAGACCACGATTATAGATTTTGATTGCTTTTTGCATCAACGTTTGATTCTTCAAAGAAGTTTGGTGAAGGCCAACGACTTGAAGGGGAATATGGTGTTTTCTTTCAAAGATCATTCTGTCTTTCCGTTGGGAATTGAGGGATCGTTAAAACTCCACTTGGTGGTCGGGTGGAGTACATGTGAGATTTGGTGAATTAAAGAGTTTCAAGTTCATGCAATAGCATCGGGTGAGCAACTACGATTTGTCAAGTCAAACGTGCAAGTTATCTTCGATCCTACATCGAGAAAATCAGGTACCCCATATCATCTTGGTATCAAAGCTCCGTTGACTTTGTAGGATCTTTATCCAGTTATATAATTTTTTTCCTATACACGAAAAAGTCATACAAAAAAAATTCTTTCAGCCGTAGTATTTAATTTGTTATTTTAGTGAGTTTTGTTAAGTTTTTATCCATTAGAATCAAGTTTAGTTTGTTGATCTTGAATTCTTTTACGTTTTTTTATTTGAGCCTAGTTTGATTTTTTTAGTCGTGTTTATTAAAAAAACACACAAAGAAGTGAGACACCAATTTATCCTTTGTGAACTTTTCAATTCTTTTGCGAATACTTTGAACCAATTTAAGACTAGCTAAGTCATTGCTTAGGGCTGCATATTAATATTTGTGTTCTTACAATTGTTCAAAGATCAAAAGGTGGGAAAGATTTTTTGCTTATTTTTGTAGAACAGGAATTTTGGCCATAATTCAAAAAAAAGGAAGAAAAAGAGAAGAGAAAAAAAAGAAGAAGAGAAAAAGAAAGGAGAAAAGGAAAAAGAAGTGCAAAGTCGAACCATAAACTTGAGCAAAAAACCCCACTCATTCTTGATTCAAATGTTAGAATATCAATATTTTGTGCAATCTTGTGCCCTAGTTTCATTATTTACAACTAGCTAGCGTCTTCTATAACTTGTGTAATACGGGCTATTTTGTTCTTCACTTATATCTTACATAACTCATTCCTTGATTGCACTAAGTTTCAATATCTTTGCGTGTGAGTTGCTTTGATTTTCATTTATATGTTTGTGGTCGGCAACTAGGCATTGAATTGTAGCTTGGATATTTACTTAGCTTTACAATACCTAGAATTTTCAGATTAAGTAGGTATTCACACCAAGCTCCACATAACATCCATTGTCACCGTTTGTATTAATTACGAGGCCAATGAACCAATATATATACAAGTACAGGTATAGCATATATGTAAATAACCCCTTATACAATACACATCTAACAAGTCTGACGGATTAAAACGGCGATGAAGAATAAGTCTGTAGCTGAATTCTTGGTTGTAACATTTTCAGAATAAATTTGTTCTCGCAGCATCGATCAAATTTGTAAATTGTTATAGGAATCATCCGTTGGAACTCAGTTAATCAGAAGGCAAATGCTGTCTGCAACTTCCATACATTGCACTGCAAAAATCAATGGGATTGATCGATAATTAAGAACTACTAAGTAACAGTGTATACATTACATACATATAAGCTGTAGTAGTAGTGGACAACTGCATGCATGTAACACACAAAGCTGAAACACGCAAAGTTTCAGAAACCACACATGCATCTATCCTTGCTGTGCGCCCGTGGCCTATGCGTCGTGGCCATTGCAAGCACCAGCCTCTGGTGGCGATGGTGCAGGCGGCGCGTCGAGCTCCCTGAGCATGGCGACGACATGCAGCATGTTGGGCCGCTTCGACGGAAAGTCGTCCACGCACTGCAGTGCCATCTCCAGGAACCTCGCCATCTCCTTCTCGCCGTCGCCGCCCACGGCCTTGACGAGCACAGGGTCAACGACCTCCTTGCCCGCCCCTTCCCTGACCTTCATCTTCACCCACCCGACGAGGTTTGTGTCGCCAAAGTCCTCCTTATCGGTGGGCCGCCGCCCGGTGAGCAGCTCGAGGAGCACGACGCCGAAGGAGTAGACGTCGCCCTTGACGGTGCACCGGAAGCTCTGGTAGTACTCGGGCGGCACGTACCCCGGCGTGCCGGCGAGCGTGCTGACGCTGAGGTGCGTGTCGAGCGCGCTGATGAGCCTGGCCATGCCGAAGTCGGCGACGCGGGACTCCATGTCGCCGTCGAGGAGAACGTTGCTGGATTTCATGTCCCGGTGGATGATGTGGGGGATGCAGTTGTGGTGCAGGAAGCACAGGCCCCTCGCCGCGCCGCGCGCCACTTTCTTCCGCTGCTCCCACGACAGAGCCGGCGCAGCCTCACCGTGCAGCGTGTCCTCCAGGCTGCCGTGGCTCATGAACTCGTACACTAGCAGCCGCTCCTCGCCGATCTTGCAGTAGCCGAGTAGCGGCACCAGGTTCTTGTGTTTGATCTTGCCCAGCGTCTCCATCTCTGCCATGAACTCGCGGTCGCCCTGGTAGCTCAGGTGGATCAGCTTCTTGATGGCCACGCACGACCCGTCCTTGAGAGTCGCCTTGAACACCTCGCCAAAGCCGCCAGAGCCGATGAGGCTGCCGGCGGAGAAGCCGTTGGTCGCCTCGATCAGCTGCGTGAAGGTCAGCTTCCGGAGCTGCCGCTGGAAGGTGGCCACGTTGATGCTCAGCGCCTCCTTCTCCGCCTTGCCGAGCTTCCACGTTGTCGCCGTCCGCGTCCCGTCCTGCAAGCTGCTCAGCATCAGCGCCTCCCGCACCTCCCTCCGCCGCGCGCGCACCGCCACCGCCCATATGGCCACCGCGCACGCCAGACCGGCGGAGATGAGCACAGCGAGGATCACGCCGTTCGCCCACGCCGCCACGGTGCGCCTATTGCTGTTATTATGTGGCTCCGCGGCACCGAGGCCGTTCATGGTCGCCCTCGGAAGCCGGTCCCCGCACGGCAGAAGCGGCATGCCGCAGAGGCCCGGGTTGTTAGCGTACTGGCCCGCCGGTAACGTGCTGAGCTGCCCCCACTGCGGTATCTCCCCGGTGAGGTTGTTGTCGGAGACGTCGATCTGCACTAGGAAGGAGAGGTTGGAGAATGAGTCGGGGATGCCACCCTGCAGCCGGTTGTGCGAGACGTCGAACACCCCGAGATTGCGGAGGCGGCCAAGCGATGCCGGGATCTCGCCGGTGAGATTGTTCCTCTCCAGGTCCAGCACCTGGAGCACCATCATGTCGCCGAACTCCTCGGGGATGACGCCGTCGAGGCTGTTGTACGACAGGTCCAGGTAGTTCAGCGTCTGGTACCGCGTCCATCCGCTCACCGCCGCACCGGAGTAGAGCCGCGTTAAGTCGCAGCTCTTGAGGGTGGGCACCTGCAGCAGCCGCTCGGGCCGGATGCCGGCGAACTCCAGAAGTCCACCGACGCCCTTGCACGAATTCCCGACGTTTCGGACGAATGCCAGCGTGTTGCCGGACAGGATCCCGCTCAGCGGCGTCGACCCGAGCTGCCGGCCGAGGCGGCGCGGGATCTCGCCGGTGAGCCGGTTGCTGTTCAGGTCCAGCCACATCAGGCTGCTGCAGTTCCCGAGCTCATTCGGGATGGCGCCCTCGAGGCTGTTGTTCGCCAGCTGTAGCACGGCGAGCCGGGACAGCCGCCCGAACTCCGGCCGGATCGTGCCTGTGATCTTGTTGCTCGTCAGCGACATCCACTCAAGGCCAGTGCAGTTGAAGAGCTCAACGGGGATGTCGCCGGTGATGAAGTTGTTGTTGAGGATGAGCGTGCGGAGGTTCCGGCATTGCCCCAGCTCGGCCGGAATCCAGCCGTCAAGGCCGTTAAACCACATCACGAGCTG
Organism: Hsuehochloa calcarea; assembly: GCA_036346395.1. NCBI lineage: Eukaryota > Viridiplantae > Streptophyta > Magnoliopsida > Poales > Poaceae > Hsuehochloa > Hsuehochloa calcarea. Next base: position 29,692,367 of record CM070611.1, read on the forward strand.
CTCCAGGATCCGGAGCCGGCCGAGCTCCGGCGGGATCGGGCCGTGCAGGTAGTTGATGCTGAAGTCGACCACCCGTAGCCGGGAGCAGTTCACCAGCCCAGGAGGGATCGTGCCTGTGATGAGGTTGTCCGGCAGCCGGAGCTCCTCCAGCGCGGCCCCAGGTGAGCAGAGCTCGGCCGGCAGAGCGCCGGAGATCTTGTTGCTGCTGAGGTCGGCGACCCTGAGATTCTTGCAGGAGGAGATGGTGCTCGGGAGGGAGCCCGAGATGAAGTTGTTGCTGAGCAGCAGGCTCTCCACCGACGTCAGGTTACCGAGGACGGCCGCCGGGATGGCGCCGGACACATTGTTGTTGGCGACGTCGAGCAGCCGGAGCGCGTGGCACGACGACAGCGACTTCGGGATCGATCCCGAGATGTTGTTGCTCGAGACCTTGAGAATCTGCAGCGACGAGCACGCATTCCCGAGGCTGTAAGGGATCGGGCCGGTGAGGTGGTTCGACGATACGTCGAAGACCTCGAGACCGGCGATGCCGCCGATCGCCTCCGGTATCGCTCCGGCGAGGCCGTTGTACGACAGGTTGAGCGTCTTGAGTCCCGCGCAGCCGGACAGCGACGGCGGGATCACGCCGGTGAAATAGTTACCGGACAGGTCGAGCAGGGTCAGCGTCTGGGCGAACGACACGCCGGAGATGTCACCGGACAGGTTGTTGCCCGACACGTCGAATGACCGGATGCTCGTCGAGCCGGCAAGGAGCCTCGCCGGTAGCTCACCGGTGAGGTTGTTCCCCGCGAGGCTGACGTCGGTGAGGTTGGGGTAGTACGTGAGCAGGTCGTCGGGGAGGCGCCCGGCGAGGCCACCGTAAGAGAGGTCGAGCTGCCACAGCGCGCGAGGTAGCTTGGAAAGGTCGCTGGCGTTGGCGTAGAGCACGCCATTGCCGGAGAGGTTGAGGTGGCACAGCGTGTCGATGGCGGCGAGGGCGGCGATCGACGCGCGCCCCACGAGGCCGCAGCCGGCGAGGTCTAGCTCCGTCACCCTCCCCTCGCCGTTGCACGTCACGCCATACCAGCTGCATGGGCCAGTAGTGCTACTACCACTGCCACTAGTGTGGTTGTTACTGTATCCACCTGCAAGCTGCCAGGCCGAGAGGACTCCTCTAGGGTCTTTCTGGATGGACGCCTTGAAGCGGAGGAGGGCTCGCGCATCGGCTTCCGATGCCGCCGGCGCGAACACCGATGACGCGTAGATCAAGGAGAGGAGGAGGACTAGCATGTCCATTGGCATGGCAGGCGAGACAATGAGTAGGGAGAAGAAAGTGTCAGGGATGGAAGAGGGAATAAGTTGTTCTCATGGTCTGTGCTTAGCAACAGGGGTGGTGGTGGTGGAGGAGGAGAGGAAAGAGGGGGAAAGAGAGCAGACAGACGGTGTGATTGTGTCTTTTGAGAGATAAAGATGGCTTTTGTGCGGCATTAGTACTACAATTTACAAACAGCAGCAGCAACTAAGGATGCTTTATTTATGCTCTTGTGTTGCTGCATCTCCTCCTCCTGAGAGTGTGCTTGTGTGTGTTTTTTTAACTGCCTTTTGGTCAAAGGAAACATTTCTTCCGGTTGCCTTTTCTGTCCCTCTAGTGTTGCAATGCATGTATTGCATACCACCATTACCATGGATCGATCATCATGTCACCACATGGGGACTTCGATAATGCCTCGAGATTTGTGAGATCACGATTAGTACGTAGACGGTGATTGATGGAAATTGATACAGACGACACTGAATATTTCAGGGAGCCGATAAGACTGCTTCAAGTGTACTATTTCTGATGCAGATGCATATACAGTCGATGTGGCTGATCTGCCTCATCGTGCGTACATAGTTTGAGCGCCGGAAAACTTAACGATATAGTACATAACTATAATTCTAGGGTAGCATGGATGATGCACCTTCAAATAAACTGTTATATAGAATGGTGTCAAGGATTTCTACATGTATGACACCTCGGCTTTGATCTCTCCAACGTCTCCTCTCTTCCGATGACGTCGTGGCGTGACGCGGCACGCTCGTCGGCACTACCCTCCCTCCATGGCCTTCCGAGCGCCCCGTTTACCGTCGTCATCACGTCGGATCATCATCGTCGGACCGTCGCCCGCGAGACTTCTGCATTCACATGATAGCTGAACGCGTTCACATGATAGCTGTAAACTATATATGTGTAAATCATATACTCTGTTTTCAACAGTCAAAGATAGCATTATTTTCCTCGCTTACATAAACTTGCATGTGGTTTTAAAGAGTAGTAGTTGAGTGGGAGATCTGCATCAAATTACTTGTAATCAGATGTGCGATTCAGAAACCAAAAAAAAAAAGAAGATATTTATAAATGCTTTGCAAATATTGTGTGCATGCCGAGGTTGCTTTGCTTAGGGATCAACCATGGGGAATCATGTTTGCATGAGGGAAAAAGGAGGGCTTGTGCTGCAATGCACTTGAGAAAGTGAAAGGGGAGAAATTCAGTGGCCCACCACAGACACAACAAATTAAGAGGAGAGCATCAGCATCAGTTGCGTCTATTGGCATTGGATTTGGAGCTGTTAATTCCCCCCTGTGCTCCCCTCACCACATTGCTTGCTTTTCTTTTCTAGCTGCTGCTTTTCATTGCACTGTACATACTCTAGGTGATAAGAGCATGTAGTTCTGTCTGCTCTTAAGAGTGCTGTGTACATCAAGCTAGGACTGAATTAATGCACTATATTGTGGATCGAATGATGCACTAGGTCGATTCTCACAAGCTAGCTAGCTCTCCATTAATTCTGTTTACTAATGATGTTCCTAAACTCTACTTTTAGACAAATTGTTTTCTTCTTATATCAGGGCCGGACCTTGGATTAGATCTGTGCAGTCATGACTCGTGACACTGAAATTCAGTGCTAACCAAAGATAATTTAGGTGTTCTCCAAGCTAATTGCACCTCAATTTTATATTCTATAGAACTAGAAAGTTACATATGCCTGGTTATTATAAAAGGGCACTATGATTTAATTGGTAATTAATTTGAATTTTCAGTCGTATAAAATTAGGTTTCCATCGCTCCAAGAAATTTTTTTCTTCTTCTTCTTCTCTCCATCAATAATTGTTTTAGTTCCAAGTATATATAGACATACATACTGACAAGAAGAAACTAAGATCTAGGTTGGCCGGTCAACATCATTCGATATCATGGTCCTATGTAGCACCATATAATTGAGCACGTTGGGTAGTGATGCATCTAGATCACCGGCCGGCTAATTTTTTATACATGCTGATGAAGAAGTTTGATGTTTACATATGAAGATGCTCAAATAATATAATCCACGTGGACAAGCATATGTATGTAATATTATACTTGTCATATTCCACTATGGCTGTAAAATTAATACATGTAAATAGGGGATTATTTATGTCTCCTTGAGTGCTCAAAGTCACTTTCATGCTTTGGCGCCGCACGTGTAATCATAATTATCCCCACAGGCATCAGTGTTGGCAAATCCGATTAACAATGCTATTTTGCTAGCTTTGTGACGATTTGGATGTCGGGATTGATGTTGTGGAAGAAACATATATAATCATCCTATCAACATGCATCTTCTTTTTGGGTAAACTAAACTGCATATGGTGCTGTTTATGATGTTCCTTGGATGTACGACGTGTGTGTGTGTGCGCGTTAATGTATTGTAGGTGATCGGTAATCTCCTCAATTTTGATGAGAAAACATTGGTAAAAAAAACATCATCTATTGGTCTCTGTTCAGAGATATACGACGTTTTAGAGAAATAAAAATGCATTAATAGTGTTGCACAATTTCCTATTATCATAGATAAGTGTTTTAGACGTGAAGGTACTGTGAATTTGAAGTTGACACAGAAATTAAACATTTAAAAAAAGGTAAAACAATAATAATAGATGAAAAGGAATATATATATAAATATAATTAGCAGCAGGCAAAGGGAAGAAGGTTGATGATGGCGCCTGTCTCCGCATGCATGATGCATATCCATCTGCCTTTTGATCCTCTCGTGAATACCAACCACGAGATGCCCCCTTTACATGAGTAGCTAGCTCACTGCTGCAAATCTTAACCTTTGCGATTGCGAAAGCGTCTTTGAATTTCATCCTGGCAGGCATGTGCAGATGATTTTATTACTACCCCATCTCCGTTTCTTTCCCAATGCAGATTCGTCTTTTGCAGACTGTTGGCGTAAACACGGCCTGCTGTTTACCAACAACATCGCTGCAGACAGACATGTTTTTTTCTTCTTTTTTTTACAGAAGATGGTATGTATAATTTGGGCAGGATTCACACGAAATCGATCAGACGTAGTTGTCATGGACAATCGCTAATGCCTGAGCACTACCAGCTATTACAGTTGATTCAGATCCATGTTCCGATGTTTTTTTTTTCTTTCTTTGTAATGATCTTAGTAAAATATATATACCAAAGCAAGCATTTGCTTTGCCCTTTGTTCTGTTTGACACGCATTGCAATTACCGAAAGCGAAAAGCAAGCGTTTGCTTTGCCCTGCTAGCTTTGGTCAAACAACATTATCATAATTTCTTTTAGAAAGTAATCTTTTTCCTCGTAGTCTGTTCCTACCAGTTTGGTGCATCTTTTTAGCCAGGTTCGCGTCTCAAAAGGTCCAAAATTAACCTTTGTTACATACAGCGCCTCGAGACACCATTCTTGACCCCATCATGCATAGTGTTCTGATGTGTAACTACAGATGTTTAACTGTTTTAATGATTGAATCAATTCCAGAAAGTTGAAGCAATGCAAGTAACTCAGCATCCTTCACTGTACTTGTATACACCATGCTTGTGGAACTTAATAAATAATTATTAATAATTTGTCAAGCACACCTGAAATTAACTAGCAAGGACTAGATGTTGTAACGTAAACCGACAGTTATCGGCGTTATTGATGGGTTCGATAAAATTTCATGACGGACTCTATTTTTCATCTAAATTCAAATTTTAATTCAAAATTTTCGTCCGAAATTTTGCTAAAATATCTGGTAACCGTCAGTTACCGGTTCTATCGGTGGGGTCCAACAAAATTTTCGAAACGATATAGTTTTCCCTGGTTGCAACACAATCCTGCACAGTGTTGCTCTCTGCAAACATCACTGCCTCATGTTCCAACATGTTTAATTTTGGTCATCTGTGCAAGTGTTCTCACAAGCTCCAGCTCCTTTAAAGGTTTGAAGATGCACATGCCTCCACATTATTACATCATGCATGATGTGATGCATACTAGTAAGTTTAATCATGATTTGTGCCTAACAAATCATTATTTGTGTCCGTCTTTCCATTTTGTTCTAGTGAAAGAGCTATGATTTGGATCTTGAAAGCTTACATTTGCAACTCCAGTTGATATATAGTGGCTAGATTCTACAGTCTACACTAGGGCTCTAGATGAGTAGAATCATATATTTTTTTTATCAGTCTTATTTGATCTTGATCTCGGAATACATATAATTCAATCTTCAGTTTACAGCTCTAGTACTAATGTTTTAGAGAATTTCCAATATGTGAGCAGACTTATCTGAACTCCAATGTCAATTATGTTTTTTATGTTCATAAGTTCTGATGAGACTCTTGGATATAATACAAGGGTTACAACTTGCAAGCAGGTACTGAGTAGATGGGGAAAAGAAGGGCATACACATCTGTTTTAACTTTTGAACCTCACTGGTGTGTTCAAGCCTGAAAAGCTAGATTTGCCAGTACTGATTTTTTTTTTTTTTTTTTTTTTTGCCTGTAGTTATGAGAGGGTTGTACCTTGAGCACTAACCAATATGTGAGCAGACTTATCTGAACTCCTTCAGGACACAGATTTTGGAGAATTTCCTATATGTGAGCAGACTTATCTGAACTCCTATGTCAATTCTGTTTTTATGTGTTCTAATCTCCTACGTCAGTTGAGAGGACACGAATGGTAAGCAAGATATGAATAGCAATCAGAAACATCAAAGACCACGAAATAATTCCTAGGTACATCTCACGCTGCTCAACCTCAATTCCCTTTTGTTTAGAGGTAACCTCAATTATAGCCTGACGATGCATTGCATGTTTGCATCTCACCAAGCACAAGTAAAAGAAAATATTTATAACAGGTGAAGATCACAAGGTAGGGATGGAAGCTGTGCAGAGTGAATACATCAAGAACAAACAGGGCACTCTGTATGATGCTTACAGTTAAAGGGAAAGCATAACAGTTGAAGGGGCCAAAAGAAACACAACTTTAACCGTAATACCACCTCCATTCTTTTTACTTATCATTTTAGACAACACGGTCTCTAGTGCACCTCTATGATGATTACGTTTTGTAGTTATATGCTGGAAAAAGTTATTAAAATTATAATGACATGGAAATACTTTTGATGACAAATTTAATAGGATAATTTTTATATGACAAATCTAAATACTTTTATGTATATATTTGTGGTCACAGTTTTAGAAGGTTGATTGCACACATACTAACATGACAAGAAAAAAGAACGGAAAGAGTGAGTAGTTACGGAATCAGTATTAAGCAGGCATACACATAAGCAAATGCCCAGTATAAGAATAATCAGTAGTCACCATTTGCATTGTCCAACAACAATGTGGACAAATTTTTTTTGCTATACATGACAAAGATCCAGTGGTACTGACACAAGGAAATAGCTACTTGTTGAAATTATGCATCTCAAATTGAAATTCAGCCGCCATAATAGGTAAACACAAAAGTTTCTTTCAAAAATTGCAGTGGTCTAGCAAGTCTATTTGCCTATCTAATTTACTCTCTGTTCTTTTATACCCGACGGCCTAGAATCCGTGCCGTCAAATATTCTAAAGTTTGACCGCTAAGAGCATCTCCAATAGTGTCATATCAACCGTCGGTTAGCCCTTCAATGTCAGCAAAATCCTATATATAAAACAGAGAAGCACGAGAGAAAAGTGGAGTCGTTTCTTCCTCAAACAACCATCTCTACACACGAATTAAGACAAAACAACTAATACATGTGAGAGTGGGGTGAAGTAGTGGGAATATTATAAGTTTAGCATAAATATTAGAGACAGTTTATTAGAGGTGTTGTCTCTGAATCTATCTTTCGGTGACTTAGAGTTGATATGACAAAATTAGAGACGACACTATTGCAGATGCCCTAATATGTTTGAAGCTATCTAGATTGGCTATATATAAAAAATATCATTAGATTTGCCATTAAACTTATTTCATAATATTATAATTTTATTAGCATATCGTAATGTAAATGTATAAAAAGTAGTGGTCAAAGTCGTATCTCGGAAACTATGAAAAGTAAAAAAACGTCAAGTGTCAAGTAAAAACGAACGGAGGGGGTAGAATGTGGGAAGTCAACATAAATTAAATAGTCTAGCACTCTAAAATCTAAACAGAGAAGCAGATCGGAAACGGTATAAGCAGAACAATATATTACATGCATTCCTTAGTTCGGCTTTTATATGGTAAACTTGGCCTTGGGTACATTGTACAATATGAGTATTACCTACTATTATAGCAATGCAACTTTGTTTTCGGACTTTCAGTCACCATGATAATATTACAAAGTAAACTTCAAACAAAAGGTTGTTAATTTCATACTTCACTAAAGAGAACAAAAACAATTAGATAATGTTACAGCACTAAGATGTGTTCTCATCCATAGTAGACCCTTTGTAGAAACCACTGTCATCTCACTAAGCCAACCAAAAACAAAATAGCAATTGAAGGAAAAATCATGGCAATGTATATGCCAACACGTTCCCAAGGTAATAACTAAAAGGATATATGATGATAAATAAAATGCTCTGCCATCACAACAGTCCATATTTTCACATTTCACATGAGTGCATCCTGGATAAAATGATAAATGATCTGACGTTGAAGATCATAAAATCATTTACAATAGTATTATCAATTTAATGTAACAGATGGTATTCAGGTAGTTACCACACCTATTGACTATTGTCGATTTTAGCTTCCCAGAATCACTACTTTCGTACATGCCTTTCAAGACTACCTAGACATTATAGATTAGCATTATTTACGGTTTACTAAAACTCTAAAAGTGAACTTCTCCATTGGGTACCCTCACGTAACAAGTGCAAGCATTGAGTACTCTCATGCAACTTTGGGTAACTATGCAAATAGCCGGATAGTCAAAAGGCAACAAGAAACCAGGCAGTGAAGAAAAATATCAGCAAAACATAATCAGAGGTCCAGTTTGGCAAAGAGTGAAATTCTCACGTAAGTAACTTCGCAATAGTTAGTACTCTTATCATAGTTCATGCCATTGTGTTTTTCATCAAACATCGGGTTTCACTTTTGTTTGGCATTTTGCCAATTCCAGTTCTTACAAGGAAATGGTTCGAAAGAAAAGATTTTTTACAAAAATAAAAGCCACCACTTTTCTCGCCTTCCAGAAATGGTGAAAATGCATACCCCATAATGCAATGCAGCCCCTATGACCAAAAAGCTATAGCTTGACTAGAGTAAGATTATCCCAAACGAGAGGATTGGCGATTTAGACTATAAGGCCCAAGAACCATACAAATGTACTGCAACATATAGCATGCGGGGTATCTTCACCATTAATAGCCAAGGGTAAAGATCGACTTTTTTGCAGCACCGTGACGAAACAGAATATGTTCAGATTGAAGAGAAAAGGAATTGGTCCTTTATATAGATGAAAAAAGGACATATCACCAAATCGAAACCAATAGACACACTGTTTGGAGGTCCCTTCACTGTTTGGAACGTTCTTCACTATTTGTTAAAGGTGTCCATAAAGGAAGCAAGAACTTGAAAAATTAGGACTTATATTGTTTGCTAATGCCAAACGGCACTACAGAAGAGTGCAAATAATGACACATGCATTTGCGAATCATATAGGACCACAAAGGATGTTACTTCCTAGTTCCATCTATATTGAGGTCTACATTCTACAATAATAAAAAATGCTCAAACAGATAGAAGTCCGTCGTGCATGAATCATAAATCTTATAAACACAAAAATGCATACTTTTCACTTAATAGGTTCATTAAGGAAGAGGCAAAAATTTTTGCCTTGTTTACTATGAACGCCCTTCAATTAGCAAGAAACTTAAGAGGAAAATGTGCCCTAGAAAAATCAACAGAGGTAGTATCAGACTGCACTCTTCTAAAGGAAGGCCAAAATGTTAAGTGGAAGTCTGGACAATAAACACAATTAAGAAATTGTAACAAGAAAAAATACTCTCGGTATTTGTATGGACATATACCTTAGTATAGACCGTCCAACCATTAGATAACACAAAATGAAGTTGGGTCATTCATCATCTATAAATGTATCAGAGACATTATCTCAGAGAAATGGCAAACAGCAAACATCACTATTCATCTTAAATTCTTGAGAGATGAAAGGGTTTTTGTCACCTCAAATGAAATTGGTAAGCACCTTGCTTCAGCATACATATTAATACCAAGGGTTGAGGAATACAGACTGAGAATAATACTATTGCTCAGAAGCATGCAAAACATCAGTTTATAAAAGGAAGGAAAATAGTATACAAGATATAAGAGCTTTGCATGTGTGAAAGCACACAAACAAAGCATGCAACAGATACCACACCTATTTTAAGAGCTACCAGTACCAGCTATATTCTGTCGTGCAAAACATCCATACAACGCTGTAAAGTTTTAGAACAGTGAATTTAAGCATAACGAGAAACATTCGATGGATTAAATTTCACGCCACCTAAATTAGAGACTGTTGCATTACACTACTACTTGTAAAGAGAAAGATACATGCAGATAGCCATACAGGGTGGTACCGAGAGCTCAGATGAGGCATGTAAACTACTGCCAAGGGACAGGACATGGCAACAACCTAAACCTAAAAGGATTCTGCAGTTTGTCGTCTAGAGTACATACAGACAAGAACTCAGACCAAACTGCAGAGTTGGGAACTACAAAGCAGACAAATTTAGCATGTCTTTTAGTCTTTTTTACCTTATGGTCACGAACTTGTTTGTGCCATGCTTGGCCCAGAAGGTCTTCAAGTCAATCGGATTATTAAGATTGTACCCTTCGCCAGCAAGCTTCTCAAGCACTTTCTTGAATGCACCCTGGCTCATCTTCCTGCCAGCAATGCGTGCACCACGGCGCTTTGTACTCATTGGCAGCGGGTATGTTGAGACGGTAGTTGTGCAACACGCAGATTGCCAACCACCTGCACCCCACCGGTAGCACTGCTGTGGTGCACCCGTGCATGAGCACACGGGCGTCGGTATCCTCGAGAGGTCCAAATCAATCCCATTGATAACCATCCCCACAGTCTTCTTCGGAACCCTTCTGCGTGGCGCTGGCCCGTTGGATTCCCTATCCTCACGTGCGGCAGCAACCTTCTTGGGCTTCTTCGGCTTTGGTGACTTGGGTTGCCGGCGCTGCTGTCTCTTCTTTGGAGGTGGAGGCTCATTTATAACCCCTACATTTTCCTCGATCAGTGGCGGGGGCATGCATTCTTCTTTTGGTGGTGCAGGTGGTTGTGGCTCTGGCTGTTGCATCATCTGCAGAGTGTGTGCACTGTGCGTACCAGGGATCATCATCCCATACCCAGCTGGTTCGTGATGCACAGCATGCACAACATGACCAGCGTGCCCTGCAGGGAGAGTGCGAAGCATCTTGGACTCGCGGGGATCCGCATTGAGAGTGTGAAGCATCTTGGACTCGCGGGGATCCGCATTGAGAGTGTGAAGCATCTTGGACTCGCGGGGATGATGTGTCGGGTGCATCCACGCGTCATTGCGCACGAAGTTCATGGGCATGGAAGGAGCCTCAGCAGGCATACCGGCGATGCCGCTTGGAGCACCACCACCAACAACACCGTCGCGTGGATGGTGGTGCGGGAGGTGCGGCATATGCTGGTGACCGTGATGGTGCAGGAAGGGACCACTAGACAGCAGCTGCTTCGTGTCACGGTCAGCAGGTACTGAGGACATGAGCTGCAGGCCAAGGTTCCTCGCTGGTGTCTCGAAGAATCCCCAATTCCTAATGCCCAAGCTGCCATCGTCGTCCATCTAGCAACCAACGCAGAATCCGAGAAACCAATCCAAATCGAAAATACGGCACTAGAGAGCAACAAGAACAGGATCTTCTCGGCGGTTCTGATTAGCCCATATCCAGCATTGCCTTCTAATCCCCAATCCCTGAAAACCCATTCCACCAAACCGGTCAAAGATCTAAAAACCGTAACAATAACCACACAAAAAGACATCCAAGAACACCAAAATCGAAAACATTCAACAAACCCTATGTCTCAAGAACAGATCGAGAAATCCCCCCAATCCACAATAAAACGGCCCGAATCTGGAGTCAACAGATCGAGCGAGATCTTCATTGCAAGATGCGACCGTCAAAATCGAATCTTGCGGGCGGGGATCTACGGGTTGGCGTGGATTCGGGCCAGGCCCGGCCAAGAAAGCGAATAGAAACAAGAACAAGAACACAAAAAAAATAGGAAAGAAACCCATATATAAAACTTTTTTTTTGAAAAAAAGAGTTATTCTCCTGGCTATGAAGCTTCTCATGTAGCAACATGGGGGAGAATTTAAAATGGAACCTCTGGGGTGGGCTTACCTTGAAGAGGGCTCTGCCTCTAGCGTTCTCTGGGGTGTGATGGAGAGAGAGAGAGAGAGAGAGAGAGAGAGAGAGAGAGAGGAGAGAGAGAAGGGGAGAGATAGGAGCCGAAAAAGATAGGTCCTTGGATTTCATCTCTCCTCTTTTCCTTATACGGGAACGGTGAAAATTGAAAGCGTGTCCAATTGGCATATTTATTTATTTTTCCTCCCTGGTTCTCCGACGCGCCTTCCTTTAGAGTTGGCCTTGCGGGCCGGTGCGAAACACATATAACATTGTATGATTTGCATTATTCATAGGCCGAGCTACAATCACACGATAGCTTGGGTGAGCTTGGACCGCTGCTCTGGCTCCACGGACCGATACGGTACGGTATAAATAGTATTGAACTCGGTCCGATACAATTTAGACACGGGCCGTTAGGCACTACACTGTTTTAATATATATATATATATATATATATATATATATGTAATTTTATTTTTATTTATTAATATTTATATGATTTTCTTTCTTTTTTTAATACTTATATGGTTTTATTTTGTAGTTTTTAAATTTTATATAGTTCATTTTATAAGTATATATAAATTTATTTTGATTTTTTAAATATATATTTATTTTCTAGGATTGTTTTGCAGGTTCTTCAATTTTTCATGTCTTATAAGCTAAATGACAAATGTTTTAACGAACCAGCTATTTGAACATTAATAAAATTCTATTACATTTTCAATATACTTATCTCATTTATTACAATTTTCATATGTATTTTTGAATTCTACACATTTTATGATTTTTTGAAATTTGTTTTCGATTTTTTTTCTGGCGGGCTAAACGGGCGGACTTGGCTGATGGGCCAAGCAGGCTCGTGCAGAGTCGACACGAACTCCAACTCAGCCATGCACAAATCAGCCTCCCGGTATGTGGTGGCCGGACGACCTATCTAATAGCCGGGCCGGAATGTGCTGTACCATGTCGTGCGTGCGGTAGTGTCGGCCCCCATTGGCTGTGTCCGCTTCCTTCGCTCTAATGTTCGTGTGTTTTTTTTATAATTTTATCTTCAATTTCAGCTACTAATAGTAGTGTCGATGGTTTAGTATCGATCTTACAAATGTATGTTGGAAACTTTTTTGAATTAAATCTACACATAACAAAACACATGGATTTAGACAGGTTCGGGCCTTCTCATAGGAGAAAAATAACCATACTTTTTTATTGATGTATTGACGATGTTTTACAACAGGGAAGAAATCACTAAGATTCAAGCCTAATAACTTCTCCCTCTCTCTGTCATTCTCCTCTATCCACTAACTTTACTCCTTATATGGTGCCGGTTGTTCCATGCCAAGAGACATTTTAACGCTTGATGAAATGCACACGTTGATGGAAGTTATTGTCATGGAGACCATGTCCCACGTTGCCTTGCAGTTATATCAAAGACATATGCTCAATACGTGTAGTCATCCCAGAGAATAACATCATATATTAACTATTATGTCTACTAAACACGGCGCATAAGAGTACCTAGTCGATTGAGCCCATATATCTGTAGGCTTTGTCGACTATAGAGTGGTCGTAGTTGACCTGATTGTATTAAAGAATGGACATATTAAAGAATGCAAACCGACTCTCACAGATCTGTCTGTTTGAGCGATTCCCGAAGGGGTGGCAACTATTGAGTTTCCTAGATCTTTAACTCAGACTCGTGGCTATATAAATCTACCACGGGTGTGACTTAGGGTTTTTTACTTTCCCCATTTGCTTCAACTGCTCCTGAGCTCTTGTTCTGTCCGCCACCAACCGAGTCGCAATCTTTTTCCAAACTCTTCCAAATCTTACTCAAGCTCACTCGAAAGAGATGGCAGGAACATGATGGCGCTGGTTGTGGCAAAGAAGATTCCAAGATGAGCTTTGGTGAAGTGGTCAACGTTGATGGTCAGCATTGGCCCTCAGGAGAGGAGAACACCATTCCAGTATTTCAGGCATACTGCGAATGTGGTTTCCAACTACTCGTCCACCCTTTCTTGATGATCGCACTCCAGTATTTTGGGGTAGAATTGGTGAACTTGATTCCCAATTTCATCATAATGTTGAGTGTATTTGTTTACCTGTGCGAAGCCTATCTGAGAATCCTTTCATATTTGGATCTCTTCCGGTACTACTACGGGATGAGCAAGGACAGAGGAATTACAGGTAGCTGCAGCCTAACGCTTCACGATGGGAAGTCGAGGGAGTATATTCAGATGTTCACCTGGTTGTCATGGGCTGGGTGAAAGAAGTAGTTCTACTGGACTTTATCCAGGGACGACAGCCTCTTCTTCACAGGGAAAACTGTAGAGAAGAGTTCATCTTGGGACTTGACTCCAAGCGACCTCGACCGGATCACCCCCTACATCCAAGCCATCAAAGACCTGAGAGAAGAGGGGCTGACCGGATGGCACGTGATGAAGGACTTCATCACACGTAGCATTAGTGTGAGAACCCGGGGTATGTAGCTTGTAATGCTTAGCCATCCACTTGACTCTAGCATCACAAATCAAATATCCCGCGTCTCGATGTATTATGTACCTCCCAGGAGCGGTACACATACACCTTCACAAATATCAATATCAATCCGTACACAAGTGCTTACAATATCAAAACTTCATAATTTATAATATATTGAACTTGCAAGGTTCAGTTTCGCAAAAAGGGCCGAACGGCCAAATAACAAGATAAATATCAGGTACGCAGCAGAAATCAATAAATAAACTGAAATAGAATCATAAATTAACCATTAATGAAGTCCCAATGACTTGCCATAACACACAGGGCAACCGACTGGGTTGAAACCATAGCAAATCGACGTTCCTACGCATATTTCCTTACTCGATTTAATCTCAATACCTGCTGTCCAGATTAGTAAATAAAAGCAAACAGTGAGTACACGAATGTACTCCACAAGACTTACGAATAACAAACCTATAAGCTACATGCAGGCTTAATTCAAAGGTGATGGTTGTAGAGTTTATTTTCAGCATAAAGCCACAATTTATTTGCAATACTATAGTAGATTGAAAGCAATTTGCTAAACCAATTTTAACAGTTCAAATATCATATACAACAACAATAAGAATAAATATCATCCTGGAAGTGACTAACCTTAGTCACCACAACAATAGCACGAATTACCCATTCGTACCACCCATTCTCAAGTTTTATCAAAATCATAGTCTAACTCTCGAAAGACCTTTCCATGCGTGTCCATAACCTAGGACGAGGCTATTCGAATAGTTTATAACCCTGCAGGGGTGTACCAATGTACCCACACGTAAGACCGCCTTTTTTGCCACACGATAAAGCACACTTCCTTAGGTATGTCGGCAAGGCTGAGTCCATACGAGATGTTTTCCAATATTATGTATTAACTACGAGTCGCCCATATGGATAGAGACCCGTACGTTGTGTCGGGGTCATCGTAAAGCCTCGGTCAACTACCCCTCATGGGTAAAGCCTCGGACAACTGCGATGCCCCTCGAGGTGGAGAACCTACTCAGAACCCAACCACCGCACACCCAACACACAGATCCTTTTTCACACAACACACACAACCCTCCTCTTGCGACCCGGAGCTAACACACTCCAAAGTACTAAGTCAAGAGAGGTATCATATCCCCCTCATGTGGTTAGCACACAATATTGCTTGGTCCAGTATAACAAGATGTTCGGTCTTTGTTGACTCGGGCACGCTACCACATACCAATAACCACACCATTCAACCAATGTGCCCAAGTCTAAATCTTTTTGTTTCTATTTTTAATTTTTCCAAATATGATACATACATGAGAATCATGATTCAGTTATATGAGGTGGTGTTGTAATAACCATCGCTAAATGCGATGGTTCCCAGTCTACCGTGCTAAGCATACCTAAGCGACACAACTCGTATACTTAATATAATGTGACTAGAACCCATCCAGCGAGCTCTAAGTCACAGCGGATATAAACCTAGGCTTAGTGGTAAATGATGGATATTTACCTACAGTTCAAGTAACTACTAGGTAAACTATCGCGACTAAGAAATAACTTGCCAACATAGCATGCATACATACAGTTGAAACTTTGAAATATTAGCATGCACAAATAATAGGATCAACGTGCATCAAAGGAAGAACTGCTTGCCTTTATTTGCTGGAACTCTTGACATTCACATGAACTTCTCAATTGCACTCTGAATCATCGTCGTCTAATGATAAGAACTGACAAAGTGAAAACACCGAATAAACACCAAGAATTCCAAGAGTCTCCAAAAATTAAGAAATTAAAACAGAATATAGAAAATGGTTTTAGATGTATCTAGGTGGTAACTTTTAGTTCAATTGGAGTTCATTCCAATTAATTAGGAAATTGGTGAAGTTTAGTAACTTAACAGGACATCTGGTACTCACAAGCACTCTTTCTAGGCATTCTATGTATACAACCATGATGATCATACAGTCAAAATCAATCCTCTTATGTTCTCTCCCTTTTATATCCCCATTCCATGATATTGCAACACTTATCCACTAATCACCTAGCTAACTATCTGTGCATCTGACTATATGAGACATAGCGCTATGTAAGCAATTATAAGGGAAACACTATGGGATGGTTGACTTCCCATGGCTACTATTTGTGCTGCTAGTTAGATAAGGGTCAATGGTTGCTTAATGAGTCAAGGACATTTTTATTTACTAGTATTAGCAAGGTTATTAGTACACTGACAAATAGGATCATTACCATATTATCTTTACTGTTCACATAACCTACAACAAGAGGTTTTCTCTCTGGACAGAAAAGTTACAATCAGACTTTCTTTAAACTCACCAACAAATTATCTAACTAGAGTGATCTAATTTACATACACCAAATCTGTTATCATAAGAGTTATGATTTTGCAAATGGGTACTATAGACATTTGAACTTTCTCTTCTCTGATCCTCTTATCAACTAAAAGACTATGCTGATCAGTCCCTCTTCCACCATTTTATTTATCCTTAAATGCTGAACACAAGGAGTGATTTATTTAGTTCACCGGACTATTAGTCTTTTGTCAATTCTGAAATGTTGTCACATTACAGTTCATGTACCTACAATAAGAAGTTTTTTCTGAACTACAGCTAGTACTAAACTTCCTTTAAACTCAATCTTCCATAATACTGATTCACTAAAGTGATCTAATTGGCATTTACAAATATTACTAGCACAAGACAGATGGTTTTGAAAAAGGGTTCTACTGACAAAACCACTTTTCTCCTTATGATCGTTGCTTCTCTATTCATTCAAACACTAAGAGTGTTTGTCAACTAACTTACAATTTGATTATTCAGTCACTAGGTAACTTCCTTAAGTGATTCAACAGTCATTCAAAGGTTCTATTAGCAACTGCATTAGATGTCTAACAGACTGGACTCACACATCAGTGAGGGGGAGGGAAGCACAGAGGACAGAACAGGGAAGCTCGGCCGAAGTGGGGCGGCGGTCGTCGGCGGCGGTTGAGTGGCGGGGAGGCTAAGGCGATGCTCAAAATGGGTTTCCCACGGGCTACCGAAACTAAGGGTGGCGGCGGTACGGCTTGAGCTACGCTGTGGCAGCGCGGCGAGGGAATGCGGCGGCTATCCGTGGAGGTGAATCATGGTGGCAGTGCCGGAAGGGAGTAGCAGGGAGTGTGCACATGGGCATTAGTAGGTCATAGTAAACTCACTGGTGTGGTTGACTGGGACAAAGACGCACCGAGTTGTGCCGGCGGTGATGACCACGGGCGGCGCGGTCGGTCCAACGCGGGGGTGGCGCTGCGGAGAAAGAGAGCACCAGTGAGACGTATGGGGAGGTAGAGGGAGTTCATGGGATACTCATAGGGGAAGGAATCGAGCTGGGGCTCTTCGAATCAATGGCGGCGATGGTGGAGGCGGTTGCGGCCGGTCGTGGGGAAGAAAGTGCAGGCGCGGGGCTCCGGTGGACCAAAGCCAGATTCGGTTGAGGGCTTCTACTCCTGGAGATGTGGGACACGCCGTGATGCGGCTGGGGCCGAGGGAGACGGGGCCGGCGCTGATGGGTGAGTCAGAAGTGGCGGCGGCACTGGTAGAGAAGAAGGGGGGAGAGGGAAGAATGGCCCTAGGGAAAGGGGGTTCGGCTTGAGCGAGCTAGCGGCGTGGTGTTGTAGGCGGAGGCAACGGGCAAGCAGCGTGGCGCTCATGCGCGAAGGAGGGCCAGGAAACGCTGTCACGTGGCCATGAAGCTGGCGAGCGCAGACATAGGCTCGGGCGATGCGGCGCCGCTTGAAGAAGAAAGCGCTGGAAACCGGGGGGCCCACCGGTAGAGACAGTGGAGCGACTTGGTCGGGTCGAGTCCAATCAGAATAGTGAAAAACTGGCTCAGTCAAACCAGCTCGGTCGGTCAAACAGTAAAAATTTATTTGTTTTTTTGAACTCTCTACTTTGACTGAAATTCTAAAAATAGCAAATAAATCTATAAAAAACTAAAATTTGGTAGAGGTGTTACTGGGATGACCTAGTATACATAATATTTTTCTAAAAGAACTGTTCATGTTTTGATTTATTCGCATTTTAAATTCAAATTAAATTTAATCATGCAAATAGAATGGAATTCAAATAACCTCCAATAAATTTCAGAAAGTCCAAACAAGCATATCAAAGAATATAGAATCCAACTGAATTATTCCCACACTTGAGACTTATTTGCTGCAACAAAAGGTTTTAAAAAGTCTAAAATTTCATAAATGCACATTAGATACTTAACTAATCCAACTTAGTAATTTTGGGATGTTACAATTAGTCCTTTGAAGAATCGAGTACACTCCATATGGGTGTATTCGGGGACAACTGGCTTGACCAGAGATTACGAAGGAGGTAAAGAAATAATCAACCTAGCTCTCTTTTGTTAATTTTGAGCTTAATTGTTGATTATATCTTCGTAATCGTAGATCTCTCACAAAAGGAAATTGATGCTCGAGTTAAGCTTGTTTATGATAAAGCTCCTACAACCACGTCGGGAGCTCCTCGAATCCCAGCAGTCATAACCGACGAAGAAAGAAATTAACGCCTAAAGGTAATCAAAAATTAATTTCGTCTTTAGGGTTCGGTAGTCATAAAATTCGATCATTTGGTAATATTTGTTTCCTGGCTTTTGCAAAAAGTTAGCATGGCAGACTGTCAACACGACCAAGAGGTCGAATCGAAGGCTATCGAAGAGGGGACAGAGGAAGACAGAGTTTCTCTGGCCAAAGGCGTCACCTTGTGAAGGCTGCTGACAAGGAGGGTGGAAGTTCAAGTTCTACCCTTCCTTCGACCACTTCCATCAGGCAATTCTTTGCATATGTGATAGCTACAGAGAAAATGTGTGTGGTCGAAAAACATAAGCACAAATCCCCCAAGACCAAGGTACATTTCTATTATGACAACAAAACATTTTCAGTTTCTACTTCTCATGGCTTTGCCAAGCAAATTGTGAGAGCCGCCGGGCGATTTAATTTGTAATGCTTAACCTTTCCGTTGGCCCTAGCATCACAAATCAAATATCCCCGCTCTCGGTGAATATGTACTTCCCAGAATTGCAGTACACATACACCTTACCAAAAATTAAGTAACATTTCCCTACACAAGCTTGTACATTATTGAAAACTTCATAGTTTACATATGTTCAACAACACTGAGGTTTCACACCAAAGGTAGAGTTTGCAGCGGAATACATAAGTCATATAGATGGCAGAAACAAAAGCCAACCAGCTGCCCGTACCCACAAGGCAACTGACCGAAAACGCCCAAGCTAGTCGCCAAGAGTGAAATCAGCCTCACATTCGCCAACCCCTTGGGGGTCAGCTTCCTCTGTAGCAAATAGACAATGCAGTTGAGTACAAAAACGTACTCGCAAGACTTACGAATAACAAACCTATAATTAGCTACATGTAGGCTTAATTCAAAGGAGATGGCCGTAGAGTTTATTGTCAGCGTAAAGCCACAATTTATTTGCAATACTATAGTAGATTGAAAGCAATTTGCTAAACCAATTTTAACAGTTCAAATATCAGAGATAACAACAATAAGGATAAATATCATCCTGGAAGTGACTAACCTTAGTCACCACAACAATAGCACGAATTACCCATTCGTACCACCCATTCTCAAGTTTTATCAAAATCATAGTCTAACTCTCGAAAGACCTTTCCAAGCGTGTCCATAACCTAGGACGAGGCTATTCGAATAGTTTATAACCCTGCAGGGGTGTACCAATGTACCAACACGTCAGACCGCCTCTTTTGCCACGCGATAAAGCACACTTCCTTAGGTATGCCAGCAAAGCTGAGTTCATACGAGACGTTTTTCAATATTATGTATTAACTACGAGTCGCCCGTATAGATAGAGACCCACACGTTGTGTCGGGGTCATCGTAAAGCCTCGGTCAACTACCCCTCACGGGTAAAGCCTTGGACAACTGCGATGCCCCTCGAGGTGGAGAACCTACCCGGAACCCCACCACCGCACAACCAACACGCAGATCCTTTTTCACACAACACACACAACCCTCCTCCTGCGACCCGGAGCTAACACACTCCAAAGTACTAAATCAAGAGAGGTCACATATCCCCCTCATGTGGTTAGCACGCAATATTGCTTGGTCTAGTGTAACAAGATGTTCGGTCCTTGTTGACTCGGGCACGCTACCACATACCAATAACCACACCATTCAACCAATGTGCCCAAGTCTAAATCTTTTTGTTTTCATTTTTAATTTTTCCAAATATGATACATACATGAGGATCATGACTCCGTTATATGAGGTGGTGTTATAATAACCATCGCTAAATGCGATGATTCCCAGTCTACCGTGCTAAGCATACCTAAGCGACACAACTCGTATACTTAATATAATGTGACTAGAACCCATCCAGCGAGCTCTAAGTCACAGCGGATATAAACCTAGGCTCAGTGGTAAATGATGGATATTTACTTACAGTTCAAGTAACTACTAGGTAAACTATCGCGACTGAGAAATAACTTTCCAACATAGCATGCATACATACAGTTGAAACTTTGAAATATTAGTATGCACAAATAATAGGATCAACATGCATCTAAGAAGGGACTGCTTGCCTTGCTGTTGATAATGTGCTTGGTGTTGAGGATCACTCTCGTAAATACCCGAATCGTCGAAATCTATCGATCGAGTAAAACAGCGAATAAGAACAAATAACACCAAATAAGCAAAACTCAATTTCATCAAATAGCATACACAACAGAGAGAGTTTGAATCCTAAAGTTTTGAGATGAAGATTTCAGTCAAAAAGGAATTCATTTGAATTTTCTAAGTATTTAGCAATTTTAAAAGCCTATTTGCACAAAGAACCTATTACCATATTGGTTTGAACAGCAACAAGAATCCAACTTATGCCAATTTAAAGTACAGGAAAAATTAGAATTAACAAAATTGGTTTCACCCTTTTGGGAGTTAAGATGAATTACTTATGAGTTTTTGAAGTTTTAAACCATTTTCAATGTATAAATAATCCCTTTTTGTGATTAATACAAGTTCACCTTTTTCTGTAACAGAAACAGACTAAAATCCTGTCCCATTTAAAAGTACACTAAAAATAAAAATTAACAAAATTGGTTTCACCCAATTTGGGGCTAAATTGAATTAGTTATGAATTTTCTAAGTTTAATTGAATTTTCAATACAAGATTTATTCTTTTCGGGAAATTAAAAAGGCTAAATACTTTTTCTACCGGCCCTTGCGCTAACCCGGGCCATTGACTGGTGGGGCCCGAAGAGGCACTGACTAGGTCGAAGTTGACCCAGCCCCGGCTAAAAGCTACGTCGAAGACGTATTCGTGAAATACGCTTTTGGCTTACTGAATACATAATCCTGAATTTAAGCCTAACGAAAATAGGTTTTCACCAACTAGAAAACGTATTTTCAGAATTTACGCAACCACTTAACTAACTGGGAGGGCCCACATGTAATAGAAATGTTACTCACTAATGGTGTTCTTAATCGTCATTAACTCCTAATCACTCAGCTACAGTTTTCGACCGGCGTCCGACAACAGAGCAGAAAACGATCGCGAGCTTGGCCGGCGGCTCGCCGGCGATACACCCCACAACTGCGTGAACTAAGACCAGGAATAGATTCACAATAGCTCTACGATCCCAGGGGTAGCCAGGGTTTCGTCGGTGGCGAACTCTAGCGGCGAAGCGACAAGGGGAGGCGGCGGCGCACGGCCGAGCTTGAAGAAGAGACGTCGCCCGACCTCGGTGATGCACCTGAAGCCAAACCAACACACCAGTAAGCTCAACAATGCAATGCGATTCTACAGGACCAAAATTTGGGGAGAAAGACTCACCGGAGCGTCAGCGAGAAGAAGAGCCGAGGCCACCGGACACGAAGACGAAGAAGTCGTCCACGGCGATGCACTGGACAACAAGGCCTTGCACCAGTAAAAACAAGCATGGCGAGGAGAGGGGAACTCAGCGACGAGGTCACGGGCTCGAGGACGGCATTGAAGTGTGCTCTGGCTCAAGGCTCTATTCCACGGCCGGAACAAAGAAAAGGGTGGGGAAGCCGAGAGAGGGCGAGAGGGTGAAAATGAGTAGCCGTAGGAGATTCAAGAAGTCTCGGCGATGATCCTCAAAAGGACGCATGGACAAGCGGTGGTGGGCGGTGTTGCCGTGGCATGCATGCGCGAGACCAGCGCGCGAGGGCGAAGCGGCGGGAGGTAGGGGATGGTGCTGATGGGTGGGGCGGGAGTCGATGGCATTGTGAGCGACGCAGTCTTGGTGAGTCGCGTCTGAAGAAAGCGGTGGGTCGAACGAAAGAGGGTGCAGCGGTCGCTCCAACAGTAATACTAGATTTGATTTTAGTTTTGACCGAACACATACTTGTTTGACCAGGCGGTTTGGGGTAAAAATAATTTTCCAAAAATTATGAAAATTTTGTGGGTGTTCTTAGGTTCAACTAGGACTTGGGAAAATTGGTTTTGGCCACTGTTCATTTACCATTTGCCATACTTAAATCATTCTTTAAATCTGTTTTAGCAACTTACCTAGGATTTTAATCAGGTCAAGTTAACTCCCAAAAATTTGTGAAAATTTATATTAATTCAAGATAACCAATCTAGTATTTTGTAAAATTATTTCCAGAAACTTTTGTTCAAATATATTTCTGAATTTAATTTGAACTTTATTTTTAAGTCGATATGTTGGAATTTTTAATATAATTTATGAGTTTCAACAAAAGTTTTTGAAATTCCATATTTTTATACATTTGAAACACAAACTAATTTTCAGGACATTACACAAATAGAAAAGAAGAACTGAAAAAGTTCGGATTGCTATTTGGAGTGATTGATTTTATTTTGTTCCATTGCCGTGTCGTACACTTTTTAAATAGTATATTTAGTATACTTTACGGTTGTCAGGTGGCGGTGAGCACCGGGGTTGAAGGTTTCTGTCGTCATGGTTCCTCTCATGGTTGAGACAAGTACAAATAGTGTTGAATGAATTGGTTTGCTTCGTTCATAATAAATGGCATGGTTTACTTATAAGTTTTCCTTCTATGCTAATGTCATTGAATATTATACTCTCATGATGGATTGAGATTGTGAGGTTCAAATTGCATCATGGTATTCATTCTTGAACCTTGGACTACGTGGTAGCTAAGGGTTGTTTCTTTTGAGGTTCCCTTCATACATTAGACGGGCATGAGGTCCCCATCATGTATTGGACGGGCATGGGTCCCCGCACTCGTGTAGTGTGGGTTTGAGGTCCCTGTGCCTGAGGGCACATGCTTGGGTATGCGTCGACAGGTGCACTACTCGGCATTACCGGTAATTGCAAAGAAGAAAGACAGAGCATTCATGTCATATGCATTGCATTCGAATGTAAGAGTTTTGTTTATGGTTATTTGTTGATGTTCATGTGATGAATTGGTAACATTGTCGGTTATTCACGATGCTTTGTTTATTATCCCTGTTGTAATTTGCTGAGTCATGGAGTCACATTTGTTGTTGTTTTTCTTTTAGGTACCTCTCGAGGCAACAACATGAATGGGAAGAGGTCGCTTGGTGCACTTCACTTATATTCAGTTATGGCAAACAAATTAGATTGTTTACCCAATTCTCCTACTCTTGCTAGTACTTTTATATTTTGGACTGAGTTCACCCTTCGCGGTGATGGATTTATTTGCACTCGTGGTAGTCAAGGATTTTGGCGTACGTTTCAATTGATGCTTTAATCTTAGCGTTTGATTGGTTAGCTCCTTTCGATAAAATACCATGAACGTCTTGATTAGTTCTATCCCTCGTCTTTCTGGCTAGTCTTGATGATTTGATTTAATTAATAAGGAGCTACTCTTATTATGTTCATCCACCCTTAGTATTCGGTTTGGATGAGATATAGCTTGAGCTATGCCTAATTATTCATTAATTGATTTGTGGTAGTCTTTAATCTGTCTATTTGTAGCTTGTGCTAGATCTTGTTGATTAGAATTAATTCACTCGTAGTTGTATGTTTTGCTGAAATTATTTTAGTAAATTGAAGTAAAATGATGTTGTAAAGTCGTTTAGTAACATCTTAGGCCCTATGCTGGACTGGGGTGTTACAGGCGAGCAGTCGCGGAATTGCTTCCCAAAAACCTGATTCGCCCTCTCCCATACAGGATAGCAAGGACAATGGTTCCGGAGACCTGCTCTCCCCACCACCGGTGCACGTCGGGTGCAGGAACGATGTAGCACTCAGTAGCACAGTGCTCTCAAGAATAGTTCTTTGTGTCTCTCGCACAGATGTATTTCGAAAAATGGAGAGGGAGTTAGGCAGAGATCCTCGGTTAAAAAGACCGCAGAAGGAAAATGTCCACATATTAGGAAATAGCAATAAAAAATTGTACTCATTAATCGCAATTAATTCGCAGTTAAAGCCGCGTAATCACCGTGTTTCTTTCCATCATGACCAGATTGCATGGCAAAATAAAATTGCAAAAGCAAGATGTGTTTGGACCCATGGTTAAACCCGGAATGGTTGCACTATTCACACGCCCAACCCGGCGAGGCGAGCGAGCGCGCACGTGTAGTTATTCTTTCTCATCCTTTCTCTTACTTTACTAAAGCTACACATGCTCCACCTTATAAGGTGGTGTCTCTCCACCTTGGCTAGCAGTATGGGACTAAAATATCCCACATGTCACCACGCATGAGTGGACCTTTGGAATTTTCCTAGGAATTATTGATTAATAAATGGACCAAAGCCCAATTAAATCCAACAATCCCCCACCAGATCCCAGAGGCTCACAAAGTTTGCCTGCTGTTCCAAAGCACTGTTAATATACCAATTTATCAATGGAGACCTGTTTGGGTTGGACATCCACCTAGAGTTTTAAGCTACATTCATTCACAACTACACAATGAACTAAGCCTTGAATTGACAGTTTTGTGTGAATGAGTTTCACCTAAAACCTTGATTGGTACTAGGCTACCAATAGGCTACCCCTCAGGTGGAGCATATGAGTCATACTCCTGTGTCTCTTTGTGAGCTTCTTAGAGAGTACCCATTTATCACAGACTATGACTAGCAGTTGAACTCACATAGGTGTGTTCTTTTAAGAATGCTCTGTAGGATATCATCTTTGTTATTTAAAATCACAGAACACATTAAGACAAAGTCATCTTACCATACAGATTTGCGAGTACGACATCTTCAGTGGAGTGGGTTATAGAATGTACCCTGCTTCAGTTAATCAAGCAGGGGTAAATAGGTAATTAAAAGATACTCTCTCTCTCTCTCTGAACTTGGGCTAGTGCTGTTGCGGCTACGGAATCCGACCAGGGGATCGGATCCGACCAGTGTGGTAGTTCTGAGTAGATGGTAGAATGGGTGTTGCTCGAAGAGGTGGTCGGATCCGAGTAGATGTTCGATTACGACGGATGGTAAATCCCGGCGGGTGGTCGAATGGGTGTCGCTCGAAAAGGAGGTCGTGCGTCCGGGATGGATGGTGGCACGGCGAGCGGCAGTCTTGACTAGAGACCAAGAATGCTACTCTAAACCAGCAACAAAGACACCGACGATGGACTCGAACTCAACAATCTGGCCAAAACAAAATTACGAAAGGCACAAAGTGGTTTGGACGGTGGAATAAATGCGATCTAAAACTTTTGTAGGCGGTTTTTCGGACTCTAGGTGAGGAACACAACTAACAAAAGGGGTTAAACGAAATTACCTAACGGGCAACCTTTGCTCGATACCACTTGATGAGTCACGGCGGCCGATCTTCCGATAGGTTCGATTTGGTTAAATCGTGAGGGCGTTGGCGCTTTGAGGCTTCCGACCAGCGGATCGTCACCTCGCAATTCGCTACACCCGCGCGCTGTCGTTATCGACCACGCTTGCGCGATCGACCTTACCACGAAGGTTATTGTTCACGCAAGCAATCGAAGCAACTCACAAGAACAAGGTAGATGCAATCTGAATTGTATTGCGGATATAGATGAAGTTTACAAGTGGGGTTCCTCAAACCGATAAGCGGCGAAGCGCAATTGGCGAAATAATCTAAGAAAAACCCGCCTCTAAACTATGGCGACTCTTGTATATATAGGGGGAGCGTGAGGAGGTCGACCTAGGGTTGTGCGGTAGTGGGATGAAGCGTACACAACACGGACTCCGACCTCGTTACGTTTACAAAGTCTTATTAGTTTTCAAAGCGGTGACGCGACACCTTGTGTTGCGTATTCGTCGAAGATCAGTCAAGGATTTGGTCCTAAGGTGGTCTTGAGGAGTCCATGCTATCTTTGGTCGTAGATTGTGTCCAACGAGTACTGTGCTCGTTTTTCTGATCGTAGATTGCTCCAATCGAATCAACTAGTCGTAGGTCTTCTTGTAGTGGTCGTAGATCTTCTTGTAGTGGTCGTAGACCTTCTTGAACTGGTCGTAGTCCTAGATTCCTGAGTACAAGTAAATCATCTCCATTAGGCAGCATCATAGAGTTCTCAAATAATACACTCAGCCCTAGAAACGACTTTACCTGATCGATTAAGTGACGTGCTCTAGCTCTTGTCATAGGACCGTGTAGTTCAGCACCCAGATCTGGAGGGTCTTGTGTCGTGCGTGTATCCGAAGGAGGGATGTCCTCATCATAAATGAAACAGTAGCACCGCCTAGAGTGAAAACATATCCACTCGTAGACTTAATCTCATCAGCATCAGATATCCAATTGGAATCACTATACCCTTCGAATACGCCAGGGTACCCAGTATAAGGAATTCCATAACTCATCGTACCTTTCAAGTAGCGCATAACTCACTCGAGTCTACGACAATGATCATCTCCTGAATTAGAGGTAAACTGACATAATTTGCTTACAGCAAATGAGATGTCAGGCCGGGTAGCACTAGCTAAGTACATGAGTGAACCAATAATCTGAGAATATCTCAGCTGATCCTTTCCTAATCTTTTATTCTTTTGAAGTATTAGACTAGGATCATAATGAAGGGTCGCGGGAAGGCTACGATAGCAAAAATAAAATTTTACCGCGCAACCAAGGAACCTCCGCTAGTAATAGATCACAAGATTACCACTAGACGCGCTGACTCGTAGCAGAAGTAGAGTCGATGTAGCGAGTTGATGCGGTCGTAGTCGTACTCGCCACGCGTTTTCTCCTCCGAATAGTCGTACTCGCCGCACGTCTTCTCCTCCGAGTGATCGTACTCGCCGCAGTCTTCTCCTCCTGCTCCTGTGATCGTCATGAGTTGCGGATCGTCCTAGTGCTGATGCTTCGCAACAACACCTCTAAGGTATCCACACGTACAGGGCAGGGGCACCACGCGCTGGAGTGCTAGCACCGGCAGTGTGGTTGAGGAAGGCGTGGCTATTAGGGTTTCGGGAGTTCTTGAAAAGATCATCACACCCTTTACCACCGCCCCTCTATTTATAGGCATTCATAATTAGTCTCGTACTTGAGGCCCATTAGGAACTCGTGGCCTACAAGAATTTGGATCACAATCCAAAACAAATCCTAGCCCTTTAAGTGTGTGACCCTATAGGTTCATGTGTAATCAGTTGTGACTCGGAAACTCTTTTCCGACCACTAGTCGTTAGAGGTACCTAGCAGCACATAACGATTCCCAAACACACATAGAATATATTGGACGAACCTTAATGCAATATGATCTATGATCAGGTCCATATCACTAATGACCAGCTCGTATCTCTATACGACCAGTTCACATTTGGTCTCAACCAATTCGTAACTCCTAATGACCAGGTTTCAACCACTTAGTGACCATGTTTGACCAGCTTAAGACCAGCTCGTATCTCCATACGACTAGTCCGTATCTGGTCGAACTGAAAGACTTTCTCGTGTATTCTGCCTTTGCCTCACGATGTCTGGCTGAACTCTAGGTGAGATGTTGTATCATCCATGGATTGTTTAGTACTTTCTCGATCAAGTGTCGAATAACTTTATATGGTCGACACTTCGACCACTAGTGGCATAGCCATGCACTTTCTTTATCCGACCACAACGAGGGGCCCAGAGACATCTCTCCCGTTTTGTTAGGAGGGGCAAATCCCATATCCGACCAGTCACATTCCTCCGCATATTTTATAGCATACCCGAAAGCTAACTTTATAACTACCCAGTTACGAGTAGCGTTTGGCAACCCCTAAGAGTGCTACTACACATGTAGAAAACCATGCTGATCTCAGGTCTAAGGATTATACATCATCATTGCTTGAGACCAACTAATGATACATAGAACCATAACAATCTCAACAGTATCTCAAGGTGGGTCTTTTCCAACACCATGTTCTCTAACATGTGTCCATATTATTAGTTTGATATCTCCATATCCATGACCTGTGAAACATAGTCATCAACCAATACATATGCTAGTTTATTCATATGTGTTCTCATATGTTTCCGACCAGGGAACGTTTAAGAATAATCATCGTAGAAATATAGAGTTCTGAATGTATGAGTTCTAAAGGTGCCAAATTTCTTTCCTCCACAACTTTATGAGATTTGCGGGGTTACTTTGCTTGCATGCAAGTTTGGCATTTAGAACCTTTGACTATAGAGAGTTTCAGAATTAAATTTAGATTAGATAGCCGAGTCATATAACCAAAATTTATGTGACACGAACATGAGTGCCAAACGTTGGCCTCACCCCCATTATTTGGATCACAAATATAGTTCACAAATTTATTACAGAAATCTGAAAGGGAAAAGCGGAACAAGCCTTCGCAATCATAGCCTTTTCCAATAAAGAGTCCAAATTTTAAAATGACTACTTTATTTGACTCAAAAACCAACTTACACCCATCTCTAAATAGAAGGGAGCCGGTGACGAGATTCTTATTTATTGAGGGGACATGGTGCACTTTCTTCAGCTGCACGATCTTTCCTGAATTAAACTTCAGATCTACCGTGCCAACACCAAGAACAGAGGCATGTGAACCGTTTCTCATCAACACGGAGGAAGCCCGAGCGACCTGATAAGAAGAAAACACGGACACTTCAGCACAAACGTGAATATTAGCCCCTGTGTCAATCCACCAGTCGGTGGAATGACAAGACAAGAAAGAACGATGAGGTAAATTCACCGTACCGGATGTCCTGCTCGATGTCGCAAATAGTCACATTCACAGACTTGGTCTGGCTGTGCTCATTCTTTCTGTCTTTACGATCAGGACATTTGTTGGCCCAGTGACCGTCCTTACAGCAAATATAGTAGACATCTTTTTCCTTGTTTGGCTTCTTATTCTTCTTAAAGTTGATAGTCTGTACGGCATCGGCCTTTCCCTTGAACTTTCCGTTACCATGGTGTTGTACGACATTGACACTGAAATGTCCTTCGCCCAACTTAAGATGCACATCCTTCGCCCGAGCTTTCTCTTCAACATCAAGGGACACAATCAGATCATCAACAGAAATATTTTGTCTCTTGTATTTCAGAGATGTGGCAAAATTCCTCCCTGAAGAGGGTAGTTTGACAATGATGCCACTGGCTACAAACTTGTCGGGTAATGTGCATTTGAGGTGGTCGAGTTCCCTCGCAATGAATTGTATTTCATGAGCCTACTCAACTACACAACGGTTCTCAACCATCTTGTAGTCGTGATATTGCTAAATGGTATACAATTCACTGCCAGCATATGAGGCAGCGAACTTATGTTCGAGTGCCTTCCACAGCCCCTTTGTGTCTGTCAAGTGCATATGCACATCGCGCAAATGATCAAAAAGAACGCTAAGAACGCATCCCACAAAAATTATGGTGGCTGCTTTAAACCCCTTTTCATGTTCAGGGGTGAGTTCTCCCCTAGGTCTCCCGGAGGCAACCCAAAATACGTTCAGAGCCGTGAGCCAAAAAGTGACTCTTGTCTGCTATCTTTTGAAGTTCACTCTATTAAACTTCTCTGGTTTTATTGCCTCGGCAAAACTAGTTATTTTCACCACAGAGTGCCTACCAAATTCATCACCAGGTTTTTTGGAATGTTAGAATATTTAGCACTTTAGTGATTACATAATTCCGCAAATAAAACATGATTGCAGAAATAACAAGAGAACTAAGCATGTCCAGAATATGAACTATGACGATGCACGAACAATAGAACATATATCAACTACAAAACGAATATGAACAACATAATGTATATGAACAACAGAACGTCTAACAATTAAAAGTAAGTGTGGAGTACTAGATGTGAGGACCCCGGAATATTGGAGTTTTATACCAAATTAATAATCATACCAAAAGCAAAATTTTTAATCAAGAACAATCAAGTCTCAATTAAAAATAATACTAGAAGTATAATCATTAACAAGGTACAATTCCAATATTCGAGTTCCTGATATGCCTCTCATGTTAGCTCCCGTGATGAGTCGCTAACATAGACATATCCTTACAACATTATATCACAAGCATACGATTGGAATACATTAATAAAAATTTACTGTGAAACATTAAGTAAACGAAATGGAAACATAAATAATAAAATAAAATCTCCATTGGGCGCCACAACCCAAGGGCAACTTGTGGGATTAAAGCGAAGTTTCCCATAATCGCTTCAACTTGAAATATTTCTAGGCGTTGTTTACCCGCAACAAGTGGATAATTCCACCGAGTACGGAAGGTACTCAAAGAAGACTTACACAAACTATTTAAAATAAAGTGTCCGATGGGTCCTATACAAAGGATTAGAATTTATAGATGCATAAGGTTAACAACGGGAAGGTTATAATGGTTAAATTTTGCGAAAGCAATACATCTTAACCTACACTTGCTAGGTTTTAGTAAAGCAATTTAATAAATCAATTTGGATTAAAACGATAAAATAAATAAAAGTATGATCATAATTAGTATCAAATCAAGTGGCTACAACCACTAACAATAAATTGCATGACTCACTATCATGCCGAAATTAATAATTCCCAAAACCCAAATTAGAGCAAATTCTATCACAGTGACATCAATCCAGCGTTGTCCAGAATCGTGGACACGGCTATTCGAATAGTTTTAATCCTGCGAGGTGTACATCTTCACGCATTACGACTTAGTTAGCAGTAAGCCTCGGAATAATAGCACACTTGCCTTTGGTATGCCGTAGGGTAAACTAAGATTTGGTATTTTCAACAAGTTAACACTATTGAGTTGGATGACCCATGTGAAATCGATCCCGATTAAACAACGATCGATAGCATATATTCAACCGAGGCTCACATGTTGTGCAGGAATGCCACCAGTCAATTAAATGCAAACTCGTGTTAGCCACACATATTACACCGCTGATCGGGGCCACGAAGGTACGTACATGCGATGTAACACATCTACGCCTTACCCTTCTAAGAACATCGATATCGATATAAGCTCCACATGGCATACGACACGGCCGAAGACTTAAGCATCTATGCCATATGAAATCAATACACATGTCCTTACTCTCACGTCCAACTCAATAATATTAACCCTTTACTTAACCAAGCAGCGCCCATACCTCAAGTGTGGAAATGCTGTTGGGCTTGAATTGGGCCGTCGAGTTCGGTCCTTAATCAACCTGGACAAGACATCCACAGTTCCCATTCTCGCACTAGGCACCATCACTAGCATCCACTTGTCCAGATTTGAATTAAGTTTAACAACAAGATTTAGATTCATTTGATTTAAATAAATGAACAAAGAATCAACAAAAATAAAAATGTATTTGTTGTTCCCGTGGTTTGACAAGATAAGCACCGCCAAACACTACCGTTCTATGGACCGCATGGCTAAGCAAAATTGAAATTAAGTATTATATCACCACAAACTACCTTAGGTTGAGTGTATGATCAATTCAAGGTAAGCCATAAGTTACGGTCATAGCTAACTAGGAACGAGCATAAATAGTTTTTAGAAAATTGCATGCAACAATATCCTTTGTATTTTATAAATCTACATTCAAAAGATTAGGATCAACATGGTGCGAGAGGAAGCTTGCCTTATGGAATGTCCACTTGTTCACTCTCGGATGCGTTATTGTTTAGTCGCACAATTCGTAATCTAGAGAGAAAATACAAAAGCAAATAAATACCAACAAAATCGAGAAATCCAAAATGCTCAAAAATGTATGATAAATACATTTTAATGAGGTTATGATTCTAGATGCATTTAAGTATAGATTTTAATTTAATAAAATTCAATTTCTTAAGGACTGGTTAAAGTTAATTCAATTTCTGGTGGAATTACAATGACTGACAATACCTAGAGTTTAGGTGATGTTGTTTTCCTTAA
Organism: Hsuehochloa calcarea; assembly: GCA_036346395.1. NCBI lineage: Eukaryota > Viridiplantae > Streptophyta > Magnoliopsida > Poales > Poaceae > Hsuehochloa > Hsuehochloa calcarea. The sequence goes on from CM070611.1 coordinate 29,724,806, forward strand.
CAGGACACCTAGCACTCACAAACACTCTCTCCAGGCATTCTAGGTATACAACCACAACGGGCGACTTAAACTTAGATCGATTGCAATATTTATATGGTATTAATAGTCCTTACTAATTAACATCAATTTAAACAGCTAAAACTATAGCCATTACTATATACTAAAATTTATTTACACTAATCCTTTAATTCAAATTTTTATTCAACACTTAATCTCTAATGTCTATTTTTAACCCTAAACACCTATCTCTCTTTCTCTGTGATTCTCTCGGCCGAAACTTCCTCTCTCCCTTCCTTATTCTTCGGCCGACACTCTCCCTTCTCTTCCTTATCTCCTCAGCCGATTCCTCTCGGCTGATCCTTTTCTCCCTTCGTCATTTCTCTGCCTCTCGCCTCTCGCTCTCTCTCGCTTCCTCACAAGGCGCCGCCACAGGCTCCTGCGCTCCTGCATTTCTTGCTGCTGCTTGATCGCCGACGCCTTGCTGCCGTCCCCTGCTCCTCACTCCGGCTCATTGCTCTCTCCCTCGGCGACCCTACACCTTCTCCTCGCCTCCTCCTCCTCGTGTGGCCGGAGGCTGCCGCCATATAAGGTCCTTTGCGCTTCTCCTCCCCTCGGTGGCTTGCGCGTCGCGCCACGAAGTTCTCCTCAAGGTCCCAGTCGGCCCGGATCTGGTTTTCCCTCGAGGATCGGGTCCCTACTGTTCGGTCCGGCTCACCACGCACGGCCTACTCGGTGAAAGCCCGGCTTGGCGGCTCGGCCTCCCGGCCACGCCTGCCAGCTCCTCGAGCCGCCCTCGGCTACTCGGCCGCTCGTTCTAGGCTCGGCACGCTCTTGGACTTAGTTTCCCCGTTCTAATTGATTTGACTTATGATGATTTTTAGCAAAATCGGTTGATTTGATATTAATGTTCTTTGATTATTTGTGTATGCATATCATGGAGGTCCAACCGAGGTGGTGGATGATGGATATTGGGTTGGTTGCCCGAGGTAAGACCTCGGTGATCTCCTCTCTACCCTACCCCTACCGCTCTGTGATGAAGATGAACTGAGAGCTATCTTGATTGTTCTCTTGAGATCCGGATTGATTCTATTAAGATCCGGTGATTTGTGAGAACGATTTGGATGAGTGCAATGCATCTTGAGGTGCAGTGATTGATGATGTGCAAGTGATATGCTTGCCGATGGGTACTTGGGGTTACCTCTTCTCGACTTGGGTTTGGGAAGAAGAGGGTGGCGATCTTTGGTGTCTTTGGTGTTCCCCTACAGTGCGCCCTTCTGCTGGTGCTCCCCTCGATTCTGGCTCCCCGCTTCCTTGGCTTCTTTCCTCCTCTTGCTCCCGTTGCTGCTTTCTTTGGCTTGCCTTGGTGGTTGCGACATCAGTTGATGATGGTGATCTTGGCTTGGCTTGACTCGATGATTTGCTCCTGGCCTTGGCTTTGGTTGTCTGCTCTTGATCCCCTTGGTGGTGCACCAAATGATGTTGGGCTTGTGTGTGCGGCTTGGTGGTTTTGCCTTGGTTCTTATTCGAGAAGAGATGGAAATGGGTGTCGGTGAGGGAATTGGTCTGAGGGAGGAATTGTGTTGCTTCTTTGGTTTTGCGATGGGTTGGGAAATCTCGGAAGAGGTCAGTCTGCCCCCACAGTGCTTTCTTGGCTCTGCTCTTCTCTTGCTTGCCTTGGTGGCTCTCTGGTGGTGCTTTGGTAGTGCTTGGCTTGGTGAGGTGAATGGTGTCATTGCAAATTGCTAATGATGCTCATGCATTTGTGCTTATCCGATGGCTCTAAGATATTTTTGGGCTGGGCATTTTTGGTCTATTGGCTAGCAATTCATTATGCAATGGATTTGTGACAGTTGAGGCAATTCAGTATACGTAGGTTTTGGATTTCCCTAAATGCCGAATGATGAGAACCTGCGGAAATAAGACGGTGCCGATTTACTTAGGTTAGTCTAGGTATCTTGGGTATCCGGTCTTGACTAATCTGGTTAGCCTAGGTGACTTGAAAAGCCAAGATGCTTGGTTAACCTAGGTTGGTGTGGGTAGTCGCGATACTCAAGGTGCTTGACTAATCTAGGTAGATCGAGGAACTACAATGATTCCAATGGTATACTGACGGCAATTTATTTTATTCTAACTCTATTATACTGCTTTTGAACAACTAATGGTCTTTTGATTGGTTGGCGAACTATGGAGCTGCAAATGGTGTTTCGGATTGGGTCGAAGAAGATGGTTTGGCTGGACAACGATGGACTGGCAAGATTTCAAGGAAGGCTTTAGGCGACATGCAATGCAAGTTTTATTTTAACATTTTTGTAAATTATTCAAAGTTGTAAAACATAATATGATCTGATGTAAATAAATTCTTGTGTTACTTGTATTGAGAATATTGTTATTTATGATAAACATTGTAAAGTTTTTAATTAAATTATTTCCCAGGGAATTTCATAAGTATTAATTGTTGTCTCTCTTTGGAGTTGTGATTGGAGTTACCTATTAGACTTGATTAGGATATTTACAAATGCAAAATTTATGCAAATGCTTCAGAAATAACAAATATAATATAAAATGCATATAATTACTGTTTATTAAAATTGGGGTTGTTACACTAGATGTTACCGATGCGAAGCGAAGAGTGTCGGAGAGACGAAGGAGAGGACGTTGTCGATGAAGAAGTTGCCGATGCAGGGAACGGCGAGAAGTCGCGGAGTCATTTCCCAAAAACTTGATTCGCCCTCTCCCGTACATGATTGCAAGGACGATGGTTCCAGAGACCTGTTCTCCCCACCACCGGTGCACGCCGGGCGTAGGGACGAAGTAGCACTCAGCAGCACAGCACTCTCAAGAACAGTTCTCTGTGTCTCTCGCACAAATGTGTTTCGACCAGATTGCATGGCAAAACAAAATTGTAAAAGAAAGCTGCGTCTGGACCAACGGTTGAACCCGGAACGGCTGCACCATTCACGCACACGTCACATGCCCGCGAAGCCCGACCCTGCCCGGCGAGGCGAGCACGCGTTGTAGTCCTTCTTTTTTCATCATTTCTCTTGCTTTTCCAAGACTAGACATGCTCTACCTTATAAGGTGACGTCTCTCCACCTTGGCTAGCAATATATGACTAAATTATACCACATATCACTATACGTGAGTGAGCCTTTGAGATTTTTCTAAAAATTATTGATTAATGAATGAGTTAAAACCCAATAAAATCCAACAAGATGATCTGTAGCTTCCATCTCCCAAAATAGGTACTTGAAGCGGTTGTACTTCAGCTCTGGGAATTCCCGTGTGGGTATGGTTCTGAACACACCTTCCATGTTGCCTACACTTTTGTAAAGCAACACTCATTAATCACCGAAGGTAATTAATTGGCTTATCATAATACACATGAGTCAAAACATGTGTTACAATAATAAAATAAGTTACTTGAATAGTAAACATGAGTCTATGAATTTTTACAAATTTCCTTTTTTTTTTTTTGCTAATTTGTCTAAGCTTAGATATGAATATGTTTTGGCAACAGCGAGGCCGAGCGGTGCGGTGACCCTGCTGTCCTGTCATCTTCCTCGATGACGGCGGCGGCGGCGTCCCCTCACACTCTGGCGATCGACTCCCCCCGAAGGGCAAGGATTTGGTGGTGGCGAGGCAGTGGCGGTGCGACGGCGCTGTGTTCTCCCCCCTGTTTGAACCCGAGCGAACGGTGGAGGCGGAGGTGGTGGTGCGATGGCGTGCTTGTCATGGGCGAGCGTGACGGTTCGGAGATGAGGAGACCAGCGTACGGTGCGGAGACTCACCGTGGGCGAAGACGACGCGGTACGGGGGTGCGACGACGTCACGACCGTTGGCGAGACCACACAGCGAGGACGGTGAAGCCGCGGTAGGCGGCTGTGATGACCCCGGCGAGGCCGCCCACTAAAAATAACAATCAATATATATATAGGAGATGTAATCCTTATTGATGATGTAAACGATCTGAAATTAGTTTACACCATTCAACCAAATACAGGATACGGATGTGATCGATTGTGCATGGCTTCTAAGCATTAATCGTTCATGCATTTTCAAGGGCACTTGGGTTTGCCTTCATTGGTCTTCATGCTGTTGTAGCACGGGCATTCCTCCTTATTGCCGGACGTGCCGGATGGAACACACAGGCACCTTTGGCAGCAGTAGTTGCAGTACTTAAGGCACGGCTTCTTGTGTGATGTTGCTGAGCAACGGTAGTTGCATTTCTCGGGGCATTCTGTACGCATTACACGAGAAGAGAAAAAGAATGCAATTAAAATGAGAGGAGCTAGAGATCATCTTTACAGTCTAGCATCATAGCAGTAAATTAACACTGTTGTTAAGCATCATAGCAGTAAATTAACACTGTTGTTAAGCATCATAGCAAATCCTTGTAATAAATAAATTTGCAATAGTCAATCTTATATTCTTGTACCTTTCATAATGAAAAAAAATAATGGCATCACAAGAGGAAATTTGCAAAACTAGAGGAAGTTGTTTGGAGTGTAAATGCCCAAAATAAAGATATAAGGAGTTTTTTTTTGTTCAAAACCAGAGTGACATCTAGGAAGTTTATGCATTTTTTTTTTCATTTTCTCTCCACTGTACAGAACATGTGCTAATGGATATGTCTGCCTTTATACATTCGTCGAGAAGTTTAAGTTTAGTTGGGAAAATGTTACATTACTTTGGGTGTCTTTTGCGCATATTACTAAACTTTTGGGCCTTTTTCTGTTTGGAGGCATTTTTGCAATTCACCTCATCCAAAAGATTTTTTTTATTTAATCCTTTTAATACTATTTTAAACTTAACCATTCGCTAATTTTATTTCTAATTCTGACCCCTTTGGTCATACCACCCCTATGGCGTGAGCAAAGCATTCTGTCATGCCACATATCTTGGCATGACAAAACATGCCACGCAAGCCCTCATCCGCGCGACGTGCTAGCCTGGAGGCTTGTGTGATAAGTGTCACACCAGTTCCCATAGCGTGACAAGGCAGGCTTATCACGCTATGAGATCTGTCATGATAGTAGCTGCATCTGTTTGGCCATGCGATTTGGCGTGAGAGTAGCAGCGTCTATTTGGACCATTTGGCGATGAGAATTTGCGTTTGTTGCATAAGATATGTGGACCATTTCGCACGATAGATGAAAATATAATGCACAAGTTCATTCTCATGTATGTGGTTCTTAGCATGTGATTTTCCATGGACGTATGTTTCGAAGTATGTAAACCCGAGTTGAGATAGCAAGAACCAAACGGTACTAAGTGAATGCACCATTTTTTTATCTTTATATTTATGTTGTTCCATGTCTTGCTCTGTGAAAGAATTAAGCGAATGAACAACGAGTTTGTAGTCTAATGACTAATTGAAATAGACTTTATAATAAAATTACAAATTATATGGCGCACTGGGTTTGGTTACGTGCATAAGCAACTACATTATGCAGGATGCAACAAACTGAAATACATCAACGATATATATGCGTCTTTTGGGATTGGAAATACAGTCGATTGGAACAAAGGTCATTAGCTTCGGCGTGACACTACTACGGAATGCCCGGACCTACTGCATGGACCGGGGCCATTTGCCCTTCCTTGTGAGCTCAGCGTTGTACTCCTCGCCGTCCACCTTAGTCTTGGCCGCCATTTCTCCCTTTCTCTCGCGCTCCCTCTCGCGAGCCTCGCACTCCCCACGCCTGCATTGCGACATCCCGTTTTTGGACGACAAATAGTGCCTACCGTTGGTTTTCGGTTTTCGCCATTTTTCGTTTTGTCACTTGAATTTCCAAAACTCCGAGCTTCCTCTAAGCTCGGGTTTGTGTTTCTGCGATGCCCCGTGTCATTACCCCAAGGGTAATCACACTTAGGCATACGGATTACTATTCGTTTGCTCAGTAGAACACTGCTCCAACGAATAGTAAGCCTTAATCAGAGTTACGCAGCAGAACAATAAGATATAAACTGTACATCTTTATTTCAATAGTAGCCACACAGGGCTATGGTTCTTAATACAAGTAGTACACAACTCAAAAGGGAGCTATTACTCCTCGCTGGCCTATTCTGAATGCCGGCCACCTACTCGTCCCACTCGTCAAAAACGGAACCCTCCTCGACATGCTCCTCGAAACAAGTGCTCTCGCCTCCTGCGGCCTCTTCTGTACCTGCAAGGCCCTCGTCCCACTCGGGATAGCTCCCAGCCGGACTATGATCTACAAAGGAGAATACTAACAAGGTTGAGTACAAAAGTACTCAGCAAGCATTAATAGCAAACATATGCATTTGGATGACTCATCTTTGCTCTTTACTTCATTTTCTAGCTAATCACTGCTTCAGAAAATAACTCATTAAACATTAGGTGACAAGTTTTAATTCTGAAAAGACTACTAGTCACTCGGAGAGAAGATAAACCCCTAGCGGTCACCGTAGACTCCAATCCAGGAGACTGGCATGAATTCATGATTTGTATAGCACTGCGCAGGCTTGTACCACTTTACCCATAGCTATTCTGAGCTCTCTCTGAGCTATGTCCATCGTATTTCCTTTGATGCGACTTCGAGTTCAGAATACAGAACGTTTTCCTAGTTACGTGATTAATTTCTCCACCCATTACTTTTCGTCGGTGCTGACCTGGCCACCACCGAGTTCTGGTAATGTTGGTTGGGCCAATTCATCCTCTCTGCACCCAACACTCCACCTTGCGCTATAGCGCCTCTTCTTACATCACGCGCACACATATTACTTACCTGGTGTGGAGAGCATAATTACGTAACAAGGTAGCATTTTCTGCCCGTCGAAATGGGAAAATGGTTGGCACTTAAATACGACCTCATTCCGAGTAAGAGTTTTGTTGGTCCTTATATATTACCCATATGTAAAGGGGTCCCACCTCTTACCACATCATCATCATCATCATTCTTTTCATTCTTCATCTTCTTCCCCTACCCCGGGTCCCCTTTACCAGCCATAAATATTAACTCATTTCATCATCTCATTCATCATCTTATTCATCATCTTTGTTCTCTTACCTTTTCTCATCATTCCATTTAGCCGATTTTGAGTTTTTGAATATAGTTTTCAAGCAATACATATAAAATACTGCAAAATACGGTTTACATTTAATATAGCTATATTTATGGTCAAGAGGAAAGCTTGCCTTTAGAATTGTAGAAAAGGTCGTCGACGATGAAACCTGTATCAACTACTCCTGCAAGCGTTGGTTCGTCGGCTGCAATTATACGACGGCAAGAATAATAAATAATTGAGCAAATACTTAGTGAGGTTTGTGTGATACTAGACTGTGGATATCGTGAGGATATGTGCACGATCTCAGGATGATGAGTCAATTGGCAATGGCGTTGTTGGTTTGCAAAATCTCGCGTTCTCGGGTTTGCTCAAAATTTGTCGGACCACGAGCGGTCGGCCAGGTGGTGTCGGGCGGTCGATCGCGTGGAAGCGATCCGACCGCCTTGGTGGCGGTCCGACCGCAAAAATGAAAATGGGTTTTGGGTGAGCCAAAAATAGGTTGTGTAGGCAAGTGAGGAGTCTCACGGATGTGGTCCCATCATTTTTGGAGCTCCAGTCAAAGTTCTATTCGTTTGAAAATTCCGAAGGTTTGAATTTTGAGTTGAAATTTTGCTAAGTCTTTTGGACCGTCCGACCGCCGTTGTGGGAGCGGTCCGATCAAGATGAATCGGTCGGACCGGCCTACGTGGGCTGATCGGACCGTAAATAACTTGAAGGTTAGCCAAGTGTTGCATTGAGTTGGTTTTGATTGTGTTATCATATGAACTTCAATGCTTTATTGGTGTATATTGCATTGTGGAACTGCGTGGGTCAAGTTGTGAAGAACTTGTTTCGGAAGCGGTTTGTTTGTCTATTCTTGCGCGGTGGCTTGCAGTCAACGACCTCAGCGGTGAGTGGATCGGGACTACGCTTGGAGGCGAGGTCGAGCGATCGGGGATACCGGTGGTCGTGTGACACAAGCATGGTGCAGGATGGACAAGATGGATCGAACGGGTAGTTCGGTACAGCTGGTTGGATCAGGCGGTGCGGATATCGGTGCGAGTCTCTGGGAGGTTCCGATGGGATTCGGACAAGAGAGGTTTGGCGACGCGATGAGAACCGCTGATCAACCTACACGTGGTGAAGCAGGCAATTGCTTCAAGTGTTATTTGTGTGTGGGTCCCATGTGTAAGTGACCCCAAAAAGAAAACCCTAGCTCTCTAGTATAAATAGGAAAGGGGGAGGTGGAAAACAAGGTTAAGCATTCATTTTAGCCCCTTCTTCTTTTTCTAGGGTTTGGAGGAGAGGAGAGGAGAACTAGGGTTTGGAGTGTGCTCCTTGTTGAGCTCTTGCCCTCCTTGTTGGAGAGGCTTTGTAAGCATCTTGTGTAATCGAACAATCTTGTGATGCTTAATTGAAAGATCGTTTGCTCCCTTTTGTGTTCTTCTCCCTTTTGGATGATTTTGGTGCTTCCTTGATTCAAAGGTTCATGCTTGGTCTCGTGACCTACTTTATCTTGCTTTGATGTGTGGGATTACTCCTAGAGTCATCTAGATCATCAACCCCCCACAAGCAAGTCTTGAATCAAGATTTTCATATTTCTAGGGTTTGTGCACTTCTTTGGTAAAATCTCGAGAGATCGATTCTGCGAAACGGATCTGACGGATCGTCGCTAGAAATAGGTCTCTAATATCATTAGGGAGGTGTGCTCGAAATTTGGTCAAGTTTTATTGGTTGAAACAAAAGTTGGATCAAATTTCGTTTTGGTTTTGGGTGGAGTTTTTCGATTACGGACTCTACCGGTCCGATCGGACTTTCAGCGGTCGACCGCCGTGTATTCAGATCACCGGCTTGCGGGTCGAACCGCCGTCCACCATCCGACCGCTAGTTAGTTGCTTGGTCGGGGCCGGGTTGACCGTCGGTCAATCATTGGTTGACCGTCGGTCCGACCGCCCGTGGTAGCCGGTCGGACCGCCATCCTCGATGAGAGCAATGAGTTCTTTTCTCCGGTTGTGTCGTGTGTTTGAGGGTTTATCAAATCCAACACAAGGCTTAGTTGTGTGCTTCTTGATCTTCTTAGCTTTCATAGCTAAAGGAGTAAAGTTCGTGTTGGTTTTGATTTAGGCGAGAAAGTTTTGAAAGCGCCTATTCACCCCCTAGTCGCCTTTCCGGTCCTACAAGTGGTATCGAGCCTGGTTAGCTCTTCTCATAGATCTTAACAGGTCTTTGGAGCCATGGCGTGACAAGTACTCAACCAAGCCACACATTTTGAAGGAGTTGACTTTGCATCTTTGGAAGGCTCGTATGCAAGCATATATCGAGGCTCAAGGGCACGCTATTTGGCTAAAGGTGAAAAATCCTTATGTCGTGCGGTAGATGACGATCGATCACTCGGATGTGGAGGCCAACAAAGAAAGCTCGAATTATTTGATCCAAGGCCTTAGTCGATCCGAGTTTGAGCGTGTTGCTCACTTGCGGTGCGCTCACGAGATCTGGCGGACTCTTTGTGACTATCATGAAGGGTCCATGCGATCAAGGAAGTGAGGCAGAACCGGATCAAGAAAGTATACTCAAAGATCGAGCAAAGGCACGGTGAGTCTTTGGATGAGCTGTGGGAAGATTCTCTAAGATTCTTCATGATCTCCGCTTTGTTGACTGGTATTTCACGAGTGCGAGAATGCCGCCCGACAGGGTGCTCTTGATGTGAAGGTGCAGGGAATGAAGATCACTTCCATCAATGACAACATCATCATGAGTGAGCTTACCATGGATAAGCTTTACTCGAGGTTGAAGGCGCATGAGATTGACTTTATCTCGCGTCTCCCAAGACAGTCGATGGCATTAGTGGTCGACAAATCCAAGGGTTGTTCTTGAGTCTCTTGATTGTAGCTCATCCGGTTTTCATTATACGCTTTACATTCTTTAAGTGATGAGCAACTAGAAAACCGCCGAGGATGACTTAGCCCTCCTTTCCACCAAATTCACAAGAGCGTATAACAAGGTGAGGAATAGGAGGAGAAGTGGACCTATCACATGCTTGAATGTGGTGAGCCAAACCACATTCGCTCCAGTGCCCCAAGCTAAAGGGCAAGGAGGAGAAGGAGACACGAAGACATCCCGGAGAGGATGCTAAACCCAAGAAGACAAACTATCGAAAGTTTGTCACCGGGGTCCTTGCCGCTCTTGAGAATGTAAATATGAGCGATGTGGACTCGGAAGCGGAGGGCGGCGAGAGTGACTCGTGGCAAGAAGAAGGCACATGACTTCACCCAGCATGTGTTTCATGGCCAAAACGACCACGACAAATGACTCCTCCAACAATGAGGATCCTTTTAGTGATCCTCGATGAGGTATGCCCTTCCATTCTTGACATGAAAAGGGCGTTGGTGCTTGCTTGAGCGAAATTGCATAAGCAAGTAAAAATGATTAAGAAGGGACATTATGATTGATAATTTGAACCTAGAAGTGGTTAGGCTAAAATCTATTAATCCACGATGATTTTTGTGAATCTGCACGAGCTTGCTTAATGACTTGACAAGCTTGAAATCTGCTCATTCCTCTGTCACCAACCAACTTAAAGATGCTCTCGATGAACTAGAATCTCTCAAGTCTAGTTCTGCTTGCTTAGATGCCATTTCACTTGATGTGACTGCCATGGAAGCTATCCCTTTAACTTGCTCAAATTGTGCTTTGCTTGAATTAAAGCGGATAGCTCCTTAAAAGAATTACAAAAATTTGATGCTAGTCATACATGCTCTCATTGTAAGAATAATAAGATTAAGATGCAAGAGATGAAAGAAATGCTAGTTTACTCTAGAGTTGCATCTTGTGAAAATTGTCCCAAACTTACAATTGAGATTGAAGCCTTAAACAAGACCCTTGAAGAAAAGGCTAAAATTGAAAGATCCATGTCTTTCTTTGCTTCTAAGAAAGTTATTGATTCTAACTCTTGTGCTTTAAATCTTTGAAGTTGAAACCATGATTAATCGATTCAAGAGGCATTTAGAGTCAAATTTAAGGAAGCGATTGAATAGGATTAGAGAATCCTATTGTGTGTCTTGTGAGGCCTTCAAGGTGGAAGTGGCCTTTCTTAAGAGTAAGAACAATGAGGTAATCAAGTCTAGCAAGTGCACTAGATGTGAGGTTTAATGAAAGAAAATGATTACCTCAAGGTGACTCTTGAGAAGTTTTCAAGTGGGAAAAAGAAACTCAACATGATTCTTGATCAATCCAAGGTGGCGTGAAAAATAGTGGTCTAGGTTTCAATCCCTAGAGCATTCCAAGAAAAACCCACCTAGGATTGCTAGAGTTGTGAAGAATGGTTTGTTTGAGCTAGAACCTCCTAAGCCATCAGGGGTTGTTTTCAAATCCATTGGTTTTGCTCAAACTCTTTACGGCAAGAAAGGTGCTTTCACTCATCTTTGTCTGAGCCTCTCAAAGGTTCATACCATTGCACCTACGCAAGAAAGAAGGTCATCTTGTTGAGTTACGATTAGGAGAGCAAAACTTGAGAGAAAAGAGAGGATGGCGTCCTAAGATCCATTAGAGGAGTCCCTTCTCCATTGTAGTCTCTAGAGCTAGGCACTGTTTATCGCACCACACATAGGCCTAGATTTGTAGAGAACTTTGTAGACTCTTTTGGTGGGTCTAGGCGGCATGTTGGATTAGGACATCGTGAGGAGAGACCACGGTAGCACCTAGGCGGGGAGTGTCGATCTTACGGTAGATCGTTTGGAGAGGTCTAGGTGGTTCTCATGTGCATTCTTGTGATCTTATTCTGATCATGTTTACGCTACTTCTCTGCTGCTCCTAGACATCGTGCTTCTCGATCTTTGGATCCTCGATCATTTATCACTAACCCGATCTTGAGGCACGGATGTTTTCTCGATTGTGCTTTTTAGGTCCGTCGTGCTAGGAAGGAGGACATATGGCTTGTTGACTCGGGTGTTCTCGACATATGACCGAGATTCTAGATGGTTCTCCTCCTCACCGTGCATCCGGCAATGAATTGATTACATTTGGGGATGCTTCTACGGGACCGTGGATCAAAGGGCACTTGTCTTGGCGTCAACGACAAGTTCATGCTAAAAGACGTCGCTTTGGTAAGTGGTGAGGTATAATCTTCTATCTGTTTCTCACCGCTTGATGAGGGTCTAGAAGTGAGGTTTAAGAGAGGTGAGTCTGAGTTCTAGATTCCTCGGGTGAGCTTGTTTTGAGATCTCAGTTGAGAAGATCTTACGTGCAAATTTCAGCATTTCTTACATTTCCAGTCCTAGGTGTCTTGTAGCCTCTGATTCTCATGACCTTGTTTTGTGGCATCGTAGACTTAGGCATATAGGTTTTGATCATTTGTCTAGAGTCGGTTGCAAGGACTTGATTAGAGGTTTGCCTAGGTTGAAGGTCAAGAGATCTTGTGTGCTCACCACAGAGACATGGTAAGATGGTGTCTGCTTCCCACCCACCTCTTACTTTGGTAATGGTGATGGACTGGACTGACTTCTTCACTTAGATCTGATTGGTCCTTCTAGAGTTCAATCACCGTGGGAAATGGTATGTCTTGGTGGTGTGGATGATTACTCCGGTATTCATGGGTTTATTTTCTTGCTTCTAAGGACGAAGCATTTGGATTCTTTAGAGATTTGGTCACGAGAATTGTTGTTGATATACTGGAGCTTTGAGAGCCATTAGGAGTGACAATGGGATGAGTTCAAGAATTCTTCTTTTTCTACCTTCTCTGACCGATAGGGAATTGAGCATCGTTTTCTTCTCCTAGAGTTCCTCGTGAGAATGGTGTTGTAGAAAGGAAGAACAGAACCCTTGTAGAGATGGCTCGAACCATGCTAGATGAGCATTCTACTCCTAGGAGATTTTAATGAGGCGATCTCTCTTGCTTGTTATATTTCCAACGTGGTTTTCTTGAGATCTGTGGTTGGAAAGACTTCTTATGAGCTTAGATTTGGTCATTCTCCCAAAGTCTCTCATTTCAAGATTTTTGGTTGCAAGTGCTTCATTCTTAAACATGGCAATCTTGATAAATTTGAGTCTAGATGTTTTGATGGCATATTTCTTGGATATCCCGCTCATTCTCGTGGCTATCGTGTTTTTAATGTTGACACTAACAAAATTGTTGAGACTTGCGAAGTCACTTTTGATGAGGCTAGTCCCGGTACTAGACCCGATGCTTGGTACACAGTTCACGAAATTCAAGAAAGCATTTTAAATCGATGATGATTCTCGAGGATGAAGAACCAAATCATCCTCCACCGCTTACGAGAGGGGTGGAGAGCTGCTACTACTCGTCGGTTTGGTGAGCGACCTCCTCCTATCCCCACCGACGATCCGAGTGGCTCTGTTCCTACCTCCACAACTCATGAGGTAGAGGCCACGTCTGCACCGAGCACCACTTGATACAAATGACAACATCCACTGAAAGGATGATTGGGGATCTTCAAGAGCGAGTCACTCGCTCGGGTTTATTCTCCCGATTCTCATGCACATTACTCGCTTTTGTCGCGTCTTTGAACCCCGAGATATCACCCATGCTTTATCGATGCCTCTTGGGTCAATGCCATGCATGAAGAGCTTGAAAATTTGAAAGAAACAAAGTCCGGTTTTAGTTGGCGACCTTCGATTCTCATGTTATTGGAACAAAATGGGTTTTAAAAATAAGCAAAGTGAGGATGGTTTGGTTGTTACAATAAGGCTAGACTTGTAGGTCAAGGTTATTCCTGGTAGAGGGCTTAGACTTTGAGGAGACCTTTGCTCCAAGAGCTAGATTGGAGGCCATTCGCATTCTTTTAGCATTTGCAACATCCAAAGGTTTCAAGCTTTTTCAAATGGATGTTAAAAGTGCTTTCTTGAATAGCTTCATAGAAGAAGAGGTCTTTGTCAAGCAACCTCCTGGTTTTGAAAATCAAAATTCCCGAATCATGTTTTTAAACTCTCTAAAGCCTGTATGGATTGAAACAAGCTCCTAGAGCTTGGTATGACACTTAAGAGTTTCTTGCTTGAAAATGATTTCAAAATGGGAATGGTTGATAAAACCTTGTTCACTCTCGTGCATGGCGGTGATTTCTTCTTGGTTGATTTATGTGGATGATATTATTTTGGTGGTTCCTCTCATGCTTTGGTGTCTAGATTTTGATTCTATGAGCGGTGAATTCGAGATGAGCATGATGGGAGAGTCGACCTTCTTCCTTGATCTTCAAATCAAGCAAGCGAAAGAAGGCACTTTTGTTCACGAGTAAGTATACAAAGGACCTTCTTGGCGCTTCAATATGGGAAGCGATGAGGCCAATGTCTACTCCCATTGCTACAACCACCGTCTTTGGACCACGATGAGGATGGAGAGTCCGTGGACGGAAGAGTACCGCAGATGATTGGCTCCCTCCTCTATCTTACAATCGAGACCGGACATACAATTCGCCGTATGTGCATGCGCTCGATTTCGAGCTTCCTCGTGCTTCTCATCGTCAAGCGATGCGCGCATCTTGGTATCTTCAAGATACGCTTGACTTTGGACTCTGGTATTCTTCTTCTTGGCTCTTTCAATTCGAGCATTTTACGATCTTGATTTCGCGGTGTAGAGTTGATAGGAAGAGTACTTACGGCACTTGTCATTTCTTGGGCACATCTCTTGTTTCTTGGTCTTCTAGAAAGCAGTCTTACATTGCAGTCTGGTGGTAGAGTATGTAGCTGCCGCCGATGGTCGCTCTCGTGTTCTCTGGATTTTGTCCACGCTGCGAGACTATGGGTTATCTTTGGGAAGTGTTCCTCTTTTACGTGACAACATACGCAATTAATATTGCCAAAACCCAGTGCAACATTCGGGACTAAACACATTGACATTCGATTTCATTTTCTGAGAGACCATGTTGAGAAAGGTGATGTTGTGCTTCACTTTGTAGAGTCTGAGCAACAGCTTGCAGATATTTTCACTAAGGCTCTTGACTCTTCGCGTTTCTTTGCTTATGGGAGAGTTAGGGTTATTAGTCCTATTGGGCTGCTTTTGAGGGGAAGTTGCTCTTTTGCACTCATTGTATCATAATGCATGGTTCAATTCATTTGTCTTGCATTGTATAATAAAATTAGTGGAGCTTTGATTATTATCCTTGTATGACTTGATTTCATCTTCTATACCTTGTCATATCAAGTGATAGTCTGCTAGACTTCTTTTATGGCTCTTCGTGTTTAGCTTAGTTGTTGCCTTGCTAGTTTTGTATGTGTGAGAAATTTGAATCAAATCATGTCTTGTTGGATCTTTTGACTAGTTTTGCTCTAGTGATCCTCTTATGATTCTCGCCATGTCTTACAGGTTGAATTGAGTCTTGAACTTATTCTGAATTGAAAAATGAGCTTTTTATCTTATTAAGTCAAGCAAATGAAAAATGAGATTTTCTGTGCGAAAAAACTGATCTCACCAATCCTTTCTCATGAGACGGCTTGCCATTGCACTAGGCATGAACTCAGGGGGAGTTTTGGATGACCTAGATCATTCTTTTAAGCTTATCGCTTGAGATGGTCGCGGCAAGGCTTGAGATCTAGCACAGCAAAAAAAACGAATTGCCCAAAAAGGGGCTAAGTGCTTGAGTTTTGCTTCAAAAGAATTCTCATCCTAAGCTTGACAAGATCCTGGACTAGGAGCCATCCACAAACTCATCCTAAGCTTCGACCAGAAGTTGATTAAAGGTATATCTTAGTGAAGAAGAACCTGGACTAGGAGCCATCCACAAACTCATCCTAAGCTTCGACCAGAAGTTGATTAAAGGTATATCTTAGTGAAGAAGAACCTGGACTAGGAGCCATCCACAAACTCTCCTACCAGGGCGACAAATATTAAGGTTCATGTCATTTCTGACAAGCAGTCCCCATGAGATCGTCTGGATCATCAAACTGTCTCCAAGTTCATGTCTTTGACAAGCAGTGTCATAAGAGTAGTTTGACACAATTTAAGCATAAGACAATCTTAATTTTTCATGTTTCATAAGAGCAGTTTTCTATTCTCAAGAACATAAGAAGCTCAAGTAATGGTCAATTTTAGATTCAAGAGCTAACAAAGCAATTCTAACAGTGCCAATGTCACAAAAGGAGCACTAATTGCCCAACTCGCTAAAACATACACAAATTGTAATTTTTAGTTCGAGTTGTTTTTAGAGTTCTAGCTCATACAGCAAAGACTTATATGTATATGTAAAAACCTGATAATTCTAGCAAGTCAAAGAACTAGACATGGCATTGAGCAAGAATTGAAATACTAAAGCTCCAAAGGGTAATAGGCAAAGCTTCATCAATTTTAAAAGATAAGCAGAAAAACCTATATTACAATGCATTTTTTGGATACCACTTGTTGGATTTTTCATATGAATGCAATATGATACAATGGGATGCAATAAAAGCCTAAAAACCGAAAAAGTTCAAAAAGATCAATAAGTTCAAAAAAGAACAAGAAAATATCAAAAGAACAAGGTAAGATCAGAAAAGATCGAACTCCCCCTCAAACCAACCCATAGGGATAAATTACCCCTAACTCGCTTCTCAAGGTGGCAAACCTAGTTGGGTCTAAAGGCTTGGTGAGGATATCAGCAAGTTGAGCCTCGGACTCCACAAAATATAGCACAATATCACCTTTTTCGACATGGTCTCTATGGAAGTGATAGCGAATATCTATGTGCTTGGTCCTAGAGTGTTGCACAGGGTTCTTAGCAATGTTACTGGCAGAAGTGTTGTCACAGAAAAGAGGAACACTAGCAAAATTTAACCCATAATCCTTAAGAGTGGTTACCATCCACAAAATCGACTCTGACAACTAGCGCGCTACATATTCAACCAAAGATGGATTGTGCAACAGAAGACTGCTTCCTAGAAGACCAAGATACAAGAGAAATGCCTAGGAAGTGACAAGTGCCTGACGTACTCTTCCTATCAAGACGACAACCCGCAAAATCAGAATCAGAAAACCCCCGAATGGACAAAGATGACGAACAGGAATATCAAATGCCATACAGAAGGGTAGAGTGTAAATACCTGAATATGCGCTTAACGGCTTAGCGATGGGAAGTCCTCGGAGACGCCTGAAACCTCGCACAAAGGCAGACCGTGAAGTGGATGTCCCGTCTCGAGGCCGTCAGGTACAGAAGGGAACCAATCATGCTGCGGTACTCGCGTTGATCCACGGCTTCTGCTTCCTCATCTGGATCCAAAACAGTCGAAGTTGCCATGGGAGTGGAGATTGGCTTGCAGTCACCTATGTCGAAACGTTTGAGCAAGTCCTTAGTGTACTTCGTCTGATGGATGAAGATCCCTTCCTTGCATTGCTTAATTTGAAGCCCCAAAAAGTAATTGAGCTCTCCCATCATACTCATCTCAAATTCCCTGGACATAGTCTCAGAAAAGCTAGAAACAAGAGCATTAGAAGAGCCACCAAATATAATATCATCAACGTAAATTTGAGGAAGCAGGAAGTCATTACCACGCCTAAGAATGAATAAAGTCTTGTCTACCTTACCCATCTCAAATTCATTCTTAAGCAGAAAGGTCTTAAGTCTATCATACCAGGCTCTAGGGGCTTGCTTCAGACCATACAAGGCTTTGGATAGCTTGAACACGTGATTTGGGTACTTGGGATTCTCAAAGCCTAGGGGTTGCCTAACATAAACTTCCTCCTCTATTCCAGAGAGCATACACCTCGACCATGCAATCTTCCTCTATGAACATGCAATGTATCATCTGAAATATCTGATCAAACTCCAGGGCTAGTATCATCAAAAGTAACATTGCATGTCTCCTGAATAAGGTTAATTTCAACATTAAAAACCCGTAAACCCCTCGAATGTACAGGATAATCCAGAAATAAACCATCAAAAGTTCTTGATTCAAATTTATGTAGATTTCCTGTTTTGAAAATAAAATATTTAGATCCAAAGACTCGAAAGTGTGAGATAGAGGGTTTTTTTTATAAAATCGAAGCTCATAAGCAGTCTTGCCCAAAGAG
Source organism: Hsuehochloa calcarea (assembly GCA_036346395.1). NCBI lineage: Eukaryota > Viridiplantae > Streptophyta > Magnoliopsida > Poales > Poaceae > Hsuehochloa > Hsuehochloa calcarea. The sequence continues at coordinate 29,742,804 of CM070611.1, forward strand.
GTCTCACAAAGACACGATTTGCAATATGGCAAGCAGTAGCAACAGCTTCGGCCCAAAATCTCCTCGGTGTGCTATACTCATCTAGTATCGTCCTAACCATCTCGACCAGGGTCCTGTTCTTCCTTTCCACAACGCCATTTTGTCGAGGGACGTGTGGAGAAGAGAACTGATGCTCAATTCCACGCTCAGCACAAAAAGAAGCAAATGAGGCATTCTTGAACTCCGTGCCATTGTCACTGCGGATCGCTCTCAAGGCACCCGGAAGTTGAGAAGCTAAACGAAGAACAAGATCATGATAATAATCAAAAGCTTCATCTTTAGAAACAAGAAAGAACACCCAAGTGTATCTAGAAAAATCATGGACTATGACAAGAATGTACTATTTTCCACCAACTGACCGAACCCTAGCAGAACCAACAGTATCCATATGAAGCAACTGTCCCAGTCCGTCAGTCATGACCATAGTCACTAAAGGGTGTGAGGCGGCAACTTGCTTGCCATGCCTACAGGGCGCACAAACAGCATCTTTGACGGCTTTGAGTTTGGTCAAACCTCTCATAAGCTCAAGGTTGCTAAATCGCGTCAGATGATCAAAACCAATGTGCCCCTAAACGATGGTGCCAAAGCCAGAACTCAGAAGAAGAAGATGAAATCAAGCATTTTAGAGAACCAGCAAGAGATTCAAAAAAGTCAGCTCCAAAAATCCTAGCAACTCTAGTAATTCCAAAAAAAACTCACCAGTTGAATCAAGCACCCGATAAGTATTTTTCTTAAATATAGTCTCATATCCATCATCAAGAAGTTGAGAGACAGAAAGCATATGAAACCTTAGCTTGTCCACAAGGGCGACGTCCTTGAGGACGAAACTGTCGTTCACCCTGATCGATCCCGTTACTTCAATCCGCCATTGTTTATCATCTCCAAAGGAGATGAAATCATCGCCTGTCGACCGCGTGAAGGAGGTGAACCAACTTGAGTCTCCGGTCATGTGGCGTGAACAGCCGGAGTCGACGAACCACGTGTCCTTCCTCTTTCCTCGGTAATCCTGAAAATCAAGGAACAAAAGAATGATGTGTCTCAATACTAAGGTTAGTTAAACATCACTTAGGAACCCAGTACTGAGACACACGTCTGCGAGTAGTATGCAAAGCAGAAGTGCTATCCTTGATTTTATTTGAAGTTCTGTTATGAGCAATGGTTAAAGTAACATGAGAGTTATCCTGTCTAGGAACATGATGATGAGCATGTGATACAAATCCTAAACCAGGTTTCTTCTTTTATATGTTACCATGTCTCAAAAACTCTGGGTTGATTAGTTGAAATTCTAGCAAAAAATTTCTTATCGTTTTTCAACCTACGCCAACAGAACTCAATCAAATGCCCTTCCTTTTTACAATAGGTGCAATGATACTTAATACCACTAGGAGAAGCACCCTTAGACTTAACAAATGGTTGGGCAATACCTGTAGATTTAAAGATAGTTTTTGCAGGTTGTGTTTTGAATTCAATTAACCCATTTTCCAAGACTTGAGTAAATTTTGGGTAAGAATTATTTTGAACATGATTGTATCCTAATCCTTGCTTCTTATAAGGAGTTTTAGACTTATCCATAAGCATGTTTAATTGTTTCTTACATTTGGAGAATTTTTCTAAGGTATCCTTAAGATAAGCATTTTCTTCTTTAAAATTAACACATGATTCACAGGTTTTACCCTTAATGGCTCTAGTATATTTTTCCTTATATAGAGTAGTTTCAAGTTTAAGAGCTGGACATGAAGCACATGTAGAAGACTCAATACTATCCTTAAGCTTGGTATATTTAGCTCTAACTGCTTCTAAGATATCTTTAACTTCATGTTTGTGTTCTAAGCAGAAGGTGCAAAAGCTAGGATCAACCACACCAGAAGCAACTAACTTGCTAGACTCTAAGCATTTTTCACATGAAGCAGATTTAACTTCAACAAGCTCAGTCCAAGCATTTTCAAGTTGTTGCAAAGCAATATCATGAGCAGATTGCAGTTTAGCAAATTCAGAGTGCAAAGCATGGCAGGATGAACATTCATCAGATTCAAGAGTCTTAGCATTTTCAAGTTCTAAAATCAAATTATCTACTTGTGACTATAAATCCTTATTCTTGGTCATGACAAACTCTAAAGCTTTATCCTGACTCATATTTTTCTCAAACATAGATTCACATCTATCATAAAGAACATCATAGGAAGGAGGTACCTCATTGTTGTCGTCGTCAACGGAGTCGGCCATGAAGCACAAGCCAGTGAAGTCCTTGGCCTTCCCTTTCTTCTTGCTTTGAGGGATCTCCTTGTCCTCCTCACTCCCGGAGTCAACATCGCTTAAAGATTGATCGTCAAAAGCGACAAGCACCCGGTGAGCGGCCTTTGTCAGCTTGGCAGTATCAAACCTTGATTTATTCCATTGAGGCTTCTTCCAAGCTGGCTTTCCCTCCTTATGGTTGCTCTTACCTTTCAGCTTGGGGTAATTTACCCGGATATGATTAAGCTCACCACACTCATAGCAAGTCACGGGACCTCCTCGATTTCTGTTACTCATATTGTTGTAGACCCGTGTGACCTTTTTGACTATGACGGCCAACTCAGCCTGAGGAAGAATCTCAAACTCTTCTTCATGAATTGCAGATAAACCAGCAAGCGAAAATCCAAAAGAAAACTCAAAAGACCCATCAGAAGCTCTATTGAGCGGGTCTGCTACCAAAGCCATGTTTTCCTCCTTGGGATAATCAATCCTCTTGATCTCATGAGTCTTGAGCTTGCTATAGAGAAGCTCCAAAGTCAGATCAGAAAGATTGACATTCTCCTCAATGGTTGTAGCCTTTATCTCCCACTCATTGGTGTTGATTGTAGCCAATAGGTGGGTGGCATTCAGATTGAGAATATTCAATACCAACAGCTTTCATCTGATTAATCACTTTATTAAAGCGATTGAAAATATCATCGATGCTCTCTCTAGGACGCATCTCGAATTTGTTATACTCACGCTTATAGACAGTTTGGCGTACTTTCTTGACTTGGGACGAACCCTCTGTTGGAAATATGCCCTAGAGGCAATCATAGAGATGATGATATTTCATTATGTTCATAATTTTGATAGTATGTTATCGTGTTCCTTGAATGAATCATTTGTTATAGATAAATAAGTACGTGACTTGTTGGTGGAAATCTTTAACTTATATGATGTCATTCTAAATGTATCCCTGGTCGGAGGTCACTGGTCGGAACACCAGTGACTATGTGACTAGCACATGTATTGATTGATGACCTGGTTTCACCGGTCATAGATATGGAGATATCGAATCAATAATGTGAGCACATGTTAGAGAACATGGTGTTGGACAGGCCCATCATTGAGACACTATTGAGATTGTTATGAATCTTTGTGTCATTAGTTGGTCTCAAGTAATGATGATGTATAATTCTTAGACCTGAGAACAGCATGGTTTCCTACATGTGTAATAGCACTCTTAGGGGTTGCCAAACGCTACTCAAATGGCGGGTAGTTATAAAGGTAGCTTTGGGTATGCTATGAAATATGCGGAGGATGTGGTTTGGTCGAGATGGGATTTGCCCCTCCTAACATAACAGGAGAGATGTCTCTGGGCCCCTCGTGGTGATCGGATAAAGAAAGTGCATGGCCATGCCACTAGTAGTCGAAGTTGTGGATTTCATGGGGATATGCTCCAGATCTTAGGATGATGTGACAATTGGCAATGGCGTTTACGGTTTGTCGTTTCACGCGTTTTCGACAAAGCTACGGTATTCGGGCGGGCGGTCCGACCGGTCCTTGCAGCGATCCGATCCGGTCCCAAATCGGTCGGACCGGCCATGTGGGCGGTCGGACGGTGGTGACAAAGTGGTCAAAATGAGTGAGCCAAAAATAGGTGTTGTAGGCAAGTGAGGATCCCAATGCACTTGGTCTCATGATTTTGGAGTCTCGGTAAAAAGTTCTATTGGTTTAAAGTTTCGAAGGTTTGAATTTGGAAGCTATGAATTTGGCTAAGTCCCAAGGCGGTCCGGCCAAGCTCACGAGGAGCGGTCCGACCGGCCATGGGGCGGTCCGACCGCTCACTGAGGCGGTCGGACCGGTTTCTACTTGAGCGTCGGCCAACCGTGGCGATGTTGATTTGTTAGGTCAAAGTCATTGGTTTCATGGCATATGATTTGCATGATGCATGTTTTGACTAACATGGGTCAAGTTGTGAAGAACTTGTTCCCGAATTCGTGTTTTCTTATGCGTGGTTGTGCGGTAGCTTGGTGGTCAACGACGGTCAGCGGCGAGAGAATCGGGACTAGACTTGAAGAGTTGAGGTCGAGCGATCGGCGATGCGGGTGAGTCAACGACTCAAGCGTGACACAAGATGGACAAGGGTGATCTATTGGCAAATCCATGGCGCATGGTGAAGCGGTTTAGGTCAAAAGTTAAAGGCGGCGCTTTGCGGCGTGCGTATGTGACCCGTTTGTTAGTGGGCCTTAACGGAGCCCAAGAGAGTCAAACCCTAAGAGTTTTAGGCCTCCACTATAAATAGGAGGAGATGGTGGTGCACCTCTCTCTCTCGCCTTTTATGTTTCAAAACCCTAATTGTCTTTAGGGAGTTGAGGTGGAGGCTAGGGCTCTTGATGGTTTGTGGTGAATTTCGTGATCTTTGATTGTCCATCGATCCATGATGGTGTGGATGTAATCGGCATCAATCACGAAATCAATCTATGCAAGGTTTGCTTGAGATAAGTCTCTTTTCGTTCTTGCTTTCAATTTCGTGTTTTTAGGGCTTTCTTTGATCCGCGAGTTTGTGATTGATTCTTTCACGTGAATTAGCTTGCTGTGATATGTGTGAATCTATCTAGCATCATCTTGATCATCAATCCCTCACGAACAAGCTTTAGGATCAAGTTTTCGTTCTTGCGGTTTAGACCTTCATTAATCAATTGGCAATTGCTCAAGATCGTTCAAGAATTGTCATAATATTCGATTGGAATAGGTCCTCAATAGCATATAGAAGGTGTGTGCAAAGTTTCATAAAGATTAGAATTGAGAATCAAAGTTTCACCTAATTGCAACCGTCATCGGGTGATTTTCTTATTGCGGATCGGTTACGAGTCGGCCGTCGGACCGCCCGTCATCACCGGTCGGACCGATTTTGGGCGGTCCGACCGCCACCTAACGCCGGTCGAGACCGCCCGACAATCGGTCCGACCGATTGGGTCAGTGATCGACCGCCCGTCTTTGTGAGTCTTTGCAATCTTAGTTGATTTTGTAGCATTGCTTAGGGGTTAATTGGATTCAATACTAGTCTTCATTTGTCTTGGTATATTGATCTTCATAGCTTTCTAATAGCTCTGGAGTGAAATTGTATTGAGTTCATAATTTGTGAAAAAGTGGCGTGCTCTATTCACCCCCTCTAGTCGCCTTTACGGTCCAACAAGTGGTATCGAGCCGGTTAGTTCAATCTTGATCTTAACGGTCACTTGAACTTTGGCGATGGATAAGTTTTCTACTAAACCGCATATCTTCGATGGGCACGACTATGCCTATTGGAAGAATCGTATGCGCGTCTTTCTTGAGAGCGAGGACAAGCTATTTGGGATGTTATTAGAGCCCATTGGTTATTCTGAAATTGCTACACACCTTACGCAATTCTTTTGGCTAACAACAATAAAGCTAAGAATCTTTTATATGGTGCACTTGGTAGACAAGAATATGATCGAATTTGTAATCTTTCAACTGTGCATGAAATTTGGAACACTATCGAAACATATCATGAGGGTTCGTCCCAAATCAAAAAGGTGCGCCAAACTGTTACAAGCGTGAATACAATAAATTCGAGATCGTCTGGAGAGAGCATCGATGACATTTTCGATCGCTTTAATAAAGTAATTAATCAAATGAAAGTTTGTTGATATTGAATATTCTCAATCTGAAAATGCCACCCATCTCTTAGCTGCAATCAACACCAAGGAGTGGGAGATGAAGGCTACTGCTATAGAAGAAAATGTTGATCTTTCTAGTCTTACTTTAGAATTGCTTTATAGTAAACTCAAGACTCATGAAATTAAAAGAGTTGATCATCCCAAGAAAGATAATTTAGCTTTGGTAGCAGATCCTCTCAAAAGGCTTTTGATGACTCTTTTGAATCTTCTTACGGATTTTTATTTGCTTGTTTATCTGCTATTCATGAAGAGGAGCTTGAAAGTATTCTGAAGCGAGTTAGCTCTTCTTGCTAAAAAATTCACACGGGCCTACAATAATGTGAGAAACAAAAGAGAGGTGGTCGGTGACATGCTATGAATGTGGTGAGCTCAATCATATCAAGCAAATTGCCCCAAGTTGAAAGGTAAGAGCAATCATAAGGAAGGAAAGCCGACTTGGAAGAAGCCTCCTTTCAATAAATCAAGGTATGAGGCTAATAAGCTTGTGAAGGCTGCTCACCGGTCCTTGCCGCTTTTGAGGATCAATCCTTGAGCGATGTGGATCTTGGGAGTGAGGAGGACAAGGAGGAGGAGATCCTCAAGGCAAAAGAAAGGGAAGGCCAAAGACTTCTTGGCATGTGCTTCATGGTGACAATCACAACATTGATGATGATGAGGTATCTTTTTCTTATGATGAGCTTTACGCTAAATATGATTCTATAGTTGAGCAATTGCTTAGTCAAGATGAAGCGCTAGAATTTGTTATGACAAAAATAATAAATTAGAGTCAAAGATTAACAAACTAAAAGTAGAGCTTAAAAATGCTAAGACTCTTGAACTGATGAATGTTTATCTTGTCATGCTATGCACTCGAAATTACTAAGTTACAAACTGCTCATAATATTTACGTACAACAACTTGAGAATGCTAGATCTGAACTAAATGAAATTAAAAGTGCTCCTTGTGAAAAATGTTTAGAATCTAGTAAATTGATTGCTTTTGATGTGTTTGATTCTAGCCCTTGCACTTCATGTTTAGAAAAGGAGCGTGAAATCAAAGATATCTTAGAAGTCTGCTAGAGTCAAATATGCTAAGCTTAAGGACAATATTGAAAATACTACTTGTGCTTCTTGTTCCGCTCTTAAGCTTGAAATTGCTTTGTATAAGGAGAAATCTATGAATAAAACTTGTGATGCTTGTGTTAACTTGAGAAAAGAAAATGCTTACCTTCATGATACATTAGAAATTTTCTAAAGGTAAGAAACAATTAAACATGATTCTTGACAAGTCTAAAACTCCTTATAAGAAGCAAGGTTTAGGATTCAATTCTTTTCAAAACAATTCAAACCCAAAAGTCATTCAAGTCTTGGAAAAGGTTTAATTGAATTCAAAACCCAACTTTGCAAAAACATCGTTTAAATCTGCGAGTTTTGCCCAACCTTGTATTAATTCAAATGGTGCTTCTTCTAGTGGTACCAAGTACCATTGCACTTATTGCAAGAAAGGTGGGCATTTGATTGAATTCGTTATGTAGGTTGAAAAATGATAGGAAAAATTTTGATAGAATTTCTTTCATGCAACCTAGAGCTTCTATGAGACATGGTAACACTGAAAAGAATAAACCTGGATTAGGATTTTTATCTCATGCAAATCAATATGGTTCTAGATATCCTAATTCTAATGTTTATCGATTGGCGGTCGACGACCATGGTGGTCACCGATCGACCGTTTTGGTCACCGGTTTGACCGACAAACTACAATCGATCGACCGCCATGGACGATTTAAGTCTCATGTTAATTTAAACATTGCTCATAACCGAATTTTAAGTGAAATCAAGGATAGTACTTCGGTTTGTATACTCCTTGCGGACGTGTGTCTCGATCTTGGATTCCTAAATCTTGTTTATCTAACTTGATGTTGAGACACATCGTTCTTTGTTCCTTGATTTTCGGGATTACGCGGAAAGGGAAGAACACGTGGTTCGTTGACTCGGATGTTCACGCCACATGACCGGAAACTCAAAATGGTTCACCTCTTTCACGCGAGCAACGGTGATGACTTCATCACTTTTGGAGATGATACACAAGGGCGAATTGAAGGAGCAGGATCAATTAGGGTAAACAACAAATTCATTCTAAAGATGTCGCTCTTGTGGACAAGCTTAGGTATAATCTTCTTTCGTTTCTCGACTTCTTGATGATGGGTATGAGGCATTTTTAAGAAAAATGCTTGTCGTGTGCTTGATTCTCTTGGTGAGCTTGTGTTTGGAATCTCTAGAGTTGGTAGAATATTTGGGTGATTTTTGAATCTCTTCTGGATCTCTTAAATGTTTGCTTACATCTTCTTGATTTACGGCTTTGGCATCGACGTTTGGGGCACATTGGTTTTGATCATCGACGCGAGTTAGCAACCTTGATCTTATGAGAGGTTTGCCCAAACTCAAAGTCATCAAAGATGCGATATGTGCGCCAGTAGGCATGGCAAACAAGTTCTTGCCTCACACCCTTACGTGACTATGGTTATGGTGACGGACCGGGACGGTTGCTTCATATGGATCTTGTTGGTCTGCTAGAGTCCGTCGATTGGTGGAAAATGGTATATTCTAGTCATAGTCGATGATCTTTCAAGATATACTTGGGTGTTCTTTCTTACTTCAAAAGATGAAGCTTTTGGTTATTTTCATGACCTTGTTCTTCGTTTGGCTTACGAGCTTCTGGTGCTTTGAGAGCGATTCGCATGATAATGGCACGGAGTTCAAAATGCTTCTTTTGCTTCTTTTTGTCTTTGGCGTGGTATTGAGCATCGTTCTCCTCTCCACACGTCCCTCAAAAAAATGGCGTGGTGGAAAGGAAGAATAGGACCTTAGTCGAAATGGCTAGGGCGATGCTAGATGAGTATAGCACAGAGGAGATTTTGGGCGAAGCTATTGCTCTTGCTTGCCATATTGCAAATCGTGTCTTTTGAGACCTTCTTTAGGCAAGACTCCTTATGAGCTTCGTTTTGGTAGAAAACCCTCTGTTTCGCATTTTGAGTTTTGGATCAAAATATTTTATTCTTAAGACAGCAACTTAGATAAATTTGAATCAAGAACTTTTGATGGGGTATTTACAGGTTATCCTGCTCATTCGAGGGGTTTTCGAGTTTTTAATCTTGAGACTAACATTATTGGAGACTTGTAATGTCACTTTTGATGAGACTAGCCTCGAGCTAGATCAATTGCTACTGAGATGATTCTGGTGTGAGAGCATTTTGTGGAGGAAGATGAGGACGAAGCTAATGTCATTCCCTCATCTGCTGCTGTAGGCGCCCATATTGATACAAGAACACCTCGTCTACTTCACCTTGATTGAGGCTCTGCTTGCATCATCATCATCAGTGATACTGCGGAGGTCGAAGAAACGACATCTCACCCGGGCGCTCCACTTCGCATTCAGAGACAGCATCCTCCGGAACAGATAATAGGTAATCTACATGAGCGAGTCACTCGCTCTAGGTATAATGATCCAAATCTCTACTCTCATTCGGCTTTTGTTGCTTCTTTTGAACCCATGATATATCACATGCTTTATCTGATTCTAGCTGGGTAAATGCCATGCATGAGGAGTTAGAGAATTTTGAAAGAAACAAAGTTTGGAACCTAGTAGAACCTCCTAGTGGTCATAATGTTATAGGAACCCGTTGGGTGTTTAAGAATAAACAAGGTGAGGATGGTTCTGTGGTTAGAAATAAAGCCAGATTGGTAGCTCAGGGTTTCAGCCAAGTTGAGGGGTTAGATTTTGATGAGACATTTGCTCTTGTTGCTAGACTAGAAGCCATTCGCATTCTACTTGCATTTGCTGCATCAAAAGGTTTTAAATTATATCAGATGGATGTTAAAAGTGCCTTTTTAAATGGTTTCATAGATGAGGAAGTGTATGTTAAGCAACCCCCTGGTTTTGAGGATCCTAAATATCCAAATCGTGTTTTCAAGCTATCTAAAGCATTATATGGTCTTAAACAAGCCCCTAGAGCACAGGTATGATAGACTTAAGACCTTCTTGCTTAAAAATAATTTTGAGATGGGTAAAGTGGATAAAACTCTATTTATTCTTAGGCGTGACAATGACTTCTGCTTGCTCAAATTTACGTGGATGATATTATTTTTGGTGGTTCCTCTAATGCTCTTGTTTCCAGCTTTTACGATACTATGTCCAGGAATTTGAGATGAGTATGATGGGAGAGCTTAATTACTTTTGGGACTTCAAATCAAGCAATGCAAGGAAGGAACTTTCATCCATCGACGAAGTACACTAAAGATCTACTCAAGCGCTTCAACATGGGTGATTGCAAGCCAATTTCCACTCCCATGGCAACCATTTTTTTGGATCGGATGAGGAAGGAGAAGTCGTGGATCAGCGCGAGTACCGCATGACATGATCGGCTCCTTACATATTTGATTTGCCTCGAGACCGAACATTCACTTCACGGTATGCCTTTGTGCAAGATTTGAGCGTCTCCGAGAACTTCCCATCGCCAAGCCGTTAAGCGCATATTCGGTATTTACACTCTACCCTCTTATATGGCATTTGGTATTCTGCTCTTGACTTTGTCCATTAGAGGTTTTTCGATTCGATTTTGCGGGTGTCGGTTAGATAGGAAGAGTACCTCGAGCACTGTCACTTCCTAGGCACTTCTCTTGTATCTTGGTCTTCTAGGAAGCGGTCTTACATTGCACAATCCATCTTTGAGCGGAGTATGTAGTCTTGCTAATTCTTTGTAGCTTGATTTTGTGGATGACGTCCACTTTGAAAGATTATGGGTTAAACTTTGCTAGTGTTCCTCTTTTACGTGATAACATACGCTATTAATATTGCTAAAAACCCGATTGCAACATTCTAGGACTAAGCACATAGACATTCGCTTTCACTTCCTTAAAGATCATGTTGAAAAGGTGATATTGTGATGCACTTCGTAGAGTCGAAGCTCAATTGGCGATATTCTTACCAAGCCTTTAGATCAAACAGATTTTCCTCCTTAAGAAGCGAGTTAGGCGTAATTTATCCTTATGGGTTGGTTTGAGGGGAGTTTGATCTTTTCTTATCCTTCCTTGTTCTTTTGATCTTTTTTGTTCTTTTACGAACTTAGTGATCTTTTGAACTTTTTAGGTTTTAGGTTTTTAATTGCATCTCATTGTGTCATATTGCATTCATATAAAAAATACAACAAGTGGTTACAACAAGTGGTATGAAAAATCCAAAAGATGCATTGTAATATAAGATTTTACCTTATCTTTTAAAATTAATGAAGCTTTGCCTATTACCCTTTGGAGCTTTTGTATTTCAATTCTTGCTCAATGTCATGTCTAGTTCTTTGACTTGCTAGAATTATCATGCTTTTACATGTGTAGCTAAGTCTTTGCTATATGAGCTAGAATCTTTTAAACAACTCAAACTAAGAAATTGCAATTTGTGGATGTTTTAGCGAGTTCGTAATTAGTGCTCCTCTTGTGACATTGGCCTGTCGAATTGCTTTGTTAGCTCTTTGATCTAAAATTGACCATTACTTGAGCTTTTGTGTTCTTGAGATTCTAAAGCTGCTCTTGTGAAAAATGAAAATCAAGATTGTCTTATGCTTAAATTGTGCCAAACTATTCTTACGAGGCTTGTCAAATGACATGAACTTGGAGATAGTTTGATGAACCGACGATCTCATGGGGATTGCTTGTCGAAATGACATGAACCTCAAGATTTGTCGCCTGGTAGAAGCTTAGAAAGAGTTTGTGGATGGCTCCTAGTCAGGATCTTCTTTACTAAGATATACCTTTAATAAACTTTTGGTGAAGCTTAGGATGAGTTTGTGGATGGCTCCTAGTCCAGGATCTTGTCACTAAGTTAGATCATTAGTCAACTTCAATATTCAATGCAAATGAGAAAAATGTTGACAAATGGGCGTTTACAAAATATTGAGCAAAATGATTCAATACGGGACTTGATTGACTCTTAATGTGGTCTTTGTTAGATTTTTATCTCACTTTGACATTTGACATGGCCAATTTCACTTTAGGATCCTGTTGATGAACTTCTTTGAATTTGAGCGTTGCTTAAATTGATCAAATCTATTGCTTTACTTTTGAGCCTTTGTGCTTAGCTTTGATATATATGTCTTACCATGATCTTGCTAGCTATTGTCGGCTTGATATCTTTGTTTGTGCAAAACTAGAGATACTAGATTGTTCTTTTGGGTAATCTCCAAAGCTTCTTGTAATCAAAATTGAAAAATACAAAAAAATGAAGCCACTCCATTGCACTTCATGCATATTTCTCTTTATGCTTCTTTTGTTTACCTTCTTTCTTTATTCTATATTTGTTATCTCTGGATGAGAGGAAGGCGTGATTCCTTGATGAATCCATTGTCAAAGGGGGAGAAGATGTGTTAAATGAGAAGAGTAATAAGAAGAGTAATGAGAAAATATTTCTTTGTTGGGGGAGAAGCTTATACAAATGAGAGAAACTGAAAATTTGAAAATTGAGGATCATAGTGAGGGGAGTTCTTGAGTTGCATTCTTATTGTCTTATTGAATATTACGAACTTGAATTGCATTCTTTTATCCTCACAATGATCATAGGTCAATTGAACAATTGTTCTTTCATTTGGACCTCATGTGAAATTTTGACCCTTTTAAAATCAAAGTTTTTATGCTTACTTTTGCCTTGTCTCACATGCCTATACTATTACGATGCGGCTTGGTCATTTACATTGCTTTTTCTTGCTTATGGACCAAGTTGTGCCTTTGTCAAAACTGCGAGTAAACTCGTTTTCAAACCTCTTACTTACATTTTACGGATAATTGCCAATGTGTTCATCAAGGGGGAGATTGTGGATTTCATGGGGATATGCTCTAGATCTTAGGATGATGTGACAATTGGCAATGGCATTTACAGTTTGTCGTTTCACGCGTTTTCGACAAAGCTACGGTATTACAGGGCAGGCGGTCCGACCGGTCCTTGCAATGATCCGGCCGGTCCCAAATCGGTCGGACCGGCCATGTGGGGCGGTCGGACCGGTGGTGACCAAAGTGGTCAAAATGGTGAGCCAAAAATAGGTGTTGTAGGCAAGTGAGGGATCCCAATGCACTTGGTCTCATGATTTTGAGTCTCGATAAAAGTTCTATTGGTTTAAAGTTTCGAAAGGTTTGAATTTGGAAGCTATGAATTTCGGCTAAGTCCCAAGGCGGTCCGACGGCTCACGAGGCGGTCCGACCGCCATGGGCGGTCCGGCCGGCTCACTGGGCGGTCGGACCGGTTTCTACTGAGCGTCGGCCAACCGTGGCGATGTTGATTTGTTAGGTCAAAGTCATTGGTTTCATGGCATATGATTTGCATGATGCATGTTTTGACTAACATGGGTCAAGTTGTGAAGAACTTGTTCCCGAATTCGTGTTTTCTTATGCGTGGTTGTGCGGTAGCTTGGTGGTCAGCGACGGTCAGCGGCGAGGAGAATCGGGACTAGACTTGAAGAGTTGAGGTCGAGCGATCGGCGATGCGGGTGGGTCAACGACTCAAGCGTGACACAAGATGGACAAGGGTGATCTATTGGCAAATCCATGGCGCATGGTGAAGCGGTTTAGGTCAAAAGTTAAAGATGGCGCTTTGCGTGCGTATGTGACCCGTTTGTTAGTGGGCCTTAGCGGAGCCCAAGAGAGTCAAACCCTAAGAGTTTTAGGCCTCCACTATAAATAGGAGGAGATGGTGGTGCACCTCTCTCTCTCTCCTTTTATGTTTCAAAACCTAATTGTCTTTAGGGAGTTGAGGTGGAGGCTAGGGCTCTTGATGGTTTATGGTGAATTTCGTGATCTTTGATTGTCCACGATCCATGATGGTGTGGATGTAATCCAAAGCATCAATCACGAAATCAATCTATGCAAGGTTTGCTTGAGATAAGTCTCTTTTCGTTCTTGCTTTTAATTTCGTGTTTTTAGGGCTTTCTTTGATCCGCGAGTTTGTGATTGATTCTTTCACGTGAATTAGCTTGCTGTGATATGTGTGAATCTATCTAGCATCATCTTGATCATCAATCCCTCACGAACAAGCTTTAGGATCAAGTTTTCGTTCTTGCGGTTTTAGACCTTACGTTAATCAATTGGCAATTGCTCAAGATCGTTCCAAGAATTGTCATAATATTCGATTGGAATAGGTCCTCAATAGCATATAGAAGGTGTGTGCAAAGTTTCATAAAGATTAGAATTGAGAATCAAAGTTTCACCTAATTGCAACCGTCATCGGTGATTTCTTATTGCGGATCGGTTCGAGTCGGTAGGTCGGACCGCTGTCATCACCGGTCGAGACCGATTTTGGTGCGGTTCGACCTTGACCTAACGCCATCGGACCGCCCGACAATCGGTCCGACCGATTAGGTCAGTGATCGAGCCGCCCGTCTTTGTGAGTCTTTGCAATCTTAGTTGATTTTGTAGCATTGCTTAGGGGTTAATTGGATTCAATACTAGTCTTCCATTTGTCTTGGTATATTGATCTTCATAGCTTTCTAATAGCTCTTGGAGTGAAATTGTATTGAGTTCATAATTTGTGAAAAAGTGAGTGTGCTCCTATTCACCCCCTCTAGTCGCCTTTACGGTCCAACAGTATCGACCACATGATGTTATCCGACACTCGATCGAGAAAGTATTGAGCAGTCCATGGATGACACATCATCTCACTTGGAGTTCAACCGGACATCATAAGGCAAAGGAGAATGCATGAGTAGGTCGCTTAGTTTGATCGATTCTGGACTAGTTGTATGGAGATACGTCTTTGGTCGTAGGCTGGTCAAGCGTAATCCTGTAATGGTAAGAACCTAGTCGTAATGAGTTCTGAATGGTCGTGACCAATTATAACTGTGTCAGTATAGAATCTGAACTGGTGCGTAAGTGATGAGGACCTTATTATAGATCATATTACATCAAGGTTCGTCTGATTTATTCTATGTGTCTTTGGGAATCGTTATGTGCTGCTAGGTACCGCTAACGACTAGTGATCGGAAAAGAGTTTCCGGGTCATAAACGATTACACATGAACCTGTGGGGTCGCACACTTAAAGGGCAAGGATCTGTTTTGGATGGTGATCCAAATTCGTATAGGCCACGAGTTCCTAATGGTCCTCAGGTACGAGACCCATCATGGATGCCTATATAAAGAGGGGCGGTGGCATGGGGTAAAGGATGACGAGAGGATGATCTTTGGAAGAACTCCTGAAACCCTAATAGCCATGCCTTCTTAACCACGCTGCCAGAGCTAGCACTCTAGTGCGTGGTGATCCTGCCCCGTACATGTGGATACCTCGGAGGTGTTGTTGCGAAGCATCAGCACTAGGACGATCCGCAACTTGTGTTGATCACTGGAGTCGGAGAAGAAGTCGCGTGGTGGGTACGACCACTCGAAAAAGCAAATGCGTGTCGAGTACGACTACTCGAAGGAGGAGACGCGTTGTGAGTACGACTACGACTGCATCAACTCGCTACAATGACTCTACTTCCGCTACGAGTCAGCGCGTCTAGCGGTAATCTCGTGATCTATTACTTGCAGTGGCTCCTTGGTTGCGCGGTAAAATTTTGTTTGTGCTATCGTAGCATTACCGCGTATCCCTACAGTGGTATCAGAGCCATGCCGTCTAGTTCTAGGTTCGGATTGGACACATATTGTAATATGTGGCAGTTATAGATGTGATCTATCACTGTTTTGGCGGTGGTCGATATGATCGTCCATGTGCATTGGTGGTAAGATGGGTTTTTATTCATTATTCTGTGATCGTGCTTTCATGGTCGTCTCACGACTTGCCTCTCGGGTCGGTTTTACGCCATCAGGCGAGCGGTGATCGTAAATCCATTAGATCTGCGAAGATCAATGTGGTTGATCGAATCGGAGTTATGATCGATTATGTACCAGATGTTTTATTGCGATTGTTCACGATCACCTTGCATGATACTTCTACCGGTCGGAGTTCCGCCATCGGAGTATGCCGCAGTGTGTGGTCGTATCAAGGCAATGATCAGATCGGTTCGAAATAGGGACCGCCGTGCTGGGTAATCGGACCGCGCTTTTGTAGTGTGTGTTCTTGTTGCCCGTTAGAATGCTATTCTATGCCTAACTTATTTTTGCAGGTTGATGTGAATAGTATGACCCATGATGTATGAGATGCATGCATGTGTGTAATGTTCATGACCTGTGTGGCATGTTTATTACAGCCCAAGGCTGTCTATATTTGTATAACGGCCTGCGTGTCGACTTGTGGTGCTAAATTTACTCTTTGTAATTTTATCCCTAGTGATGTTAGGTGTAATGGCTTAGTGGGAGTACTTGGGTTTTGGCAACTTGGAGACATGGCGAGCAGGATGCTTGGCGATGGAGATCACCATAAGAAAGGGTCATACTATATCACGATGCAATTTGATTGTCTGTGAATGCCCCTATATTCCTGTTTATTTATTTATGTGCATGTTTTAATTGCTTGAAATGCTTTTAACATGGTAGAAGTAAATTTCCCTCAGGTAATATTAAGCTAAATTGATGCCCTCCCAATTAGCTGCACATCCATAATCTTGTATTTTAATGGTAGGTCTTGCTAAAGCAGAGTGCCATTAATATTCCTTGACTAGATGGGTTTGTGTCGGACACTTACACGCAAGCGTTGGTCTAACTTGACAAGGTCATCATAGCAGTTATGGACCTTGGGGCATAGGGTTGGAGTCTTGAAGCATAGAGATGATGCCCAACAACAAGAGTCATATAGAGATATGATTAGCGAGGGTTGCTTACCATATTCACTAATCTTCTAGCAATGATGCCAAAGCTCACTAGTAGATTAGCGATTGTGGGTCTTGAATCACTAAATGTCATAAGAGGGATATGGTATTCAGTGGGAGTATCTTCATTAAATTGTTTAATAGAAGTTACTTTTCTTGAACATATGTCTTAGTGTTGCATATTTCTGTTGTAGATCACGGCACCAACTGTTGTACCTACATCCAGTTTTGCTTTACGTTCGATACTTGATAAGGAAAAACTGAATGGAACAAATTTTATGGATTGGTCCCGCAACCTGAGAATTGATCTTAGGCAAGATAAAAAGGAACATGTTCTAGAGGAACCAATTCTGATGTACTGCTTGAGAATCTTTGCTGCTGACTCTTAAAACAACCTATAAAAGGGCTTGTGATGAATCCCTTGATGTTAGCTGTCTCATGCTTGCTGCGATGAACTCAGACCTTCAGAAGCAATTTGAGAACATTGAGGCCTACGATATGATCGTGGCGCTCAAAGGCATGTTTGAGACACAAGCAAGGACTGAGATATATGAGATCTCAAAGAAATTGTTTGGGTGTAAGCTAACTGAGGGTAGTCCGGTGAGCCCTCATGTGATCAAGATGGTTGGTTACACACAGAGCTTGGAAAAACTTGGTTTTCCACTTAGTCAAGAGTTGGCTACAGATTTGATTCTTGCTTCGCTTCCTGCAAGCTATGGACAGTTCATTATGACTTTTCATATGAATGGCTTAGACAAGAATCTCACCGAACTGCATATGATGCTTAAGACTGCAGAGGACAGGATTAAGAAAAGCATCAATCATGTGATGGTTATGCAAAAGAGTACTAGCTTCAAGAAGAAGTCTACAACTTGGGTCAAGGGCAAAGGCAAGGTTTCGGATGGGATCCAAGCTGTCAAGCCTAAATCCAAGACCAAGTTCGGCCCGACTCAAGAGAATGAATGCTTTTACTGCAAGGAGACAGGTCACTGAAAGAGAAACTGCAAGAAATACCTAGCTGATCTGAAAAGGAATGGTGGGACTAAAACTTCCACTTCAGGTATTAATGTTATAGATATTTTTCTTGCTGATTCTTATGTTAACTCGTGGATATTTGATACCGTATCGGTTGCTCATATTTGTAATTCGATTCAGAGTCTAACAAGGAGTAGGATATTAACAAGGGGTGAGATGGATCTTCGCATCGGGAATAAAGCAAGAGTTGTTGCATTAGCCGTCGGGACTTTGCCATTACTGTTACCTTCAGGATTCATTATGGAACTAAATAATTGTTATTACGTTCCAGCCATAAGTAGAAATATCATCTCTGCATCATGTTTGATGGCAGAGGGTTATAAGTTCATTATAGAGAACAATGGTTGTTCTATATATTTGAATGAAATGTGTTATGGCTATGCTCCCGTTTTGAATGGGTTGTTTATTTTGAATCTTGATTTGCACCCATCTATAATATTAATGTAAAAGGGCTTCGGCCTAATGATACGAATTCCATATTTATTTGGCATTGTCGTTTGGGTCACATCAGTAAGAAACGCATGAAAAGGCTCCATAGTGATGGAATTCTAAACTCATTTGATTTGGAATAATTTGAAACATGTGAATCTTGCCTGATCGGGAAGATGACCAAGACACCTTTCACTGGTCGGAATTAAAGGGCGTCCGACTTGTTGGCACTCATACATACTGATGTGTGTGGACCAATGAGCACGACAGCTAGAGGTGGTTTTCAGTACTTCATTACTTTCACCGATGACTTTAGCAGATATGGATATATCTATTTAATGAGGCACAAGTCGGAATCCTTTGAAAAGTTCAAGGAGTTCGAATAAGGTCTGAGAATCAACTAGGCAAGACAATCAAGTCCTTACGATCGATCGTGGAGGAGAATTTTGAGCCATGAGTTTGGTGATCATTTGAAACAATGTGGAATTGTTCCGACTTACACCACCGGGTACTCCACGGTGGAATGGAGTGTCCGAAGGCGTGTCGGACCTGTGTTGGACATGGTTCGGTCAATGATGAGCCAATCGGATCTGCCATTGTATTTTTAGGGTTACGCTCTAGAAACAGCCGCTTTCACTTTGAACAGGGTACCATCTAAATCAGTAGATAAGACATCATATGAGATATGGACTGGGAAGAGACCTAGTTTGTCTTTTTAAAAGGTTTGGGGTTGTGATGTCTATGTTAAACGTTTGACGTCTGATAAACTCACACCCAAATAAGATAAATGCTTCTTCATAGGATATCCTAGGGAAACCAAAGGATATTATTTCTAGAATCAAGAGGAGCGCAAAGTGTTTGTTGCCCGAAATGGTGTCTTTTTTGGAGAAAGTGTTTCTTTCAAAAGGAGTTAGTAGGAGAAAGATGCAACTCGAAGAAGTTCGGGAACCATCTGAAAATGTTTCAACTCCTACTAAACCACTACAGGACGAACAAGGTGTTGTTGAACCTGTAGATGAGACATCAGCCCCTCGTAGATCTAAAAGGCCGCGTCAATTGCCTATAAGGTATGGGCATGACGTATTACTGGTGAATAATGGTGAGCCTAACACTTATAAGGAAGCGGTGATGGACCCAGACTCTGAGAAATGGCTTGGAGCCATGAAGTCCGAGATAGACTCCATGAGTATCAGTCAGGTTTGGAACTTGGTCGAGCCTCTTGATGGTGTTAAAACCATTGAGTGCAAATAGATCTATAAGAAAAAGATTGATATGGATGGAAATGTTCACATTCATAAGGCTCGACTTGTCGCAAAGGGGTTTCGACAAGTTCAAGGAGTTGACTACGATGAGACCTTCTCACCAGTAGCGATGCTTAAATCTATTCGGATCATTCTAGCTATTGCTGCATATTTCGATTATGAGATATGGCAAATGGATGTCAAAACGGCTTTCCTTAATAGAAACCTAAGTGAGGATGTGTACATGACACAACCTGAAGGTTTTGTCTATCCAAAGAATGCTAGTAAAGTATGCAAACTTCATAAATCCATTTATGGGTTGAAGCAAGCATCTCGGAGTTAGAATCTGCGTTTTGATGAGGAAATCAAAAAGTTTAGTTTTGTCAAAAACAAAGAAGAACCTTGTGTTTACATGAAGGTTAGTGGGAGTGCACTTGTAAACCTAATCTTATATGTGGATGACATATTATTGATTGGGAATGACATTCCTATGCTGTAATCCGTTAAGGTATCATTGAAAAATAGTTTTTCTATGAAAGACCTAGGAGAAGCAGCATATATCTTGGGAATAAAGATCTATAGAAATAGATCAAGAAGGCTAATTGGATTAAGCCAAAGTACTTACATTGACAAGGTATTGAATATGTTCAACATACATGATGCCAAGAAAGGGTTCTTGCGTATGTCACATGGCATAAATCTTAGCAAGAATCAGTGTCCTTCGACCACTGATGAGCGAGACCGTATGAATAATATTCCATATACTTCGGCTATTGGATCTATTATGTATGCCATGGTTTGTACCCGACCAGATGTATCATATGCTCTAAGTGTTCGGCGGATGCGGTGATCCGGTGAATGTCCTTTGGGCGGTATGAAAAATATTCTTAAGTGCTTAAGAAGGACTAAGGATGTGTTCCTAGTTTATGGCGGTGATGAAGAGCTCGTTGTAAAGGGTTACACCGATGCAAGCTTCAAAACTGACAAAGATGATTATCGTTCGCAATCTGGTTTTGTATTCATTTTGAATGGAGGAGCAGTGAGCTGAAAAAGTTCCAAGTAAGAAACGGTTGCTGATTCTACGACGGAGGTCGAGTACATTGCAGCTTCCGAAGCTGCAAAAGAAGGTGTTTGGATAAGGAATTTTCTTACTGAGTTGGGTGTAGTTCCGAGTGCCTTATGCCCATTGGATCTTTATTATGACAATAATGGAGCCATTGCGCAGGCTAAGGAGCTGAGATCCCATCAGAAGTCCAAACACATACTCAGCCATTATCATCTTCTTCGCGAACTGGTCGATAGAGGAGATGTTAAGATATGCAAAGTTCATACGGATTCAAATATTGTTGATCCGTTGACTAAGCCTCTTCCTCAGCCTAAGCATAAGGCGCACACAACAGTTATCGGTATTACATACTTAAATGATTGACTCTAGTGCAAGTGGGAGACGGTTGGAAATATGCCCTAGAGGCAATCATAGAGATGATGATATTTCATTATGTTCATGATTTTGATAATATGTTATCGTGTTCCTTGAATGAATCATTTGTTATAGATAAATAAGTACGTGACTTGTTGGTGGAAGTCTTTAACTTATATGATGTCATTCTAAATGTATCCCTAGTAGGAGGTCACTGGTCGGAACACCAGTGACTATGTGACTAGCACATGTATTGATTGATGACCTGGTTTCACTGGTCATAGATATGGAGATATCGAATCAATAATGTGAGCACATGTTAGAGAACATAGTGTTGGATAGACACTATTGAGATTGTTATGGATCTTTGTGTCATTAGTTGGTCTCAAATAATGATGATGTATAATCCTTAGACCTGATATCAGCATGGTATCCTACATATGTAATAGCACTCTTAGGGGTTGCCAAACGCTACTCTGTAACTGGGTAGTTATAAAGGTAGCTTTCGGGTATGCTATGAAACATGCGGAGGGATGTGACTGGTCGAGATGGGATTTGCCCCTCCTAACATAACAAGAGAGATGTCTCTGGGCCCCTCGTGGTGATCGGCTAAAGAAAGTGCATAGCCATGCCACTAGTGGTCGAAGTGTCGACCACATGATGTTATCCGACACTCCATCGAGAAAGTATTGAACAGCCCATGGATGACACATCATCTCACCTGGAGTTCAACCAGACATCATGAGGCAAAGGGAGAATGCATGAGTAGGTCGCTTAGTTTGATCGATTCTGGACTAGTCGTATGGAGATACGTCTTTGGTCGTAGATTGGTCAAGCGTAATCCTGAATGGTAAGAACACAGTCGTAAGGAGTTCTGAATAGGTCGTGACCAATTATAACACAGTCGTATAGAGATACTGAATCGGTCATAAGTGATGAGGACCTGATCATAGATCATATTACATCAAGGTTCGTCCGATTTAGTCTATGTGTCTTTGGGAATCGTTATGTGCTGCTAGGTACCGCTAACGACTAGTGATCGGCAAAGAGTTTCTGAGTCATAACCGATTACACATGAACCTGTGGGTTCGCACACTTAAAGGGCAAGGATCTGTTTTGGATGGTGATACAAATTCGTATAGGCCACGAGTTCCTAATGGGCCTCAGGTACGAGACCCATCATGGATGCCTATATAAAGAGGGGCGGTGGCATGGGGTAAAGGATGACGAGAGGATGATCTTTGGAAGAACTCCTGGAACCCTAATAGCCACGCCTTCTTAACCACGCTGCCGGAGCTAGCACTCTAGTGCGTGGTTATCCTGCCCTGTACGTGTGGATACCTCGGAGGTGTTGTTGCGAAGCATCAGCACTAGGACGATCCTCAACTTATGTTGATCACCGGAGTAGGAGAAGAAGTCGCGTGGTGGGTACGACCACTCGAAGAAGCAGACGTGTGTCGAGTACGACTACTCGAAGGAGGAGACGTGTCGTGAGTACGACTACGACTGCATCAACTCGCTACAACGACTCTACTTCCGCTTCGAGTCGGCGCGTCTAGCGGTAATCTCGTGATCTATTACTTGCGGTGGTTCCTTGGTTGCGCGGTAAAATGTTGTTTGTGCTATCGTAGCATTGCCGCGTATCCCTACACCCTCATGATAGGTTTCGAGAGTGTTCCAAATCTCATGCGCAGTCTCAAGATTGCAAATCCGATCATACTCCTGTCTCCCAAGCCCACCATACAAGAGGTTTTTAGCCTTATTGTTGTTAGCCAAAGGATTACGAGCCGGCGTAGCAACCGGGCACTGTGGCGGGACTCAAACAACCTCCCATATAGCGTGTCCTTCATTCTCAAGGAAGACTCGCATGCGATTCTTCCAATAGGCATAGTCGTTCCCATCGAAGATATGCGGCTTTGTGGAGTATCTATCCATCGCCAAGTTCAGTGACCGGTTAAGATCAGGATTGAACTAACCGGGCCCTGATACCACTTGTTGGACCGAAAAGGCGACTAGAGGGGGGTGAATAGGAGCACGCTCACTTTTTCATAAATAATTGATTCAATAATATTTTACTCCAGTAGCTATGGAAGTTATGAAGATCAGTATATCAGTCCAGCGGAAGACTAATATTGAACTCAATTTAAACCCCTAAGTAATACGACAAAATCAACAAAAACTAAAGCACATCAGTGCGCTACCGGTCGAACCGCTGGCCTTGGCCGGTCGGACCGATTTCCTGCCAGTCTGACCGGTGGCCACGGGCGGTCTGACCGCCGGCCTGAAGAACAGAACAGATCAGCCACGATGACGAAGATATAAATAGATGAAACTTTTGATCTACTAATCCAAACTTGATGAAACTTAGAACACACCTTCTCTATGATATTAGGGACCTATTCCAATCGAAGATTATGATAATTCTTGGAAGAATAGCGATCCTTTTCGATTTGATTGAAGAGAGGTTCAAAACCGGGTCAAAACAAAAACTAGGTCAAAACTCTTGCTCGTGGGTGATTGATGATCAAGATGATCCTAGATAGATTTCCACACGTCACAGCAAGCTAGATCACATGAAAAAACCAAGCAAAAACTCACGGATCAAAGAAATACCTAAGATCATCAAATAGAGAAAAAGAACGCAATGAGATAAAACATTAATCAAACTTTCCTTTGATTGATTGATATGATATGGACTTACAGCCTCTCCGTCAATGGAGGACAATGCTCAATCCAAGAGCACGAAAATCATATCAAACTATCAAGAACCCTAGCCTCCACAAAAGCTCTCCCTAAGAAAATTAGAGTTTACAAAAATAGCAAAAGAGACAAAGAGGAGGTGCAGCCACCTCCCTCCCCTATTTATAGTGGAGGCTTAGACCTTCTAGAAGTTTGACTCTATTGGGCTCCCGTTAAGGCCCAAAACAAACAAGACACATACGCACGTATTTTAATACGCCGTCTTTAACACCTCTTGACCTAACTAGCCACACCTAGCGCTATCTTGCGCCTCGGATTAGCTAATAGGTCACCATTGTCCATCTTGCACCACGCTTGAGTACATTGACCTCACCTGGCAACGTCGATCGTTCTGGACCTCAGCTCTCCAAGCCTAGTCCCAATCATCCTCGCCGCTGACCGTCGTTGACCACCAAGCAGCCTGCACAACAATAGACAAGTAAACCGAATTTGGGAACAAGTTCTTCACAACTTGACCCATATTAGTCAAAACATGCATCATGCAACATATATGCCCTGAACCTCATGACTTTGACCTAACAACCGAATATCGCCGCCACGACGGCTGACAACCCAAGTGACAACCGGTCAGACCGCCCCCAGGGCCGGTCTGACCGCCACCTATTGGCCGGTCAGACCGCCAGTAAAGACTTAGCCGATTTTCAACCTCTGAAAACCAAAACCTACTGGAAATTTCAAACCAATAGAACTTTTGACTGGAGACTCTAAAAATTATGGGACCAAGTGCAATAGAGTCCCATCTCTTGCCTACACCCTCTATTTTTGGCCTAGCTCAATTCCTCACTTTAATGGCGGCGGTCGGGCGCCCCGGGCCGGTCGGGCCGTGAAATCGATCGGGCCGACCACCACTGGCGGTCGGACCGGTTATAACTGACGACATGCCAACTTTGCGAAAACGTTGAAGCGACAAACCGTTAACGCCATTACTAATTGTCACATCATTCTAAAGATCTGGAGTATATCCCCATGATATCCACAAATATGATCTACGACTAGGTCTTCATCACTAACGACGAGCTTGTATCTCTATACGACTAGTTCAGATTCAGTCTTGACCAGTTCATAACCCCTTAAAACCAGGTTTTGACCACATAGTGGTCATGTTCGGCCAGCCTTTGACCAGCTCGTATCTCCATACGACTAGTCTGTATCTGATCAAATTGAACGACCAGCACGTGTATTCTCCGTTTGCCTCACGATATCTAGTTGAAGTTCAGGTGAGATATCATGTCATCCAAGGACTGTTCAACACTTTCTCGATCAAGTGTCGGATAACGTCATGTGGTCGAATTTTTCGACCACTAGTGGCAAGACCATGCACTTTCTTTATCCGACTTATATTAGGAGGGGCAATTCCCATATCTGAACATTCACATTCCTTCGCATGTTTCATAGCATACCTGAAAGCTACCTTTATAACTACCAAATTATGGAGTAGCGTTTGGCAACCCCAAAATGTACTCTTACACATGTAGGAAACCATGCTGAGCTCAGACCAACTGATGACACATAAAATCATAACAATCTCAATAGTGTCTCAAGGTGGGTCAATCCAACACCATGCTCTCTAAAATGTGTTCACATTATTGATTTGATATCCATATATCCTTGACCGGTGAAACATTGTCATCAATCAATACATGTGCTGGTCGAAAGAGTCACTAGTATCCATACCAGTGACATTTAATCAGTGATACATTTAGAACGACATCATCATAAGTTAAAAGAGCTTCACCAACAAGTCACATACTCGTTAATGTTTATAATTGATAATTCATTCAAGAAACAGAATAACACTTATTTAATAACACATAAACATAGACGTAATGCAATCATCTCCATGATTGCCTCTAGGGCATATCCGCATCACCTTTTGCTACTAAGTAATATTTCTTTGTCTGCTTCATTAGCTACTTTGTTATATGGATATGATAACATCAATGTTGCAAATTGCGTGGATTAGCTACTGATCATGGGACTATTTCAGAATACACAGAGGGCTCGGTTCCTTTGGCTTGGGGTCTCGACATAAATTGATTACGTTGTTGCAACTAGTAGAACCTATAGTGATTTGTGATCCAAGATCTTTTGTTCATTTTGGTGGAACATTAAAATTATCGAAAGTATGGGAATCTTGATCAAGTTATTATTGTATCGTGATTGTGTAATTTGCTAGATTGTGTAGGAGAAATATGATGCTGTAGTTTAATGAGTTTAGGATTAGCGAAGAAATCTAATTGTTATGGCAATTAATGGGATAGTAGGGATTGTTGAGTTATTGTCAGCTATGACTTGGCTCCAATAAGTAACCCCTTGGGAGCTAGAATCTTTCTAAAGATAATTTGGTCAAGAATATATTTACATATTGATGTTAATGATTGAGTATGTTTGGATTGTAGGAATTTTAGTCATTGGAATTGAGAATTTCGCTATCAGTTACACCGAAATATTATTGTAGGAGTCTTGGAGATTGAAATTTGATTGTGTTTTGTACTAGAACTTTGGTTGCCAATGATTATGTGTGGAAGCAGTGGAACAAATGGGGTTATGAGAACTGGAAATTAGTTGTCAAATCATTTCCTTTGGTTGAGGAGTTGGCTAGAGTAGGTTATTATGGATTAGTAGAGTCTCTCTACATAGGTGTGGATGTTGTGTTCGGTGAATATAACTTTGAGGTTGCCAACCAGAGTCCAAACAGTGGACCGAATTGAATTCAAACTTCCTCTACTTCGACTGGACAAGATAAAACAGGAAATAAATTCTTAAAAATCTAAAGCTTTTCAGTGAGGTTCCTGGGATGAGCTTGTACACATATAAATTTTCTTAAGTCAATGTTCATGTTTTATTTACTTGCTTTTAAATAATTTACCGCAAGGGTTGTTGATTTGGGAATTGAATTTTTTCAAGGTAGATTTGGTTTCTATAAATTTTGAAAAATTGATACTTATTCAGGATAAATATTGCAAGGTTTAAATAAATTAATTACAGAGATGATCACAAGTATTTATTGTTGATTTTATTTGGAACTTCGATTTGGGGTATATGGTTAACTTTGTTTTGGAACTTTTACAATTGCAAAAAATTGTGCAAATTCTCCAGAAATCAAATGCATGCTCATGAGATGCATATTAATTATAATTAATAAAGATGGGGCTGTAACAATTTGGGCCGGACAAATTCGGCCCACAAAGGAAATAGGAAAATGAATTGATTTCTGAATTTAGGAAAATGCTAAAAATTCAAAAGAGGGAAAATAAATAGAAAATGAACTTGCAAAAATACAAGAAAATACAGGAAAATTGTTTGGATCACAAGGAACCCAACTAATTGATGTTTACATTAGTCGAATTACATAGTTTTAATTTTAGAAATTCCCAATTAAGCTTTATTAATGCAAGAAAGATTAGTGAAATTTTTCAGGGACCTAAACTACTCAAAGGATTTTAGAAGACTCAAATTTTGGAACGTTACATCACCTAGCCTCGACGACGAGGAAGATGGCGGAGGAGGCCATGTCGTCGATAGCTAGGGTGGAGACGATGGAGCACAAGATTGCTATGGGGCCACGGTGGAGTAGTAAATGGTGCCTTCTACCGGGCCGATGATAGAGGAGATAGCCGCGGGAGGGGGGGGGACGAAGGAGGCGTCTAGGGCTCAAGCCGAGGCGAGGCTGCATGCCTGTGTTGCTGCGAGCTTGTCGTTTGAGAGTACAGACTAATGCTTTGGGCAGTTCGTGCGGTGCGGTGTGATGCGACCCAGCGGGTTATGCGGGCCAGCCTATTAAAAGATTTTATCTGAAAACTTATTTCTAATCCGAGTGATCCGAACAAGCACTTAAAGAAGAAGAGAGGGCGAGCATGGATTGGAAAAATGAGAAGACCATATGTTTTGACGTGGGAATCGGGAATGAGTGGGCCGGGTGGGTTATTAGAATTCATGAGTTAATGTGATAATTAGTAGGATAATTGTGTTTAATTTTTTGGGAGAACCACGGCAGAAATCCAGCATGGTATCACTGTTATTAGGAAGGCCATTACTAAATATCAATGTAAAAGACGCAATTAATGAAGATTCCCTATACAGCTCATATGTTAAGATAAATGTCATATGCAAAACAACTATATACCGGGGAAACGTTTAACAAATTGATACAGGGGATGGCTACATTCTCAGCAATTTTTAAACCTTGGTGATATTAATTGAATTCTCCAGGTGAAATTTGATTTTGAATTTTGACTGAAGTTTGGATTTGAATAAGAGAGGGAATTTGATTTCACAACTTCGGCCTGGACTTGATTTGAATGTTGGAACAGAGATTTGAGTTCAGATAGAATATTCGGAATTGGTTTGTGAGAGAGGTTAAAATTGAAGCTTGGAACTGAGATTCGGATTTGAATTGATTTAGCAAGAACTCCAAATAAACGGCAACACTTTGAATTAATTATTTTTGAAATAAGTTTTTTTTTCTTCTTCAAGAAGGCCAAAACTTGGGATGTTACATGAGTCTAGTCGTACGCCAGAGATACCACCAGCTCTATTTGGATATATAGACCAGACTGTCAAATTTTGGATTAGGAATTTTGGCTTAATCATAGGCCAAAAATAACACATTAATTGTGGGTAATTTGAATTAACAATTATATATGGATACAGATTGGATTTTGGAATTAATTGGATATCCATCCATTACCAGGCGGCGTCACCTGCCAAATGAATCACATTTAGATATTATATATAGCTATGTCACCAACAAGAGTTTTGTCCATTGTCATTGCGTAGGAGACTAGTGCATCAAAGAAGAAGAAACGGCATTGTCTGCTTCTTGCTTGCAATAGCATCTGTGGTACTCTCCCTCCCTCCCCTTGACATTTTTCTGTTGTAAAAAACCATCAATTTTGCAGTACTAGTCTTGTTTTCTTACTTGGCTTATTTCCCATTACGCCGGGCCAAAACTTAGAAAAACAACAAATCTTGCTTCTTCTATTCCAAGATACATATATTGACCATATAGTTGTGTTCATATTTTTTTGGCTGAGGCCTCTGGGAGAACGAATGGAGGTATTGAAAATTAGTTGGTCTAGGCGCATGCAAAAGAAAGCATATTGTGGAAATTTGCATCGGACCAGTTGTGTCTGGATATATACTAGACATTGAAATTTTGGATTACGAAATCCATATATTAACATATTTTTACGAGATTTTCGCAAAGTGCCGCTCTAAAGAGTAGCCCTAATTTTAGAGAAGGATATGCCACTCCAAAGAGTTGTGTCAATAAAAACGCTGCTCCAAAGGCTGAAACTATCTCGAAAGGCCGCTATCAATTTCTTCTTGGATTTGCAGACTCTTGTGTTCCTCTAATCGGAATCGGTTAAACAGCACCAGTTAGCTAGCTAGTCTATCTGGTTTGCATCCATCTACTATATATATATATTCCCATGGAATACATAGCTAAACTGACTCCTTTGCAACCCTCGGCAAAACGAGCACTAGGCCAATAGCCCAGCCCTTAAAGCAAATCAATCAGAGCTCTAATTTGTATTAAATCTGGACCGCTGATTGGTGGAGGGTAATTTTGGTTCTAACATGGAAGCAATTACCGGTTACCACGTATTCCTACCATTCAAAAGAAGAATGTTTTCAGCGCAGAATATTGACTTTCCAATTACACACATTGCGTGGTGTAACAGCTCAATTTTGATTTATTTTTTTTTTGGCAAATTGAATGGAATTTCTGGGATTTCAAAAAAAATTATTGCATTTTGACAAGTACCAAACACTTGGTGCATTTCAAAAAGGTAAATCAGTTTCCCTTACACCAAATTAAATTTGTAAATCTAAACAACCTGCATGGTGTGACAAACCTCCTCAAAATTTGAATTTCATATGAGAGCAGGTCCATTTGTTGTTGGCTTAGCAATAAAAGGGACTAAATAGTGCTAACAAGTCTCTTGGGCCTATGGGCCTTAGTGGGCATATTCAGAGAAATGTTAACACAAATAATTACTCTCTTTGTTCCGCAATATGATATGATAATGGGTGTCCCGATCTTTCGATGAGAATGATAACTCGATTTGGTGGAGACAACTCTCACGATTCAGCTGCCAATCGTCTATGAACAACATGCCCGTAATCGCTGAACCAACTCAGTGATTGTTATCAACATTGCTAGAAGCACTATCGACGAAACCACGAAGGCCTATTCCTACATGTAATTGAAGAACAAGCAAGAACAAGATAATGAGCAATCTGAAATTGCGAATAGGAAATAGTTTTGTATTGATAAGTGGGGTTTCGAAGAACAATACCGCTGTTGTACTTGTCGAATAAGAGGACAATGTATAAAGTATTAAAGCTAAACTTTAATCTATCAAAACCCACCAAACCCTAAGGGTGACGGTCACTATGTAAAGGAGGAAGAGGAGAAGGGAGGGGTGGTGGTACTGTTCATGCATGAACAGTAACCACTTGAATAGTACAGTCCTAGGGTGGCCAGGCACCACATGGGCTAAGTCGTCCAATACATTACATGGCCCGTAGGCCAACAATAGGTGACACAGCACCATAGTATGTAGACGTAGTACGGCCCGGTGAAGTAGAAGTAGCTCGGCCAAGGTCCAATTGGGAAATATGGAATTGAAGTACCGAAAGTCCAATTGGAGAAGACATGGTTGAAATAGAGGATGCAGTGCAACCAGATCAAAGTAGTGGTTGCATCCTTAGGGTTAATGTTCTCATCACAATACATATTCATTCTCTTAGGAATTGGCGTCCCACAATATAAATCCATTGAGAAAGTCAAAGTGTAGCTATTACAATATTTACAATCTATGCCACACAATATAAATCCATTGAGAAAATCAAAGTGTAGCTATTACAATATTTACAATCTATGCCACAACATTTGTTAGACTCTTATTTGAATTCGTATCGTATCTGTGTCAGACACTGCACTGTCCCATGCTAGATGTGGCATGAGTGGTGCTAGGGTCAGGCACGGGCCACACCAGACATGGTGTCATCTCGGCGCAGCCGACTCTGATTTGGTTTCCTCCTTTGTCGGGACCCGAATATGTAAATCCAGACCCTCTATGTATATTGCACTAGTTCAGGATCACGCTAGTACACACAGTGGTAACATCGATGAAATATCATTCCATATGCAAAGATAACTAAGAAATATGCAATTAACAGTAATTATCATAGTAGCGACCTTAAGGTCAAACCTTACAATTAATGCCTCAGAAAGCGAATATCTCAAATAAGCTGCAACAGAAGGAAACATAATAGCTTCAGTGAAACCAATCCATATGCTCACAGGTAATCGACTAGGGTAGCATGACCTAGTTCTCCACGATCCTTGAAGTCGTCCTTGTTGATCAATGATGAACTGATGATTGTGTATGAAGATGAAATATTTCCTCCTAAAGACAACAACTCTTTGTATCCTCTCATGCCTATGCCTTGTACATGCTTTACTAATGTAAAAACCAATAGGCTTTAGTGAACACTTCCACTAGATCTTCACTAGTGCGGAGCTTTTTATTTCAATATTCCACATCTCCTGCGATTCATGGGATTAGAAATGATTTTGGAAATGTGTAGTTTGTCATATGCCTTTTGACATAGCTATTATTCATCACTGCAACACAAGTAGCATAATCCTCATTGAGGACTGTGGAGACTTTATCCATTTCTATACCATAAGACTCTTCGATATGCTAGATTAGCCTTCTAAGCCATATATATGGACTCACGAGCCGTCTCATATAGTGCAATTATCTTGGAATGATTAGTCTACGTAAAACTATAGACTACTTTGTTGATATCCAAGAGATAGTAGCATTCACCTTAGAAATATCGTATCTATTATATGACCTGCAATTGTAGGGCTTTGATGGATAGATGGTATCTGAGTAACCCATTATCGTTGTATATTGTACCTATAGGATAAAGGAGTCTACTACTGTACCTTGTAGAGTTGATACCTGAGAATACCTTTGATATCGTACCAACGTCTCTTGGTAGTCTCGTAACTAAATTAGTCGAACAACTTACTACAAATGCAATATCGATGAGAAGGATAACTCAATTTGGTGCAGACGACTCTCACGATTCGGCTGCTAATCGTACACGACCAATATGCTCGCAATCGCTAAACCAACTTCGTGATTGTTATCAATCTTGCTAGAAGCACGATCGACCATACCACGAAGGTTTATTCCTGCATGCAATCGAAGAACAAGATAATGAGCAATCTGAAATTGCGAATAGGAAATAGTTTTGTATTGATAAGTGGGGTTTCGAAGAACAATGTCGCTGTTGTACTTGTCGAATAAGAGGACAATGTATAAAGTATTAAAGCTAAACTTTAATCTATCAAAACCCACCAAACCCTAAGGGTGACGGCCACTATGTAAAGGAGGAAGAGGAGAAGGGAGGGGTGGTGGTACTATTTATGTGTGAACAGTAACCACTTGAATAGTACAGTCCTAGGGTGGCCGGACACCATATTGGCTAAGTCGGCCAATACATTACATGGTCTGTAGGCCAACAATAGGTGACACAACACTATAGTATGTAGATGTAGTACGACCCGGTGAAGTAGAAGTAGCTCGGCTCATAGGAGTAGAAGTAGCTCGGCCGAGGTCCAATTGGGAAATATGGAACTGAAGTATCGAAAGTCCAATTGGAGAAGACATGGTTGAAGTAGAGGATGCAGTGCAACCGGTCGAAGTAGTGGTTGCATCCTTAGGGTTAATGTTTTCATCACAATACATGTTCATTCTCTTAGGAATTGGCGTCCCACAATATAAATCCATTGAGAAAGTCAAAGTGTAGCTATTACAATATTTACAATCTATGCCACACAATATAAATCCATTGATAAAATCAAAGTATAGTAATTACAATATTTACAATCTATGCCACAACATTTGTTAGACTCTTATTTGAATTTGTATCGTATATGTGTCAGACACTGCACTGTCCCATGCTAGATGTGGCATGAGTGGTGCTATGGTCGGGCACAGCTCACACCAGACATGGTGTCATCCCGGCGCAGCCGACTCTGATTTTGTTTCCTCCTTTGTCGGGACCAAATATGCAAATCCAGACCCTCTATGTATATTATAATAGTTCAGGATCACGCTAGTGCACACAGTGGCAGCACCGATAAAATATCATTCCATATACAAAGATAACTAAGAAATATGCAATTAACAGTAATTATCATAGTAGCGACCTTAAGGTCAAACCTTACAATTAATACCTCAAAAAGCGAATATCTCAAATAAGCTGCAACAGAAGGAAACATAATAACTTCAGTGAAGCCAATCCATATGCTCACAGGCAATCGACTAGGGTAGCACGACCTAGTTCTCCACGATCCTTGAAGTCGTCCTTGTTAATCAATGATGAACTGATGATTGTGTATGAAGATGAAATATTTCCTCCTAAAGACTACAACTCTCTGTATCCTCTCATGCCTATGCCTTGTACATGCTTTACTAATGTAAAAAAACCAGCTAGGCTTTAGTGAACACTTCCACTAGATCTTCACTAGTATGGAGCTTTTTTATTTCAATATTCCACATCTCCTGCGGTTCATGGGATTAGAAATGTTTTTGGAAATGTGTAGTTTGTCATATGCCTTTTGACATAGCTATTATTCATCACTGCAACATAAGTAGCATAATCCTCATTGAGGACTGTGGAGACTTTATCCATTTCTATACAATAAGACTCTTCGATATGCTAGATTAGCCTTCTAAGCCATATATATGGACTCACGAGCCGTCTCATATAGTGCAATTATCTTGGAATGATTAGTCTACGTAAAAACTATAGACTACTTTGTTGATATCCAAGAGATAGTAGCATTCCTGCTTAGAAATATCGTATCTATTATATGACCTACAATTGTAGGGCTTTGATGGATAGATGGTATCTGAGTAACCCATTGTCGTTGTATATTGTACCTATAGGATAAAGGAGTCTACTACTGTACCTTGTAGAGTTGATACCTGAGAATACCTTTGATATCGTACCAACGTCTCTTGGTAGTCTCGTAACTAAATTAGTCGAACAACTTACTACAAAGGCAATATCATGTCTCCGGTTTCGAATTTGAATTCTCAGTATGGAAAGCAACATGAGAGGCAAAGCAGCTATTGTTGGCACATACTTTTCTCAAGTATACTTATCTCATATCGACATTCTTATGGTATTTTTGTAGAGGAGTTACTCTGACTAAAGATAATTTATTAAAACGGAACTGGAGAGGTGACACAAATTGTTATTTTTGTGATAAAAAAAAGTGAACATACAACATTTGTTTTTTGATTGTCACTTTGCCGGTTGCATAGTCCAAATTGCTTTTAATCTTAACAGACCTAATATTATTCGCAATATCTTTGGGAACTGGTTATTATGTCTTAATTTGGATTCAAAAGCAACTATTTTGGTGGGGGCGGCGGCGCTTTGCTGGTCTATATTGTTATATCGTAATGATGTCATTTTCGATAATAAAATTATTGATCATCCTCTACAGGTTATATTCAGATGCATCCATTGGATCCACTCTTGATCAACTTTGTAATGTGAAGGAAGAAGGGAGGGCTTGGTAGCTAGGAGCAAAGCATTGAAGGTCATTACAAGGGAAATCTTTAACAAGAATGGGTGGAAGTTATGTAATAGGCTTCGAGATGTTTGAATTCTTCAGTATTTGTAATAAAATTTAGGTTGTATGTATCATCAGATACAGAGATTGAGAGACGTTTTCTCTTCCATTATCTAAAAAGTCATCTCTCCACGATTTTCCAATGCAATAGAATCTGGAAGTTCCGTTGTCCTAGTGTCAATAAGTGTGCGCGTAATTGCACCTTTCATCCCTTGGATGGACTTCGTGCCTTGGACTTGTGTCCCGTTGATAAATCTCATTCGTATTCGGTTTACCGAGTTCGTCCCCTATTGAGTTCATCTCCTCTGTGGACGTCTTCCCCTCTTCTTGCGCAAGAGAGCCTGGAGTATAACCTAAAGTGCAACTAGGTAACTCCCTTAAGTTCTGTGAATAAATCTGGTAGTTTGTTTGCAAGATATTACAAATTAAGTATTCTCTAAACCCATGATGGTATGATAAAACCACACTGTTATGTTGCTGGCACTTCACATGTAACTCCACACCTATAACAAAAAATGGTTCGTTCCAATAATGTTCCGCTACCATTTTTGCTACACCACTATTGGTGGCATTGCGAAAATGATTATTTTTTAAAAAAAAATAAGTTAGGGTGGGTTATTTTTAAAATACTATTGAGAAAATATCAAATAATAAAAGAAATTATGAGGAGCACATTGTCCTATATATATTCCTAAATTATAGCGAAATATATTAGGACTAACCGTGCAGTTCCGTGGGCACTCAAACTAGTTCTGGTGAAATATTAATGATAATGGTTATGGAAGCTCAAATGAACACAATATTTTAAGAAAAATATATAAAAACTGACGAGAGTTCGCAAAAAGGATGAAGATAGACAAAAAAAAAAGCAAACAGGCCAAGCTGAGGACAAGGAAGGCTAGCAAACCCCATCCATACAGTTTTCTCCTTACCATCAACCTCCTAACTACTGTGGTACTCTCATTCTCATAGCTCATAGCTAGGTTGCCATGGAAGCAGCAGATGAGGTGAGGCCCCTGCTTCATCATCAACCTTCTCCTCAGGTAACCTACTTTCTTAACTTACTGCTATTATTATGTCCCATCAACCAAATTAAACGAATCGAAAGAATGTTACTGGACGAATAGTCTTGTCTCTTGTAGTTTCAAATATTAATTTGCCGCAACGATTTAAAGTTTCAGTTTGCACAACTAATTAACTATTTTGCTAATGCGACGCAGGATGTAGGTTCGCCATATACAGGTGATGGATCCGTAGATATCAACCAGCAGCCTGCTCTCAAGCACCAGACAGGGAACTGGAGAGCATGCTTCATGATTTTAGGTACCAGACAGGAACAAAATTCACAGCAAAAATTCATGATTCCTCTTGTTCTAGTACTTGTACAGTTAAATTGAACACCTGTAGGTGTTGAATTCTGTGAGTGCCTGGCCATTTATGCGATTTCGAAGAATTTAGTAACCTACCTCACCAATGTGCTCCACGAAAGCAAAGTAACCGCCGCAAGAAATGCCTCTGCCTGGTCTGGCGCTTGCTTCCTGACGCCACTTTTCGGAGCTTTCTTGGCAGACACATACTGGGGAAGATACTGGACGATTGTTATTTTCCTCCCAATTTACATCCTTGTAAGTAGTACATGCAAATTAAACAGCTGCTAATTTATTAAGCAATCTGATCTGATCTGATCTGATCTGATCTTGTCTTATCTGCAATCCATGGTTTTGATTAGGGATTGCTTGTTGCGCTTTTGTTAGGGGCTGCTTGTTCTGACAGTTTCAACCTGGCTCCCAACGACGATCCTGACATCTTCCTCCTACGGTGGCGGCGACCAAGTTCACCGTGTCGCGGTCTACATAGGGCTGTACCTCGCCGCCTTGGGGAACGGCGGCGTCAACTCCAACACATCGGCCTTTGGGGCTGACCAGTTCGACAGCGCTGACCCGGTGGAGCTGGCGAAGAAGGGCTCCTTCTTCAACTGGTACTTCTTCATGGTCAACACGGGCTCCCTGCTGTCGTCCACGGTGCTTGTCTGGGTGCAGGACAACGTTGGGTGGGGGATCAGCTTCGCAATCCCCGTGCTACTCATGGCCTCGTTCCTCGGCGTCTTCGTCGCCGGCTCGAGGGTGTACAGGTTCAGGCCACTTGGAGTGAGCCCCCTCACAAGTCTGTCTCAGGTGGTGGTTGCATCCGTCAGGAAGTGGCATCTGCAGTTGCCGGATGATAGCTCTCTTCTGTATCAAGAACTGACCAGCAGTACTGTGCCAAGTTGGGCGTCATCTGAAGCAGCAGGTCACAAGATTAAGCATACGGATCAATTCAGGTACGTAAGTACTTCCATTGATGTATTGATTGTTGCCAAACACAAAAATGAGCTATCCAAGGGCAGAGCTTACATTACATTCAGGTTCTTTGACAAGGCTGCTCTTGTGCCGCCGCCGTCGTCGTCGTCGAAGGGCGTGCCGGCGCCGGTGAGCCCATGGAGGCTGTGCACGGTGACACAGGTCGAGGAACTTAAGATGCTGCTGCGGATGTCCCCCATCTGGCTGTCCCTCGTGCTCTTCTTCACAGTGAGCAGCCAGATGACCTCGACGCTCCTGGAGCAGGGCATGGCGATGGACAACCATGTCGGCCGGTTCGCCATCCCGCCCGCCTCGCTCTCCACTTTCCACGTGATCGCCGTCCTCATCTGTATCCCTGCCTACGACGCCGTGCTGGTGCCGCTCGCGCGGCGCGTCACCGGCAGCAGGGACAAGGAAGGCATCTCGCAGCTGCAGCGCATCGGCATTGGCCTTGCACTGTCCGTGCTGATCATGGCGTACTCGGCGTTGATCGAGATGAGGAGGCTGGCCGTCGCACGGCGAGCCAGCGCCAGCGGAGGCCTCAAGGAGGACCGGATGAGCATCCTTTGGCAGGTGCCGGTGCACTTCGCGCACGGCGCGGCCGGCGTGTTCGCCAGCATCGGCAAGACGGAGTTCTTCTACTGCCAGTCCCCGGGCGCCATGAGGAGCCTCTGCACGGCGTTCGGGCTGCTCGGCATCGCGGCCGGCCAGTACGTCAGCTCGCTCCTGCTCGCCATCGTCCCGCCCGGCTGGATCCCGGACAACCTCGACGACGGCCACCTCGACTATTTCTTCTGGATGATGGCAGCTCTTTGCCTGCTCAATCTGGCGCAGTTTGTCTACTGCGCCATGAGATACAGAGGAAACACGGATTCGGATTCTTGACCACAAATTTCATTTTTCTTCTTCTGTATTCCCGTATATATTATAGAGACAGATTAATTTATACTGGGCACCCAGTTTTACATTACGCGCTCAGAACCTACCAGTCCACACAAACCGAACCACTGCCATGAACGCCCGTAGACGCGGAGAGCGAACGACTAAGCATGGGCCAAATGGCGGGGCCGCCGTCCTTCGCCTTCGCGCCGGCGCCGCCGAGTCTCATTAATTCGATGCTTCACCCCGCCCCCATTTTAGGTACGGATCCCCGAACCAGATGTTTACAGGCGTGCTGGTTTCTTGCTCAGTTGCTCGACTAGAGATCTGCGCGTAGTGGTTGTCGATTCCGAGTTCAAAGACTCGATTCATGGCGTTTTGACGAGCTAAATGTTGGTTAGGGTTTACAAGGAAACCATAAATGACATCTCCTTGCCTATGAGGAATTGGTGGTTCTAATAAAGAACCAAAAAAAAAGAGATTATTTCCCAAATGTTGAAGTCTAGTCCAATGTATGTGTTGGACACTGCACCGTCCTACGCCAGACGTGATATGAACAGTTATCCAAATTTAACTTTATTTTAATTGAAAACTTAAACTACTCTAATGGTTGAAAATAGATTTAAACTATCCTATTGCAATTAATTTCAAAATTAACTTCTAATGCGTCATCTCTCTGTAACACCTCAGCCCAATACTTAACTCAGAATGACACTAGACTACACTATCAATTTGTCGGACCCGGATTTTCTAATCCCGAATCCTCTGCGAATACACTGTGCTATTCCCTGGATCAGTAGATAGCACTCACAGATACATCACTGAATCATTTCATACATGGCTTAAAACCACACCATTCATTAATTTTAGCACACCAGAGTTTACATAGACCGCATCAGGTCAAGTTTTACAATAAGAGCCGAACAGGCCAAATGATTACATCACAAAGTAGCGGAAACCGCATCAGGTCAAGTTTTACAATAAGAGCCGAACAGGCCAAATGATTACATCACAAAGTAGCGGAAGCGACAACGGAAGCAAAAAAGGGTGAGGGCATATCTCTCCACAGGCAAGCGACTGAGAAAAACCTGTGTACATCCGATATTACCCAAAACTCAGATAATATGGGATGTACCTAGGTACCAGCGGAGTCAGCTAGACTGGGACGAGACTAGAACTAAACTACGCTTCAAGAACTCCTGGGTCTTCAGACATCTGGTTCCTCGTTGTAGTCGTAATCTCCAGTATTTCCTGTTTCTGAGGGTTTGTGTGAGACCCCGGTTTATCCGGCTTGTAATGCTTAACCATCCATTCGGTCCTAGCATCACAAAGCAGATAATCCGAGACTCGAGACATGTATACTTCCCAGAGTGCAGTATACACACCTCATCACAAAATTTGTGTATCAATTCCATTCATCCACATAGAACCAAACACGAGCGAGCAGAGTATTAATAATATTAAATCGAGTCATTACAAAGAGAGGCCAACCGGCCAACAATAAAAGAGACAACAAAAATTAAACAGCGGAAGCAAAAGTGCCATAAGATGGCTACAACAAAAGAGCCAATCAGTGTGCCTTTAACCCACAAGGCAACCGACCGGACCGCCAAGCTAGTCGCCAAACCCGAAGCACATCTCACAAAAGTGAGGCCCTTGGGGCTCACCTTCTTCCCCACAAACAAAAGCGGTAGGCAAAAGCGGTGAGTACTTTGAATGTACTATAAGACTTACATGTGGAATAACAAACTGTACATATACTACATGCAAGCTTAAACAACAATAAATTTGTATGTTTCATTTTAGCATAAAGCGAGTTTTCATTTGCAATAATACAATAGATTGAAAGCAATTTAACAAATCTGTTTTTAATGTTTAAATAACCGAAAGCACAATAATATAACAGGAGGTAAAGAACAACAACAATCCTGGAAGTGACTAAACCATTAGTCACCACAACAATAGTATGAATTACCCATTCATACCAACCATGTCAAATTTTAATTTAAAAGGTTGAAGTCTAACTCTTGCAAAACCTAACCAAGCGTGTCCATAACCTAGGGCGAGGCTATTGAATAGTTTTATCCTGCGGGGTGTACCATTTTACCCACACGCTGTGACCGCCTTTTGCCAAGCTATTAAGCACACTTCCTTAGGTATCTTAAGCACGGCTAAGTCCTACGAGACGTTTCCAATATTGTGAATTATTCGAGCCGCCGTATGGATAGAAACCCATACGTTGTGTCGGGTCGTGGCCCGACCTCGGACAACTACCCTCACGGGTAAAGCCTCGGACAAGCTGCGGCGCCCCTCGAGGTGGAGAGTCCATCCGGAAACTCCACCACCGCACACCCAACACAAGAACACAATTCCTTTTCACACAACACACACAACGCTCCTCCTGCGACTCGGAGATAACCCACGCCAAAGTACTAAGTCAAGAGAGGTCCCATATCCTCTCGCGTGGTTAGTCTGCAAAAATGCTGGAGAGTGTGACACAAGATGTTCGGTCCTTGTTGACTTAGGCAAGACAACCACAAACCCAATAACCCACCATCCAACCACTTGCCCAAGTCCAAATCAATTTTTCCATTTTCGAATTTTGACTTTACAAAATTAACAAAGCACAAAGTCTTGGACATAATGGAAGAATAATAATTTTTGTGTGATCAAGACCATCGACTAAGTCGATGATCGCCCAAAGCTACCGAACTAGGCATGGCTAAGCACAAAGATTCGTATTCTACTAAGTGACAAGAGTTCATCCATCGAACTCTAATCGCGACAAATAACCTAGGCTCAAGTAGTAGAGAATAACCAACATCCTACAGATTATGCAACTATAGGATCAACTAACCATATTTTAACACAAAGTAGCAATGCATACATACAGTTGAATTCAAAATATTAAACTTGTAAAATAATAGGATTAACATGATCAAACCGCTTGCACGCTTGTTGTGGGTCAAGATGTTCTTGGGATCACTCTCGGTATCAATGCGCTCTTGGATCCTATCGAAAGAACCAAAAAGAACCAATAAGGCAAAAGAAACCGAAAAGATCCAACAGTCAACTTCAACAAAAAGCTCTCAAATTTTACAGTAGAAAGAGCATGATTTTTATGAACTAATGCAACAAGAACCAATTGATTTGGATTCTTAATGCAAAAGATATGGCCAAAACCATTTTGCTCGACTTTTATAAATCAAAATGCTACTATTCATTAGCGAAATTTTCTGGAGCTATACTGAGTTTGAAAACATTTCTAAATTAAAGTCTAGTTAAAAACATAATCAACAAAATTTGAATCAACGAAAAGGATTTGAAATGAATTAGTTATGCATTTTACAAGTTATCATATTTTTCAGATTGACAAATAAATCCTTTGAAATCGAGAATTAAAGCGCGTGGCGAGCGAGGCGTCGATCAAAGATCCGACGGCCCGCGTTCGGTGCTAACAGCGCGTGGGATTCACACTTCCTAAACGCTCACCGTTGGATCTGGATCCAGCGGTTCCGTGAACCGGGGCGTTGGGCGGTCCGAGCGTTCCTACGCACGAGGGCCGTTGATCTTGGATCCAACGATCCCTGTTGATCGAAGCGTTCGGACGGTCCGAACGTTCACTCGAATCGGGACCGTTGATCTTGGATCCAACGGTCCACGCGGATCGAACCGCTCGGACGGTCCGAACGTTCATTCAGACCTGGACCGTTGATCTTGGATCCAACGGTCCACGGTGAACGTCGTTCAAACGCTCGTCCTCGTTTTCATCCGACAAAGCGACGGGAAGAGAGGATCATCGCCGGCGACTCGGCGCGGCGGTGCGAGCAAGTGCCCAAAATGGGTTGCTAACAAACTTGCGCACCCAATGGAACCAATAATTTTAGTCTGCGGCGTTCTAGAACGCCGCAAGCCGAATGATGAGATGACCGAAAGCGGTCAAAAACGAAAATAGCAAATGAGCTCTGCTGCGGTCCAACCGAGCGGGTGCCAAGCAACTAGGGACTAAAGAGGGGTTACCCGAGCACGGAGAAAGCACGAGAGGATGAGCTCTCGATGAAGAAAAATAGGGCTTTCGGTAAAGAAAGGAAATCAAAATTAAGTTGCTCTGCGGAAAACCCAAATTGAGTAAGGGTTAATGATCACCGAGGTGAGAGGAATCGAGAGGAGCAAGATTGAAAGGATGAAGCCCAAGGTACCGCTTTCACCAAGAGCTTGAAGCTCGGCAATGGCGGCATGTAGGTTTCAAGTTTTTGAGCTCAAGCAAACACAAGAGAGGTTCTTTGGAGCTTGCGAGGCGTTGAAAGGCTTCAATGGAAGGACCAGAGGAGCTTATATAGCGGGAATGGCGGTGAGCAGCGGCAATAACCCTCTCGGGTCAAACACGCCATGAGAGCCTTTGAGAGCGGCGGAGCAGTTGAACAATGGACCTCACGAGGAGGAGCACGACGGGCATTTAATGCGCCCGAGCTAGCCGTTTAAAGGTGACCACAGAGGTGATCGCACATGGCGCTTCTCCTCTGCTCACGCCATTGCTTGACTTCATTGCGCGCTTTCGGACAGGAAGGAGATGACTTTTCCACCGTTGGATTGAAATCGGACGGTTCAAAAGCAACGGGGTGATTAGAACGGTTTGAGCGTCCATTTTAACCTGAGCCGTTGATTTGGATCCTACGGTTCACATTGCGCGAGGCGTTCGGACGGTCCGAACGTTCACGCGAATCTGAGCCCTTGATTTAGAATCCAACGGTTCAAATGGATCGGCGTTCGGATGGTCGAACGTTCACGCGATCGTGAGCCGTTCGATCTTGATCCAACGACTCACAACACTCGCGCCAACGTCCGAGCCGGTGCGATTTAGTTGGTTGGACCAAATCAAGTGGCTCGAGCCCGAGTCGATCGAACCCGAGGAGCAGTGAAAAAACCGTTAGGGTTTGAATTTGAATAGCTGATTTTTGGAGGAATTATTTGGGGTAGCAAACAAACCCCAAAAATTATGAAATTTTAAATGGAGATTGCTAACAGGATGATGAACCTTATATAAAATTTTCAGAGACTTTTATGCACTGCATTTTTCTCTAAAAATTCCAGAAGGCTAATTTAGGAGTTTGACTAATGTTTGACTTGCCTCAAAAATTATCAAATAATTTCTGAAAATTATGAAATAATTCTGAGGTGTTAAACATCACTCCTAGGTTCAATGAAAATTATTTCCAAAGGTTGGGCACAAGATTTTCATGAGGAGACTTGTGTTGGTGTCCAAATGGCAATTTGATTTTGATTCCACATAATTCCTTTACAAAAATTATGGGCTGATTACAAAAATCAAGATCGAGAAAAAGTTTTAATTTCTCCTCATTTTTATTACATTTGAAACACAAACCAATTTTGGGATGTTACAAAACCTCCCCCTTACAAAAATCTCGTCCAGAGATTTGGCTCGCTCAGTAAAGAAAGATGGATAGTTCGCACGAGACGATCTTCCCTTTCCCAAGTAGCCTCATCCTCGGAGTGGTTCGACCACTTGAACTTTAAGGAATTTGATGGCTTTATTCCTTGTTCTTCGTTCGACCTCTTCAAGGATGCGAGCAGGTGCTCCTTGTAGGTCAAATCTTCACGAACATCAAGAGTTTCCAGCGGAGCTTCCTCGCTTGGAACACGGAGACACTTCTTTAGTTGGGACACATGGAAAACATCATGTACCCCTTCAAGTGCGGTGGCAATTCCAACTTATAGGCAATAGCTCCTTTCTTCTCGATAACACAGTAAGGACCGACATATCGAGGAGCTAACTTGCCCTTGACGCCTTGAATCGTGATGGCCCTTCAAAGGAGAGACTTTGAGATAAACAAATTCATTGGGCTCAAAGCTCAACTCATGACGACGGCGATCCGCATAGCTCTTTTGCTGGATTGAGTAGTGCGCAAACGATCACGAATAATAAATTTGGACTTGACTCTCGGCCTCATTGATCGAGTCCGGCCAAAGAAAAGTCTTTCACCGTCTCCGACCGGTTTAACGGGTTCGCACTTTCTCCGTATAAGGCCTCGAAGGTGACATGCCGAGACCGGCCTTTGGCTGTTGTTGTAGGAAAACTTCGGCAAATGGCAAGCATTTCTCCCAATCCTTTCCATAGGAGAGGGCGCAAGCACGAAGCATGTCTTCCAACACTTGGTTGACCCTTTCGGTCGACCATCGCTTTAGGGGTGATATGCGGTGCTAAATGTGAGACGGGTTCCCATAGCCTCTTGCAAACACTTCCAAAACTCGCGGTGAAAAGCGCATCATGATCCAAACGATCGTCTTGGTACACCATGCAAGCGACGATATACGGAAATATAGAGGTCCGCGAGTAGACTCACACTAAGGTTTGTCCGAATCGCGGAAAATGGGCTACCTTCACAATCGATCGATGACAACCCGATGGAATCCTTGCCCTTGGATGTTCGGCGGGCCGGTGATAAAATCCATCCCGATCGAATCCCACTTCCATTCGGGAATAGGCAAAGGTCAAGCGATCCTGCTGACGATGCTCGGCCTTGACACGACGACACACGTCGCGACTCGGCAACGAACCGCAATCTCCCTCTTCATTCGGGTCCACCAAAATCTCGACGGAGATCTTGATACATCTTTGTGGCCCCGGATGAATAGACAAAGGCGAATCATGGGCCTCGCGGAGAATCAAATCCCGCAGCCCATGTCCTTTGGAACCACAAAGGCGTTGCCGAACCTTACAACACCATGCTCATCCTCGGAGAAGCACTTGGTTGTTCCGTTCTTGACATTTTCCTTGATGCGACTTATTCCGAGATCCGATTCTTTGGCGACCTTAATCCGATCTACCAAGGTTGGTTGCACAACCAAGGCAATGAGGAACCACGCTCAACCAAACCTAAGTTGAGGCGCTGAAATTCCTCCCGAAGGGTG
The DNA here is from genome assembly GCA_036346395.1 of Hsuehochloa calcarea. Taxonomy (NCBI): domain Eukaryota; kingdom Viridiplantae; phylum Streptophyta; class Magnoliopsida; order Poales; family Poaceae; genus Hsuehochloa; species Hsuehochloa calcarea. The sequence goes on from CM070611.1 coordinate 29,787,226, forward strand.
GGTTGACATCCTGGAGCAACAAGGCATTGCAATGCGCTGCGGTGAGCGCATCGGCAACGACATTAGCCTTGCCCGGATGGTAGTGAATACCCATGTCATAATCTTTGACCAACTCCAACCATCTCTTTTGCCTGAGGTTCGGATCTGGTTGGGTGAACAAATACTTTAGGCTTTTGTGATCCGAATACACTTCTAACGATTACCGATTAGGTAATGTCGCCAAATCTTAAGTGCATGAATCACGCACCAATTCCAAGTCATGGGTAGGATAGTTGAGTTCATGAGTCCTTAATTGCCTTGATGCATAGGCCACTACCTTGCCTTCTTGCATAAGGACACAACCGAGTCCTCGCCGAGAAGCATCGCAAAAGATATCGAAGCCTCGATGGATATCGGGAAGGACGAGGACGGGAGCGGTGGTCAAACGCTTCTTAAGTACTTGGAAACTTTCCTCACAAGCATCGGACCACAAGAACTTCTTGTCCTTCTTGAGCAACTCCGTCATCGGCTACGCGATCTTGGAGAAATTCTCGATAAAGCGGCGATAATATCCCGCTAAACCGAGAAACTCCGCGCCGGTTACCAAGTAGGTGAACCCATGAAAGAACATCGCTGACCTTGCTAGGGTCAACGGCTACGCCTCCTGCTGAAAGAATATGACCCAAGAAGGCCACTTCCTTCAACCAGAACGCGCACTTGCTGAACTTTGCATACAGCTGATGCTCACGAAGCTTGCCTAACACAAGCCTCAGATGCTCATCGTGTTCCTCATCGTCCTTGGAATAGATGAGAATATCATCGATGAAGACCACGACAAACTTATCCAAATACTCCATGAATACCGAATTCATGAGGTTCATGAACAAGGCAGGGGCATTGGTTAAAAACTAGACCCGAAAAACAAAGCCGATAAAAGCGAAAAGCAAATGACTAGGGAATGGAATATCACCCTAACCGAAAGCCAAAAAGCAGCAAATATATAAACTTTAAAAAAGGCTTATGAAAAGACTCCAAAACGACAAGGAATCATAAAACCAAAGCTCAACTCCCCAATTCAACTAGCCCGTATTGAATGAACGAGTAATTGATTGAGAAGATAAAAACCAGAAGATTAAGGTAAGATCTAATACCACTTAAGATCAAGGCTAAATCAGCGAAAATAGTGTTAGATACATAGCTAACTAGTATCACATCTTACCCTTCTTTAACCCCACAAGTTTTAGTTGATTAAACTCTCATTTTCTACCCCATTAGAAACCATCGAGCTTCTTGTCCGGAAATTGAGGTTCTTTGTGGCGATTTCAGCATCCAAGCTTCCACCAAGTCTTCCATTCTAGAAACTTCAAAATCGGCACACTTCAATTTGCCAAGCTCAGCGGTCCCATCGAAACCATTGAGCTCATTGTCTGAAATTGAAGCGTGTGGTCGAGATTCGCATCCAAGCCTCTAGCCGAAACCTTCAGTCCAGAAACTTCAAAACCCTAAGCACTTCAATTTGCCAAACTCAGTGGTTCCCAAAACCCATTTAATCGATAACATTATCTTTGAAAAGGAGATGAGAGGAAAACAACTCTTAAAACTCAAATTAGAGTAAGATGAGAGGAGAAAGCTAAGATAGGTAAGGAATAAAATCGATAATTCCTTAAGCTTTCACAAATCATTTGATACTTTTGAAAATAAGATTTTCCAAAATATCCTAAAGATTTACCAACTTGGGTTACTACGGTCAGTATGGCTCTGATACCAAACCTTTGTGAGACCCCGGTTTATCCGGCTTGTAATGCTTAACCATCCATTCGGTCCTAGCATCACAAAGCAGATAATCCGAGACTCGAGACATGTATACTTCCCAGAGTGCAGTATACACACCTCATCACAAAATTTGTGTATCAATTCCATTCATCCACATAGAACCGAAACACAGAACAGAACAGGAGTATTAATAATATTAAATCGAGTCATTACAAAAGAGAGGCCAACCGGCCAACAATAAAAGAGACAACAAAAATTAAACAGCGGAAGCAAAAGTGCCATAAGATGGCTACAACAAAAGAGCCAATCAGTGTGCCTTTAACCCACAAGGCAACCGACCGGACCGCCAAGCTAGTCGCCAAACCCGAAGCACATCTCACAAAAGTGAGGCCCTTGGGGCTCACCTTCTTCCCCAAAACAAAAGCAATAGGCAAAAGCCGGTGAGTACTTTGAATGTACTCGCAAGACTTACATGTGGAATAACAAACCTGTACATATACTACATGCAAGCTTAAACAACAATAGGCTGTATGTTTCATTTTAGCATAAAGCGAGTTTTCATTTGCAATAATACAATAGATTGAAAGCAATTTAACAAATCTGTTTTTAATGTTTAAATAACCGAAAGCACAATAATATAACAGGAGGTAAAGAACAACAACAATCTCGAAGTGACTAAACCATTAGTCACCACAACAATAGTATGAATTACCCATTCATACCAACCATGTCAAATTTTAATTTAAAAGGTTGAAGTCTAACTCTTGCAAAACCTAACCAAGCGTGTCCATAACCTAGGACGAGGCTATTCGAATAGTTTTATCCCTGCAGGGTGTACCATTTTACCCACACGCTGCACCGCCTTTTGCCAAGCTATTAAGCACACTTCCTTAGGTATGCTTGCACGGCTAAGTCCTACGAGACGTTTCCAATATTGTGAATTATTCATGAGCCGCCTGTATGGATAGAAACCCATACGTTGTGTCGGGTCGTGGCCCACCTCGGACAACTACCCCTCACGGGTAAAGCCTCGGACAATCATGACGCCTCGAGGTGGAGAGTCCATCCCGAAACTCCACCACCGCACACCCAACACAAGAACACAATTCCTTTTCACACAACACACACAACGCTCCTCCTGCGACTCGGAGATAACCCACGCCAAAGTACTAAGTCAAGAGAGGTCCCATATCCATCTCGCGTGGTTAGTACGCAAAAATGCTTGGAGAGTGTGACACAAGATGTTCGGTCCTTGTTGACTTAGGCAAGACAACCACAAACCCAATAACCCACCATCCAACCACTTGCCCAAGTCCAAATCAATTTTTCCATTTTCAGAATTTTGACTTTACAAAATTAACAAAGCACAAAGTGCTGGACATAATGGAAGAATAATAATTTTTGTGTGATCAAGACCATCGACTAAGTCGATGATCGCCCAAAGCTACCGAACTAGGCATGGCTAAGCACAAAGATTCGTATTCTACTAAGTGACAAGAGTTCATCCATCGAACTCTAATCGCAGCAAATAACCTAGGCTCAAGTAGTAGAGAATAACCAACATCCTACAGATTATGCAACTATAGGATCAACTAACCATATTTTAACACAAAGTAGCAATGCATACATACAGTTGAATTCAAAATATTAAACTTGTAAAATAATAGGATTAACATGATCAAACTGCTTGCCTGCTTGTTGTGGGTCAAGATGTTGTTGGATCACTCTCGGTATCAATGCGCTCTTCGGATCCTATCGAAAGAACCAAAAAGAACCAATAAGGCAAAAGAAACCGAAAAGATCCAACAGTCAACTTCAACAAAAAGCTCTCAAATTTTTACAGTAGAAAGAGCATGATTTTATGAACTAATGCAACAAGAACCAATTGATTTGGATTCTTAATGCAAAAGATATGGCCAAAACCATTTTGCTCAGCTTTTATAAATCAAAAATGCTACTATTCATTAGCGAAATTTTCTGGAGCTATACTGAGTTTGAAAACATTTCTAAATTAAAGTCTAGTTAAAAACATAATCAACAAAATTTGAATCAACCGAAAAGGATTTGAAATGAATTAGTTATGCATTTTACAAGTTATCATATTTTTCAGTTGACAAATAAATCCTTTCGAAATCAGAATTAAAACGACGTGGTCGAACGAGGAGCGCCGATCAAAGATCCGACGGCCGCGTTCGGTGCTAACGCGCGTGGGATTCACACTTCCCTAAACGCTCACCGTTGGATCTGGATCCAACGGTTCACGTGGACCAGGACGTTCGGGCGGTCCGAACGTTCACACGCACAGGGGCCGTTGATCTTGGATCCAACGATCCCTGTTGATCGAAGCGTTCGGACGGTCCGAACGTTCACTCGAATCGGGACCGTTGATCTTGGATCCAACGGTCCACACGGATCGAACCGCTCGGACGGTCCGAACGTTCATTCAGACCTGGACCGTTGATCTTGGATCCAACGGTCCACGGTGAACGTCGTTCAAACGCTCGTCCCTGTTTTCATCCGACAAAACGACGGGGAAGAGAGGATCATCGCCGGCGACTCTGGCCGCGGCGGTGCGAGCAAGTGCCCAAAATGGGTTGCTAACAAACTTGCGCACCCAATGGAACCAATAATTTTAGCTGCGGCGTTCTAGAACGCCGGCAAGCCGTAGATGATGTGAGATGACCAAAACGGTCAAAAACGAAAATAGCAAATGAGCTCTGCTGCGGTCCAACTCGAAGCGGTGCAAGCAACTAGGGACTAAAGAGGGGTTACCCGAGCACGGAGAAAGCACAGAGGGGCTGGAGCCGCTCGATGAAGAAAAATAGGGCTTTCTACAAAAGGGGAAATCCAAAATTAAGCTGCTCCCTGCGGGAAAAACCCAAATTGAGTAAGGGTTAATGATCACCGAGGTGAGAGGAATCAGAGGGAGCAAGATTGAAAGGGATGAAGCCCAAGGGTACCGCCTTCACCGAAGAGCTTGAAGCTCAAGAATGGCGCAATGAAGGTTTCAAGTTTTGAGCTCAAGCAAACACAAGAGAGGTTGCCGAGCTTGCAGGCGCTTGAAAGGCTTCAATGGAAGGACCAGAGGAGCTTATATAGCGGGAATGGCAAGTGAGCAACGGCAATAACCCTCTCGGTCAAACTCGCCATGAGAGCCTTTGAGAGCGACGGAGCAAGCTTGAACAATGGACCTCGAGGAGGAGCACGACGGGCATTTAATGCGCCCGAGCTAGCCGCTTAAAGGTGACCACAGAGGTGATCGCACATCGAAGCGCTTCTCCTCGCTCACGCCATTGCTTGACTCACACGCGCTCGCACGAGGAAGGAGATGACTTTTCCACCGCTGGATTGAAATCGGACGGTTCAAAAGCAACGGGTGACTAGAACGGTTTGAGCGCCCATTATAACTCGAGCCGCTGATTTGGATCCTACGGTTCACATTGCGCGAGGCGCTCGGACGGTCCGAACGCTCACGCGAATCGAGCCCTGATTTAGAATCCAACGGTTCAAATGGATCGGCGCGTTCGGATGGTCCGAACGCTCACGCGATCGTGAGCCGTTCGATCTCGATCCAACGACTCACAACACTCGCGCCCAACGTCCCGAGCCGGTGCAGTTAGTTGGTTGGACCAAATCAAGTGGCTCGAGCCCGAGTCTGATCCGAACCCGAGGAACAGTGAAAACCGGTTAGGGTTTGAATTTGAATAGCTGATTTTTGGAGGAATTATTTGGGGTAGCAAACAAACCCCAAAAATTATGAAATTTTAAATGGAGATTGCTAACAGGATGATGAACCTTATATAAAATTTTCAGAGACTTTTATGCACTGCATTTTTCTCTAAAAATTCCAGAAGGCTAATTTAGGAGTTTGACTAATGTTTGACTTGCCTCAAAAAATTATCAAATAATTTCTGAAAATTATGAAATAATTCTGAGGTGTTAAACATCACTCCTAGGTTCAATGAAAATTATTTCCAAAGGTTGGGCACAAGATTTTCATGAGGGAGACTCGTGTTGGTGTCCAAATGGCAATTTGATTTTTGATTCCACATAATTCCTTTACAAAAATTATGGAACTGATTACAAAAATCAAGATCAGAGAAAAAGTTTTAATTTCTCCTCATTTTTATTACATTTGAAACACAAACCAATTTTGGGATGTTACAGTTTGGGGGAAAGAGCGAGAATGAGCACAACTACCGTGCTCGCGAGCCAACACACAGAATGCAATAGTATATATGCAAGACTTAACAAGGATGGCTCAGGTTCTTTTATTTGCTAAAGTAATATTTTCAATTATCATAATTACAAAGTCCTATGATTTAGCATTTTACACAATTTGCATTTTTATTAAAGAGAATAAGTGCAATATTAAATAACAGTAGAGGTTACCTCCACCTCATGCTAAATTTTGATAGCGGTTACTTCCACCGATTATCAACACTGGGTAAGGCTACCCAGAAAAAATCCAAAACAAGGGCTAGATGAGCCCAACACATTTCCATTCCACCCACAAAGGTATTTGAAATAGAACTAACTCAGGTTAAGTTCCCATATCCGCCTTTGACCGTAGGCGCGGTTGTTTAAACAGTTTAGACTCTGCGGAGGTTGTACACTGTACCTACAAGAGATAATCATACTCGTTACCCCACATGATTCCTTAGTCATGTAGTTGAGCGATCGTCACAGTAACGTTTCAAACTACCTTGCCCCTTTCGTCATCTCACCCCTATGACCAATTCCATAAGTTGTGCGGGATGCTTACCACAACGACTAGCGCAGCTGGCCCCGGCCACAACGACTAGCGCAGCTGATAACTTCACTGTTTTCGGTGTCCCATTCAAGCTAGCATACGTCCTGCCGCTTGCACACTTCTAAACACCAGTTGTGGGATGACATTCAGGGTTCAATAATTTTACTAAGCCAGGTTGCACTTTGCAGACTTGCGGTTGTACTTATTTTACATAGGAGATCATGACAATATTAAATCCTTAATTCATCTGGACGGTTCATACCACATACCAACCATTCTCGTGCTACGTCCGCACCCACCACTCTTTCCATCCGCCCAGATATGGTACTAGCAAGTTGTTTAGGGTTTTGGGAAGGAAACCCAATTAACGCAACACACCAGTCATCTACATCCAATGACTGCCCAAAACTATTTTCATGTTTAAAAGATGGTGATTGGGACATTTATTGTCCTGATACTTAAGCAAGACTAGCATGTCTCTTAAGTACACCCTATGCTAGTATTTACCACATATTTACTAAGGTGACAAAGAATACTGGATTCGATTATCAAAGGATGGGAAATAATTAAATAATCATCAAATGGGTGCTTAACTACCTTAAGCTTTAATATACATTTGATTATAGAAGTAAAGCATGCAACTTTGATATTTTAAATAAACATAGTTTGCATAAAATATAGGCTCAGAATGATCAATTTATCTTTTGGTTGGAGTTCATTGCCGAATTTCATCGTTTTCTTCTTCTAGGCCGAAATCTCCTACGTCACTTGATCTCTTTCTTTGGTGAGCTTCTCGCCGATTGAACCATGTCATCACTTGTTCCCAAAGATCCTCTACTTATCCCTCACCTCCATTCGGCCAAACCATGTCCGGGGAGCACCGCGGATGCCGCCACCTCCTCCCCTGCCACCAGCGACGTCGCCCCACCGCCTTGGCTACCCTCCGTCCTCCTCGAGCGGTCCTGTCACTTCCCCATGTCGCTGCCCAGCCCATGAGCACTATTTCCCTTAGGGCGCCACTGCACCACCGGCGTCATCGCACGACCGTGCACCGCTGCCACCACTTGCAAGTAGGGAACCCCACTAGAGTTCCATTTTTTCGATCGTCGCCCACACCGGCGCCGTCGCAATCCCGCGCCGCCTGCGACCACCCCTGTTTTCCCTTGTGCTATCTTCTCTCTATTTCCCTATGACACGTGGGCCCCTCCTATCATTAGTAGAGTCTTTTCTCTCTTTCTTTCTCTAGCAAGCGGGCCCAAGATGTCATACTCTGTGTTTTGCACTATAATTTTAGAACAGAATATTCCCTCCTTTCCACTTTTCAGGATTTTATTTGCGATAAATCTTTCGGGTGCTCGCTCTCGTTCATACGACCTCTGATTCAGTTGATTTGTTTCTAAATTCATGTAAATTCAACATCTCTCCTTTGTTAATAATTTTATATTTTTTGGATTTTATTTGTTTTTCTGTTATTTATCCATCTCATTTTGCGCGTTTAGATTCCTTTGTTGTCGAGGTCGGCTTGGATCAGTCTACGGTAGTATCTCCATCCTTCAACGAAGGCACGTCGTAGACCTTTGATCATGTTGTGCCCATTTTTACAAAAAAAAAATATTGTTTTATATCAACATGCATGTTAATTTTATATCAATTGTTTCTGGGGGTAGCTAATTACATAATTGACATTATGTCGCCTTGAATATTGTACATGTTGTGTATCCTTTGACACCATAGGTTAGGTTGTTATTAGTTGGACATAATTGTAATACCAATATGGGTGACATAGTATGCTTAGTCATGCTTAGTTGTACGATGGGTTCCTATTCACAAGGTTAATCATGATAAGTTGACTTAATAATATATTGAACTGTAGTGCGAGGCCACTGTTGTAAAAAAATTATTATGCCATAGTAGGGGATGCCATTGGTCCAGGTTGAACAAAAATGTTTTCATACTCAGGCGAATGATCGTAATACAGGGGGTGCGGTAGCACATTTTGGATGAGGTTGTCTCGCTTGAATAATCACTAAAAACTTAATTTTGTGCGCCATGGATACGGACCTTATTGTGCAACCACATGTCCAGTATGGAATGGACCTAGCTACTTAATTAGTAATGTCTTGATTTTAGTTCTGTTTGTGGAAGCGTGAACTATGGGATGAACATTCACAATGGCACAAGAAGGGCCCCGAATGGGTGCAAGGTCCATTCGGTGGTGAAATCTTAGTGGGAACAACTAGGTTAAGACAGGGCTTTGTAAAGGCCTTGTGATAATCATTTAGTCAGACACCTATGTAAGTGTGTCAAACGCCCATTATAAATTGATTATCTCTTATGGGTAAAGTTATACAACATCTGCAGAGTGTTAAAACTGTTCGAACAATTATGTCCCTGGTTATAGACGATGTCGGGAGATTTCACACGGGTTATAGAAGTTTCGTAAAATGTTAAATCGTGGAGTGGTTGGAAAGTGAATGGGTACTTACCTGGTGGTTTGGTTGAAAGGTGAACAGGTAGTTCACCGGTTGTTTCAAAACAATTGTTACTTTATTTATTATATCTTTCCTATGTCCTTTACAATCTATTTATCGTATTCACTGTCAATATTATTTTCTGCAAAATAATCAAGCCTTGCATGAATATTAATTTTATAATTTTTTCCTACGACTTGCTGAGTACTTTATGTACTCATGGCTTTATATCATTATTGATTAGTTGCTAAGGAAGAATCCGGAAGCTAAAAGTTCATCGTGAAGTTCTTTGAGGACTTTGCAAGCTAGGTTGCACTCCCCACTCGATTGCCTGTGGGTACGACGGTTGGCCACCTTGAATCTTTTTATTTCCGTTGCAAGAGTTTTACTAGTCTCTTTAAACTTGCTTTGCAGTTTTGTAAATCTGCACCTTGAGGTATATTTCTGTTTTTATCTATCAAATTGTTATTTTAATTATTTCATGATTCGATAATATTTCATCTATGTTATCACTGTATGGACTATCGCGATGTTCAGATCCCGACATTGCTGCTTGACTCCTGTTACTGTGTGCTGCTCGCTCCTCCACGTTCGGAGATGCCTTGGCTGCTTCCCGTCCGTGTGTTTTGAATCTGGTGTACGAGTTTGCCTTCTCTAGGCAGGCACTCAACGCCGTCACCGGCCGTTGCGCAGCATACGCAAAAATCTCTTCTGTTCTCCCGCGGATAGAGATCAAGAATTTGAACGGAGTCTCTGACCGGCCCACGGGTGGCTCAGCGACAAGCTATGCGTGCAACTCCTGGGATGGAGTTAACACGTAAGGTGACGATGCATCAGGCAGGCAAACTGGCAGAGCCAACAAGGTGAATTGATGCCTCTCACACATGCGACACTTGAATACGTGATGGATGCCTCTCGTTCGTGCCCACCTTATAACTTGTTTTGGCCACATTGCTAGACTTAAAAGAGAAAATGCTAGGTTAACCTTCACCCTTCATGTACTGTAATATTCGAAACTTTTTTTGAGTGGACTTGTTCTGGAGCAAAATAAAATGAAATGAAAAGGTTCTTGAAAATTTGTGATGCAGAACAAAAAACAGGGGAGTACGGGGCGAGACCAACCACATTACAGATCCCAGACAAAAAAAAAAACTTCTTAATCCCAGACAAAAAAAAGGACTGCCAAAGGCATTGCAGATCCAGCTTACAGAAGGCAGAGAGCTGAAGCACAAGCCAAACGAGTAGACGAGCTTTCTGCCTCATTTGCCCAAACATCGAAGAGCACCCAAGAACCACTAAGCAGCTGAAATGATGCAAAGATTTAACAGAGGAATCATCTTTACCATTATTAAAAAAAACAGTATAAAATACAAAAAAAAAAGTTTTAAGTGTTTGGGTTTACAAAACTTATTGCAGTGATCGAGTTTCAGTTCCTGTGCTCACCAGCTTGCCGATACTGGTAGTCACCTTCATCGTATGCCTCGCCTTCCTCAGGACCTTCCGGTTCTGCATTGTTAGGTTGCGCCTGATAGTACTCAAGCTCATGTCGCTTTGAGCGCTCAGTTTCATGCCCACGTCCATCTTGACCATAACCATATGGCTCATGACTTTTGTGTTGCTCATACTGGTCATAGCCATAATCCTGCCCAAAATCAGGCAAATTACTGTCATGTTTTGCCTTACCATTGGCGTAATCAGCATCCCTCTCATGCAAGTGACCACGGTCCCGTTCGCGACTCGCACGCTCATAATCCCTCTCACGGTCCCTGCCTCTCTCGCGATGGCGATCATGAGAGCGATCACGGTCCTTCTCTCTATCATAATCCCGACCACGATCCCTGTCCCTATCTCTATCACGACGATCACGATCACGGTCACGCCCATGGTCTCTTTCCCTGTCCCTTGCCCGGTCCCTGTCCCGAGTCCTGTCCCGGTCGCTATGGTGGTGCCTCTCTTCTCTTGAATCACGACCACGAGTCCGGTCATGGGAGCGTTCACGGATTATCTCATCGCGATCTCTTTCCTGTACCCTTTCACGAGACTTCTCCCTATCCCTGCACCAAAAGTTAAGTGAGAAATAATCATAATATAAGCACCAAGGTAAGATGTTAATTCAATAATCCCATTTATTTGACAAGGCTTACCGATCTGCACGACGATCATCCCTCCTAGGTTCCTCTGATCTGGGGCGCCCAGCATGCTGTTGCTCCCTGATAATCAGAAACATGCAAGTGTAAGACAACAACAACAACTAGATATTCCAACTTATGAGGAACAATAGTAATACCCCCAAAGTTCCCTCAACTTCACTGCACTAACGAAACATGCACCCACCAAAGTTAATATCCATAGCAATATCAAACTTCAATGTACCAAATGATATGAAATTCCCTTTTGATCAGTACTACAGAAACACACGAGACACCCAAAGACAAAAAGAAAGTAACAAAACATACATTTTCAAGAACACATAAGCACTTGTGACCAATTAACTCTAGTGCTCATATCACTTGTTACCTCGTTCCAATATCAAATAAAAGCATTCAGTTTCTTCAAGCCATCAAAATGGAAAAATAAATATACCTAGCTGAGATCTTCTGGTCAGCATTGTCACCACCAATTCTGCTTGATCCAAGTCCACCACCCAATCTCCTGGGGCGCCAATTTGGAACAGTTCTACCACGTTCCACATCAACTAGTACCCTCCTATTGTCCACTTTTCTCCCATCTGCTTGCTTGTAAGCATCTGGTGACAACCCAAATTAGCAGAGAAAATGTCAGACACGCAGGAGTGTCAAACTAGCCTACATGTGACATTTGCTAACCAGAAACTTACTTTTCATGTCCCGAGTGTGCATATACTCTATGAATGCATATCCTCTAGGTTTATTTGTTACCTTGTCAGTTACAAGCCGTACCTGCAATGCTCAAAGAAAGTAATTAAGGACTTTTCACGAAGAAAGCTGCACTGAACTTAAGAAGATAAAAATATATTACTAATTTACTAGTTGCCATTGCAATTGTTGTTTGTTTTGGCATATTCTATGTTGCACGACAGACAGGCATAAAGCCTAAAACAGCCGTGCTAACCTTGCATGTGTAGAGCTTCCATTACGAGGAGTGAAATCCAGCACAGATCAACACAGCTGGAGGAAAACAGTCTGGCTGATTGGCGTATGTTGGAAAATACAATGATATCCCCTTACCAGGGAATTTACTAGAGGAAAAATGTATACGATGATAGACTATATACTATACCAAGTTGCCCTCTCCAATGCATAAAATTTGTTCAACCTTCGTGACCAAGACAAGCAAAATAGCAACAGTTACAGAAATTAAGGTGATAAATAGCACGTGAGTGATGTCTATTCCTTGCGCACAGGAAAATGGAACAATGTTCAACTCTAGGAGTTCAGAGATGCCATTAGCAGTGTATTTTGCTGTAATTTCCTCTATGAGAAGCAGAACTTGGCAGCAGTACTATCTTTAACAGCTCAAGGAAAGTAACCATAAACACTATACTCACCAGCAGACCTAACCAGTTAAGCCTAGAGTGTAGAAACCCCATGCCTGCAGATAAGCTACCTTTTAAAACATAAAGTGGTCTATGCTTACTTGTGTCATTGTCAGCACTCTTCAATCTTGTTTGCTCCGGTTAATCAATACAGAAGATGCAAGTTTGTGGAGTGGGAAAACAAATCATGAAAAACAACGCAACGTTGTGCTGCCTTTGGAAGAAGCAAATGGTTTGCTATGTTCCTCCAGACATTTCTCAACAAGAGAAAGATTGATACTAAGAAAGAGAACATCAGGGCTACACACAAGTGCAGCCAAAATTACCTGCTTGTGTATGTTAGTTTTCGCAGAACTTCTAGTCTTCGAACGGTTGTACCAACTACTCACAGATTTAATTGGCTTACCAAAGATTCAGTGCAAGTGACTAATTAAACTACCAGTTGACAAAAAGTCCTGCCTGAATGCTATATTCCTATATTAATTATCCATTAAGGTATTAAGTGTCTCTAATTCTCACATGTTTAAAGATGACTAACAAGGAAAGATTGCGTCAGCACCTCCCAAACAAAGGCATGCCTATACAAGTTAAATGGATGATTAAATATTTTGCAGAGATGACTTGATTGATATTTCCTTGGTTTAGTGCAATACAACAAACAACAGATATCAAAGAGCACACAGCAAATGTACGCTTCCACACGCGAAACAGAGCAAATGTATTGTCAGCTTAAAAAATTATAGTTCTATAAGTACTATTTTTGCCCCAAAAAAAAGAAGAAAAGAAATACAGAAAAGCAGCTCTTCATTTTTCTTTGGGAAAAGAACACTTGCATGGAATTTCTCCAAGAATAACAAAGTTAACAAACAATCGAGGTGCATAGAGAACCCTTGGTGTGGAAAGCATTTCGTTTTGTGTGATGGGAGGAACAGGATAAAAGATATAACCCCTTATGTCCAAAATAGCACCTTGTCAAAGAAACTCCAACGAAGCTATATATTATGGTAGTGGAACAAATTTTTTTAAAAGGTTTACAGTTTTTACCCGCGACGGTTCACTAATTATAATAATTGAACACCTTACCGAAGAGGAACAACTTCACCTGCACTGGGATTTACCGTGTGTACTTACCCTTTTAATAGGCCCATAAGCTTCAAACTCCCGCTTAACCCTATGCTCAGATGTCTCATAATTCTGCAACAGTTTGGCGGAGTCAATGAGCATTAAGTTAAAAAAAAACAACTTACCAACTATGTTGTTCTCAAAGGAATCAAGAACACCAGAATGATGCAGCAAAAATACTTACAAGTCTTGCAACAAAGAGTGTTTTGTATGGATCTCCAGTGGCATTGGGGTCACTTTGTGGGTCATCTACATAAAAAAAACAGAATAATGGCGTTATAATATCTATCATCTGAAACAAGGGGCAATGTGGCTTAAGAAAGAACTTACACTTCTGAAGCTCTTCGGTGACCTTAGCTGCACCTTGCTCAAGCTTAATTTTCCGGATTCTATCCTTCTTTTCAGCCTGTAAACAGAAAATACAATACTCAAATTGGAGATGGAATGGCAAAATGACACGAAAATAGGCACAAAAAACAGTAAAACTGTTAATGTTGTATTATTAATTAACCAGATCAACAAGATATTTGTTTTAAAGAAGTGCAATAATGCCCTCTCAAAAGCGAAAATAGTTGAATCCAACTCTTGCTTAGATGATAACATCTCTAGAGCAAAGTCAGGCCTAGTTATGTCACCCAGAAACTACTTTTTGTGTTATTCCATTTGAACATGCTCAAATTGTGCAAGCTTTTCCAGCGGACACAGTTTATCAAAATTCGCATATTAACATCAACAGTATAGCACCCCTAATAATTCAGTGCTCAGCAAGCATTGTGCCAGGAAGCCAACCATACAAAAAAAAAATTGAGCTGTACTTTTTAACAGACAATTTTGAACAATTGGGGGAACAAATACGTATACACTTTTAGCAACAATTTTGTTAGGTGTAGCTTTAATGCATAGGGGAAAACAAAATCTACACTCTTTTTTCTTTTGTCTTGCTGCACAATTTAAGTTGCAGTACAACACCCCTCAAAAGTGTAATCACAATGTCCGAATAAGCAAAATTCCTAATACTGACATAACAGGAGGCATATGAGATATCATTAGCATCTATGCTAAATGATCATGGCCACACAGCAAGGACTAAGGATACCACTGCAGAATGCTGGCAAAACAAAAACTTGAAACAGATTGCAATAGCAATGGCCAAACACCGCACCTTAGTCTCGCACGTGGGGGCAGGCGGAGCGTACTCTGGGTCCCCAGGCTCCGCAAAGTGTGACACAAACTGCGCCATCCCTGCAAGGAATCAACAGCAACAGCAACAGCAAAAATCCATGAGGACATAAATTCCCCTCCCATCAATCAACCACAAACAAATGAAATCCCTGATCTCCCCAACTATTAAAACACATGTCTGCGGAGGGAATAGTGGTAATCGATTTTTACCAGTGTAAGCCGGCAACTTGCGCTTCTCGAGTGGCGGCTTGTACTCGAGCGGCGGCCGCGGCTCGAACAGTTTGAGCAGGTTGGCCGTGAGCCCTGTCGGTGGCCCTGCCCCATCTGTTTCACCCCACCGAAAACATCAGATCGGAACGAAACAAACGGGGACGGAGAAAAGCTAGGGTTAGGGTTTTAGGGCTTACGAGCTTGAGCTGCTGGACGTTCTGGCGGGCCTGCCCCTTGGGGCGGGACTGCACGCCGCCTTCCGGGTTGCCCCGCATCATCGCGTTTCCGTAGTCGCCCATGGCGGCGGCGGCGAGAGATTTGCGATTTCAAGTGAAGGGGGAGAGAGAGAGAGCGCGCGCTCGGGTGGAGTCCCAAGTGAAGGGCACCCGAGAACAAGAACAAACAGGGTCCCACACGTCAGCGGCTGACTTCCTCTCACCACGGTAAAGACTAACACGAACGTCGCTGACCGGCAGGACCCACCGCTTCCGCCCCCGGCTGCTGACCCCACACGTCGGTGATTCGTGGCCAATCCCTGGTCCGTGCCATGCGCGCCGCCTCCGTGTGCTCCGACGCCATGGGCGGGCCTGCGCGTGCTCCTCTGCTCACCGGAGCAAACACCCCTTAAAAAAATGTGGAGGGGATGCAACAGTACACCGCACCTTGCCATTGATGTACCAAGCTGGCTGCTGCTCTTCAAAATCAATCGTATGACATGTACAATACTCATGAGTGACCATACAAGATTTGAAGATTAGGAGACAGCAATATTGAGCTTTTCTCTAGCTTGACGAATGCATGAGAGAAGCTAGCACTGCCATTCTTTCCTGATGACAATGGCGCATAAAAAAGACGCTGGTCTTGTTCCTAGTAGAAAGGCTGCCTATGGCAAAATCATGGGACTGCTTCTTGCGGAAAAGAATCAACCAATCTTGCCATAAAACCATCTGAGGGCATGCTTTCTCATGGCTATATTCCCGGCTTTCTGTAGCAGCTACATTGAATTTGCGAAAGATAACCAATCTATAGACTACAGAGAGTGATTGAATTTTTATGATGATGAAAGAGGGATCTCTTAATGCGGAACAGCAGAAACAAAGAAATGCTTACACAGCTATCCTACGAACAGAGGACTTGATTTCAACATTTCATCAAATAGACTATAAGACTAAAAGAGACATCACTGAAGATTGGTCTAACAGTTGCCTAGGCAACAATCAGGGGACTAATTATACCAACTTGTAAAGCAGCAAATTCAATAACATAGTACATTAGTACCATAAAAACACTCCAGGTTAAGCAAGGTTCTCAAGGCCAGGATAACAAGATAACATCCATCCACCAAATTACCATACTACCATTACACCAAAGCTCTCAGACAACACAGTAGCATAATTCCATGTCACCACCAACAACTTAAGTCTCAGCTCTCAAAATCATCATCAAAATCAAAATCATCCATGTAGCCCTTGTTAGCACTTGAAGTAGGTGGAGCCGGGCCATATTCACTTTCAATATCTTTATCATCAACCACAAAAGGTTAATCTTCTTCATTTTCTGAACCCGGTTCATCGGTCAACCGTGACGTAGAACTTCCACGTCCATTATACCCTATCACCTCTGCTGTTAGGTTCTGTAATTTGGTGGCGAAGATCGTAAGAGTGTTGAACAGGAGGACGATCCCCTATGCCTCGGCGGAGCTTGGGCGCCAACCAAGCAGGTCGCCCAAACCGGTTCTGCCAGCACTCCGTAGATTTCAAACCGGGCCGAAAAATTCGGCCCATTTGAATTAAGCCCGGTCCTGTTGAGCCCATTTGGCCTGCTTGCCTATGTCTCGGACGACCAAACGTGATTTGAACCATAATCCTTATAAAAAGCCGATAGTAGCCGGCCAAACCTAAGAAAGACCAAATCGTGCGCGCCGAGTGCGGAACCGGCCATTCGGCCACTGCCACTACCTTTTGTTTGTCCATCTCGACACCGGCGACCGATATCACATGACTGAGATAGGCCATGGAGGACGCTCCAAAAGTGTGTTTCGACTCTTTCAGCTGTAAGTGTTTGTGCCACAAAGAGCTATAAATTAGGATCAAGACGAAACTCCTGGAACACCATGCGCACATGCACATGAAGTGCCATGTCATCAAAAAATACCAAGACGAAACGAGGTAGGAATGCTCCCAAAAATGTTATTCATCAAAGCCTGGAATGTGGCCGGCGCGTT
Source organism: Hsuehochloa calcarea (assembly GCA_036346395.1). Lineage (NCBI taxonomy): Eukaryota > Viridiplantae > Streptophyta > Magnoliopsida > Poales > Poaceae > Hsuehochloa > Hsuehochloa calcarea. The sequence goes on from CM070611.1 coordinate 29,804,454, forward strand.
AGTGAGGCCAAATGACATCACAGGGAACTCAAAGTGGCCATGATGTGTTCAGAATGTTGTCTTCGTCATTTCGTCTAGGTGCATGCGAACCTGATGGTACCCAGAACATAAGTCACCCCTCGCTAGTCCTTCTTATGGCCGACCCCCCTCTTGGGCCGAGTCGCCATGGGCCGAAGGCCCAAGGTCCAAGTCTCTCTCAAATTTCTGAAATTCCCCTTTTAATTCTCTCTCTAATTCAATTGAACTCTTTAATGTAAATCAGGATATTACATATACACGTTGCATGTGAGAGGCGGAGATTTCTAGCCCATCGACTGTTCTTATTAGGCCGACTGTAAGGGGAGGGAGGCGGTTGGAGCTGGAGGGAGAGGAATCAGCGAATGTGATTAGGGATTGGGAATTTGGGAGTCGGGGCTCGGGAGAAAGGGTTGGGGATGGGGGTTGGGGGAGGCCGGGAGGGATGTTGGGTCAGACCGGGTGGCGGAAGGGGGTGATTGGTTGGGCCAAGCCGATGTGGAAGAGTGATTGGGTCAGGCCGAGGGAGGGATTATGCTATAACGGGAAGGTTGGGCCTATTTCGTGCCATGCCGGCCCAAACACAGCTCAACTGGCCATGTCGTGTCGTGCCGCCCAACGGGCCGCATTCTCAGGCCCAACCCAGCACGTAGTTCATGCCATGCCGACTGGGCTTTAGGCTGACCCAAAAAAGGACGGCCCAAGTCCCAGCTCTAATCCCGGCCGCTCCCAATTTCCACAAAATCCCCAATTCCCAATCTTCTTCCTCACAAAATCCCCACGATCACATGGCTCCCTCCCCAAATCCCTCCTCTCACTGACCGCTGCAACCTCCGCGAGCAATTTCCCACCCCAAGAACTGCTCATGGTCCATGAACAAAACCCTCGCCCCCGAACATCCCCGCCGATCACGCCCGGCGCCGCGAAATCCCGTGAAATCTCTATAAGATTCTGCTAAAGATCCGATTTTGTTTGGGCCCTTTTAATGCCATGTAGATCCGTACGGTCTTTCGGCTGATTCAGACGTGTCGGGCGTAGCAAGCTCATTCTTGATGTTCTTCTTTCGGTGTGTTGGAATTAATCTTATCATTGTCACTTTATTTCAGTTTATGCATAGCATTGAGTACGGATTCATGCAGCTGTTACTAGTGTGCCCATAGTAGAAGTAATTTCGTGCATGCAGCTGTTACTAGTGTGTTAATAAGTAGAGTTATCAGTCACTTATTTGAATGTAGTTAAATTCTTTTTGCAGTATAAATAAGAGGTGAAGCAAAACAGAAAATATTGAAGTTAAACAGCACCAAACTCACTTATATGTTCTTCTTGCGTTCGTGAGCGTCCAGTGTGTGTGTTCCAGCTAGACGAAGCAATGAGTGAATTATTGTCGGGTGCCTGGGCCAACAATTGGTATTAAAGCTAGGGTTGAAACATGAAGGTGCGGTATGAAGGGCGGGTGAGGCGAGCGGGCCGACGGCAGCGCGTCCTAGCACCGCAGCGTGGTGCCTTGGGCACAAGCATGAGCACATGCCCGCGAAGGTGCTGTGTGGAGTGGTGTTGGCAAGGTGTGACGTGTGGAGACGATTCTCGGTGATGGTTCACCGAGCGGCAACATGTCAACACAGCTCTATGTGAGGTGTAGCAATAGCTTGGAGCGACACAGGCGATGCAGCTCGGAGGCCGATTGCACTAGGCGGTAGGCTTGGTGGCGCATTGGCGCCGCCAGTGCGTTGAAGCGCCAACCAAGCAGTCGCCCAAACCGATTCTGCAAGCACTCCGTAGATTTCAAACCGGGCCAAAAATTCGCCCATTTGAATTAAGCCCGTCTGTTGAGCCCATTTGGCACGCTTGCCTATGTCTCGGACGACCGAACGTGATTTGAACCATAATCCTTGATAAAAAGCCGATAGTAGCGGGCCAAACCTAAGAAAGACCAAATCGTGCGCGCCGAGTGCGGAACCGGCCATTCGGCCACTGACACTACCTTTTGTTTGTCCATCTCGACACCGGCGACCGATATCACATGACTGAGATAGGCCATGGAGGACACTCCAAAAGTGTGTTTCGACTCTTTCAAGACCAAGTAGTGGCATCGAAGCTCCTAGAACACCATGCGCACATGCTGTAAGTGTTTGTGCCACAAAGAGCTATAAATTAGGATCAAGACGAAACTCCTGGAACACCATGCGCACATGCACATGAAGTGCCATGTCATCAAAAAATACCAAGACGAAACGAGGTAGGAATGCTCCCAAAAATGTTATTCATCAAAGCCTGGAATGTGGCCGGCGCGTTAGTGAGGCCAAACGACATCACAGGGAACTCAAAGTGGCCATGATGCGTTCAGAATGTTGTCTTCGTCATTTCGTCTAGGTGCATGCGAACCTGATGGTACCCAGAACATAAGTCACCCCTCGCTAGTCCTTCTTATGGCCGACCCCCCTCTTGGGCCGAGTCGCCATGGGCCGAAGGCCCAAGGTCCAAGTCTCTCTCAAATTTCTGAAATTCCCCTTTTAATTCTCTCTCTAATTCAATTGAACTCTTTAATGTAAATCAGGATATTACATATACACGTTGCATGTGAGAGGTGGAGATTTCTAGCCCATCGACTGTTCTTATTAGGCCGATTGTATGAGGTTTGCGCACGTGTTCTCCAACTGAATTGGTTGCGTGTAGAATAGTAATTGTAAGCGTAGCTGCATAATAGTGTGTGTGTGTGTGTGTGTGTGTGGAAATTACGTAAGGCACTTGGGTGCCTAGATACCCACATCATGAACTGCCTGATACACGTGTATGATCGATGCAAATTTTGGAGTTTGGGTACGAAAATGTTACATATATAAGTCCAATGGAAATACATGAATCTTCTCTAGTATTAAGCCCGGTGAAATCGCTAGCTTCTCGTGCATTCTGTACATTTAGTCGTCCTATTGGGTGCGGTCGCTTGTGCTAGCGATATGCTTCTTTCCGGTGAACGCGTTTCGAGCCTTCCTATTCTCTGTTACCCGGTGGTACGCTCGGCTGGCCTGGTTGCGCCCCGGCTGTGCGCTGTGCTCAACTCCTTCGCTCGGTTTCATCACCCTCGGTGCGCCTTACTGTGTGCTCGTTTTGTTTCCTCGCTGCGTCTGGTCCACGTGGTTGTCTCGCTGTTTTTGCTGTGTTTCTTGCTTCGGTTCACAGCCGTTGTGCGTCGTGCGATTGATAGTCTCGAGCATGGACGTGGACCAGGCCGACCGAGCAAGCTCCTGGGCTCTCACAGTCGTGCTTGTCGCCGACGAGGTGGTGAACTGTGGATATCATGGGGATATGCTCCAGATCTTAAGATGATGTGACAATTGACAATGGCGTTAAAGGTTTGTCGTTTCACGTGTTTTCGGCAAAGTTGCAAGGTTATCAGGCTTCAAGCGGTCTGACCGGCCTAAGCGGCGGTTCGACCGGCAATGATTTTGAGCCTTTTTTTGATCCGCGAGTTTTTGATTGAATTCTCCACGTGATATAGCTTGCTGTGACATGTGGGAACCTATCTAGCATCATCTTGATTATCAATTACCCACGAGCAAGATTTTGGATCAAGTTTTCGTTTTGACCCGGTTTTGAACCCTTCTTCAATCAAATCGAAAAGGATCACTATTCTTCCAAGAATTATCATAATCTTTGATTGGAATAGGTTCCTGATACATAGAGAATATGTGTACCAAGTTTCATCAAGTTTGAAGTTGTAGATTAAAAGTTTCATCTATTTGCAACTTCGTCATCAGGCTTTCTGTTCTGTTTTTTAGGCCGGCGGTCAAACCGGCCAAGGTCACCGGTCAGACCGGTAGGGAATCGGTCCGACTGCCATTGATCCAGCGGTCCGACCGCCCTGCACTGAGATTGTGGATATCATGGGGATATGCTCCAGATCTTAGGATGATGTGACAATTGGCAATGGCGTTAATGGTTTGTCGTTTCACGAGTTTTCGACAAAGTTTCAGCACTGTTCAGACTTTCTGGACAGGGGCGGTCTGACCGGCCATAGCACGGCGGTCCGACCGGTCCCAAATCGGTCGGACCGGCCATGTGCGCTTGGTCGGACCGGCCGTGACAAAAAGTGGTCAAACAGTGGGGCCAAAAATAGAGGTGTAGGCAAGTGAGGATCCCATTGTTCTTGCTCCCATAATTTTTGGAGTCTCCAAGAAAGTTCTATTGGTTTAAAGTTTCCGAGAGGTTTCGGATTTTCGGGGTTGAAAATTGACTAAGTCCTTCGGCGGTCGATCGCCTTTGGTCGGCGGTCCGACCGGCAAGCAGCCGCGGTCGAGCCGACCAGGGGCTGGCGTCGACCGGTTGTTACTTGAACGTCGCCGTCGTGGCGCGTTGTTCGCTGGTTAGGTCAAAGTCATGAGTTTCATGCATATGTGTTGCATGATGCATGTTTTGACTAACGGGTCAAGTTGCGAAGAACTTGTTCCCGGTTTCGATTTGCTTGTCTATTGTTGTGCAGGTTGCTTGGTGGTCAACGACGGTCAACGGCGAGGATGATCGGGACGAGGCTTGGAGAGCTTAGGTCCAGAACGATCGACGATGCTGGGTGAGGTCAATGAAATCAAGTATGGTGCGTAATGGATAAGGATGACCGAACGGACAGACGATTCGGTCGATCGGTTTGATCAAGCGGCGCGGAGTCGGTGCAAGTGCCATGGTGGTTTCGGTGGGGCCGGATGGGAGACTTGCCGACATGGAGAGAGCCGTGATCAACCTACACGTGGCGGAGCATGCGAAGTGCTTCGCGAAGATGGACTCGGCCTTCGGAGAAGGACCGAGAAGGGGTATTTTGGTAATCTTACCAAATATCACCTTGGTGACCTTTTGCCTACCCACGGCGCAAGACGGCAAGAGAAGCGGTTTAGGTTAAGAGGTGTTGTAGACGGCGCTTTAAAATGCGTGCGTGTGTGACCCGCTTGTGTTGGGCCTTAACGGAGCCCATTTGAGTTAATTTTCTAGAAGGTCTAAGTCTCCACTATAAATAGAGGAGGAGGTGGTGCACCCCTTCAACCCTTCAATCATTATTGAAACCCTAGTTTTGGCTTAGGGAGAGGATTAGTGGAGGTTAGGGTTCTAGAGAGTTTTGATTTGATCTTGTGCTCTTGGATTGAGCTTTGTCCTCCATTGATGGAGTGGTCAGAAACCCAAACCCTATCAATCAATCCAAAGAAAGCTTTGATCAAAGATGTGTCTCTTTGCCCTTCTTCTCTCTATTTGGTGATTTTGAGTCTTTCTTTGATTCGCATGTTTTGATTGATTTCTTTATATGATATAGCTTGCTCGTGACATGTGGGAACACATCTAAGATCATCTTGATCATCAATCACCCACGAGCAAGTTTTTGGGTCACGCTGCGTTTGACTCGGTTTGAACCATCCATCTCTCAAACTGAAAAATGTCGTAACTTCTCCATGGATCTCCATGATCTTCGATTGGAATAGGTTCTCGACATCCTAGAGAAGGTGTGTTCCAAGTTTCATGAAGTTTGGAGTTGTAGATCAAAAGTTAGACCTATTTGCAACTTCGTTTTTCGGCCGATTTCACTGTTCATCTACCGGAGGTCGATCCGCCCTAGCTAGAGGTCGGACCGCCCCTTGAGAGGTCGACCGCCCAGAGTAGAGGTCGACCGCCCTTCTCTTAGGAAATTAAGTTTGATTGTTTTTGGTTGTTTTGCTTGGGTTTTGATTGGATTCAATCCTAGTCTTCCATTGTCTTGGTATATCGATCTTCATAGCTTCTATAGCTATTGGAGTGAAATTTGTGTTGAATCTAATCGTGGTTGAAAAAGTGGCGTGCTCTATTCACCCCCTCTAGTCGCCTTTTCGGTCCAACAAGTGGTATCGAGCCCTGTTAGTTCAATCTTGATCTTAACCGGTCCACCGAACTTGGCGATGGATAAGTACTCCACCAAGCCGCATATCTTCGATGGGCACGACTATGCCTATTGGAAGAATCGCATGCGAGTCTTCCTTGAGAGCGAAGGACAAGCTATATGGGAGGTTGTTCGAGCCCCGCTGTTCTTCCCGGTTATTACGCCGGCTTCAACACCCTCTTGGCTAACAACAATAAGGCAAAGAACCTCTTGTATGGTGGGCTTGGTAGATGGGAGTATGATCGAATTTGCAATCTTGAGATCACATGCGAGATTTGGAACACCTCGAAACCTACCATGAGGGTTCGCCTCAAATCAAGAAAGTACGCCTGATACCTATAAGCGTGAATATAACAAATTCGAGATGCGTCCCGAGAGAGCATCGATGACATTTTCATCGCTTCAACAAAGTGATTAATCGATGAAGGTCATTGGAATTGAATATTCTCGATGCGAAAATGCCACCCACCTCTTGGCCGCAATCAACACCAAGGAGTGGGAGATAAAGGCTACCGCCATTGAGGAGAACGCCAACCTCTCGATCCGACTTTGGAGCTGCTCTATAGCAAGCTTAAGACTCATGAGATCAAGAGGATTGATCATCCCAAGAAGGAAAATATGGCCTTGGTAGCGCACCCGCCAAGAGAGCTTCGATGGGTCTTCCGAGTCTTCTTCCGGATTTTCGCTTCGGTTTATCCGCAATCCATGAAGAGGAGTTTGAGAGTCTTCCGAGGCCGAGTTAGCCCTCATAGTCGGAAAAGCCACACGGGCCTATAACAATATGAGAAACAAAAGAGAGGAGGTCCGTGACTTGCTATGAGTGTGGTGAGCTTAATCACATCCGCAACCGCCCCAAGTTGAAAGGAAAGAGCAACCACAAGGAAGGAAAGCCACTTGGAAGAAGCCTCAATGGAACAAATCAAGATTTGATGTTTGCCAAGCTCACAAAGGCAGACACGGGTTCTTGCCGCTTTTGGGAACAATCCTTAGCGATGTGGACTCGGAGCGAGGATGACAAGGAGGAGGAGATCCTCAAGACAAGAAGAAGGGAAGGCCAAGGACTTCACCGGCGTTGCTTCATGGTCGACTCAGACGACGTCGACGACGATGAGGTACCTCTCTCCTATGATGTCCTTTCTGATAGATGCGAAACTATCTTTGAGCAACTCATGAGCCAGGATAAGGCGTTAGAGTATATCATGGCTAGAAACAAGGACTTAGAGTCTCAAGTAGATAATTTGACTTTAGAACTTGCAAATACTAAGACTCTTGAATCTGATGAATGTTCTTCCTGCCATGCTCTACACTCAGAATTTGCTAAACTGCAATCTGCTCATGATATTACTTTGCAACAACTTGAAAATGCTAGGACTGAGTTAGTTGAGGTTAAGTCTGCTCCTTGTGAAAAATGCTTAGATTCCAGCAAGTTGGTTGCTCCTGGTGCTGTTGATCCTAGCCTTTGCTCTTTTGCATTGAACGCGAACATGAAGTTAAAGATATCTTAGAAGCCGTTAGAGCTAAATATGCCAAGCTTAAGAACAGTATTGAGTCTTCTACATGTGCTTCATGTCCTGCTCTTAAACTTGAAATTGCTTTATATAAGGAAAAATATGCTAGAGCTATTAAAGGCAAAACTTGTGAGTCATGTGTTAATCTTGAAAAAGAAAATGCTTATCTTAAGGATACCTTAGAAAAATTTTCTAAAGGTAAGAAACAATTAAACATGATTCGACAAATCTAAGACTCCTTATAAGAAGCAAGGATTAGGATACAACTCATCCAAGATAATTCTAAGCCCCAAGTAACTCAAGTCTTGGAAAATGGGTTAGTTGAATTTAAAACCCAACCCGCAAAAACTACTTTTAAATCATGGTTTTGCCCAAACTTCTGTTAAGTCAAAGGGTGCCTCTCCAAGGTATCAAGTACCATTGCACCTATTGCAAGAAGAATGGACATTTGGTTGAGTTCTCACATGTAGGTTGAAAAATGATAAGAAAAATTTTGCTAGAATTTCACTCAATCAACCTAGAGCTTTTATGAGACATGGTAATGTAGAAAAGAGGAAACTGGTTTAGGATTTGTGTCACATGCTCATCATCATGTTCCTAGACAGGATAACTCTTATGTTAAAGTAACCATTGCTCATAATGTAACTTCAAACTTAATCAAGGATAGCACTTCGCTTGCATACTACTCATGCAGACATGTGTCTCAAGATCGGGTTCCCAAGTCTTGTTTAACTAACCCAAGATTGAGACACATTGTTCTTCCGCGCCTTGATTTTCGTGGATTACCGCGAAAGAGGAAGGACACGTGGTTCGTCGACTCACTGCTCACGCCACATGACCGGAGACTCAAGATGGTTCACCTCCTTCACGCGGTCGATGGGTGATGAATTCATCACCTTTGGAGATGATAGGCAAGGGCGGATTGAAGGAACGGATCGATCGGGGTGAACGACAAGTTCATCCTCAAGGACGCCGCCTTGTGGACAAGCTAAGGTTTAATTTGCTTTCGTCTCTCAACTTCTTGATGATGGCTATGAGACTAGATTTAAGAAAATGCTTGTCGGTGCTTGATTCACCGGTGAGCTTGTTTTGGGATTACTAGAGTTGCTAGGATCTTTGGAGCCGATTTTTCGAATCTCTTGCTTGGTTCTCTCAAGTGCTTAATTTCATCTTCTTCTTCCGAGTTCGCTTTGGCACCGCGTTTGGGGCACATTGGTTTTGATCATCGACGCGAGTTAGCAACCTTGAGCTCATGAGAGGTTTGCCTAAACTCAAAGCCGTCAAGGATGTCAGATGTGCGCTCAGTAGGCATGGCAAGCAAGTTGCCGCCACACCCATCGCTGACTATGGTCATGGTAGCTGACCGGACGCTTGCTTCATATGGATCTTGTTGGTCCCGCTTAGGTTCTGGCCGATTGGTGGAAAATGGTACATTCTTGTCATAGTCGATGATTTTTCTAGATACACTTGGGTGTTCTTTCTCACTTGAAGGATGAAGCTTTTGATCATTATCATGATCTTGTTCTTCGCTTGGCTTCGAACTTCCAAGTGCCTTGAGAGCGATCCGCAGATGACAATGGCACGGAGTTCAAGAATGCATCTTTGCTTCCTTTTGTGCCGAGCGTGGAATTGAGCATCGCTTCTCCTCCCACACGTCCCTCAACAAAATGGCGTTGTGGAAAGGAAGAACAGGACTCTAGTTGAGATGGCTAGGACAATGCTAGATGAGTATAGCACTGAGGAGGTTTTGGGCGAAGCTATTTCTACCGCTTGCCATATTGCAAATCGTGTCTTTTGAGACCGTCTTTGGGCAAGACTCCTTATGAGCTTCGTTTTTGTAGAAAACCTCTGCTCGCACTTTCGAGTCTTTGGATCCAAGTGTTTTATTCTCAAGACAGAAATCTAGATAAATTTGAGTCAAGAACTTTTGATGGTTTATTTCGGGTTATCCCGCTCATTCAAGGGGTTTTCGAGTTTTTAATGTCAAACTAACTTTGGTTCAGAGACATGCAATGTCACTTTTGATGAGACTAGCCACGAGCTAGATCAGATATTTCAGGTGATACACAGGTGACAGAGAGTATATTTGTAGAGGAAGATGATGATGGACTCGATGATACTCTTCCACCTGCTGCTGTTGACATTCCTATTCCTGCACAAGAACCCGCCGTGACTACTTCGCCTTCAGTTGAGGCACCTGCTGCATCGTCATCATCAGCAGTACCTGCGGAGGTCGAAGAGGTACTTTCTTCTCCGGGTGCGCCACTTCACATTCAAAAGCAGCATCCGCCGGATCAGATGATAGGTAATATCCATGAACGAGTCACTCGCTCTGTATCATGATCCAAACCTCTATTCTCATTCTGCTTTTGTAGCTTCTTTTGAACCCCGCGATATATCACATGCTTTATCTGATTCGAGTTGGGTCAATGCCATGCATGAGGAGTTAGAGAATTTTGAGAGGAATAAGGTTTGGAACCTAGTAGAACCTCCTAGTGGTCATAATGTTATAGGAACCCGCTGGGTCTTCAAAAACAAACAAAATGAGGATGGTTCTGTGGTTAGAAACAAGGCTAGGTTAGTAGCTCAGGGTTTTAGCCAGGTTGAGGGGTTAGATTTTGATGAGACCTTTGCTCTGTTGCTAGACTAGAAGCTATTCGCATTCTTCTTGCATTTGTCGCCTCTAAGGGCTTTAGATTATATCAGATGGATGTTAAGAGTGCCTTTCTGAATGGTTTTATAGAGGAGGAGGTTTATGTTAGGCAACCCCCAGGCTTTGAGAATCCCAAGAACCCTCATCATGTCTTCAAGCTATCCAAAGCCTTGTATGGTCTTAAACAAGCCCCTAGAGCCTGGTATGATAGACTTAAGACCTTCTTGCTTAAGAATGATTTTGAGATGGGTAAGGTAGACAAGACCTTGTTCATTCTTAGGCGTGGCAATGATTTCTTACTTGCTCGATTTACGTTGATGATATTATCTTTGGTGGTTCTTCTCATGCTCTTGTTTCTAGCTTTTCCGAGACTATGTCCAGGAATTTGAGATGAGCATGATGGGAGAGCTCAATTACTTTACGGGCTTCAAATCAAGCAATGTAAGGAAGGGATCTTCATCCATCGACGAAGTATACTAAGGATCCGCTCAAACGCTCGACATGGGTGATCGCAAGTCGATCGCCACTCCCATGGCGACTTCGATCGCTGGATCCAGATGAGGAAGGAGAAGCCGTGGATCAACGCGAGTACCGCAAAGATGATCGGCTCCTCCTCGTACTGACGGCATCAAGACCGACATCCACTTCATGCCGCCTCTGCGAGGTTTCAGCGTCTCCGAGAACTTCCCATCGCCAGCGCTTAAGCGCATATTCGGTATCTACACTCTACCCTCCAAGATGGCATTTGGTACTCTGTTCTTCTTCTTTATCCATTCGGGGTTTTCGATTCGATTTTGCGGGTCGTCGGCTTGATAGGAAGAGTACCTCGGGCACTTGTCACTTCCTAGGCACTTCTCTTGTTTCTTGGTCTTCTAGGAAGCAATTCCTCTGCACACAATCTCTGAGAGGTGAGTATGTAGTCTTGCTAGTTGTCAGAGTCGATTTTGTGGATGGTATCCACTCTTAAGGACTACGGGTTAAATTTTGCTAGTGTTCCTCTTTTCTGTGATAACACTTCTGCTATTAACATTGCTAAGAACCCTGTGCAACACTCTAGGACCAAGCACATAGACATTCGCTATCACTTCCTTAGAGACCATGTCGAGAAGGGTGATATTGTGCTACACTTCGTGGAATCCGAGGCTCAACTGGCTGATATCCTCACCAAACCTTTAGACCCAACTAGGTTTGCCACCTTAAGAAGCGAGTTAGGGTAATTTATCCCTATGGGTTGGTTTGAGGGGAGTTCGATCTTTTCGATCTTACCTTGTTCTTTTGATCTTTTATTGTTCTTTTTACGAACTTGTTGATCTTTTGAACTTTTTAGGTTTTAGGCTTTTTATTGCATCGCATTGTATCATATTGCATTCATATGTAAAATACTTCAAGTGGTTTGAAAAATCCAAAAAGATGCATTGTAATATAAAATTTTCTGCTTATCTTTTAAAATTGATGAAGCTTTGCCTATTACCCTTTGGAGCTTTAGTATTTCAATTCTTGCTCAATGCCATGTCTAGTTCTGTGACTTGCTAGAATTATCATGCTTTTACATGTGTAGCTAAGTCTTTGCTATATGAGCTAGAACTTTAAAAACAAACTCGAACTAAGAAATTGCAATTTGTGGATGTTTTAGCGAGTTGCGCAATTAGTGCTCCTTTTGTGACATTGGCCCTGTCAGAATTGCTTTGTTAACTCTTTGATCTAAAATTGACCATTTCTTGAGCTTTTGTGTTCTTGAGATTCTAAAAATGCTCTTGTGAAAAATTAAAAAAATTCAAGATTGTCTTATGCTTAAAATGTGCCAAACTATTCTTACGAGACTGCTTGTCAAATGACATGAACTTGGAGATAGTTTGATGATCCAGACGATCTCATGGGGATTGCTTGTCAGAAATGACATGAACCTCAAGATTTGTCGCCCTGGTAGAAGCTTAGAAAGAGTTTGTGGATGGCTCCTAGTCCGTAATCTTCTTTACTAAGATATACCTTTAATCAACTTTTGGTCAAGCTTAGGATGAGTTTGTGGATGGCTCCTAGTCCGTGATCTTGTCACTAAGTTAGATCATTAGTCAACCTCAATATTCAATGCAAATGAGAAAAATGTTGACAAATGGGCGTTTACAAAGATTGAGCAAAATGATTCAATACGGACTTGATTGACTCTTAATGTGGTCTTTGTTAGATTTTTGATCTCACTTTGACATTTTGACATGGCCAATTTCACTTTAGGATCCTGTTGATGAACTTGTGAATTTGAAGCGTTGCTTAAATTGATCAAATCTATTGCTTTACTTTTGAGCCTTGGTGCTTAGCTTTGATATATATGTCTTACCATGATCTTGCTAGCATCTGCAGTGCTTGATATGTTGTTTGTGCAATATTAGAAATGCTAGCTAGTTCTTTTGGGTAATCTCCAAAGCTTCTTGTAATCAAAAATTAAAAAAATACAAAAATGAAGCCACTCCATTGCACTTCATGCATACTTCTTCTTTTTGCTTCTTTCTTTATTCTGCAAATTGCTATCTCTGGATGAGAGGAAGGCGTGATTCCTTGATGACTCCATTGTCAAAGGGGGAGAAGATATTTCGATGTTGGGGAGAAGTTTATACAAAGGGGAGAAAGTTGGAGAATTTGAAATTTTCTGAAATCCGAGGATCATAGTGAGGGGGAGTTTTTGAATTGCATTCTTATGGTCTTATTGACTCTTCTGAACTTGAATTGCATTTATTACTCCTCACAATGATCAAAGGTCAATTGAACAATTGTTCTTTCATATGGACCTTAAGTGAGATTTTTGACTTTTTCTGGAAATCAAAGTTTTTATGCTTTCTTTTGCCTTATCTCACTTGTCTATGCTATTCTGATGCCAGCTTGGTCATTTCCATTGCTTTCTCTTGCTTATGGACCAAGTTGTGCCTTTGTGCGAAAACGAAAGTATTTTACTTTTCAAACCTTCAAATTACATTTTCTGGATTATTGCCAATGTGTTCATCAAGGGGGAGATTGTGGATATCATGGGGATATGCTCCAGATCTTAGGATGATGTGACAATTGGCAATGGCGTTAATGGTTTGTCGTTTCACGAGTTTTCGACAAAGTTTCAGCACTGTTCAGACTTTCTGGACAGGGGCGGTCTGACCGGCCATAGCACGGCGGTCCGACCGGTCCCAAATCGGTCGGACCGGCCATGTGCGCTTGGCGGACCGGCCGTGACCAAAAGTGGTCAAACAGTCGGGCCAAAAATAGAGGTGTAGGCAAGTGAGGGATCCCATTGTTCTTGCTCCCATAATTTTGGAGTCTCCATAAAAAGTTCTATTGGTTTAAAGTTTCCAGAGGTTTGGATTTTCGGGGTTGAAAATTGACTAAGTCCTTACGGCGGTCGATCGCCTTTGGTCGGCGGTCCGACCGCAAAGCCAGCCGACCGAGCCGAGGGGCGGCTCGACCGGTTGTTACTTGAACGTCGCTGTCGTGGCGGCGTTGTTCGCTGGTTAGGTCAAAGTCATGAGTTTCAAAGGCATATGTGTTGCATGATGCATGTTTTGACTAACGTGGGTCAAGTTGCGAAGAACTTGTTCCGGTTCGATTTGCTTGTCTATTGTTGTGCGAGTTGCTTGGTGGTCAACGACGGTCAACGGCGAGGATGATCGGACGAGGCTTGGAGAGCTTAGGTCGAACGATCGACGATGCGGGTGAGGTCAATGAAATCAAGTATGGTGCGAATGGACAAGGATGACCGAACAGACGATTCGGCGATCGGTTTGATCAAGCGGCGCGAGTCGGTGCAAGTGCCATGGTGGTTTCGGTGGGAGCCGGATGGGAGAGACTTGCCGACATGGAGAGCCGGTGATCAACCTACACGTGGCGAGCATGCGAAGTGCTTCATGAAGATGGACTCGGTCTTCTGAGAAGGACCGAGAAGGGTATTTTGGTAATCTTACCAAATATCACCTTGGTGACCTTTTGCCTACCCACGGCAAGACGGCGCAAGAGAAGCGGTTTAGGTTAAGAGGTGTTGTAGACGGCGCTTTAAAATGCGTGCAGTGTGACCCGCTTGTGTTGGGCCTTAACGGAGCCCATTTGAGTTAATTTTCTAGAAGGTCTAAGTCTCCACTATAAATAGAGGAGGAGGTGGTGCACCCCTTCAACCCTTCAATCATTATTGAAACCCTAGTTTTGGCTTAGGGAGAGGATTAGTGGAGGTTAGGGTTCTAGAGAGTTTTGATTTGATCTTGTGCTCTTGGATTGAGCTTTGTCCTCCATTGATGGAGTGGTCAGAAACCCAAACCCTATCAATCAATCCAAAGAAAGCTTTGATCAAAGATGTGTCTCTTTGCCCTTCTTCTCTCTATTTGGTGATTTTGAGTCTTTCTTTGATTCGCATGTTTTTGATTGATTTCTTTATATGATATAGCTTGTGTGACATGTGGGAACACATCTAAGATCATCTTGATCATCAATCACCCACGAGCAAGTTTTTGGGTCACGTTTTCTTTTGACTCGGTTTTGAACCATCCATCTCTCAAACTGAAAATGCCGTAACTTCTCCATGGATCTCCATGATCTTCGATTGGAATAGGTTCCGACATCCTAGAGAAGGTGTGTTCCAAGTTTCATGAAGTTTGGAGTTGTAGATCAAAAGTTAGACCTATTTGCAACTTCGTTTTTGGTGATTTCACTGTTCATCTACCGGAGGTCGACCGCCCTAGCTAGAGGTCGGACCGCCTTGGAGAGGTCGACCGCCTCGAGTAGAGGTCGACCGCCCTTCTCTTAGGAAATTAAGTTTCGATTGTTTTTGGTTGTTTTGCTTCGGGGTTTTGATTGGATTCAATCCTAGTCTTCCGCTGTACTGGTATATCGATCTTCATAGCTTCTATAGCTATTGGAGTGAAATTTGTGTTGAATCTAATCGTGGTTGAAAAAGTGAGCGTGCTCCTATTCACCCCCCCCTCTAGTCGCCTTTTCGGTCCAACAGAGATTGATTTTATCTTGTGTTGATCTTTGGTTGTTTTTGCTTCGGGGGTTACGTTGAATTCAATACTAGTCTTCTACTGTAATGGTATATTGATCTTCATAGCTTCCATAGCTACTGGAGTAAAATTTGTGTTGAATCTATTATTTGTGAAAAAGTGAGCGTGCTCCTATTCACCCCCCCCCCTCCAGTCGTCTTTTCGGTCCAACAGGTACCAACTATGAAACAATCAAAATCCTATTTTTTACAATATAAAAAACTATATATCATAGATGGTTCTGAACAAGAACCGTCCGTGATACCTTTTTTCACAGACAACCGTCTGTTATCACAGATACATAAATTCAGACGGTTCAAAAAACCGTCTGTGATGATGGTTTAGAACCATCTGTAATGAGGTTTTGTGTAGTAGTGTTTATTGCTTCAGACCAAACATTGAGAATATAATAATCCTGCCAAAATTGATAAATCCTAAACCTGCAATTGCGGTCACAGCAAAATTTGAGACAACTGAATTGAATGTTTCCCTTATGTGGTCACCATCACCTCATGCTCTCTAGAGGGACTTTTAGTTATGTTCAGAACCATCTAGGACCAGAAAATCAAACCCTAACATGGATCAAGTTGTATAAAATAATTTATATAGCATATGGACGCCCATGGATTTTTTATTATGTATTTATTTGCAATGAATAACATGGTAAAAGTTTACAAAGCGATTGTCAAAAAGAAATGTTAATGGTTGATAGATTATTAGGATGCTAATCAGTTAAAACTAAAATGCAATATTTCATGTTATAGGCTGCCTGCAACTTTATTGACGAAAAAAAATGGATTGCTTTAGGGTCTATTGTCACATCGTAACATGGCACATCGATAAATTTAGATGTACACTAGCATAAAGTCTTGCACTGCTGAGAAGATAATTATCAAAATGTTTCCATACAGTCAAGCAAAAAAACAGAACTCTTTTGATTATCTCTAACTACTTACATCAGACAGCTCAACAGTATTTACTGCATACCGCCCACTGCTAGTTGGCAGAGAGCATCAGAAGGTTGGCAAAAATATTTGCAGGATCTGTAGGTGCCGTAAGAGCCCACTACAATTGCAGAACTCTCATTCAACAAAGGAAAATCTACATAGTAATCTAGCAAGGAAACATATCTTGTAACGAGATGATCAAAACACTACCCAATAAAAAGGCATGTAAACAATAATACAGTAAAACAACTGACCACATTTTTACCTAGCAACATTTCACATTCTTTTCAAGAAATGCACTATTAACAATTAACAATGTAGTCTTACATCTTATAATAGAGCACAGCACGTTCTTGCTTTGTGCCATCCATCCAAGTTTAACTACCTATATGTTCAGCGGAGAATTCAATCTGATCCCCTATGGCTAGTTTTGCGTACCATGGATGTTTGGGCTTTCTGGTAGTGGTAAAATGATCTGGTATTTTTTTTGCAAATAAGATCTAACAAATAACCTACAGGTATTAAAATTCCTTGTATTTATGCTCAGAGTGATGCAATGTTTATCATGATAAGATTGAGAGAACACCTTAGAGAGAAATTCTTCAAGTGACAAATCAAAAATATCAGAAGACCATGGGCTGAAAAATCAAAAACAAAATAATATTGCCAATAAAAATGCTAGCAGCTTAAGATCCTTTTAATGAAAAACCAGACGAGTCCATCCAAGCCATCAGAGGAACTAATACGGGCTTTCTTAACAATTGTATGTAGAAAAAGAACTGAAGTTATCTATAAAAATTAAAAATTATGATGAGATAGTCGTATAGACAAACATAACAAACCAATTTTCTCCAAATGTCTTGTCGATCCAAATACAACATGAATTCATTTTTTTGTCAACGTCTTACTTTTCAAGCGCAGTTGAGAAAAGATCCTCCAGCTCAGTAGGTAGCAAAGTTCTATCCTGGATATTGTGATACATAAAAGCATTTGAAATGACCAAAATCTAAAATTGACATTAGCACACTAAGATAAGAAAAAAAATGTTTAGAATAACAAAAAGTAGAATCATTCACATGTCAGTGCACTAAACTTGCATTATCTTCATCAAACTTGTTGAATATTTGTCTCAAGAACTAAACTGCTTCATTTGTCAATTCCAGAGTCTGTAACAAAAAGCAACAATATTGACTTTATTGTTGATGAAAATATCATAAACCAGAAGTATAATACGACCATTTATCAAACACATATATAAATGCTTAGTGAATTTAGCACTGCAGATTTTAACATGCTACTTAAATTAACAGTTAAATTAATAATGCTAGCAATGAAAATACCAAAGGTTTTATGTAAACTGCATACAGAACCAATAGCATAATAACAAGATCATTTTATTATTGTTGATGGAATAATGCCTTAAAGGGTGCCAAGGACTCAACAAAACTCAGATCTAACATCACAGTCCGTACACATTTAATAGAAGTTGGTACTATCTGAATTCGCAGGAACTACCAAAACATAGATCTTAGGACAGCTTGTCATGATCACGAAAAAAAATGTACGTAGACATGTAAATTACTGATAGAAATCAAACACAACATTACCAGATCAGGAGCCTCCGTTGGAATGATTTCAACCCTAAGCTTCATGTCATTACCATAACCAAATTTCCTCAATACTATCCATGTAGTTTCGAGTTGACCTTCTTCAATAAAATTAGTCCAATGTCTGTGATTTGCTACGGATTAAAAAAAACATATCTCATCAACCGTCGTCGTGCTCAGCCTTACAATGCAAGTGATCTGCCGATAACCCGTTCTTGGAAAGATCGATGGAATCTTTAGACTTCTTGCGCACCAGCTTAGACAGTTAGGGTGTGGGGGGAGTGGAGAGGAGGCTATGGGTGGTCAACCGTACACACGGGAGGAACCGAGAAAGAACGAGATCTAACGGCTCACATAGCATGAGGGAGGACGGACCGTCACCAATTCATTCAGTTAAGTAGTAAAAAACTAGTCAAATGCCCGTGCTTTACTACGGATTAAAAAAATCATATCTCATCAACCGTCGTCGTGCTCAGCCTACAATGCAAGTGATCCGCTGGTAACCCGCTCTTGGAAAGATCGATGGAATCCTTGGGTTTCTTGCGCACCAACTTGGGCAGTTGGGGTGTGAGGGGGGGTGGAGAGGAGACTATAGGTGGTCAACCGTACGCACGGGAAGAACCGATAAAGAACGAGATCCAACAGCTCATATCTCATGAAAAAAAATAGATCTAACGACTCACATCGTATGAGGGAGGACGGACCGGTACCAATTCATTCTTTTAAGCAGTAGAGATGAAGATGCGGGAAAAGGAAACCGGCCAAGGTAGGCCCGTTACCATTTACACCTTTAGGCATTCTCTCTCGAACAACTCTCTTCACGCCTGCAATTTCAGCAGGATGAAGAGGAGCGTTAAAACATCTGACCTGTAAAGCAACCAAAAGGGATTTTCAACATCACTAGGTGACCTTCTGCTCGTCACACAAACGAAGGGAACCTCGGTGAGTACAAACCTGAAAATCATTGAGCTCCGCGTCAATGAGAGCTCCATCCTGATCATGGTCGATCGCATAAAACAAATATCCGCTTCAAAGCCCTCACACAGCGCACCCTAGATCAAAAAAGAGAGGAGCTGTTACCGAGTGCAAAACTAAAATGAACCCGAAATGGAAAAGCTGCGTACAACAGAACCTCCGAGGACCAAAATTCAAGTTTCATCTATTGGCAGGAGCGCACAAGGACTCTCCTACACCCAGTCACTGACACGTGAGACCCAAAATAACGACAACTCTACTGCCCTTGTAAACCAAAATAAAAAACCCACCGACTAGTGTGCCCCGCCGTCCGGCACGAACGGCCTTAAGCATGCGCATCGTGAACCCGTTCGATATGCCAACGCCTCCCGCTACGCTGTACCCACCGACAAGTGGGACCGGTTAGCAGTCTAAGATGGACCAGTTCCACACCCCCTCGCCTCCTCGCCCCATCTTCTTTTCCAAGCCTCGCTAGCTCTAAGGTGTCATCCGGACCGTGGAAATTTCCTTTTGAAATTGAATTATTGCTTGTAGTATTTTTTTTTGCGGAATTCATGCAAAGCTCCTAAGCTCTAGACAGGGACTAAATATTTATCGAGTCAGCCAGTCCACCGCTCTCGACCGAAGCGCCCCCACCGGCCGCACGCGTAAACCCACAACCCCCGCGCGTTGTGTCACATGATCAAGGTGTGCTACAACAGGATGTAGCAGTAAAGTGTAACGAGTCTAGGGCTAGAAAAATAGATCGAGGCTCGTGAGCCAGCTCGGCTCGGGCCCATGACGTTTTCAATCCGAGCCAAGCCTATTGCCCATCTTGCAAGATTTTTTAGCCGAGCTCAACCCGCTCAGTCGACTCGTTTGGATCGTGGGCTAGTCGTCGGCCCACAAAGGGGCACGGAGTAAACCCTAACTCTATCGTGCGTGTGTCGTGTGCGGCTGTGCCCCTCCCAACCCCCAAATCATCCCCATTCCTCCCGGTCTCCCGATACTCCCGTCCCGTCTCCTATCCCGTCCTCCAACTCACCGCCGCTACCCCTGTCCTCCCTGTCCCGTCCACCCCGCCTCGTCCCCACCCCTCCGTTGTCGCCCCATCCACACCGCCTCGTGCCCTCCCCTGCTCCACCTACCTCGTCCTCCGCGCCGCCTCCCCGTCCTCCTCCGCCGCCCCATCCTCCTTTTGCAGTACCCCTGTCATCTACGCCACTATGCTGCCCCAGGTCGTCGAGCTGCTCGGGCACCCCAAGGAGACCGTGTTGAAGAAGGCTGTGATGGCGCTCCACCGATTCTACCAGTGATCCCCCTCCTCCGTCTTCCCACCTTGTCTCCAACTTCCGCAAAGTCCAATCTTTTCCCCTTAGCCTTCTTTCCTTTAGCTTAAATAGACATTTTCTAACTAAAATGAAGTAGAATAACTCGTCCTGCTCAAGCCTTAACTTCTCAAAGCTGCAAATTTGTCTCAGGCGCACAACTGTTAGTCCTGCTAAAGGTTGTTTGATGTTTTGTATGTGTTTAATGTGTCTCTTGTCATTGTGTATGTTGAGTTGGAGCACCTAGCTATTGTCTCCAATTGCATTTATGTTGGCTTGATCTATGTGTTTTTTAGTCTTCAGATGTGACTTTTGCAGGCCTTAGATGTGTAGTACATGTCATCTAAGATAAATGAGCTAGTCTTATGTTGCAATTTTGGCCCAAAGATGTGTTTTTTAAACACCAAAGATGTGGATCGACGATGAACTCGTGATTTTGTCTTGTGCATTGCATTCATGCTGCTTACTGTCTACCTTGAGATAAAGCTAGCTTGATTTTGTGCACATACATTGACAACAAACAGCTTAGGCTCGTGAGCCAGCTCGAGCCAGCTACCGAGCTGAGCTTTGGGCTCGTTCCTGTAACGAGCCGAGCCGAGCTATTATTACATCCGAGCTTGAGTGAGCCAGGCTCGGCTTGTTTCCAGCCCTAAATGAGTCGTCTAATAAACTAGTGATTACAGTAACACCAGCTTCAACTGGCAGTAAAATATAATGTATGTGAAATTAAATGTGATATTCATTTTTACTGTCATACATTACACGACGGTTTCAAAAAAAAAATCACTGTTTTTTTAGGAATCGCAATGCGGGTGGTGGTGGTGGGGGAGTTGCATATTTTCCCGCGATGCTTGGGTTAGTGTTGGAGTCTGCGCTCCAAATGTTATCCACCATGTAGCTACAAGTAACATGAAATTTATGTTAAACTCATAGTGATGGGTCATTTTTCATGTATATGTAAGTTCATAACAACATACCTGCAGAATGATGATTAGCACTAATGTAAGCCTCATTTGAAGCAAATAAACCTCGTCGGTTACGATATAATTCTAGCTCACCCAGAGCCTGCACTACCTCGTCGGGTGTATCGGCTATTCTTTGAATTGCCATTGTCAGGGAAACGACGAGAGCTGGATTCTTCTCCAAACTATATAAGTTGTGGCTCTGCGGGTTTAGCAATGATGCTCTGCAACCAAACACACTTAGAATGTTAGAAAAAAAATACAACAAATGTATGTTATGTGTTGGATTTAGGAAACTATTAATTTGCCTAGAACTATATATGTGCGGTCCTTCATCATTGCATTTTCATCGTTACCATCGAAGACAATTTCATATGATGGACCACGAGCTATCATCGAAGACATTTTCCTCGTTAGTCTCTCTCCATGATCCCAAACATTGATCGATTTAGGAGCCATCATCTACAATAATCCATACCACATTCTGAATATATGTTTCAGAAACTCATGGAGACACTCTAGCAAATGGAGAGAAAACTCATCGTGCTTGCTCCTGCGCTCGCTCTCCCTTGCCACGGCTCTTCTCTTCTTCTTTTCTTCACGGCCATCTTCTTCTTCTTCCGCCGATTGTTCTTTATCGCCTTCGACCGCTTGCTTGCTTGCTTGCCGCCGCTACCATCGTTGCTTGCTTTCACGCTACCACTTGCCGTTGCTTTCACCGCTTCACGACGTTGCTTTCCGCCGTTGCTCGCTGGTTACTGCTGCTCGAGGGAGGGAGGGAGGGAGGGAGGGAAGCAAGAGGGGAGAGCAATGCTGCTTGCTTGCTGCTTGAGGGAGGGAGGGAGGGAGACAATGCTATGTGCTGCTGTTCAAGTCTCCAAGATAAGATGTTGCTAACAAAAGACATCCAAGGAGCATCCAATGCTCTTTTATATATTATAAGTACTAAATATACTAAAAACTAATATTTCGATACATAATCTAGCATAACAATGCCTAAACCAACTGGGAAAAGACATTATGAAATCAAAAATTTGAATTTGAATTCAAAAATTTTCGACCAATTTTTTTTCCCGAACCCGGCCGGAAAAACCGGTAACCAGCCGGTATTTCAACCTCTTTTCAGGACTATCGATCCGAGCGCAATTCAATGATCAAGATGTATGTTCAGTCGGCTACAGTGCTACAGTACATCTGCGTCCTACTTCCGTTAGGTTCGTAGAAATCCAATACTAAAGCAACGTCTGAGCACAGCCAAAGGACCACGAAATTCAGATTGCAAAGCATCTATCAGCAGCAGCTGGTTAGATCGCATGATGCGTGTGAGCCAACACTAGCTAATTCAGAATGACCTGATCATTCCCATTTCGCAGCACATCCAGAATCTGCTCATTCCATTCATCTCGCCCCGTACCAAACAGGGTACCTTTCCTTTGCACGCACCACACCATTCACTCGAGTGATCGAGTCTCTCCCAAGTCCCAACCATGGCCACCCAGTGCTCACGCTCACGGGGCCATCGTTACCGCATGCATACACAAACTGCATCAAATGTGAGCATCTTCTCTCTTTTTTCTTCGTTTGCGTGCCATCAATTCAATTGTGATGTGTGCATATGCGATGTTGTTCTTTAATCTCTTCAATACAGAAAGAAAAGAAAAAAAGGCAAGTTTTTTCGCAGTTAAACTTGGATTCAGATCCTCTGCACGCGTGCTGTTCATGTTTTCTAGATTTAGGGCCCATTTGGAACTTTACAGGAAAACAGTTCCTCTTTTTCCTGCATGTCCACTACGCTGTTTCGTTTTCAGGGACTATTATGGAATAAATCAATGGACCTAGCCATGGCTACGTAAGGAAAGGAAAGGTAAAGGTGAGAGCAAACCAACTGTTAGCAGCAAAGATCAAGAGGAACAAAACAAAACAAATCCAATCAGTTTCAATTTAGAACATATCTAGTAGTACTTACTACATATGCGTTTGAACTCGATGACACCGTGAATGCTAATTCTAAAAGTATTACTAGTAAAGCTATAGCTATACCGGAATGCTATAATATGATAGTTTTGAGTCAATAACCTACCTAGCTAGTCAAATCTAACATCTCCAAAAAGCAAATCTAATTAGCTGCCTACACATGCACATCACTACCCACATATCTCAAGATCATCACACGAGACACGAAATTAAGGCAACCACATATGCACCCAATGCAATGCATGAGCCGAGTATGGTATGGTCAGAATGCTGCCCACATGCAACACATAACATTGCTGTTTGTTTGATGATGATCAGGATGCCGAATCCGCCGCTGCACCGCGGCGGTGGCGCCTAGCGTGCCTACGGCGGTCCATGGACCTCGCCTCGCCGGTCGGGAGGAACAGCTCAGCCTCGGGGCCGACGTTGCACTCCGGCAGAGGCATGGGGTACCGGAGACGGTCGTAGCAGTAGCCGTAAGTCATGTGCTTTGTCCTGAACCTCTCCATTCCTGACCGCTGCCCGCCGGACATTGCCACCGCGTTGTGGACACCGGCGTTGTCTGGTGCGCACGCCGGCTTACGGGTCAGGGTGTCGATTGCGCAGCCATGGAGCATGAGGTCGGCAAACTCCGCGACAAAAGGGGCGTACTTGTAGTTCACCTTGTAGCGGCCTCCGGAGGTAGCCCAGCTGGAGCCGTCCCAGATGGTGGCGTAGAGTGACATGGGCTTGGAGGGGAATTGAGCACCCATGGTCTTGGTCCTCGCAACCTCCCTAATTGGAGTTTCATCAATGTAGAATCTGCAAAGAGAGAAGTATAATGAGAACTAGCACAAACCAAAACAGAAGGAATCCGCAAACGAGAAAAAGAGACAACCCTGAAACCGATTATTAGAGAGTCAAAACAGGAATAAACTGGAATCGGCGTAATATAGACCTGAGAAATCTCATATGCTTTCTCATGTTAGAAATTTCAAGTAAGAAACATAATGTCCAATACTATCGTTGGTCAATGTAAGTTTTTTGGTACTAAACAGTTTGTTAGTCAAATCCAAAGTTACCAACTCTGGCACTTAGAAAGAACTGTACCGCATATGGTTATGCCATTATGATCACGGGAAATTTCAAACATGTACTCCAAAAATGTTTCCTGACCTGTACTGTCCATACCATAAGTACTAACAAACAATGTCCTGAAGTTAGGTGCTGAACTGTACGTAGTTCACTAGCATAACCAGAAGTAAATGT
The DNA here is from genome assembly GCA_036346395.1 of Hsuehochloa calcarea. Classification (NCBI taxonomy): domain Eukaryota; kingdom Viridiplantae; phylum Streptophyta; class Magnoliopsida; order Poales; family Poaceae; genus Hsuehochloa; species Hsuehochloa calcarea. The sequence goes on from CM070611.1 coordinate 29,828,546, forward strand.
GCCAAGTTGTACATTTTGAAAACTCAAGATAATTGTGGGTACAAATTCTTCTAAGCCGTGCATACGAAAGCACGTCTCATCGCAAATTTGAAGTTAACAGGGCAGCAAAAACAGCACTTGAACTTGTGGTGTCTGTGTTTGTGTGTTTTTTCCCTATGTTTTTAAGAAAGGAAAAAAGGAAATGGCATTTCAGATGCATGAACCTGAACATGGGAAAGCACATGATGAAAGTGGTGGTATAGTGGTAGTGGTGACAACTTTTTCAGTTTCTCTTCCAGGTACATGACACCAAAAGATTTGCTTGTGACTGATCATAATAGCTTTCTATCATTGTGGAGAAGGCAGGTGTGCAATGAAAGGCAGAGCAAGAATATTGGTGGAAGGATCAGGTGAGGTGATCATGCAAAAAAGACAAAAAGGGGAATGCTAAGTTAAGTGTGGACTGTGGAAACTAATTAAGTTTAATGTAAAAGGGAATGCAGTGAAGAAAGAAAGTGAAGTCAGGTGAAGAAAGAAAAACCAAACTTTGAGTTTAATTATATCATCGACATCAGGTTAATGTCCTGAACAATTGCTTTGATCTCAGTATTTGTTCAAGGCCTCTGCCATTGGACTAATCAGATGCTCAAAGCCAAATCTGCCTGGACAGAATAAATCTTGAAACACCTTTTACTTTCCACTTTCCACTTTCCATTGCATTATTACTAAGCTGCCCTTTGTGAAAATGCCATTTAACTCAGTTTGGGTCCCCATTACTTACATTATTAAAGTGGCAATAACCCAGGGGAACACATAAGCTGTAAAGAATGAAAAAAAAAATTCTCCCTCTCAATCATGAAGGGGGTAAAAGTGGGGGAGGGGCAAAGAAAAAGGCACTTGAAGCTAATAATGGTAATTATTGATTGTTTCAGTACGCTACATGAGTAAAAGGACAGCCAGATAAAACATAGCAGATATGATAATGCTAGCTTGGTGAGTACATATGGAATCTAAGCATGCCCATAGCCACAAACTCATCTTCTCTGGTCTTGGTAATGGTAGGACACAATGCAACGAAAAGTTGGGGTAAAACATATGTAAGCCATAGACATCTAGTAAAAAATTTATCCTAGTAATAGCAAGTATTTGAAGTATAATCAGGAAGAACAATAATTGTATCATAGTAAATTTCCATTACAAGCACACACTATATTTGTGATCCCCACTACTCCCGATCTCTCCAACCAAACACCTTTGTTGAAATGGGTCTAACCGCTACTGGTCTATTGATGTGGTTAGATGAATACAGATGTGCTAGTAATCTTTATTCAAAACATATGGCATACAACTCACAGTAATTTAGCCCATTTCTAGAACTTCCTTTTCACCTTCTTTCCGTTGTTCAGATTCTTATTGATTTTTCATCACATTACATAGTCACCAAACTAAGCAAGTAATGATGAGCTGTTATGCAGGCAATTAGTAGTTGGATTCATGACTAAGGAATGACAATAACTTTATCAGGGTAGGCCACAGAAGATGTGAAGGGAGAGGCTTTTCTACTACTTGATCGTATTAATCAAATCATGCATGCAAGTGATTAAAGAGGAGGGAAGGGGGGTTTCTTACACGATCCTGTCATGGCTCCAGAGGATGGCATACCGATGGAAATCCTCCGTGGGATCAAACCACAGCCCATACCTCTCCTCCCTGCCGACCGATGTGCTGCCATTGCCATAAACATTGGTCTGCACCCTCCATTCGCTCCCCTTGATGTTCCCTAGGAACTCAAAGTCCAGCTCGTCGTGCGCCTTCTCATAAACGTCACCATTCGACATCTAACATCCAGCAACATCAACATTGCGGTGACATTTTCAGAGACAAAGTTCAGAAATACAGAATGTATTATGGAAGAAATGCACATTTCAATCATATAAAATGTGCTAACTTTCTTTGTTTATTCTGTAGTAGCAGCGTTGTGAGACACAAAAGAGGCAAGAAACATACAATGCACCATTTTGTTAGGGAAGGAAAAGCACATTTTGATTTAAAAAAAATAGTCTACCGGTTCCTCACAATTTTCTACTGCGATCATTTTCCCAAACACGTAGGAAAATACTATACAGAAAAAGTACATTTTGACCAAAAGACTACAATTTTCTTTCTGTTTTGCTCCATTTTTCTGGTATAACAAATCACAATGAAATATGCACTCTATGCTGGATGAATGATTACAGTATGCACAAGATGATAAGTGAAGAATCAGGAAAAGAAATCTTACATAAAAGGCGACGACGACGCCGGCCGCGTAATCGGCCGGAAGCTTGATGTTCGCACTGAAGAATCCATGGAGGTACGCATCTTGCGACGCAAATCCAGCACCTGAAGAATTACACGAAGACAAGCCAAGAACTCAATCCAGAGCGCAGACAGATCAAAACAGAAGAGATCAGAGAGAGAGAGAGAGAGAGAGAGAGCACAAGCATAGAGCAGCACCTGTCCTCTCATCGAGGGAGATGCGGACTCGCTTGCCGTCCCCATGGAGCACGAGGTTGGAGTCGCCGAACAGCTGCGTGTACCCCTCCTCGAAGGAGACGGCGGGCGGCCTGGGGAGCCTGGCCACCATGGCGAGCACGGCCTCCTCCTCACCGGCGACGCCCGAGGAAGCCACAAGGAAGGAGACCAGTAGAGACACTAGGAGGCAAGGAGGGGCCATGGCTTCCCTCTCCATCTCTGCACTGCTTCTTGCTCTGCTTGCTCTGCTTCTTGCTTTCCGATGCTCCCGTTTTGCCCTATGCTTCTTCTTGGGGTGTGTGCTGCTGGTTTTAATAAGGGTTGGAAAGGGGGCTATCTTTCTGCATTTGGGGGTGTGAATGGAGGAAGAACAAGGCCATTGGTGAGCACTTTTATTGGGAGTTGCAGTGTTGGCGTTGCACTCCTCTCTCTCTCTCTCTCTCTCTCTCTCGGCAAGATGCATGAGGGAGGGAGAGAGAGATTTTACAGTAGATAGTGTGCAGTGGTGGCAGGGTATGTCCACTAAAGAAATGAGATATTCCTATTCCAAGATATTTTTGTTTTGTTTTGTTAATGCATTATGCACTCATACACCATATCTCACAGGCTCAAGTGAAGGGGAGGAGTTATTGTCCTGGCACTCTAGATGAGAATATTAATTTAGGGAGCCTATATCTCGCACAAGATTGAATGGGCAATGGAATGGGCATGCACCTGTCCTATGTTAATTATTCTAATCGCAACGGTCTAATCTTTTTTGTAATGTGGTTAAATCTTTTATGATATTGTCTAATCTTTTTGTGATATGGTTTAATCTTTTTGTGATAAAGCATGTGATAAGCAATTAATGGATTGTGTATTAAAAGTCTACCAAATTTGGCCATGAGGTCCCTTTGCGAACATCAACGGTGAACACGTATAGGTTGGACCTGTTTACTCATATTAACTCATGACGCTTGGATCAAAGGAATTATGAATTTGAGCTAGGAAGAAGAGAGAAAAAAAATCATGGGAATGATAAAGAAAATTTCCTATACCCTTTTGTTTGAGGAAACCTAACATGAGGTCTAATCTTGTATCAAAATTTCTTTGAGGGTTAACCAACTTGCAAGTCAACTTTTCGATATCTACGGTGTTTTATCCACAAAACTTCCTGCGTTTTTTCGTATTCCTATTTTTTTAGAATTTTCTAGAGCAATAAATTTACCTTAGTGTAATTCTAGTTTTACCAAACATTATGCATGCATGACACCCAACGTGTGAGCCTTAAATGTGGTTATTTATTGCCAATACCCTTTGGCATATCCATTCCTCGGCCACCAAGACGAGCCGGATAGGGATCGCAAATTGCTCTACTCTACTGTACCTAGTACCTAGTAATGAGCCAACTACCGTGCATCCTTAGGGTCGACGACGACGAGGACGATGAGGACTGCGATTTAGTTGCTCAAAATTAAGATGTATTAATAAAATTATAATATTATAAAATTATTGTTAATGATAAATCTAATTATGTAAATTTTGTATAGCCAGTTTAAATAGTTTTAAACCTATTAGCGATCAAATTTTAAAAAACTTGACGGCACAGATACTAGAACGTTAAGGAAAAAAGAAAGGAGGAGAGAGAGTAATAGACACACACACACATCACAAGAGGTCATGGTACACATTGAAGTGGCAGGGACATGCATGCATGCATGTATAGTACTCACCGTAGATAGCATTCATGTGGAATTTCCATGGGAGGCAAACACGTGTCTGCTCTGATCAGCATCATGGTTTCATGTAAAAGGGACTCAAATTAAACATATATATGTAGGATCGTATGAAGACAGTACGAACTGAATTGAACACACGCGCGCAGCGCATAAGATTATTTGTGAATGTTTCCGAATATGGAATTTGAAAAAACAACTAATCGTGAGAAAAAAAATTGCTAGACAACTTCTATATATATATTGCTAGACAACTTCTATATATATATCCAGGGAGATGATAACTGAAATGCCCCAGGGATTTGGTACCGCAATTAATTATTAATTAATTCTGATTTTTGGATATGCATGTGTTTTAATTGGGTCAAATCTCTCGTGACAAAAATCAAGGCCAAGAGAAATTATCTTCACATGCGTGACGGTGGCATACTATAATATAATATGGTCCAATTAAACGTAATTAATTTGAATCTTCACAAACTAGCTAGCCTTCAAAGGTAAACTTGGTTCGTATAACTCACGCACTCGGTAACAAATTAATACGATGGCTTTTTGGACACAATTCGCTACTGTGCTTATATTAAGGTTCACACTGTGCGGACATAACACGTGTGCTACAAATTAACATAAATCGAAGTGAAAAATACACAGAACACTCAACAACCCTGGCAGTTTATGAGAATCGAGCTCTGGCTGTCAGGCGGCGGATCTAAGGGTCTAGTTATTTCGGTTGTGTTTTTTTGAAAAGTGATCTCCGGCTGTGTTGTAGGACTTTCTGGCCGCGGCCGGCCTGAATGACTGGGATTTTCTGATTTGATGTTTTGCTATCCGCTTTTGGTAGAAATGTTACGCAACGAGATGTGAAATGTATAAAATGCCCCTGAGGATAGTAATAGCTTATGTGATGTCGTTTAACGCAATTAACAATATTTAACGATATTTAACAATATTTAACGACAATTGATGATATTTAACAATATTTAACAGCATTTGACGACATGTGACAACAATTGATAACATTTAACAGTATTTGACGATATTTAACGACAATTGACGACATTTAACAATATTTAACAACATTTGACAACAATTATTACAATAAACATTTATTACAGTAAATAATTATTACAAACAATTATTACATAAATAATTATTACTATGAATAAATTTTGATAATGCTTAATCAGACAGCAATTCCATGTCATACATGAGTAGCAGCCATTTTAACATCATGACCACTAAAAAATTTAACCACTTTAATTATTATTCTAAAATTCATATGAAGGCAATTATGGATAATTTTTACATAGAAACAAACATTGAACATTGCAAACAATCATTGATTTGCAATTATGGACAATTTGTATCAATTTAGCTGTATATGTAACATGAACATGCATTAATGTATATAATTACAATAAGAGTAACCGAACAAATTTCTATAGATGTTGAGGCATCCAGAGTTACTTCATAGTCATTATAAACTACTTCTGAGCAAGTTTCACTGATCCTCTAGGTATCAAGTACACCTTACCAACCTTAATTAGGTCATAAAACTGATCAAGCGCCGAATTGAAGCATGTTTGGATTAGTTAGTTCAGTGCAACAAAGTGACAACTCATGCCCTCTCCACTTTTTTCCGGGCTTGGGATCGGCATCGGCAGTGTTAGGCAACATTATCATTCCTTTGTTGTTAACATCTACTAAACAATATCAAACTAAATACTGAATACTGAAAGTAAACCAAGCAGCAAACTGATATCTCAATTTGATCAACAGTTCAGTACTAGTACTCATCACATTCATATATCTCAATTTGGAATGCGGTACTTGGATCAATCAAACCAAAAATTGAATTGTGTGAATACTAATCAAAACTATGTGTACATGTTACAAGTGTGCACTTTACAAACAATTCGACAACTCAGTTTTACAACCATGTAGATATCAAGAATATGAAGCATGCCTAGGTCAACACCAGCAGCTTGTGATCATGCAATTGAGCAATCATTTTAGCATCTCAAAAGAAATAATCTCAAAATAAGTAATAGGTAAAGACGCAATTACCAGCAGTGGTGAGGTCACACGTATATGCATCTATGCATGTATCATTCAATCATTTCATTCGAACATCTATACACCAGAAGTCTCAATCTGAACACTGAACTGAACAATCATACATCCATACATAGCAAAAAACACAATATCACCAAATTCTATTTCCATAAAATCCAAATGGGGGGTTTCCTTAATACCCATTTCTTCTACTCTGCCAGTTAGTTCCATATGTATGAACAAAACATGGAAGAACTCAATTCTTACATTCATTTGGACAATTTGACACTGGTTGCAATGTCACAATGATACCTATAATATACTCAAATCAATGTCATAAATAAAATTAAAATTTGCGCCAAGCAGACAAATGAAATGGGTTCACATTCAACCATAGTTGATTGTGCAAAAGTCAAAAGATAGTGCAAGTAATTTGAACCATGCATTTCTGAATTTTGATAAGAGAAAATACACAAGAACACCTAGAGTCAATGACCAGAAAGAATAGCAAAGATGGCAGATCAGTCATGGTAGCAAAGGAGGAGGCGTCGGGGGAGGGAGCCCAAGGAAGAGGCGTCACCGCATCGGGGGAGGAGTTGGGCGCCGGGAGAGAGGCGGCGACAGCTAGGGTTTGGCCCAGCCGGTGAAAGGAGGAAGGGCGATGCAAGAGGAGGTGGAGGCCGCGCGTGGAAGGAGGAGGCCGTGCGTGGGAGCAGGAGGCCGAGCGGCGTGGGTGAGAAGTAGGCCCGGTGGTAAGGGAGGTAGCTGGAGGAGGGAGGATGGCGTCGGTCCGGTGAAAGGAAAAAGGGCGATGCATGAGGAGGTGGAGGCAGGCTAGGGAGGAGGAGGCTGAGCGGCATGGGGGAGAAGGAGGCCCGATGGTAGGGGAGGTAGCCGGAGGAGGGGGGATGACGTCGAGCTAGTGAAAGTAGGAGGGGCGGCGTAGGAGGAGGTGGAGGCCGCGCGGGACGAGGAGGCCGAGCAGCGTGGGGGAGAAGGAGGCCCAGAGTGGGGGAGGAGGCGCGTCGGGGAGGAGGTGCGCCGAGGAGGAGGGAGGTTGAGGAGGGCGGCGCAGATGGAGGTGGAGGAGGCCGGCGGACGGGCGAGTGGGGAGAAGGAGGCGGGTGGGATCCTGATCCAGATCTTGATCTAGTTGAGGCCGATGGGGAGGATGGCGCTGGGGAGGAGTTGCGTCGTGGGACGAGGAGGTGGCTACCGAGGAGGTGGAGGGAGGAGGAGGAGGGCGATGCGGCCTCGACAGCACATGAGGAGGAGGGAGGCGCATGGGCTGAGCAGGCGACAGGCGTGAGGAGAGAGGAAGGCGCGTGGGAGGAGGAGACTGAGCCGACTTGTGTGCGATGGTATTTTGCGGGTAATTACGCCTGAACTTTCGGGGTAATTTGGGAATGGGAGGTGGTGGGAAGCCGTCGAAAGCACCTCGCGGCCGGCTTCTGGCTTTCGGATTCCACCCATTGAAAGGGGAAGCGGCTTCGACGAAAGCGGCTGTGAAAAGCCGACCGTTTGTTTTGGATTTCGACTTTTTTGGGCCAAAGCCGAAACAAACAGGCCCTAAGAGTGGGGCTAAGGGGGGCAGAATGCTCTACGGTCAACCGGACCATGGGTACCCCGTAGCACCCCTATCTATCGAACGTTATGCTTGAAGCTTAGTTGCTATAGAGGTAGAAGAATAACAAGAAAAATGATTTCGGCCGAAAATCCCTTGTATGGGCTGCGCCAAGCCAAGTGTTTATCATTGCTGTCCTGGACCAACTGGCCAAGCCTACCAAATCCATCTATATCACTATGACTATGCTCTCTCTTCCTACTAAACATCGAGTCTCACTCCAATCCCTAACCGATTCCTCAATCCCCATCATGGTGAACCCTAGCGACTAGTGTTGCGGTTGACGTGCGGGCGTGGGCTTGGGTGTCTTTGGGCGACCACGCAGGCATGAGGTAGGCAAAGAACCGGCAACGTGATATAAGTCGTGTGTAGTGTGGCGTGTTCCATTAGTACCCTCAATTTTGTCCTGGTCCGCCACTGGGTTGAAGTTAATTCAATTCAACGAGCCCAATCATCCACAAGTAAAGACGACGCCCAAGATTGGGAGTTTGAGATGGATAATGGATGAAAAAAGGGGTGGAGGGGCCAAATGCATCTAGTCTTTTTGTCCATGTGTTTGTGGACCATTTTGCATGCATATCAAGCCCATGAGTTGGCCAAATAAGCACAATGGTCTCCTCTCCAAACAATGGGCAATTACAATTTACAAGATAATAGGAGCAAGCAGTTGTGTGTGTCTTCTCATCTACGGGATTCGGGTCCTCTGCACTACTGGGGAGGTTCACCATGCGAGCAACAATCTCAAGGAGGTACTGTAGCAATAGTGAAATTTTTACTATAATGATTTTACTGTATCAACCACTATATCTGTTAATCTTGCCGTTGCTTTTGAACAAATGATAAAAATCGTTTACTAAAATCATACAATACAGATCATCTGCGTTCAATTCCCTTGTCCGCCTGATCCCCTAGGCTGGAATTTTGGATACTTGTGTGAGCACTCCAGTGCATCTAGCAGCCTACAACTGGTGTCTCCCACGAGGGAGAAAACCCGACGCGTCCCGGCTGCCAAGTCAGCACGTAAAAGCTAGCTAGCTAGCCGTTTGATGCCAACGTGGACGAGTGGAGTGACGTGCGAGTTGGCCCACGTGCGCAGAGGGTCCCTTCCAACGGCCATCCGGTAGAACACGCACGCGCGCAGAGGAGGTTGTGGGCTAGCTAGGCCGTAATTTCAATGTGGACTCAAATTCAAATTTGAATTTATTTGAATTCAATTGGTCACCTTTAAAGAAAAAAGATTTTGTGTTACAAACATAGTGTGAAAAACCGTACCAGCTACGAACCGCTCACATGATCGGTTCACCGGTCCAACCGTTTGTTTTTTTTATCGGACCACGGTTCAATATGAATACTATTTTAATATTTCTCGACAAAATCAATTGAAAAATCAAAGAGTTAATGTCATCTACCAGACAATGTAATCTAATAAAGATGTCTATGCCTACTTAGGGCATCTCCAATAGTAGCGTGTCAGCCGTCGGTTAGCCCTTCCATGTCAGCAAAATCCTAGGCGGAAGAGAGAAAAGCATGAGAGAGAAGGGAAGCTGTCTCTTCATCAAATAATTATCTCTACGCACGAACCAAGACAAAACAACAAGTTCATGTGAGAGAGGAGTGAAGAAGTGAGAATATTATAAGTTTGACATGAATGTTAGAGACAACTTGCTAGAGACAGTTTATTAGAGGTGTTGTCTCTAAATCTGTCTTTCGATGACGTGAAGTTGATATAGCAAAATTAGAGACGACACTATTGGAGATGCCCTTAGACCAACAACGAATGTAGTCCAAGTGGCTCACTCCATTGCAAGGAAGCAAGGGGTCGCCAGTTCGAATCATAGCAGCGCAATAATTTTTTAAAATAATTATTTCCACCTAGTTTGTTTGGCAAACGATCCTAAGAGCAAATCGAACCAGGCTCCAGTCCGGGTTTTTTCCGGTCGGACCGCTGATCCAGTCCGTTTTTTTGTACTATGGTTACAGTGGGGTACCATCATGTAGTCCTAGTCCTATGACAGTTAGAGGTGGATATCGAGCTATGTAGTCGTCTTGTCAAGGTTTTCTCGAATTTGACATAATTTGATTTAATATTATTTTATTTATAGTTTAGAAGTACTGAACCATAGTGAAATCAAATTTCATTCGAAATCAACTCATTTCAATATTTTATCAAATAACGGGTCTAATTAAAGTAATTTTAAACCAAATCAATAAACCCACTAATGATGGTTTTTTTCCCCCACCCAAGTGGCAGGGCACTATTGCAGGTTTGCAACTCCCTCGTTCGAAAAATGCATTCAATTTATGCCAATCAACATTAGGTAGATGTCCCTACTCTTGGCAACGACGCCATGTCAGGGGTGACCCCTACCACCTCCGCATGTTCATAGTAGCTTGCAAATAATTTAAGCACTTTTGGGGATGAGTGTCACACACACACTCACTCGATAGACAGAGCTAGTCGCCACGTCGGATGGATGAGTGTCGAGCCAATCGCAGCCGCCGCACGCTCTTTTGCCCCCTCTGCGCATGTGGGGCCACTTGACAGCAGCGTTGCTACTAGCCCCGTGAATCTGAGCTGAGCTGAGCTGAATCGTCCTTCCTATTCCAGTCACGAGGGCGACGGAGAGAGTGCGTCTACGGTGTGCATGTTTTATACGGTGGTACATCGCAACATTTAATTGGAGCCTGTTTCAAACCGGGAAGCTAGCCCCTAGATCCACATGAATGTTTTATGGATAAGGCTATGCCTCGCGTCCGATTTGAGAGTTTAAAACTTTTGATGCACTATGTTGTCATTTGATTTTTTTTGATTTTTTTTTTAAAAAAGTTTTGTGTATTTTGAAAACCTAATACCTTAATTACTAGAAATATAATCATTTGAAACTTTTAAAACAAATATTGTGAAACAGTCTATAAAAATAATTTTTCTAGGTTTCGGTTCATCTTAGTGTCTCCTACGAATTTTTTTTATAATTTTTATAATTTATTTACTATTTTAAACTGGCCAACAAACCTGAAAATGCAAAGTCAAATACTTCAAACAGAGACTTGAAAGAATTTTACATAAACATTCACTTCATGAAAAACTCTAGAAATCTTACACACTGTTGTTCATAGAGTCAGTAGCCTCCTGTAAAAAATTTGGAATTTTTGGAGTTGTACAACTCTGTCTAAAAATCCCCAAATCTCTCAGCCTTATTTTTTCAAAAATCAGGTTGGCACTATTCCTCCAACCGAGCCCGACCTGACACGGTCGAACCCACCTGTCTAGCCGCACTGGCCCAGCCACTTAAACAGATCCGATCGCGCCGCCTTCCTTTTCTGGGCCGACGCGTGGCCCCATCGCATTCGCGTTTCTTCTCACGTGGGCCGCTTCGGCCACCGCTCGCCACGCGAGAGTGTCGTGGCTCGCTCCGTTTGCACTAGCGCGCCACCTCCGCCCCTAGTTTCCTCGCCTCTGCGCGCAACGCCCGGTGATAGCCCATGCCCTGGCTCGCCTTAACTCCCCGTCACCTCCTTCAGCTACCAACACTGCCCATGCCTTAGTGTCGCCGCCTTGAGCGCATCAACGCCGCGGGCTCCATCTCACGCCCTTCGTCCCGACTGGTATAAAGCTCCCATGGAGCTCCCTTCCTCGTAATTTGCTTCCCTTAACCACTCTCCTTCCTCTCCTTTCCATTCTAACCGAGAGAAATGATGAACTCTGTTGCCCCGATCTTTCGGTGAGAGGGATAAATTCCGATTGGATGGCGGTCAACTCTCACGATTCAGGCTACGAACGCAGCACGCACGAACTAAGCAATCGCTGAACTAACCACCAAGACGTTATCAATCGTGCCAAAGACCTGGTTGACCTGATCGCGAAGATCAATTCCTGCAAGCACTCGAAGAACAAGCAAGAACGAGGTAAAAAGCAATCTGAATTGCAAATATATAATTAAGTTCAAGAGGTCCTTTACGGTTGGTCTAGTCGACACAAGCGAAGAACGAGAGTTTTCACAATAGAGAAACTAATCAAACGAAATCCGAGTTCTAGCAAAAGGAGACGATGACACCTATATAGGGAGACGGCTAGGGGTGGCGGCCAGCGAAGTGGACGCACGCCCCTAGGGTTACAAGGCCCATGGGCCCAAGTGGAGGTGGCGCAGCACCCGTTTAACTCGGACTCAGAAATAGATGTGGACTCTTTTGATGATTATGTCCGGCTCGGATGGAGTTTGATGATGATCTTGGATCCGTTGGAAAGTAGACTTGATAAGCTTTCCATGAAGTCCATAATCACCCCAAACGGGGTCCGTATGAAGAAGTTACGACCATTTGAACTTAGTATTATCGCAGCAGTCCGAATTCGAATCCAGAACGAGCCCAACTCGAACTCTTGCTTGACATGGACCCAAAGTGACGTGGTGACCTCTATTATGTCTTCCATGCATGTCCATGACTCCACAAGCCTCTCCTTGATTCGTTCCCATGTTCCTAAGCACAATTAAATAACTTGCATTATGTAGCGGTTTATCTTCAGTAATATATAAACAAAGGAACGAATTCACCTGGTAATTAAGTTGGCGAGCACGAGCTCGGGTAAGAGGTCCTTGTACTGGTTGTGGATGAGTCGTGTGTGTAGGCGCAGCTATATCCATAGTAGGGATGTCCTCATCAAGAAACCTAAAAAAGGCGAGCTCTAAGTTTCTAGCCGCCGCACCTCATCGTCGTTTCGGCCACCACCGTGAAGCTCCTCCATCTCTACCCGCGTCGGTTCATGTTCTTGAGCACGAGGATGCATTCCCCAAATCTAGTTTTGTCTTTTGATCATAGGAATCACTGGAATTTGGTTTTCTCTCGCTTTTGGCGGTGAACTTCACTTTCTTCCCCGACTTCGACACGGTGAGCTCCATTCCAATTATTTCTGTCCAGAGCATCTCCTCGGCGCTATTGAACTTCTCCAACGTCTATTTGCCCTTCTTGTAGCCTGAGCCGACCTCTCCGCGTGGAGCTGCTTGCACCGCCGCTAGTCCTCACCGCCAAGTCAACTTCGGCCACCCCAAGCTCTCCGCGTCACTCTGGTAGCTTCCTTGACCCCCCTAGTACTCATGCTTGCGCTAGTTCGTTAAGGGCGCAGCCGGATTCATTGTTGCCATGATTGACCGAGCACCACCACCGTGTCGCCGCTCTGGTCAACTTCCGACGAGGTCCCGGCTACTCTTAGCTTCGCATGAACCTCACGAACCCAATTTTGTCCTTGTCCGGTGCCGCCATGGGCAGAATCGCCGACGACTAACCGGAGAAGCCAACGGCCGGGAGCGCTCTGTTCTATTCGAACGTGGACCGACACTGTAGCTCAGTTATTAAACCAAATCGTTCTCTTAAGCGCGGATTACTATGTTAATCTAGCATTAACTGCTCTAATGTGCCACCAGTGAGTGGGCCCATGAACAGAAATCAAGGGAGGTTTAAAATCTGGTTTTGCGTTAAGAGTATGACATGCGGGACCGGGTTGTCAAGTGCACAACGTCGTCACCGTAGATCCATGCACCGTGCATGTGGACTGAAGGTCCACGCACTGTGCTTGTAGATCGAGAGAATGACGTGTGGGTCCCGCCTGTAAGGAATATGTTTTCTTTAGGATTTTAATTGAAAATAGAAAAGAGAATGGTAGGGCCCACTGGCCAGTGCCTACGACTAGGTAAGCTTCAGTATAAAAAGTATTTAATGCTTTTATATTTTTCAAAATGGATTATTTGTGCACTGAAAATAACTTAAACTTCAATATTGCTTAAGTAATTCATTTTAACTCCAAATTTGATGATTTAAATTTGTTGGCTTACTTTTTAAATTTATTTTAATCTAAAAATAGTTTCAATCATGCTACTTTCCCAGAAAATGTTGTTATAAGAGTTAATTTCGGTATGTCAATATTTTTGCACTAAAAATTCATTTTACTTGAAAAATACATAAATATTTCTCTGTAGCTGCAAATTAAGTAAAACTAGTTTTGATAGTTTACATTTGTTATGTAATTTAATGTGGAATAGGTTTTGAGTATATCACTGTAACACCCCAGCCCAACAGAGAGCCTAGGATGCTACCACTCTACTCTACAGAACTATTTATTTCAACTTATTAATCAACTTTCAGCAAATCATTCAACCGAAAGACACAGTTGTACTCATCAAGATCTAGCACCATCTACAATTAATCGAGATAAAGAATATCATCTATCAATTGTAATTAATCTAAGCATGGAACTTAATCTTTATCATCCAAATCCAAATTCAACGTCTTTACTACACCATAGAAAATATTTAACAAGTAAATATAAAGTATCAAGATTCAACAGATTTACGTGGATGAAGTCTAATCCAATCAATCTAGTTATTCTATCAAACATGATTAAATGAACCAACGACCGAGGTTCAAAAGCATAAACAGTTCATCCACAAATACAAGTGAATCAACCACCACGAAGGATGGGCACAACCGAAACTAAAGGTAATAACAAGACCTTTAGACTGTATATAAGTAAATTAATTTTATTTACCATGAATAGTGTACGAATGATGTGCATCAAGTCTACCCCTTCCTATGTATGTCGCTGCCACAAGAGGTGCCTAAAAGCACAACAACATAAAGTGTGAGTCCACGACTTAGCAAAGTACAATAGTAATAATAAACAAAACTTCACGAACAACCAATGAGAATATCAAGTCCTCATATGAACATCAGCAAGGAACCATAATAAATCTCTTATACTTGAATGCAATGCATTTGACAAGAAGGCTCTTTCTTTCTTCTTTGCAATTACCGGTAATACCGAGTTGTGCATCCCTCGATGCATACTCAAGTCTGTGCCCTCAGGTACAGGGACCTCATGCCCACACTCCACGAGTGTGGGGACCCATGCCCATCCAATACTTGACAGGGACCTCATGCCCATCCAATGTATGACGGGAACCACAAAAGAAACAAGGCTTGGCTACCAAGTAGTCCAAGAATCAGATATGAATACCATGATGCAAGTGAATTTCATAATCTCATTCCAACCTGAGAGAAATAGCATTCAACGACAATAGCATAGAAATAAACTCATAAGTAAAACATGGCATTTATCACGAATACTGCATCCGAATTCATTCTATACTATTTGTACCTGCCTCAACCGAGAGAGGAACGATGACGACGGGAAGCCTTCAACCCTGGTGCTCACCACCACCAAATATACTATTCAAAAAGTGCAAAACACAGCAATAGAACAAAATGAAATCAATCACTTCTAATTGCAACCCGAAACTTAACCGATGCACTCCAAATCACAATCTGTCCAAATAGACAGCTGTCAAAGGAAAATCCATAACTTTTGAGTAAAAGCCTCAAAATTAATGAACGCAACTTTTCTGAAATCTATACGAGCACGGCTACAACTTATCAGGTGACCAAAAGAGCAAACTACCCCATCTGAACCTTTGTTTTAAATCCCGAAGACCATTCTGTCATCTTTGGTACTACTGACTTGGGAATTTTGTAACTTTTATTTGGTATATCAAATTCAATATTCTAAGATATTCTGGAAACGACAAAAAACTAGATTCCTTAATAAATTTATCACAATTATATCCACTATGCAACAAAGGTTGCAACAGTCTAGTCTTTCTCTACTGTCCACAACAGAAGGACAGACTACAACATTAAATTGAAAAAATCATATATTTCAAATGGTTGAACTAAAATTCATGATCTTTTTCAATCTGGAAAGCTAATAAAATTTCCTACGAAAGTTGTGCTGGGAGACCCTGCTGAATTGACATTAGCTAAACCTTATATATTAAACAAGACAACTGCTATAATCTCGTTAGGGTTTCTGGACAGTAGTAAAGTCATAACGTATCACCCAATCTACAACTCCGAATTGGGTGAACTCAGACTCTATGGAAAGCTGAGAACAAACTCCACAAATCTCTAGGAGACCCTAACCTCGAATTCGGACTTTAACTATGCGAAAACTAACGAGCAAGCAGAGTACTGACATCGATTCTAATCGCAGTTAGCTTCAACAATTCTCTAATCGATAGCTATTAAAGATCAAACTGGATCCAAACAGCGGGGAGATAATCGTTACCCCATGAAGACGCTACTGAAACTCACTGAAGATCTCTTACGAAGAACTCCATCTTCCCGATTCTCCTTCCTCTCACCTTTGGTTGGCGCAGCCCCAGTTTCTCCCTTCTTCTTGCCCTAGGGCAGCAGCGAGGAGGAGGCACCAATGGAGGGGAGTGACGCCGGGAGGCTGTTGGCCGTGGGGAAGGCGGCCTTGAGGGAGGTGAAGGCGTAAGGGGAGGGGAGAGGGGCCAGTGCGTGCGGCTTGGAGGGGAGGGCGAAAAAAGGGGGAGCGGCTAGGGTTTTGGGGGGGAGGCGCCCCCCTATTGGCCGGCCCCCACTTGGGCCTCCTAGGCCGTGGTCCGAGGCCCAGGTTGGTGGATTTTCATGATAAAAACTTCATAAATATTTTTATTCCCTCTTTTGCTTGATTTCCTTCCTTAGAAATATTCGAAGTATTACAATCACTGCCTCAGAAAATTTTGGTTTTCAAATCTTTTGCACACTAATGACAAGACTTTGAAACCGCATAGAAATTTCATCTTAACTCTAAATGAAGTGAATCAATTTTTGTTGTTTTTAGAATGTCATGGTCTGTCCACCATTAAATTTTCATGTTCACCAACTTTATAAAAAGATTCGCATGAACAGTAACCGAAAGTTGCAATTATTGATTTTCTTTTTCGGTAGTTTTGTTTTGGCAATAACTTTTGCACACAACATCCAAATCAAATTATTTTTATTTATAAATTCATTTAAAATCATGTTATACCTTTTGTGAAAGTTTCATGATTTGTGGATTGTAATACCCCGGAAACGAAAAGAGTTAAGAATCAAATCGAGTAATTTGAATGGAAGCCGGGGAAAGAAAAGACAATTAAAGGAGTAGAAATTCCTGAAAAATAGAAGGGGTTTTCCATAAACTCTCGACAACCTGGGCCTAGGCCACGGCCCAGGAGGGGCCCATGTGGTGGCCGGCCATAAGGGGGGTTCCCACCCCCCAAACCCTAAACTCCACATTTCTCTCCCCCTCCCCCCTTTGGAGCCGCCCCCCCCTTCCCCCTTGCTGTGCACCTCCTTATAGGTCGATTTTGGATAAGATGCGTTCGTTTTCTGTCCTGTCCATCTCTTAGAAAGTTGTAGGTATTGTTCTTAGCTTTCCATAGCCACCGAGATCACATGATTCCGCCTTACGGTTTAGGCGATATGATTTTTTAGTGTGCGCTGTTCTGTCTGTCTGACGAGAAGGATCTGTCGGCTTGATCCTAGGTTTTGATTTAGTTAAAGGCATTTTCAGAACCTCCACCCAAATAAGTTATTGTAGACCTTTAAATTATCTTTCAAAGCTGATAAAGATCATCTCCATTGGATCTGTATAATGAAAGTTATGATATTTTCTTTACTACTATTCTGAATTCTGGGCAGATAAATGTTAGTGTTTTAATCTATTGTTTAGACTACTGTAGACGCCGAATCTGGGGTTTTGCCCTTCTAAAGTTTTATTTCTGGGAACGTTAGCTTTCTTTTGGCACTGAGATCAGGAAAATCCGATTTGTAGTTTGGGAGATATGAATTTTTGATTACGAACTGTCCGATCTGTCTGAAAACTGAGGTCAGTAGGTTTGTCCCTCGGTTTTGTTCAAATTAGGGGCCGAATCAGAACCTTCACCCAACTAAGTTATTTTAGCCCTTAAAATTATCTTTCCAAGCTGATAAGAATAATTGTCATTGGATCAATAGGCTGAAAGTGACGTCGTTTTCTTTATCTCGATCTCGTATTCGGATGACGTAGATGGATTGTGTTTAGCTGATAATTAGCCCTCTGTTTTGGCCGAATCAGGGGATTCTGCCAACTAATGTTTTGTAGCCTGATCTGTTAAGATTTAGCGAGTACTGGTTTCAGGTCTTTTAGAGTTACAAATAATTAATGGTGAATTTTCTCGTCGCTGCTTTCGTAAGGGCTAAAATCGGTCAATAGTTTATTTTCATTTTGGGTCTATGCGGTATATTGATAGTCGGGGTTATTGTAGAACACCGTAGCCGTGTTATATCGTTGTTCTTATTTTGGGAACATGCTTGTGTAGGCGGCGAGGCATCATGTGTGGGAACACCTCCGCTGCCTACTAACGAGTCACAACGCCGAAGGCAAGTATCTTGTATGTTAACCGGTGTTGAATTCAAAGGAATGCATAATGATATGTTGTTTACATGAATGTTCTTGTGCTTTGCTCATGGTGTTGATATACTGCAAGTGACTAGTGTGGCCTTATTGGTACATTATGTTGAGTGTGAATACATACTTATACTTGTTTACACATGTTGTTGAATGTCATGTGTCTTTTCCACTAATGTGTGTTATTCATTCATACCATGAGAAATCATCATGTTCATTCATAAAATTCATTATGACCACGGAAGTGTATTCTTTTGGTAAGTCCCATCAATTCCAAAGATGGGCATTTGAAAGACCCATCAATTCCAGCATGGGCATTTGAAAACCCACCATTCCAATGTGGGTAGTGTTGACCACCATTCCAATATGGCAACTTGGACACCCGTATGAAGCGTTCTTCATACGGTGATTGGGTCCCCGTACTTTGTGAAGTACGGGCTTAAGTGAACACCGACGGGTGTATCACTCGCTATACCAGATATGCAATGATAAGTCCATACCTTCAATGCATTCTTACATTTCATCTATTCATGTATTCATTCCATACGTACATGTATGTGTTCCAATAATTGTTCGTAATTCAACTGAATTGTGTTGTCCACTCCATGCTTGATTATTCTTGTTTAGTACTTGCTGAGTCTTCGACTCACTCTTGCCTTGTATATTTTAATTAGGTAATTGAGGAGGATGACAAGATGATTTGGTGGGGTAGTTCGGCACACTACACTACACTTTTATCCAATCAGAACAATTATTCTTGCCATTCAGTCAAGTCAAATTGTTGAAATAAGTTCCAGATTGTAATAATCCTATGTTAGTATCGTTTGACTGTTCGTGGTATTATGACCGTTTATCCATTCTTTACCATGATTCTAGTGATCGTTCATTGTCTTTCCTTAGGAATTTATGTTGATTGAATCTGGATAATCTAGTTTCAATGCTATGCTTAGTAGTTTGATAGGTTTGCGTGACATTTTGGCTTCCGAATAGCCAGGGTGTTACATGGATGATTTTGAATTTTTGAGTTTATTCGGTGTTATGTGTTCTTATTGGTTCTTTTCGATTCTTTCGCTAGGCTTCAACGATTCTATTATATACGAGGGTGATCCTCTACAGTAAGTTGAATATCTCCTGCAAGGCAAGCAACCCCCCTTTGAACATATTGCTCCTATTACTTTTGATACAATTATCTTGATTGCAAATGTATGTTTGCATTTGCTATTTTTTATGTTAATTTTCGTTAGGAGTAGTTAATCCGAATAGATGCATGAGCTGTTGGTAAATGTTCTCATTTATACTGAGCCTAAGTTAGATTATTACTAATGATTTAGAGTCCGATGGATGTATTCTGGTCATTTATATGTATGAAGTATACGAGTCGGTTTACTTAGCAATGCTTAGAATGGTATAATGGGGATCGTCACTTCGGCGATGGTCGTTGTATCATCATTCTAAATACATGGGTTAGGGTACTCATATGTATAATATATTTGGAAAACTAAAACTAAAAATAAAATGATTTGAACTCGAGTAAATGGTTGTTGGTGCGGTTATTGGGTGTGCAGCTCGTGCCCGAGTCAGCAAGGACCGAATTACTTATGTCACTTATCCAAGTACTTTTGCATGCCTCCACAAGATGGACATATGACAACTATCTTGACTCAGTACTTTGGCGTGCGTTAGCCCCGAATCGTAGGTGAGTGGGGGTGTGTGTGTGTTGTGTTAAAAAAATATTTTGTTGTGTTGGGTGTGCGGGGTGGGTTCCTGTCTAGATCCTCCACCCCGAGGAGCATCGGTAGTTGTCTAAGTCTTTACCCCAAGGGGTAGTTGACCAAAGCTTTACCAGTGACTCCGACACAACGTATGGGTTTCTATCCTTACGGGTGACTCATAGTTAATGCATTATATTGGAAAACGTCTCGTAGGACTTAACTCTGCCAGCGTACCTAAGGAAGTGTGATAAATATCTTGGTAAAAGGAGCGGTCTGACATGTGAATAAAGTTGTACACCCCTGCAGGATTTAATCTACTCGAGTAGCCATGTTCTTGGTTATGATAATGCTTGGTTAGGTCGTGCAAGAATTAGACTATAACATTTTGATAAAAACTTGAAATCGGGTGGTACGAATCCGTAATTCATGCTATGTTGTGGTGACTATTGGGAAGTCTACTCTAGGATGTTAATTATGTTTATAAATGTTGTCTCGCTGTTATTTAAACATTTAAAAACAGATTTGACAAATTGTTTTACAATCTATTACTCTATTGCAAAGAAAACTGCTTTATGCCAAAAATTGCTTAGTGTAGTAGCATTTCCTTTGATACATGAATGCATCTATATATTCTTTTGCTTGTAAGAATTGCGAGCACAACTTTGTACTCAATCTGGTTGCTTCAATTTCAGAGGAGGTTGATCCCCAAGGGATCGACTATTGAGAGACCGACTTCGTGCGGGACAACTAACTCAACGGGTTTCCGGTCGGTTGCCTTGTGGGTAAGCGCAGTCGATTGGCTTTTGTTTGTTGCCATCTTATGGCTCGTTATTTTCACTGTGTTTTGGTACTTTGTTAGTTTATTTGCCCGGTCGGGTCTATTTGTGTAATATGAACTTTGAATGACTTATGTGTTGTAAATTATGAAGACTCGGTATTGTAATAACTTTGTCTATGGAATTGATGCTTCAAATTTTGTAAAGGTGTATGTGTACCACTCCTGGGAGGTATACAATACATCGAGAGCGGGATATTTGATTTGTAAATCTAGAACTAATCGGATGGCTAAGTATTACAAGTTAAATACTCCAGGTTCTCACACTCGTCCCCGGCGTTCCTTGACGAGCTCGCTCCGCTCTACCTCGATGACTCGGAGGCTGAGGCCGACAGCCTGTCCACCGCCATCGCGTCCCACCGGTTCTTCCTCGCGTCCCCCAGCCGGTTCAACTCCATCATTGACTCCTCCGAGCACGGCGGTAGGTTCGTTCCATTCAACGCCGCCCGCTCGTCGGGAAGCGCCAACGTCGGCCCCGCCGCCACCCGCGCCGAGGCCCTGCACACCCGCGAGGTGGATGACACCGCAGTGCAGTGAATCTCGGTGTCAATGTACGCCCCCGCCATAAGAAACATGAGATGTTGTAATAGGTGTTTCCATATGTTTTCTCTATTTGTTTTGATTGTTGCAACAATTTTTTGAAATGCTACATTTGAGATTTTGAGATGTTCTATCATCTTCTTTGGTATGTTGCATCTCGACTTTTGAGATATTGCATCCTCTTCTTTAATATATTGCATTCTCATGAGTCGACGTTGTTGCCCCTGTTATTTCGGATGTTGCTCATTGCAAAAGGTGATTTGGGATGTTGGGACTATTTTTTTTAGTGTTGCAGTAACAAATTATTGAAATTAGTTTTTAAGAATTTTTTTAAATGTTTTCCTAGCTGTTTCATAAAATGAAATCAAAATATTTCATAAATTAGCCTCAAATGTTGGACCTCTTGAGACGTCTAATACCAGAAATTTGTTGAAGGTGTTCTAATAATTGGTTGCAAATATGCCCCCAAAATGTTGTATATGTGTTTTCAAAATGTTGCACAGGTTATAGCATCATCGATTAATATTTTTCCAAACTTTTGTGCTAATTTTTTATGTATATCTATGTATGCTAACGAGATCTTTAATTCTTTTAAGTGAATTTGTCAAGAATATGGATGTCCTGAAGAATCTAGACCCATCATTATGAGTTAATGGAGTATTTTGGTGATTAATGACAAATCTATATGTGAGACTAACACCTTTATTGATATGCATATTGTGTAGTCTTATTGGGATAAAAAGGTGAAAATCATGGAGGTATGCACTCGACATCATATTCTTATATCTTGGTGTATTCCTCGGATCCAAAATATAGGTTGAACTACACTAAAAGTCTAACTTGAATATGTGCATATATTTTTATTATACATTTGTGTATGCACACATTTAGAGGGAGTTCACTCTATGTTTTGTGATTTTATTAGTATTGATTCATATTTTTTATCCACATATATTGGGGATCTCTACTTTGAAACATATCCTTTAAGTATATAAAACATGTGTAGTTCATATATACTCATATCGCTTTATATTTAATTATTTGCAATTGTATTTATGGGACTAATGTGTGTGCCAAATTGGTTTAAAGGCTTAGTCCCAGATTATGGAAGACAACATGGAAATGGCAATGCAAAGACAATAGAGGGATCATGGCTAGTGGTTTGAAGTTTATTTTGTGTTATTTTTTTGTTATGCATTGCATTTGTTTTGCTTTTGGAAAAGTTTTAAGGGAAAGTCGGTAATACCGACGTTGTCTTGGCGGTACTACCGCACAGCGGTATGACCGAAAAAGTGGTGTGGTACTACCGCAACCCAGTCAGACAGAAGATTAGTTGGCGGTACATGTTTTCCAGAGTGGCACCTTTTTGGAGCTTGAGTGCTCCCATTGAAAGCGGTAGTACCGGAGTTCATTTGGCGGAACTACCGCATCGCGGTATGACCGTATATTCTGGGCATAATTACTGCACACCGAAAGTTTCAAATTTTAGTTGGCGGCATGTTATCTCTAGAGAGGACTAGTTTTGGATGTCTAAGGGAAGCGGTATTACCGTCCTATGTGAACGAAACTACCGGAGAGCGGAACTACTGCCGAACTACCGCATGATCAACGGTGGTAGTACCGCACCTGTTAGCAATAGCTTTCTCAGAAGCATTTATTACAGCTATATCTTAGTAATTAATGTTAATCATTGTAGGACTAACATTTTTCATGAGTTGGATGAATAGATTATGTTCCAGGGTGATGAAGACTTTGGATTGCACCATGAGTTGATCGTCATCAAGTTAAGGTTCAATAAGAGGATGCATCGTGTGTTGATACATATCAAGATCTCGAAGATGAGATGATCATGAGTTGATCATCAAGTCAAGAGAAGACCCATCATGTGTTGATGGAGGCCAAGTAAAGGATGCATCATGGGCTGGTCATGTCAA
This sequence comes from Hsuehochloa calcarea, assembly GCA_036346395.1. Classification (NCBI taxonomy): domain Eukaryota; kingdom Viridiplantae; phylum Streptophyta; class Magnoliopsida; order Poales; family Poaceae; genus Hsuehochloa; species Hsuehochloa calcarea. The sequence continues at coordinate 29,851,718 of CM070611.1, forward strand.
GATGTTGACCCGGACTTGAAGTGAATATATGCGTCATCAAGTTTCAAGAAGATGCTCAAGGTAAAGGTATGACTAGCTAGGGCTAAGGATGTGTTCCTAGTCTTTTACCGGTCTTGGAGTTTGGTTGGAAGACCGGATTGCTAGTATAGGTTGTCGTACTATTAAGAGGGGTCTTGACTAGTAGCATGAGTTAGTCATGTATTGATAGCTCAATCTTGCTTACTCTAGCTCTCTGTGACATAATGTTATTATTTGCGAATGCGTTTTGCAAATAGCCCAGGCTCATGCAT